>CM068357.1:21319314-21946814 GCA_034769755.1 Odontamblyopus lacepedii | reverse complement strand
TGCTCAGAAAATTCCTGTTTTCACCTAACCCCCCATCTCTGCCCTCTTCTCTATAACTTGTTTTGAAAATAGACTCCAGGTGATGTAGATTTGAAAAGAAATGGCCATTTGTGAATTACCCACATGGTAGGGGAAATATTGTACAAAACCAACGTTTATAAGCTTGTAGCAATGTTATACTGCTGTTCCCTCACCATTTTCTTACTCAAACTTGTCCTTTGATTGACTTGTGCATATTTGAGTAATCCTGTATTTGGCCTTGTCTGCTCAGAAAATTCCTGTTTTCACCTACCCCCATCCCCACCCACTTCCCTATACAACCTTTAATTCAATTAAAGGGAAACGACTCTGGATCATGCATGTTCAAACAAGTTGCATAAATCACATAACATAAACACTTAAATCTAAATCTTGCCAGGGTGAAAACTATACGAGTGGAGTTGGGGCTGATCAATTCAGCATTTTTAACAGGAAGTCAGAGTTCTTTCTGTTTTAGATCAATTTTGCAGTTTCCAATAAATCATCTCAGCAGCCTGTCAAATGTCCTTTCAGTTTCAGGAGAATACAAACCGACCTTAGACTGTAGATCAAATTTAACATTTTCAAACAATAATACTGTAATATATTGCAAAACATACCACTGAAATTATTATGAAAGGAAGAGAAAAATGCAGTGGTTCTGAACAGTTTGTTCAGATGGCAACACAAACACAACCAAACTGTACTTAAAACAATAACTAATCCTAATAGGGTTTAGTTTAGATAGGACAAGCTGCTGTTTGTGAGTGTCCATCTCTTCATGGCAGAGTTCCAGTGGTGCTCAGGCCAGTGAGTGGCCCCAGTCTCACATCCCTCTTCAATCAAACACAAACACACATGTCCGGCCAGTCTTCACCCACGCTATCTTTCCCTGGACCCTCATGCCAGATGCACACACCCTCCTGCATTCTCCTGAAGCTCCAGCATTCCTCCTCAGCCTTCCCTCTCCCCCACCGCTTCCCTCTGTGCATCACATTGTCTCTGCGCTGGCTCTTCATCTTTCTGTACTTCCTGTCTCCTGCTCCCTGTGCCCCCTGCAGCCATCTCCCCCTCCTTCCGAGCCCTCTCCCCTGGCCGCCTCTCTCCTCGCGACGTGACTTTGAGCACAGACATTCGGGATGCTGCCAATAAACTGGGGCAGAATGTGGTTGAAGATGGGCTCCCAGTGGTGTCCAAAACAGCAGGCTCTATAGATCAGGCAGGCCAGTACTGTAACCTTGTGTAATTTACTACCAGCATTAAAAAAATCACTAAACTTTATCACGTGTAAATATGATCGAATCATATTGTGAGTATCTTGATTTAAGCTGTGGTTTGAATGGCTGGTTGAGAGGCAGGGTGATAAAAGTAACCAATAAACCTTCATTAATTGATCTAAATCTAAATTGCCTAACCATCGCACAGACAGTATACACATTAACAATAAAGACTGCAGCATCTCTTGCCCAAGGACACAAGTGTTTGCAGAACTGGACTAAGTGTGGCATCACCCATAAAGTTCAGGTCCAGTCAAATTAAGCTCACAAGGCAAGCAGTTATAGGAGCAAATTTGAAGACAAGTTCTATATTAGGAATAACAAGGCTCACAGCAGCAGCTACAGGGAGAAGATCAGAAAACAGTGTGATATGGGCCCTTTAACCACATCCATTTTGCAGTATAGCCTACTACAAAAATGATTCAGTGATATGCTGCAGGCATAGATTATAAATGCACTTAATGTCGGAGCCATTAGCAATATTTACAACTTTATGTGACACTGTGCTTATGAGTTAATGTGATCGTGGGAATGAAGGACAACCCCCGGAGAGCGCACACTGAGCATGGACAAAGTGCAGCTGGCACAGGAAGCCCCAGTGATGCCAGTGGAGCCAGAGAATCATGAGAACAATCCAAACAGCATTCTCAACAGATACCAGACCAAAGTCCATGCACACACATATACACTTACTATATACACATGTGGCACTGTCCAGACATTTTATCAGGACAGTCGAGCTGAAGTTGGAAGACGTCAGCTCATCCTTCTCTCAGTCTGTTTACTCTTACTGTAAACAGCCGGCCTGCCACTGGGACTAATGGGCTCCTAATCTACAGATGGATGACACACACATGTTGTCTTCTCAAATCCCCAAACACACAATAACCTTTGAGGGCCACATGTGCAGAGGAGCCAAGAAATGTGCACTTAAACAAGAAAAAGTGTGGATGTCTCCCAAGTGTGCCTGCATTCCTTACGGCAGATCTAGTATTACTTTTTTTTATTTCAAGGACTTATATTACGTAAAATTGACTCTTGTGAGCTTTAAGACAAGTTCGAATGTTGTTACCTCATCAATGACCTGGAGTTGTGTTTTGTTTCATTCACACATGTTTGAGTAACCTTTTAGTCTGGCTACATCTCCAAACCTTAAAATACTCTGTCCCACCTTGTGATGTCATGAAGAAGTAATTTTCAAGTTAACAACTACCTTTTTACCTTTTATCAACCTAGTTCAGTAAAGACGGGCAATTCCAGGACTCAAATTATCCAAATTATTGTAGTAAAGATGCAAGAAGTTCAGGAACACAGTGGAGCACTTTTTGCATTATCACATGACATCACAAGGTGGAACAGAGTGTTTTCAGTTTGAACGAATAATTCAAACTACAGTGTTTTTGTGTTAAACATGTGAATGTTTCATTATATCAGAAATCAGAAAGTAGCACAATCTGGATCCTTTAAGTATAATCTGTAAAACTCATTGGTTTCTAAGAAGTGATCAACTTTTTAAATAATTTATTCATTGGCATTCTCTATGTGCCTCCAACTAAATAATTATTAGGCATAATTTTATGTATTGTAGAGTTAAATTTGATTCTATTTTTATTTGAGTTAAGAAATATAAACACCAGGTTAGTCTTTGATTTGACCCTAAAATAAAAAGAAGGAAAAAAAAGAAATGAGTGTGTGAGGTACTTTCAACACTTGGATTTGCGGTGCGAGGAATAAATATAAAAAAATAATGTGAGTCATGACATAGCATTTCTCATTTGAAAATCAGCTTTGTTTTTGTACAGAGAGACATCCAACTGGCTGAACAGTTTAACAAGTTGCCCTATCCTTAACTGCCACAGTTTTCACACAACACAACTCTATTCTCTACTGTCTGATAAATAAAGACCATTACTCATTGTGAGAGTTTTTCCAACCACACACACACACTCAAAGTGAAAGTGATAAAGTACTTTGAAATGTACAGCCCTGTCAAACTTACTAATGGCTTGCTTTTAAGTAGGTAACTCCACACTCTGAAGGTAACGGACACCCTGTACTTAATAGTTCACTTCCTTTTGTCAATATGGCACATGTCCTAGAGAAGTCACCAGGCACAGTAGCATCAGTACTTTTGGCACCTTCACACATTGAGTCTTTCAGAGCAAACACTGCTCCTGAGATGAAGTCATTCTTGTTCACTCAGAGTTGGAGCTCACAGTTGTTCACACTCTTTTAGCAGATCACCTTCTGAACTGTAATTGTTTGGATGCCAGCTCATTAGTTTGTCAGACGTCTCCCTCCAGGCCCTCTCTATAAAGTCAGCCTTCCAGTTTTCCCCTCATAGATAAAAATCTCATTATTACCTGTAGTGTTGGCCTGTGTGTATGAGAGAGAGTGTATGTGTGGCCAAGCTACTCTGTCCAGGCTTGTCTGGCCTCTGCACTCCTCCTCTGTGCTCAAATTTATGATGTAAAGTCCCTTCTTATTTTATTTTCTGTTGCTTCCAGCATCAGTGAATGACTAATTCATGAACCCCCTAACGTGTTGCCTTTATTAACACTATTCATTATATTTTAGTGTAGGGCCAACACAGGTAGCAGCCCAGTGTAGCCAAACAGTCACTCAGTGATTTGCTACAGGCTTTTACATTGGATGCTCTCCTGCCCTCACCGATACGAGTCAGTGTGGGTATGTGCTGAATATGATAGTATCCACTCAGAGACAGGGTCACTACACAACCCTCCATTTGGCAATTGAACACAGGTAGGCTGGATGCTGACCTTTTAATAAAACCATCAAAATAAAATAACTGAGCCTTTGAACACAAACCTTTATTTTTATTGTACTTTTTTCCTGTTAGCCCCTCTTTGCATCAGATGAACAATGAAGACAGAGATTATACAGATGTGTCTAAATGGTGCATTATACAAGCACAGAGAAACAGGATGGGTGGACTTGTTAGGGCAGGTGCCCACATGTTAGTCAATCTGCTGCAGGAAATTGCACTGGCACACATACACACATGCACACGCACAAAGACACACGTACACACATGCACACGCACAAAGACACACGTACACACATGCACACGCACAAAGACACACGTACACACATGCACACGCACAAAGACACACGTACACACATGCACACGCACAAAGACACACATACACACATGCACACGCACAAAGACACACATACACACACTCACACACACATACACACATGCACACGCACAAAGACACACGTACACACACTCACACACACATACACACATACACGTACAACCCACAGTTTTTCACACCAGCCAAAGCAACAATTCCTCTGCACCAAATGTATACACTACAAACATTTTTATTATAAAGTAATTCTTTCCAGTGATCAGAATCTTATATACATTTGGCTCATTGTCAGTTATTTAGCAACCTAGTTTTTTAAAGGTACACTATGTGCTTTTTTCTGTCATGTAACTCCATAAATCCATCACCAATCTGACCTGTAACTTGGCCTAGTGGCATCATCTTCTTGTTTCCATGGAGATAAGTTCAAAGCCACACTGTGGAACATTTCTAGGCAAGCCATAAAGAACTCCTTGGAGATAAACAGGTGGCGGACCCTCCCGCAGAAAAGTTTGCACCCTTTTAGCTATGTGAATTACAGTAAAGCAATTGTAATCCTTGTACCAACAAGTATAAATGCTTTTTAATGCTCGGATTTACAGTAAAAGCTCATATCTGTGTTTCTTATCAGTGTGAGCTGTCATTGCTCCTGCCGCAGAGCCTTTTATGAGAACACAGCTCTCCTCTAAATGGCTTGGCGCTCAAATGCACCACTTTTTACATGTTGTTGTCTTCTCAGTGACCTCCAATGACCCCTCCGTCTGACTACACTTGAGTATTGCGGCGAAATAGGCCTGACACATTACTTAACTGTACGAATACCTGTGTGTATAACTCAGCTGCCTTATATCTGCGCCTTTTTCAGAGCTGTCAGGAGCAGGAGCAGCCATAACAGCGGCCGATCACCAGGGAATAGGGTTGGGAAAGAAATTCACAGAAAGAAAGGAGAGTACCATATGTGGGTGAGGAGCATGTTCTCATACAAGCTGTTTTTCTTTTGTTTCAGCTGCACAGCCCCACCTTAAAGAGGACAGGGAGCAGGGGAGCGGACTGGACAGAGGAGGGGAGATGGGAATTCATTGAAAACTTGGGCATAATGTGCTCTGGGCAGGCTCTGGTCCAGCTGTTTTCCATTCAGTGGGAGTCCGAGCAATGAAATGTAGCAGGGGTGGGATCGGCCAAGGGGAGAGGAGCAGAGGAGGAGAGGAACATGACACAGAGAGGTGAAGTTAAAGGCAAGTCCATCCTATTGTTCACCCTTTTAATGTGAAGCTGTATGCATCACTATTGTCACACTTTGTAGTTAGTCCAGTGCTTTTCACACAAAAAAGTACATTAAATGTGCACTATATAACTTTTCAAATGAGGTTTTGTCTTATTGAAAATGTTTTTGAGGAATACTCCACATTAAATTTTACACTTGCACTTACAGCATTTATTCTATTATTGTTGTTTTTATCTCTAAAAATGCTTTGAAAAACACAAACTTGAGTGGGCTTGCTTCACCATATAACCTCCAACTTGACCTGGGAGCATCACTTGAACGTACCCATAAAATTGGTTTAAAGCCATAGTGTGGACAATTTCAGACAAAGCAACTGGAGGATGCAGGTAGCAGGCCTACTATTTTTACTTCTGTTCTACTGGTCAAACATTATATTTTTCTCTTTTTTCTTCTTCTTTTTTACTTGAGGTGTCCATAATTGTATCTATAAAACATTCTATGGATATTTTCACCTTTGACTAATGTGAAAATATGCAGTTATAAAGTGAATGGGTGGCACTGCAACAGTCGACTAAGCCAAACCCATACTGCCTTTGAGTCACTGAGCAAGACACTTTACCCACCTTACCTAAATGAATGTGCTTCAGCCCCATATTCCTACACACATAGGACATAGGATTTTTATTATTATTATTTGAAAATGCAACCGTAACTTTGAATGATTGTTTGTCTTTCTGTGTACTTGAAGCATCCTCCAGCATGATTTGAGTGAATAGATTACAGAGAGGAATCTTAAATATCCATACTATTCCTGTTGACCAGTGGAGGTGTGCCTGACAGATAACGGCACTTTCCTGCATCTTCAAACACAAGTTTTAGAAAGTACAAGTTGAAACAGGAAATTAAACACCTCAAACTCAACACTTTCTGGAAAAGAGTGAATAATGTGTGACAGACTGCTTCTACGAAAGTCCGAGCTATGACCTTTTCTCTGCATGAGACTGAATCAAAGTGAACAGTGGCTTTGTTTTCATCATGACATAACAATGAAAATAGCACTCTGGAGATAATTACTTACTACTGTTACTGGAATGAATATGATTGGCTTCAACGCATGAATCTAAAAATACTATGAGTAAAAACATTACATGAAACTAATGCAATGGCTTAAACTTAGACAAACTTTATTGATCGACAAGGGAAATGATTTAGACACAGTAGCTCATCACAGTACATATAATAACAAAAACCAAAAACAGAATTGGTAATAATAAAATCTAAATAAGTAACAAAAATAGCAAGAAATGGGTGTCAAATAAGACAGAATTATATAAATATAAACATGTAGGTCCCAGAGTATATTGTAAAAGTAGCATTCTGTGGCCAAATCAGACCACTGTGTGTTGTCTGCATAATAATTCAGTATTTTTGCAGTTTGGGCACCGTGATACCAGAGACTGAAGAGCTTTGCCATTTGATCTGGTCTGACAGAGGGCACTGGGGCCAGCTCCACCCTGGACTCAGACCAATGCCACTGAAGGAGAGAAAACGTGCCCAAAACCATAAAATAAACAGACTGCCTTCTCTATTTTGGTTGTTTATGTTGTGATTTTGATAGGAATGCAACTGTAAAGCCATCTCTGTCCCTCGAGAAAAGATCTTCTTTCTTGCAACCCATGAAATTTAATTATTCCAACATGTATTTTTCCAGACTGATTTTGTAGATTATGGTGTTTTGAGAGTTCAGCTTGTTTACTTGATTAAATCTCTAGCCTAAATTATGCAACAATCTGGTAAAGAAGTTAAATTATAATTATTCCGCATATAATTTATCAAAGACACAGGAATCTTCTCAGTTAGTAGAAAGCTCTGGGGCTCACTGCGCCTTGACCAGACACACCGAAAACAACTTTTGCCCCTGACTTTGATACTACACGGGCAGTTACACTACAGCTTGAGATCCCCTGTACTAGAGTGGTGCCTCTTGTCGCTGAGCTGTCTTGTCCTCACAGCACCTTCCTCAGGTAACATTAGGGAATGACTCATCTAAAAGTAGAGCGCAGTGAATATTTTTATTATGGTACAATGTAGCTCTCCATGGCAACTGAGTCTATGGGGACACACAGTTTAATGTCAGATGAAACTTTTGATGAAAATAGCCTTTAATGTCACAAAAAATAACCAGTTTCTAATTGTTTTGTAATATAGATCAAAACATTATTAGGTGGCGAGCAGTTATAGTTAATTTCAAATAAAGGATTAGTCTCTCTGATGAATTACAGCGCCAAAAAAAAGTATTTCCTAGCACGTTCATGGGTTTCGATTGCTTGGGCACCATTTTGAGGACTTCTTATCATCCTACAGACACATTAAACAGAACAAATATAAACAAATACAAATACCTCTATATATGTAAACGTGTGATCTGCTATCTTCTCCCATGTCCAAACATTTTTAAATGTGTTGTATCTCCATCGACAGCAGATGATGCTATGATAACCAATGCAGTCCATAATGAATGCTTATGAGCGTGAACACCTGTAAAAGTAAATGTTAATTTGTCTGATACAAAATGTGTTTCCTGATTCGTGTATGAAACATCTGGACATCAGAGTAATTTCTGGTGAGGTGAATAAGGTGCGTTCAGGGGCGATTCGTGAATTTGGTCAGGCCGTATTGGCTGCTGCTGACAGAGTAATGGATCCGCTCACTGTTGCATGTGGACTGTGTATGATGTATGGGATTCATTTGAAATTCTCCCTGTTAAATGAGCCACTCTGTGCATATAGGGGAATTATCAGAGTCAACGTGAGATTTGTATTTGTGGTTAACATGGCAGTCAAATGGCTTCCCTCCTGGTGTTTTGTTTCAGTGCTTTATTTTAATGTGAAACTCATATCATGCATAATAAAAGTGTCCCGTGTTTTAGCATTCAATGCTGTACCACACTCACATGGAAAGTTACCATACCTTTTCTCACTATATGTTAGCACATTAAAAAAAAAGAAACATTCTAAGTGCTATTGATTCGATTATGTTTAGTGGGTTTTAGCAGCTATTTAAATGAAAGTTAAAAATAATAATAATCATAATTGTGGTGCAGTAGCAACAGCAGTAAAAAGGTAAAGTTCTGGAAACTAGTACTGTAATATAATTTTGAGTACTTCATTACTTGTCACATATCTCTGCTTGTAGTTGTATTTCGAAACTGAAAATCAGAGATTAGAGAAATATAAAATATGTCTTATATTGAAATCACAGGTCAACTCTGCTTGATATTCAATTTATTTTATTGCCAAGTTGATTTTGAATATATGAACAAGAAACATTTCACATTGGCTTATCAACAAAGCCTTATCAACATGATTTTATCAAGACACTGTCATTAGATGAAATTATTATTATTTAAAAAATGTACACACAGATAAACTATAAAACAATTTTGACATGCATTAAATACATTCAATTTACCAAAGCAAAAAGATCAATATTGAAAAATGCAGTGATGGTATATAAACTATTTTGTATTACTTTAGTTGAATTATATGGTATTTGAAGCGGGACCTTGTAATCCACAAAATCACTACATCCTTTGAAATGTACTTTAAACAAATCAGCCATTACTTTCCACTGTAAATCTGTGTTTTTCCATCATCCACTGCCACTACTGTCTATCGGCCCTCTTTCAACTTTCTGATCCTTAAACCTCAACCAGACGATGATAATCTCCGTCCCTCATCACCTTAATCTTTATTACATCATAACATCATAATCAATGGCACAACAGGACCTAATCCAAACCAAACTGTGGCTTTGCTTGTCTGTCTGTGCTGGCCTTGAGGTGCTGTGTCCTCTGTCAACATTTCACTGTGTTCTGGTGTGAGCTTTCAACACAGTGGCACTTTGTGATAAAGATTTAACTAATGACCGCAGTGTCCAGTGTGAGGCTCAGTTTTGTGTTTTACACTTTCTGACCACATCTTTTTGATTTTCAACCCCCCCCCCCCCAAATCCTTTCATTCACAATATTTTACATTACTACTTTAACTAAACAAAGATTTTAGTTTTGTTTTTTTTGCTTTCAGATCAGACCTAATATAAGCACTGTCTGTTGGGACAGTGGCTTTAGACTGGCCAATGCTTATTTTTGAGATCACTTCATAATAAAGGCTTACAGGAAAAGAACACTCCACTCATGCATTTAGACGACTGTCTTTTTGAGGCTGAAAACCAGCTGAGTGCGAGTGGATGATGACAGAGGGGGGCAGTGTAATGGAGAAGAGCAGGCCGAGGTGAGGAGTGCTCAGTGAGGTAACACCGAACTGGTGAACTGAGTGGAGGAAATTCAGAGACTTCTAGAGGATTGAAACAATATTAAAAATATAACAGTGAGAAATTCAGAAATGAAAAACATTAAGAGGCTGCTTGTAGTAAAATTGGCAACTTGTAAGAGAATAAAGATCTGGCAATTTATAGTAAAATTGTAAAAATAACAATACAATAAAAAAACGCTCTGATTTTCATGCTTTTAAAATGACTTTACTGTGACTTGCCAACTTTGTAAATAGAACGAAAATATAATTACAGAACCTATATTAATAGAGTTACAGATCAGCTCGTGTTGTCCAAATCCAGACATAATAAACTGTCATATTACAAAGAATAATAAAAAAGCAAACATCCTCTGTGTGTCTGAATGGCTTCCTTAGTGTGTCAGAGGAGTGTGATCTTGACCAGAGTGTACTCCCAAAGAGGGCAGAGGGAAGGAAAAAGACCAGATATGCCTTGTTTTGTGAATGGACAGTTTTTTCGACAAGCTTTTCATGGTGAGACAATGGCCGTGGTCCACCCTGCTGCGCCTGCTCCCCTGCTCCTCTCTCTTCTCCTCTCCTGGTCCCGTATCTCACTGTGAGCACAAACACGAGGCACATCCGCCCAGAGACACACAGCAGCCAGCACAGCGCTTCCTGCTCCTCTCCTCACCAGCCTTATTCCCAGAACATACACTGCCCTGAGAACTGCTGTGGCAGAGGGATACAGGCAGACAAGCTTCCCAAATAGAGCTACAGAGTTTCTAGATTATCTCACTCTTTTCTCCGTTGTGTGACAGCGGAACTTTTGGTGTTTTTTTATTGTAAAGAAAATACATTGGCTAGATTTCAGGGGCTGAACAAGCTGGGGTGGGAGAGTACTGCTACAATTCCCATGACCAACGGCCACTGTACTTCACACAGGAGTCAGGACAGGAGGCCATATGTCTCACACAGTACTATGCAAATGTTTAAAAGTTTATATAACATGGGAAAAAAAGTTCACAATTTGGAGAATAGCGATCTCTAACAAGCCAAAGTTGTTGTTTTTTTAATCTCTTAATGGCCTTGTGTTGAGACCGTAATTCAAGGTTCAAATTGTCAGGTTTATTTTCATTTATAGACAAAATCTGTATCCAGCAAAATACTCATAATTAATAGATTTTCTCACACAAGCTTAGAACATTTGAACAGTACTGTGAATTTGAAATGACAAACAACGTAAACAATTGCAAGTAAAAACATCATGCTTAGCCTACTATTTGTGGATTATCAAGTCATACTAAAAATACCGCCTGCCAATAGAACTGGTCAAACAAAATGTCTTGTAGGACAGGTCAATAGAAAAAGAAATAGAAAGTCGAATATTACATCTTATCCTCCATTATGAGCCACACTTAAATACACAGATTTGAGGAAGGACAAAATGCCCTGTAAAAATGTATGCACAGGATTACTGTAAGTGTGGTGTTTAGTTAAGCTTAGCATTGTGGTCTAGGTTCAGTCCTGAGGTACACACAGCTAACATGTGCACTTTAGTTTAAATGAACGGCTGAAAGCCACAGTACTGTGCAAAAGTCTGTAAGAATGACATGTTATTCTGTACTAAAATCAACAAATAAGAGAAAATCACTGAGCAATTTATTTTTCTCATACTGACAATTAATATATTGCTTATAACCATGACTATTCTATGATAAACACTGTACTTTTTAAGAATTACCCAGAACAAAATACATGTAGTAATCTTTATTAAGTCATTTTCACATTGAATTTTGCACAGTACTGTATTAAAGCATGTCACTAAGTACTAACCCTTTAAATTATTGTTACATTGAAAAGCAAAGCTTTTTATTCCTTTGATTTAAGGCTTTTCAGATATATTACATATATCACAGTGTAAATATGGCTTCATAAACTTCACATTCGCCGACTGAGGTTGGCAAAGGCAATAGTGGTCAGACACTTCCAAGCTAAATAAAAAAAAATAAGGTCACAATGTTCTTTGGAATAAACATTTCAAAACAAAAATTACCCCACAATTATTAAGTGCTTTTGTTGAAGGGGGCGACTGGTCAGCCAGCGCTGAAATATTTCATTGTTTGGTAAGCAGATGGGAGACATTTGTATCTGAAGATGTTAGAGAGTGGTTATAGGGGTAGAATGGCAGGCATAAAATGGGGACATGAGGCCGAAAAGCTGCGTGAATTGTTCTGAAGAAAAATGATACTTCACAGGGATTATTGAAACACAACAGCTGGGACATCCCGTTTGCAGTCGGCTTTTAACACTTGGATAGCTCCAAGTGTGTTCATATCACTGACAGATTAGCAGCCCACTGTTAAGAAGCAGGGAGCGTACACAACCAGAATTAACATTAGGACCACCAGCTAAATAAACTACCTGATATGCAGTTCACTAGCACTTTTAAAAGATATTCACCAATGCATGCTCAGAACAACCTACAAGAGCTGCCAAGGTTTAGGAGACATTCTGCCCCAAGTATTTAAAGCTACACTGTGTAAGTTTTCTGGTGGAGGGTCCATCGCCTGCTTGTCTCAGGTATGTTATTGCTGTGCCTGGAATGTTCAACAGAATGCTATAAATGTTACAATCTTTCAAGGATTCAATTACAGGTGTTTTTATTGCTACTATGCCTGTCTCTGTGAAAATAGATAGGTTTCATGTCATACTTTGGAACATTTACATCTCCATGGAGAAAATGGTTTTGACCCTCCACCTGAAAACTTCCATAGTGCACCTTTAAATTAGAAACCTTAATTAGAAACTTATACACACTGTACATATTGCTATCTAACGTCTCACCCAACTAACATGTGTAATGAAAAATATGTGTTAATTTATCTGTCAGTTGTCATTATTTTCTGCAGCATTAAAGCTTGAAATTGTCCACCCTAGCGAGGCCAGCAGACAGCAAGCTGCAGGGGAGTCAGGCCAAACGGTCAGTGAGGCACAGGATCTGACCACACTCGCACTGATTAACCAATAAACTGCTTCTGTTCTCTAGGCACTGAGTTTCCTGGACACAGCTAATGGTGGATATTAACAATGGCAGGGGCAACACCCATGAATGGTCTGCAGCCTATGAAGAATCTGCTGTCATCATGCGCAGGGGTTTTATGTCATCTGTTGGCTGTGGACCATAATGCCACAGCTATTGGATCACTGCTCCGATTGCCACATCACTAACATCGAAAGGGGTTGTGGTTGTAGTTAAAAGTCAAAGGAAGTTTTAGCTTAAGGAAGGTTAAACTAAAGTGTGATTTAAAAAAAAAAGCTGTGAGTGACAAAAGGAGAAGAATAAAATGCTGGTAATTTGTTTTTGTCTTTTACATCAACTGCCAAAAAGGCTTTACACTCAGGACTAGTACCCAAATTCAGACATTACAATATTAATAACAACACATTTTCTTTTTACGTCCAGATATTTGGCAAATGTTACGTTCTGGACACAAATGCTGATGTGCTTAGGTTTTTGCATAGACTAGACAAAGTATTTAAATGTACACAAGTTAACAATCTGTAAGCAAAACATATTTGATCTTTGGATTATATCATCATACAAAAATAAATAGGACAACTTTATTTTGGTTTTCAACCTGTTGCTTTGGCTCAATTGCTGGAATAGTGGTCTTTGCTGCACACTGTACATGAACATGAAATGTGTTCTTTGGTCATTGAAAGGCACAGTGCTTATGCAGTAAAACTTTAGTTACACTAGATACACATAAAGGCACCTACGGTGGGGTGTGCATTGGCAGGCCAACAGGCATCAGGCCTGAGTCTGAGGTGTACAAGATACTGAGGTGAACAGTGTCACAATACTGCTGTGTATGAAGACTTACTAATGTTGAAGTCCTTTGAGTAAGGTCTTAACTGGGGGAGAAGCGGTCGATGGTGCGATTGTCAGAGATGGCCTGAGGGGGCAGTGGTGGTCCCAGCACATCCATCTTGTCCGGGGGTAGCCCGAGGTGCTCTGAGGCCAATTTGGACAGGGGATACAGACTCTCTAAGGCTTTTGCATCAGCCACTAGCTGCTGCTGCGCCTGTAGGAGGAGCTCACTGGCCTTCTCCTGCTTCAGCCCCAGGTGCTCTGCTGCGTATTTAGTCAGGGGGTAAATACCCTCCGGAAAGTCCAGCTTCAGTTTGCCATCCACAGTGAGCCCCCCTGCTCCCCCCCCACTGCTGTGCATCTTCATGTGGCTGATAAGGTTACGCTGTTGGGCAAACTTCCCTCCACAGACCTGGCATTCATAGGGCTTCTCCCCAGAGTGAATCCTCATGTGCTCAGTAAGCCTGTACTGCCTGGTAAACCTCATGCCACAGGAGTCACAGGCAAAGGGCTTCAGGCCCAGGTGGCTGCGCATGTGGCGTGTCATGGTGCCGCGCTGCGTGAACTTCTTGCCACAAATACTGCACGGGTACGGCCTGGTTAGCCAGTGGGTCTTCTCATGTTGTCTCAAAGTGGCAGGGTCTTTGTAGGACTTATCACAGGAGGAGCAGCGATAGGGGCGGATCATGTCTCCAATGCCCCCTGCTCCTTGACTGGACTTATTCTCCAGGTGGGACAAACTGTTGCTATTGAGACCTGCATAGCCATTCATATTGCTATTGTTTTTGGTGCAGCTGTTATTGCCATTCACCATGTCTCCGACAGAATTGCTGTACAGCTCTTCCTCGGTGTGTGTCTCCACATGTGCATTGAGCTGCTCTGAGCTGGGGAAGCCTTTATCACAGGGAATGCAAACATACAGGTTGTCCCCAAAGCTCTCGGGCTCATACGGCATGTGGAACCTGCCCATAGGTCCTGTTGGAGAGGGACGGCCTTCACTGCTGCCTGTCTCCTCAGTCCCTGAGCCACTCTTGTCCTCTGCTCCTTCACTCTCCTCTCCCACTTTGTGATGGTTGTGATGCTGCTCTCCATTATCACCTGCTTCATCATCGTCCTCCTCATCTTCATCTTCACCTGGATATGAAACAGGCTCATGTTTGACCCAACGGTAGATGTTGCCCATCTCTCTGCCAGTCTCTGTCCCTTCTGTCGGGGTACCAGGGCTGGATTGGCACGGGAAGCGCTCATTGGCTTGTGAAGTGGAGCGGTGCAGATGAGGCAGGTGGGGGCCCAGAGGCTGGTTTAGATGGGGGAAAGGAGGGGGAGAGAGAGCGCCTGTGTGGTCACTAGGCTCTAGTTTATCTGATGGAAAGGAGGCTTGTCCATTGATGCCACGCATGGGGCTGGTGTGTCCACTCAAAGTCCCCTCTCTCTCCTCCTCATTGTGAGTGCTAACCAGATGGGACTGGGTGGGCGTGTGCTGTGACTGTGAGCTAGGGCTTTTCTTGGTGAGGTCCAGGCCGAACATTGGGGAGCAGTTTGTGTCTGGGTGGGCTGAGCGCAGGCCCAGCTGAGCAGGCAGACCGCTGGGAGAGGAAGGAAACACCTGAGATGGCTGCGTGGAAGTGGGGGCATACAGTTCTCCTGTGTGGATGCCCAGGCGATGTGGAACAAGCTCCTCTAGTGGTGGTGGTCGAGGGCCAAGGCTGTTTACCATTCCCCCAGGAGGACATGGCTGAATGACAGGAGTAGAAACTCGATAGCGGCCACTCAACCCCATACTAGGACCCATCTTGGGATAGGGTAGAAATGCTGGACTTGGACGGGGCAAGTACTTGCCATTCCTTTTTAGCTTCTTTTTACACAAGGCCACTAAGTCGAGCAGCTGTAGGTAGCTAGCTGCGGCTAGCACGGCCCCTAGACTGGGTTCAGATGGAGAGGTGGGGTCCCCTTCATTAAGACGGCCAGTGTATATATAGTCCAGAATGACCCTGAAGACCCCTGGACTCACCATCTCATGGTCGAGGTTGATGAGATTGTCATGCACCACTAGTGATTTCAAGTAGTGGCTGCTGGCAGCCAAAATGTTCTTGTGAGCTCGGAAGAGCGCGTTCTGCACCACAATGATGACATCGCACAGAAAGCCCTTGGTGCGCTGGCTGTTGAGCTGCAGGAGAAGATCCCTCGCATGACTTGGAACTTCCATGGCATCCAGCATCGTCTTCAGTCCAGCACCTGCAACAATAGAAATGTCTCAATGTCACAAAGGCCAGCTCCACAGCGCACAGGAATGCAATGAGGAATTCAGTCAAAGCTGTCATTCTTCAGGACAATCAAAACAGTTACGATTAGGTACACATTTTGATTATGTATAGATCTTAATCTTAATCATCTTAAAATATTGTTAAAAGAAGTGCTGCAGTCAGTGTGGTTGTTCTTTCTCTGACAGAATATACAATTTGTACTGTATGTGGAAACTGTGCGGTAATGTGAACTTTTATGAAGGTGAGAGGATGCAATGGTTTTCTCATTATCAGACATTTTATTGCATCAACTTCCTCTGTAGAAAGTGAGTTTAAAAAAGGCACATACATGTTTATGGTTGGTAAAATATTGAACATTGTTTAAAAAAAATATGCTATCACTTTTGATGTTTCCCAGAGTGTGATGTACACCAGGTAACCTATAACTGTGTGCAGAGGACATTTCCAAAAAGAGAGGGCTCTTGCTGAGTCATATAAGGAACGCCAGACGGCCACAATGTAAATCAGAAATAGATTATGAACTCCAGTAATATTGAGTACACACAACAAATGGAACTAATCTCAATTATAATTGTTTTATCAGGCCAAATATATACCACATCATACAGCATTTTGTTAAATTTAACATCTCAACTAGACAATTTATTTACAAGATTTACCATGTTGAATGATTTGGTTGCACTCAAGGGAAACAAGCAACTAAACAATGTCCATGTCAGCTGTCTGATCATGCCTTCCTGACATCACTCTATCCACTTCTTGTTTACTTGATTCATAGATACAATCAGACACAGTAGATTGGTACACACTGGAAAGTCCAATCCTCACACTGACAGTGACCAGGAAAAGTACTGAAGAATTTGTGTCATGTTTCTTGCCTTATACTTGCAAATCAAATTGTTGTTTTGTGTATTTTATTTAGATTTTTAGGCAGAGACTTAGGCCATGTCCTATTAAAAATGTTGTCAAGATGAAAAAAAAAAAATTCCATTGATTTATAACATGTAAAGTGAATGAGGTTGGATAAACAGGCAGCTACGTGGTAAGTTGAGATGAATTCACGTTTCATCTTGTCCCCACGCATCATGTTAAGTGTTTTAAATTCAGTTATGTGTCTGCGTTTGATTACTCATTTAACATATACTACAGTAAATATTGGTGTTCAGATCAAATATTTTAAGGACTGAGTGTGATATGAAGAGGTCATGAACTCTGGATAAGTCACTTTATGGTGTTTAGTCTGATTAACCATAACAGTTCACCACATGATAAGTGATATCGCCTAACTGAAAGCATTTGTTATTGATGAGAAATTATAAGAAATAAATAAATACGCATGGAAATTAATATATATATATATATATATATATATATATATATATATATATATATATATATATATATATATATATATATATATATACCATTCAAAAATTACTAAGAATGAATTTTTGTCACCTCAACAGATTTTAATCTGACACTTAAACAGATGTGACCATGATTTAAGACACTACAAAATGTCGCCATATGTCATTACAGATGGCCAATTTTTATTTATCTGCAGAGCATCCTGTTAGGTAGAATAGTTTGTAGACTAATGAAAAAAATATTTTGCATGTTTTTGTATAATTTGTGGAGCACAACCTGCACAGATTTTCCTCTATTAAGAATATAAATGAATTAGACATTAAATATGCCATAAAATGTCCTTACAAAAGAACTGTGCACACAGCACGTGTGTGCTTCTTTATAACTGCACACTGGGCGCAGTGTGAACAGTTTTGAGCTTTCCACTTTCAGTGTACTGTGCCTTCGTTGTGTGCTTTATTAACCAAAAATCGTATCTGTATTTAATAATACAAAGTATCAACTCCGCTCATATGTGGTCCCGTTAGAATAGACAGGGCTCAATAGCCCCTGTCCTTCGTTAATTACAGTAGACCTATTTGCCTTTTCCCTTTTTAACTTTCTCTTAATGAGCGGAGAATTACAGAGAGTTTTACAATGACAGAAAGTATTTTATGTTTTGGTCGTGTAAATACATTTTTTCCCAAGTTAACTCGGGCGTGATGCACTTTGATCTGCAAGTAAATAATAGTGCGTAAAATTTAGGATAAGCCTATATTTTCAAACTCGGGTTACCAGAGGTGAATTTTGTAAAATAACAGTTTACTTGTCTGTTTGTCCAAGTTCCTCAAATGCCCATAGCTGTAACTTCATGGCCCATTGCAAGAAAAGCGCAAAGCATTGCGGAGAGAGTGTGTCGGGCAATGACACTACGCCTGTCTTTAATCTATTTTATTCTCCACATATTGTTGTAGTAAAAAGTTCACGAGTGGCTTCATCTTTTCCTAAAGCTGCCCTTATCTCTGTCGGAGAGTGAGGTCCTAAATCACATCCAGAAATAGTGCTTTAAAACAAGGTGTATCTCACAGATGGTTCCAATACTGGGCTGTCAGCAGCACCACGAGCGTCTACTTTAATTAGGTTTTGTGATTGCCTTTAGGCTTTAAGCAACACATGTAAAAGCAAAACAATGTATTCACCATTTGTAAAAATCGTTGGTCATTCATGCGATTTATAAAATTCTTCTATACTAATGACATTTTCAATATTTAACGTTTGCAATTTCTGTGGTTTTCTTTTTATGAGGCTATTTGAGCTTAATTAGGCAAATACAAAACCATCATCAAAAATGATTGATTAGGCCTATTTGCGGTTAGAAAACGTAATTTTATTAGACTATAGGCGGATTTCCATTACATTTTAAATTGTGTTTGGTAATTTAATTTAACAAGGCCTGCACCATAAATAACGCACAAAAATAGTTTATGTAAAACTTACAAATAAATAGGCGGGCCCGTTCTTGTTATAAGTATGGTGATATGTTAAATTTTTATCCGTTTAAAAGTCCCCAGCATGTTAGTGTGTTAAGTCTAGCGGACGCGCCTGGAGCCATGACCGTGTCGCAGTGCCTGCGCCCCGGCTGTGCGTAAAGCGCAAGAGCCTCTTACCTGCATGCCCGATGTCTTCTGCCATACGCTCCAAGTCTCCCTTAATGATCATCTCAGCACTCTCCAGAACTCATATCTGACGTTTGAGCTTTAACTGCCAGCCTCCAAAAACCATGCCAGTTTTCCGAGAGCGTCTGCCAGCGCTTTTTTTTTTATCTTATTAATTGATATGAATTTCTTGTCGCTCTTACGGCCCGTCCTCCCACCCACCTCTCTCCTTGTCACTGCCCCTCCTCTCCACTTTCTCATCCACTCCTATAAAAATACGTGCTTTGACTAGCATCAGTTTCCTCTAACATTTTTTTCTCGACTAATTTTCTTAGCTATTTTTGAGTAAAACGCGCACTGGGATGATAATGGTGCCTTTATACGTCTTAAGTGTTTTAGAGCCCCGTGTGATGTCAGTCTATAATAAAACTAAAAGGTAAAATCGAGGGCAGGAACTTCATGTGACCCCGACTCGAACTTCTCAACACATCGTCTTAAAGAGACAGGCACATATTGAATGCATATGTTCATAGGCTTGCATATTTATGATCTTTTAGGTCAAACATTTCTGATGGTTTTGAATTCAATAGAGGACACTGACTATGATTATTATTATTATTATTATTATTATTATTATTATTATTATTATTATTATTTAAAATTGTCACCCAACTTTATGTAGCCTACATTTTCTTATACTGAAATAGTCATTCACGTACTAACTTTCTTGTGTAACACAAGATTCTCTGATCACACCTGATGCACCTGACCTCTAGTGTCCACCGTAAAACCAAAGGCGCAACTGTTAGAATCATTTGGAGTTTCACATTAAAAGCATTGACCATATCCATCATAAAAAAGCTTGTACATGGCTATTATTTATAGTATGTAAATCATATTCAAAAACATATTATAACGGGCTAAAACACCGGGTTGCGTTGGGTAACGCAGAAGACAGTCTCTCTCCATCCAATATGGCCAACGCGCAGATTACGTATAAATGACAGATTTTGTCAATCCTTAGAAATGTTACTTCCGACAGCTGTAGTTGCGCGGTAGGTTTTAGTTTTGAAGTTTTCACTCACTCCTTTACCTCGGATTCATGTCTGGTGATCTGGCCGTATCACTGCGGTCCTTCTCGACATTCCCTCTGTAAACTTCCCGCTGTGTCCTCGATGAGTCAGTCGCTTCCTCAGAATATTCTTCCACGTAATCTCGCCGTGCAGACTCGGTTTTCCCTCCAGGATCCCCCTTTCAGACCTTGGTCATAATCTGGGGTTCGACTCACGTGTTGGCGACAATCTGACACTTCGGATTGTTGAAGTTCTGCATGCTGAGAATTCGCTCGCACAGCGACACCCAACGGCGTTTACGAGAGAGCCCCACTCCCCTGAGCCACTACTGTAATCTGTGGTCTGTATGGAAATTAAATATTTCCTTCTTTCTTCTTCTTTTATTTATGAATTTATTTTTTGTTTTGTTTTTTATTTAGCATTTTCGCAGGATGGACAGGGCATTTTTTCACAAATTATATAATGTGTAGTTCTGCAGATTGTCTTTTTTTTTTTAGCCCTACCATCACTCTATTAAAGGTAAACTATGTAACTTTCTAGTGGAGGGTCAGCTACTTGCTTATAGCTAAGTCTGGAATGTTCCACGGTATGGCTTTTTTTTTTTTAATATTGCATTTATTCAATTACAGGTATAATACTGGAAATATGCATCCTTACAGAGTGTGGTCAGCTCTCCACCTGTAATTAGACCTAGTGTTATCACTTGCTTGTGTCCATAGAGAAAGATAAGTTTAATGCCATATTACAATCTCCATGGAGACAAGCAGGTGGCAGACCCTCCAGCATAAAAGTCACAATAGAGCTTCTAAAAAAATATGAACATAAAAATAAAAACAGATGTGCTGGCTTGCATTGCATATTTAATGTAGCATGATATTTGTATGCACTTTATCAACCAATCAGATCGTTTTACCCTTTGTGATGGGTGTGTGGTGAAAGACTGTAGACAGATATGAATGTAGCCCATTATTTTAACATTACAGCTCAGATTAAACTTGTGACCGGTTCCTGTTTGTTTTTTGTCCCGCTGCAGCTGCCAGTGCTCATATCATGGGTCTTATTTTGGAGGTCAAGGTGCGTCGGTCCTGCTGAAGCTGTCCGGGGACACCTTGAAGACCCCCAGAGGAAGCTATTGTCTGACTTCCATGTTCCCTGATGAACCACAGATAACCCCACAGACTGAGGTGTGCCATAGAATACATTATGCTCTATCAAGGATGTCTCTCAATTCATGCTCCAAAATAGTCTTTTCCATTCAGGAAGAGACACAGTGATATCATTAGTGCTTTGCCAGGTGCAGCGTGACGAGTTTTAAATCTCTGGCTCTGCTTCGTGCGGCATTTTGTGTTGGTGAGGTTATTCAAGAACATGTATTACAGTGTATTTTGTTTGTTTGTGTTAAATTTTTACTCCAGTCCTTACGTGGGCAATTTGGAGAAGTATAGCTAATATCAGCAGTAAACTACTGACAGTATCAAGGTATAAGTGTGTTATTGTCTACTCATCCTACAGGGAATATTGACCCATATTTGATTGATGCTTCAATGCAATCCTGAGGTAGGTTTTGTCAAGAGGACTGCTTGATTCTGCAGGTTTTAAAGCTAATTGAGAAATCCAGACGAGAAGAGCAGTCGTATAGTATAGGGTGTAGTAGAGGAGCCTGATCTTGTCAGATTTCAGAAGCTAAGCAAGGCCTAGTATGAAAGTGGGATGTGCATGAGTGATTGGTGGTGGTTGGAGGGACTGATGGAGCAGACTGGCAGCTTCGCTTCAGTCAGTCTGCCCCAGGGAAGCTGCGGCTACAATAGTGGTTTACCACCAGGTTATTTTGCAAAATTTACTCTGCATCAGATTGTTCAGAGTTAGTATTGACTGTGTTTTATATTTTTGTTACTGTGAATGCCTCTTTACCAGATGGGCTTTATCTTACTAATCAATCAGTCCTCTGAGGCTGGACATTAAACCTCAGCTTGTCCAAACACAATCTAACATACCAAAATCTGGAGCTCACTAAACCTGAAACGCTGAACTTCTAATGAACTGAGAAAGCCTCCAAATTGCCGGTTGTAAGCAATGATTCAATTAAAGCTGCCTGCCACAGGCCCACAAACATGAGTCGAAGAGCCCATCCCAATTTCATGTGTCTAAATCCCCAATCCTCTGCATGGGACCAGAGCTGGAGATAAGGCAGCCCTGGTCCGAATGGTATATAGATTTTAGTGCAGCGCAAACACTGAATCTGAGACAATTCTGTCACACTTTAAATCATACGTCTGCTCATTTCTCCAGGTTAAAGTTGTGAGGTTTTCATTTGCTTTATTTTAAAGACAGAGTTCACATAATTAAAAAATAAACTGATTACATCCATTATAATAACCACACTTTATTCATGCCTTTATAATGCATGAAAAAAGACTTGATTTATAATGAACAAATAGTTTATTAAAAATGATTTAGGCTTAGCAACTATGCAATTAAACCCTAATCCTAAACCCTTAATTAAGTAGCCTACTTACTAAGCCTGAATCTTAATAAACTACTTGTTCATTATGAATTAAGTCTTTTCATGCTTTATTTAGACTAATTAAAGTATAGTATAAAGTGTCAGTCTGCTCTGTCTTCTCTCTCTGAGTAGATTTGGCCTCGTCTGTCTAGATGCTGCTGTGACCACTCGTCATACCAGACACACCCCACCAGCTTTAGACTGCCATTGTCACCAAAGATTGAACAGTGTATGCTCAACACACACACACACACACACACACACACACACATGCTGCTCTTAATTCATTGTAATGACCAGTTTTCAGACAACTTTAGAGCACAGGCCTCTACATCTTATCTTGAAAGCTGGTTTACCCAACTTGGCTTGTGTGCTTTAGTGGTTTGATGGCAAGTGTGTCTCTAAGGGTTAGGGCTAGTTTTCTTTTTAAAATCTAAAAAGGCAATGTTGCACTTTGCCTAAATATATGTAAAGGTGACATATTTTTTATATCATATAGGAGGCTCATATTGTTAAAATATAATAAATAGTGAATGATAACATAGAGCACCTTAGCACATTTGTGACACAGGGCTTTATCAGTAAATTCCACCGTGCGCATCAACTTTTTTTTTAAGTTGTCGCATTATGTGATCGTTCTGATGCAGGATTCGCCTCTGCTGGTTTCCATGGAGATGTCATTGCTTTGTCTGTTTTAAAATGTTTTGCATTTAACTTACATTATTATTGTCAAGAAAATACCTTGAAATGAATGCATTCTTGCTCTGAGCTGGGCCACCTTTCCACTGTTTCTGCTTATCTCCAGGGAAATAAATAAGTTTAATGCCGTACTATGTAGAGTGAAGCCATACATGGAAGCAGGTGGCTGACCCTCAGTTAGAAAAGTTACGTGGTGTACAAAATATATTGGATAGGCTAAACATAACTGTTAATATCTTGCGCAATAAAAAAACTCTAACCTTGAACTATCTATTAATGTTTATTTTACCATTGTTTCCTTCCATTTTGTAAATGTGGGTTACTCCAGCATGCACTGGGCGTCTGTTTAGCACATGCTTTTCTGCTGCGTGGTCTTTGCTCCCTGGTCTCTCCTCATTAGCCTCACACAGAGCAGCCTCTCTCCTTCTCCTCTCCTTCACACTCAGGGGGACGAGCCAATCTTTTGTTTTCTGTCCAATCCACGCACTCTTCCAGTCCTCCTTTTTTCGCTCCTTTCTCCCAAATCTCTTTTCCGGCTTGATACTGCTGAAAACCATATGGTGTGTGACATCATCAGGGCAGGAAGCATGGCGAGGGGAGAAGAGGAGAGAGTGGGTTGCCAGGTCTCAGTGCACTGATGTCAGCACTAAAGCACTCTGCATGGGAGGCCCTCAAGGGGGTCAGAGCTGAGCAGGTTGGAAATAGAGTGTGTGTGTTTTAATTTCACTGCCACTTGTACAGACAGTAAGAGATAACACTACTTAACTGATTTTCTTTTTCTTTCAATTGTGATTATAATGTATATACCTGAAGTTGTGTTTTGTTTCATTTGTATATTTTAATAATCCTCCACTCCACCAGTTTACATAATCTGTGATTATTTAGTTCATCCCCATTTTTGAATACCTTAACTAGACTTGTTCTGGTCATTTCAAAGCGTTCTTGCCTTCACTGTGATGCATCAAAAATAAGAACTTTTAATACAAAGCACTATTGTTTTACCCTAATTTAAACACCATAATTCATCCTATTAATCAATATGTTTTTATGAGGTCAGATCTGAATTACTATTGCTCATTGAATTGGGTTTTACATACATAAACAAAATTTTGGTTAGAAAACATAATAAAAATCGCTGTTTAAATGTAAAAAACTAGCTTAATACAGCCTTAATAAAGCTTTATAAAGGTTCTTTGACCACATTGTTTTAGGAGTAAGGGGATAAAAAATGACAAAAACATATACCCGCATTAACCAGACAGTGAAGTTTTGTGGCTACTTCCTCTTCTTTGAGCTCTTTGCATTTAGATCTAAATATACTTAACAGTTTGATTTGCCTGTCTTTAGTGGCATCTAAAAATCTCTCTTCCTGTTCCTGACAGAGCTGAATGTGCGCGCCATCAGGGCCTGTGTCTGTGCACCCCTCCCTCTTCTGTTCTCTGTGTGAACCCAGAGCTTTGTTGTGAGGTCCTGGTCTCCATACCATCAGCAACAACACATCAGCCCTGCATCACAGAGAGGGGATTGGCATAAATACAGTTGACATCTCACATGTAGAAATACCCCAACCCTCTCATCTGATTAATGGCAGCAGTGGGGAGGATGCCAGGAGAGGGAAGAGGCTGATGGAGCTGCAGCTGTGGTTTTGGGCCTCAGAAATCAGGGAGCCAGAGCACGGGTAAAGACAGAAAGAGGGAGAGAGAGAATGAGATGCATTGCAGAAGTAAAACAGATAAAATTGATAAAAGTAATCATTTGAAGCAAACTCAAATAAACTGTATGATATAGTATTGTTTCATATGTCACAAATGACCATTCTCTTCAAATGATAATCTAAACCTCTTTTGAAAAAGTTACATTTCATTACAAAAGTGGTGCCATTTTTGTTTTCCTTTCAGTACTGACACATACTCTTATCTAAAGCCTTCTCGCTCACTTACTGGCCCATTTCCGCTAAATCTGATATAATATTTTGCTTCTTTAAACCACTTGTGCAAATCAGTTGAGATAAAAAATATGAACTCTTTTATCATCTTTATCGCTATGGACATGTACTGTATGTAAAGGGGAGGTTTGAGTGGAGGATGCTAAAAGTAATAGCCATTAACCCATAAGTCTTCATCCAGAGCAGGCTGTGTGTCCCATGCTGGTGTGTTTTGGGGGGGCTCTCTGCTCCTCTCTCCCCCTCCTCTCTCAGTGTTTTATGGGCTGTGTGCTGTGGTGGGGTGACCTCCCTCTCACCCCGGTGCCACCCAGCCTGAGTGCGATTCCAGGGAACTCGGCCCCTGCCAAAGCCCCACAGCGCCACATCTGCAACCCATAAACGCCAGCCACTCGCTCCAACTCCCTTTGCCCACACTCTCACACTCCTCCATTTCACCCCTTCGTGCCTCTCTCACCCACTAACTTTTTATTTTAATTTCCAGATTCTTTCTTGTGCATTCCTACCTCCCTACCTCCTACCACCACTGACTGGATTCACACTGATTCTTTATCTTTGCTTCCTTTGCTGTCCTCCTCTCCTTCCATCTCTTTATCCAGATCGAATGGAAAAAAATAAAATAAAAATCTCCTGCCCATCATACCTTCAGTTGGGAGCCAGCTAACTGTGGTGGCAAACACTGAGAACCGCAAGACATTCCTGTTCAGAGAGACACGGTCAGCATGTCATCTGGTGGCTTTACCCATGCAGATGTATGCCACAAAAAACAACATAAGTTAGTTTCAAGTTTTTTCATAGATTTTCATCTAGCTGCTAAAAACATACACCACAAAGTTGCATATCCTTACTGCTCAGTGGTACTTTTTCGTACTTTTTAATAATTTCACTTTTACTACTACTAAGTATATGTGGTTGATGATATTTAGTCATATTTTGAAGCATGGACGCAAGTACCATTCAGTTGATCTAAGTTTACATCAATCAACTTCCTTAACGTTCTAGCTTATTAGTTTACTGAAAACTCCTGTTTGAGGTTCATAGCAAGCCAACCATCTAAGTCGATCTATAAAAAAAGTTTCTGATATCACAGCAGTATGCCTTAACAGCTCCAGCAATCTCTACACCACCAGGCTTAGTGCTTAAAATGTTAAAGACATCCATTAAAATAAGCAGTGAAAAATATTTAATGATTCACAACTTAGTTTTCTTATGAATATGGGGAAAGACACTGAAGTATTTCACATTTTTAACTGACGGTTTTGTGTGCTCTGGCCTCAGATCAGTATAGGACCACCAAGGAGGACAACAGAAAAACCTGCTCATAAAGACCAACCACTTCTCTACAAGACACAAGGAATAAATATGCTCATTCGTATTTCATTCACATTATTCCATCCAGTTAATACTAATGGTTATACCAGTGCTTTTTAGATCACTTTCACACGTTCAGAAATACCACCTATGAACATATTTGACTCGCTGCTCAATGAGTTAACCCTTAAAATGATTCTTCACTGCCATCTAGAGTACTCATGTAACACTGCAACTGGCTGCCCCCTGTCAATTTGGTCTTTTAAAGAGTATTCTGTATAAAAATCAACCAAATCATGACAATCGATCAGCTTTTAGTCAATTTTTAATTTATAGATGTTATACACTCAGAATATAAGTTTAAACTTTGTGCATCTTCTATGTACCACTACTCCATATCATCCAAGTCCTGCATCTCCACAGTCACCTCTCTTTTAACCCATGGTAAAGGCAAAACCACAAAGGGGTCGTATGTCCAGCGAGGGTACACTCTCTTATACAAGTTCATTAGGACTGTGTCTTGAGAGCGCAGCTGATTATCAAATACACACTTCATATGCCCATGGGTTCCTGAAAGACAAAAGAAAATCAATCAGTGTCTAACAGTTACAGTGACAATGCATTATGTTATGGCTCAGGTTTGTATTTTACCTAAAGCTTCTTTAATGTGGCCTCTTCGTCCCCATTTAGTTCGCAGCTCTACTGGCTTGAACCACATGATATCATCTTCAACAGAATAAACATATGTTAAAAGAAGGGCAAACAAAAATATTGTATGATGAAAATGAGGTACTATTCTGAGTGTTCACCTCGATTAAAGAACATGTATCGAACAACTGCTGATCGTCTATTGATTTTGAAAGGGTGACCACTGAGGACAATTCTCTTTAGTACTATGCGCTGTGGATCACAACTTAGCAGACTGCCTGTGGCCACAAGATCCTGTGCACCTAAAAGAGAACGTACAAAATCAATGGCCAGTCCAGGATCAGTCGAAAATGATTTTAAATCATACAAATACAAAGATGACAAATGTTTAAAAATCAGCGACACTGTATATTAAATAAAAAACCTCACCATCATCCCTTTGTTTGAACAGCAGGGCTCCAGCAGGGTTGAAGGTGATGGGAGCATAAACTGACACAACAGTGGGGGCATCTGGCCTGAGAAAGCGCTCCATCTTGTGTTTGTCAGCTAGCAACAAAATACAAATTAATATGACAGATATGTAGAAAAAATAAATAAAAATTAGTTGAGATGTACCCGAGGTGTGCTGAGAGAAAATAGGAGAGGCCCTGAATCTTCGAAATCCGCAATGGAAAATAAGTTCCTCTTTGGATTTAATTGGCTCTGTGTTACTGGGATGCCTCCTTACCAAAAGATGCATAACAGACATCTGCAAAAATAGAGAAGCATTAGACTTGAGTGAGCTCTTGTCTTTTAAAACACATATCATGTGAACAAACCTTCTGTTCATGGGGCAAAAGAGAGACCAGAACAAGTGGTCTGCCTGCCTGGACACTGTCCATCACAGAGGACGGGACATCGATAATGTGCAGCGTAATATACCAGCCCACCTAAAACAAAGTACGTCAAGTCATGATGAAGACGTATAACACTCAAATGCACTTACACAACAGATTTACCATGGCCCCCTCATCTTCAGCTGCAGCCTCAGTCAGGATGCGCCTGCGGGTGCGTTCAAAACTCTGGAACTGGAAAATACGTGAATAATCTGGGGGCAAGTTTTCCATGGGGTCCCAGGGAGACGCACGAAAACTCTTTAAACCCCTGTAGCGCTGAAACCTGAAATATATGATACAATTTTAAACCATTTAGCTTTTGTTGCTAGTTTATTCAAATAAATGTAACACTGAATGACCTGATTCTTGCGGTTGTATCTAGGGGTGTGTCCACTTCATCAGGAAACATTTCATTGGCTCGAGCCTCTCGGTAACGCTGAAGCCCCTCCTCTTCTGCAGCTTTATCCATGTTTGCATCATAGCGCTGATCTGCTCCAGCTCGCTCCGGTGCACACACCTCTTCCTCCTCCTCTTCATCCTCTCCATCCTCCTCATCAGAGGCATAACTTGAAGTAGGTTCCTGATTAGTAAACACTCATTTTAAGTGTTCAGATTATATAACACATACCTTTATTTTTTTTAAAAAATTAATGTATTACTATGATGTGACTTCGCACAACATGTAAAATGTACGTAGCTGAGGCTGAGAAGACCTTTGCTGCATTGTCTCCATAGAAATGCTGCTTAGAATACAGAGACCTGTGTTCTGACAAACTTCACATGCCAGACACATGAGGGGAAGGTACTCTGCATGGGGTTGATTCACAACCTTTCCAACATCCTGGCTACAGCAATAATAATAATTATCAACTGAAGTACCACTTACCTCTATGCTAAGATATTAAATATGGATTCCTGCGTGGTCTACTTAACATCAAACACATATTAAAAATAAGTCAAATCTCAAATCTCAATGGTCTCTTGCATAAGAAGAGTTTCCTAGACGTCTTTTCAACCAGAATTGCAAATAAATAAATGGACAACCCCTCCCTCTGTCCAGACAGGAAGTTGTGTTCACTGAACAGGAAGACAGGAGGCTTCTCCTGGGACTCCTGCTCCAAACACTATTGTTGTGGCCAGTAGCCTGGCATTGAAGCCCAGAGACAGACACTGTGAAAACAAACAAAGCTTCTCAGACCTGAAGTGCACTGTCTGGAGGTCACGTATACGCTAGTGCCGGAAACTGTGATACTGAGGCTGAGCAGCTGTTAATCACCTTCACAGGAACCAATCACTGTTTCTGTGGCAACAGAAACCAACCAACGAGCTAACCAATGAGAATCAGGTTTACAACATAAAAGATCAAAGGTTTAATATCATTTACTCCATGTTACCTGTGAATTTAGATCCTCATCGCCTTCCATAGCTTCATCCATCATATCGTCATCATCATCATCTTCATCACTGCTGTCTCCATCTAATTCCCCATTCTCCTCATCTTCATCCACAATCCATGTAGCCTGGTAATCTGATGTTCCTTTAGGCACTTTCATCACACGCTTGTTCTTCCTGGCCTCTGATCATACAGCACAAAACATTTCCAACCACCATTAAACCGAATGCTTCATAAGGAAATTAAGACTATGAATGGCTTAACGATTTTCACAGAACTCAGCAAATAAATAAATAAATGAATACATTCATAAAAAACTTGATACCTTCAGCTTCGAGCAACTCTGCCTCTGTGGGCCATGTTTGTTCTCCGTCCATAGGGTCCACCTCTGCCTCAGCCTGCAAACTTTCCCTGCGAGACGGGTCTGCTCTCATTAGCACACGAGTGGTCTCCTCTATACCTCCATCCTGGTAAAATTAACAATTATAATGCAAATCCTCAAATCTAAATTTTACTACTACATTCATGTATGAACTTTTTAGCAGACTGTTTGTGTTTCAGTCTAAGTAAGTTGCTAATAAGCAGATTAATATAGCAATTTAATTATGCAAAATTAATAACTTACATTCATGTCAACATCTCCTCCTTTGCCAGGTTTGGAAACTCGTGGAGCTGAAATGTTCAAAGGAAGTGGATCTAAGGGGGCATCAATTTTACTGAGCTGAAAGTCCCCATGCCCACTAATGTGAACTAGTCTGTCCACAGACAGAGGACATCCTCGGACATACCCAGAAACACAAAGAGTCCCAAGACCAGTGTTGCCTTCAGAATTAGGAGTAAAGGTGACGCTCTGGCCTAAAAGGTGAGAACGTCTGGAGCGAAATCCTAGTTTTCTCTGCCGTTGACTGCCCAGGTGTCTTAGCAACAGTGTTGCTTCCTGCTCTGTGTCAAAGGAGAATAGACGTGCATCAGGAAAACGGGCCTCAGTTATTTTTGAGAGTGCTCTTTTGGCTTCCACCCTCTTTTTCATGGGAAGATCTGTCAGTCCGAGGCAAACCAATGCTATGAAACAACAGAAAATATAGGTTTAACCCTTCTGTTTATTTATTGTATTCTGACTTTTACAACTGGGAAACTATCTTAAACCATGTCTTACCATGACTGGGCAAGCCCTGAGCAAAGAGACATGACAGGCAGTAGTCCCCATAGCTGTCCCAACCTTCAGTAGAGTCCAACACAAACACAAGACTGTCTGCAACCTTCGCAATATCCAGCAGAGAGTGCAAGTCAGCTGTTCAAAAAAGTACATACAAAGGTAGAATAAGTACTAAATAAAAAAGAATGTATCATTAATTTGAAAAATAATTATATATTTCATTTTAATATAATTCCATACCAGTATTTTGATTCATAAAAATAAATCTTTGTTTAAATCGAGGCAGAAGTAATCCAAAACTTTCGGGGACCCCACTGATAAGCCTTTCTTGTTGTACAATGCCCCCTGCACCTTCCCCACGCAGGAGTGTAGTGACAGCGCAAGCACTGACTTGGGCATGAAGTGGCACCACAGCAACCAAATGAGGAGGGCCATCCTTACTGCCTAATCGCCTTTTCTCTGTCAATACCTAGAAACACACACATAAAGACTTACCACAAATAGCAATGTGATTAAAGTTAATAAATTGTGAATGTATAAATTACCATGTCTTTTTTATTTCGACGCAGCTGATTTGCATTATGCCTCCTGTCCATCTTCCTTTGCTCTCTTCTCTGTTTTTTGCTGAGGACTGTCACTGATACTCTGCCTAAACACACAGAATATTAAGTATTAAATCATGATTTCTCATTAGAAGCTGAGCGAAAGATACACTGGGACTAAAGCTACAACTAACTATTAATTAATTAACATCCATATTTCATAATCTGACAGAAAATAAAATTATACAAGATAAAAATAAATGATATGTAATTATCAAGCAGTACAAATACTTAGTTTGGCAAAAATCTATCTATTTTTGGGCTTTAGCCATAAAAATATATGCTAACCCTATATTCTTTGATTCAAGTGTCAGGTATCAGTTTAAGCTATTACATAAACCAGTCTAAATTGGTTATAGATGAATTAGTTATGGGCTAATCAGGACATTCTTGAAAATGTATGACTCTTTGAGAAGAACATTATGCATAAATTAGTGGTAACAAATAACATGGATGCATGTTGGTGTAAAAGACATCTTTACACCGTGTAGAAGTAAATTTAAAAATAGTAACACAAATGGCACCACCTGATACACTTGGCATAGTGTGTTATCTGCTGTAATGTTATGTTTCCAAGCCAAAAGACAACCTTGATTGTTATTTTAAGGCATCGAACACGTGAGTTGTTCCACCGCTGCATTCTTCCTAAGGACCACAGCTTCGAGGCTTACAACAATCTGACAGAAAAACCTACCTTTATTTTCTCTTTCAAGTTCACCTTTCGTCCGATGTTTGCCATGTTTGTGACCTTTATTTTTCTGCTTATAAATCCCGGGTCTGTGGCCCTGTTGTTTTTCTCCGTTTGCAGCCATTTTTTTGCCATGTGGGAAAGACACGGAAACTTCCGCAAGTCTCAACGTCATCGCAGAGGCGTGTCTTGGGATTTTTCCGGGACGTTTCATAATAAAATTAGTGAATTGAACAAGTATTTTATGAGTTTTGAGATACTACAAGATAGAGGGCCGATAGTAGCAATCACGTGCTGGTTTTATTTATGCATTCAAAACAATTTATTAGTCTATCCAAGTAAGTTTGTGTGTGGCTTTTACTTTTTGAACAAATTTTCCCCACAAGAAAGACGATGCCAACGAGCAATACCAAGTAAGATAACACAATAAGCACATCACCGTTGGTCTTTTATCCTCATACATTCCTATATTTTAGGATTTGTTCCATGGGGCAGCCAATGGTCAAATTGCCCTGACCCCTTTCTGCCTCTTGGTAGAGTTGAGTGTCATCCTTAATGCTTTTACTGTAGCGGTCAGGAAGGAACTGCCACTGCACTTTGCCGCAGGCAGTTCCGCAGCGCAGAGTTTCAACATAACTCAACAACAAAGTAGTTCGTCTGTGCCGACTTACGTAGTACATGTTTTAACACAATAGCGGACATTTGTGTTGATTTTGCATGAATTTTGGACGTGCTGAAACGGTTTCCGATCGCGGTTTCCGATTGTATTTTGACTAAGGGAGGCGGCGGAGAGCTTGGCAGCCATCTTTGGATCAACCTGGGAGTGGGACTCGACAACTCTCGCTCCCCACTTACTTCAGGGTGGGGATTTTAGTCCGTAACATTCAAGGAAATATCTATGCTTAAGTCGATTGACAGTCCTGGAGACCCTACGTTTTTGGCACATCCACATCTCTACATTGGGAATGAAAAAGGAGGGTTACTGCCATAATCTCCAAGTGTTGTGAATTACACGACATTGTCCACAGCGCAGAAGCCTGGCCTGTCAGAAGTGGGTGAGTTTGAGGTGGCTAAGCTAACGCAGCAAACAGGAGGGAGATTAGTTTGTTTATAAAGTTATTTTTCATGTGGTTTTTAAACACACTCAATTGTAGATAATCTATTTATAAATCCTATGTGTACGTGGACATAGTGTCATTAATCTACAAATATTTTTAAAATCATGACACGTAATTTAGCCGTGCTAACTTTGCTGTGTTGCTATTTGCTAACATAACACTGAAGTCACTAATAATAGAGGCTTAAAAACACATCAACATTTGTAAAGCACTCACTCAATTGTTTTCGTTTTGTGGCTAATGTCTTTAATCTATCAAGAGTCTATTCAAGGGAAAAAAAGTAGAATCCCTGAAGTTTTTACTGTATCATAATTGCTTTAGATATTTAATTTAAAAAATACTGTTTTGTAAACATATATTGCTCCCTTACATGGATTTATTGCTGACAAGGGTAACTCCTGTCTACTCAAGTAATCCGTTCTATTTAAATCCTATAGACACCTCATCTATATAGTATATTGTATGAATATGTTTCCTAATATATAGTATGTCATTTCTATGTCAAAGAAAAAACTGAAACTTGGCTACAGTGTTTGACTCATGGGCACACTACCGTTAATTAACGTGTTCCCAGTGCTGGTTGGAAATTCCCAAATCAACATCAGGACAAGGGTTTCATAAACTTTATTTTATTATTGGTTTAATATATGTGGCCTGTTACAATCTGTGAATAATTTGTGAACAGGAAATGTACAGATATGTTCACTGTGAGTGCATACATTGGGAATTCCAGCCCTCTAGCTTTGTTGTCCTGTCCTTCTGCATTCTTGTGCATGTATGCTAGGTGGAATGTTAAGGTGTTTTTTGAAGGTATCAGTTATCATCACTGACTTGTGTGTTCACCACAGCCACAACTAAACATGCCATCATCAAATATGACAACACGGCTCATTCACAGACAACAATGTCATAAAGAACAATGATGAGGCACAGTCCCACGTGGTAACAGACTTTTATTTCAGAGCGCTGGTTGCATCACTATCAGATAGTGTGAGCTGTTCAGTCTTGTGGTGGTGAGACAAAAGATGTCCACTTAAACTGGGGACTTTTTCTTTCCGGCTGGGTAAAGGTCTTGTGACTGTAGCGTCAGCTCTGCATCTATTTACCACTGATCATCTGAGGCACTTGGACTCACTATACTTTCCAAAGCAATTCCTTCCTGCAACATCTGTTTAATCTGAGCTTCGTGTTTCTGTTAGAAATATTTCTACGTCTAAGCTAATTTGTTTTCCTTTTGAAGGAACAGCAAATTAGTTTTAAAAAATGAATATTTCTTGATATCAACAACTGGTTGGACAGGTATTTCTCATCACTGAAATGTTTTTGAATGTTGAGCAGGCACAAAGCAGAGTGTGACCTGTGCTTTGTTTACCTCTTGATTGGTATCATTTAAATTTTAATCTTTTTTATTTATAATATTGTTTGTCCTGCTCAGCTCCAAGGGTTGTGAAAAACTACTGAAGATTTATCATTGTGCAATGTGCATGTTTTGTATTTGTCAGTTGAAGTCATTGATAATAATTAAGTGTATGCTTTTCTGTTGTAGATCTGAACATATGAGACCATTGTCCTGCAGATGAGCCGTCAGAGGGGGCATTTAAGTCGCTGTCGCAGACCCAGATAGTTCCTGGCGACAGCGGCGTTGCCCCCAATTTTCCAATTATGCCCAACAGCAGTCGGGCGGGGAGTCTGAAGGACCCCGAAATCGCGGACCTCTTCTTTAAAGAGGACCCAGAAAAGCTTTTTGCTGATCTGCGTGAGATTGGCCATGGCAGCTTTGGTGCTGTGTACTTTGTAAGTAACTCGTTAATTCATAAAGACACACTTTTCAATTTTTCATTTGTTGTTACATATTGCAGTTAAATTACATCTGTATTACTCCAAATGTTTTAATTGACTTAAACTAAGTCAATAAAAAGAAAATTAATACATTTTGTTGCAGGCTCGCGATGTGCGGACAAACGATGTGGTTGCTATCAAAAAGATGTCCTATAGTGGGAAGCAGCCAATGGAGGTACTATTAGAAATTGTACTAATAACAATAAAATAAATGTTTTCTTGTGATAAACGTCTTTCTTTCTATTGTTTTGTTAGAAATGGCAAGATATCATTAAGGAGGTGAAATTTCTTCAGAAAATACAACATCCAAACAGTATAGAATATAAAGGATGTTATCTACGGGAGCACACTGCCTGGGTAAGCTGTATTCTGCAGATAAGTTAGGGTGCTCCACTCACTCTCCAACACTAATGACTTCTAATCACTCATCGATGTGTCCTCCTATTTTTGTCTGATTATATCTTAAGTGAAAGAATATTTAAACTTCCATCATAATGTCAAAAGTGTTAAAGCCAGGTTGTTGATTTAGTAGTTGCTAGCTGTGGATTTTCTCCACAAATTATGGAACTTGTTTATGTAAATTTATTAGTGATTATTTGATTGGAGGAGTTTGAGCACCATTGCTTATTGTAACACAAAGTTGTTGAAGAGTTTACTCTAATGCTGATTATGATTTACACAGCTTGTGATGGAGTATTGTCTAGGCTCTGCATCAGACTTATTAGAAGGTAAGACTGAAATGTATGTTTTATCTTTTAATATTGTGTTCTTCACTTTTTATGCCTCAATTTACCTGTTCACTAGTTCATAAAAAACCTCTACAAGAAGTAGAAATCGCTGCAATTACCCATGGTGCTTTGCAAGGGTTGGCTTATCTTCATTCCCACAACATGATTCACAGGTGAGTATTAGAATATTGTGGAGACTCTGCTTCATTTATTTGGGGAACTTCTTATTTTTGTTACATTTTTAAAATCAATGTATGAAGAATATCCTTTGTAGGTTACAGTTGCATATTTATTAGATTATAATTTCACAATAGTATAATAATAACAAGAATAATAATGTTATTATTATTATTATTGTTGTTGTTGTTTACATTATTGACATTTAATCATCTTGACTGGCCAGGCTAACTCTTGTCCAATCTCATAATCAGAACTTAGTTTTTATAATGATATATTATTCCCCTTACCTGTATTCCTTTTCATAGAGACATAAAGGCAGGAAATGTCTTACTGACGGAGCTTGGACAGGTCAAACTGGCAGATTTTGGTTCTGCATCTATAGCCTGTCCTGCAAACTCTTTTGTTGGAACACCTTATTGGTATGTTGTACCTTTACTTTAAAATACTGAAACATTCAAGACTCCTTAATCTTTTGTGCTTTTATCACTGTAGGATGGCTCCAGAGGTCATTTTAGCAATGGACGAGGGACAGTATGATGGTAAAGTGGACATCTGGTCTTTAGGAATAACCTGCATAGAATTGGGTTTGTCAAAATTTATTTGTTGATTAATTCAAATATTTCACATAAATGTAATTACAAAATGAATCTATTGTATTTAATTTTAACAGCGGAGAGGAAACCTCCTTTGTTCAATATGAATGCGATGAGTGCCTTATACCATATTGCACAGAATGAAAGTCCAACACTCCAATCAAGTGAATGGTAAGTTCTGTCTTTTAGATTTAGAAAATGTGTTATCTTATTTTTATGTAATTGGTTTGATTAATAAATACTCTTTCCTTTTGATTGGTAGGACTGATTATTTCAGAAACTTTGTAGATTCTTGCCTTCAAAAATTTCCACAAGATAGACCCAACTCTGAAGAGCTCTTAAAGGTGAGGTTGGAAAAACTGTAACCTAAGATGATTTTTCACTTAGACTATCTTATCTTGATTGCGCATACATTTTTTTTGTCTTCTTCAGCATGCATTTGTTCAGCGAGAAAGACCCGAATCTGTTTTAGTGGACCTAATAAATCGAACCAAGGATGCAGTGAGAGAATTAGACAATCTGCAGTATCGCAAAATGAAGAAAATCTTGTTTCAGGAAGCCCACAATGGCCCAGCAACTGATGTACAAGATGAAGAGGAGGTATACCATTAAATTTGTTCTGCACCATATAGAGCAGAGGTCCCCAACCCCCGGGCCAGGGACTGGTACTAGACTGTGGGTTGTTTGGTACCGGACCTTTAACGTGTGAACTCCCCCTCCCATACACCACGCAGACTGCGCCTTCCCCTGTGCACTGCGCTGGCCACTCCTCTAAACCAGAACTAAAACCAGGACTAAACCAGGACTAAAATCAGGTCTAAACCACAGCTAAACTAGGTCTAAATTAGGTCTAAAATCAGGACTAAAACAGGATTTAACCAGGACTAAAACAGGATTTAACCAGGACTAAACCATGCCGCGTGGATCACGTCTCCTCCCATGCACTGCGTCTCTTCCCGAATGCCGTGCACACTGTGCTCCGCGCCTCCTCCTGCCCCCCCGTTCCTCCCCTGGGTCTGCGAAATATTGTTGGACATAAACCATTGGGGACCACTGATATAGACCATTCAAATGTTGTTTTTTGTTTTTCAAATTGTTGAGCTTCATTCTTATTCACTATTTTTAGGAGCCAGAGACTATGGTTAGTCGCACTGGCACCGTGAACAGTGTCGGGAGCAATCAGTCTATTCCCAGTATGTCAATAAGTGCCAGCTCCCAGAGCAGCTCTGTCAACAGTCTGACAGACGCCGGTGATGACAAAAGCGAGCTGGAAATCGAGGCTGGCCAAACAGTTATGTCCACTAACTCAGTCATCCACCTCACACAGGTAAGGAGGAAGTACAGACCACTCAACAAGATGTTATTTGTAAACTTGGCCATATCTGAATCAGTTTCCTACATGTTCATATTTTAATTAAGAATGAAGAACCTGTTACTGAAAAAGCCGAGCCTCAGACTCGACCAACGGAGCCTCAGTCCCCACCTGCACAAACTCAAAGACCAAAGAGAAACCGAGAACACTTTGCCACTATACGCACTGTATCAGCTGTAAGTGATTACACATTCATAAAGATTTGCATAGTAATACTTTCATAATATGATTCTTTTTCCCACAGCTTACACGCCAAATAAAAGAGCATGAGCAAAATTCTGAGCTAAGGGAGCAAATCATGGGTTACAAACGAATGAGACGGCAGCATCAGAAACAGCTAATGGCTCTAGAAAACAAGCTAAAAGCTGAGATGGATGAGCACAGACTACGTCTTGACAAGGAACTGGAGAACCAGAGGAACAGCTTTGCTCAGGAGATGGAGAAACTAATCAAGAAACACCAGGCATCCATGGAGAAAGATGTAAGACTACAGCTTTGTGATGTCAGATGTCACATGCCAGATGTGTCTTAGAAACGCATTATAATGGTTTAAACCTTCCGCAGGCAAAAACCTTTAGCAATGATGAGAAGAAGTTTCAACAGCACATACAGAACCAGCAGAAGAAAGAACTTAATAGCTTTTTGGAATCCCAAAAACGGGAATATAAGCTACGCAAAGAACAACTTAAGGAGGTATGGTTGTTCATTGTAAACTAAGTTGAACAGATAATTGATTTATTATTATATTGCCACTCACTACTATTTATTATTATACTGCTACGTTTTTGTTCTTGTAGGAACTGAATGAAAACCAATCAACACCAAAGAAAGAAAAACAAGATTGGCTGTCCAAGCAAAAAGAGAATTTCCAACATTTCCAGGCAGAAGAAGAGGCTAATTTACAGCGGAGACAGAGGCAGTACCTAGAACTGGAGTGTCGCAGGTTCAAGCGGAGAATCTTAATTGCCCGCCACAACATTGAACAGGATTTAGTGCGCGAAGTGAGCTTTATGAACTTTATTACATATATGAAAATCTAAATTCAATCTAAAACATGAGTAATACTTGGAATGCTATAGTCATGCTTCTGTCTGACTTCTTAATTGTCTCATAATTAGGAGCTAAACAAGCGACAGACACAAAAAGACTTGGAACATGCTATGCTTCTTCGGCATCACGAATCCATGCAAGAACTGGAGTTTCGTCAACTCAGTACCATCCAAAAGACCAGAGCTGACCTCATTCGCATGCAACACCAGACTGAGCTCACTAATCAGCAGGAGTACAACAAAAGGAGAGAGCGGGAACTTAGACGGAAACACGCCATGGAAGTGCGGCAGCAGCCCAAGAGCCTTAAGGTGACCTTCCTCTCTACTATTTATATTGATCTGACTCTGAATCCATTACATTAAACCTCTGAAATCTGTAAACAATATATTTTATGCTTAACAGTCCAAAGAGTTGCAGATCAAGAAACAATTTCAGGACACGTGTAAAATCCAGACAAGACAGTATAAAGCTTTGATCAATCATCTGTTGGAGACCACACCAAAGTCTGAGCACAAAGCTGTCCTCAAGCGTCTTAAACAAGAGCAACATCGCAAACTGGCCATTCTGGCTGAGCAGTACGATCACTCAATCAACGAGATGCTTTCAACTCAAGCAGTGAGTGTGATAGCCTCAAGACTTAAATGAATGTTGCATGACATTTGTGAATAGACTTTGTAGTAACATCCTCTTTCTCAGTGTTGCTGATGTTGATTCTCACCCTTTTGGTTTGTTCTCAGCTCCGTCTGGATGAGACTCAGGAGGCTCAGTGCCAAGCTTTAAGAATGCAGCTGCAGCAGGAGCTGGAGTTGCTCAATGCCTACCAGAGCAAAATTAAGATGCAGACGGATTCTCAGCACGAACGAGAGAAGAAGGACTTGGAGCAGAGAGTGTCCCTGCGCAGAGCGCTGCTGGAGCAGAAGGTTAGACGTACATACAGCAGTACATCAGTAAGAAACATCTTTAAGCATGTTTTTTAACCTCAACCTGTTTTTTTCTGGTTTTGTTAAAGATTGAAGAAGAAATGTTGTCCCTAAGAAATGAGCGCTCGGAACGAATTCGGAGTCTTCTTGAACGCCAAGCTCGTGAAGTCGAAGCTTTTGACTCTGAGAGTATGCGCCTTGGCTTCAGCAACATGGTGCTCGCTAACATCTCCCCAGAGGCCCTCAGCAATAGCTTTCCTGGAGCTCCAGGGAACTGGAGCCATCAGCACCAACACCCATCTGGGAGTTCTCATGGACAGCACTGGGGAAGTGGCGGTTCAGGCCGCTCAGTCAGCCAATACCACTACCACTCCAGTCCAGGAGGAGCACCAGGACAGCAGGCATGGGGGCAGAGCATGCAGGGTTCTGGGGGGCAGCACCCATGGGGACACTCATCTGCTTCTTTCGTATCTCGTAGCAGTGGTGCAGTACAAAACAGTCCCCAAGGAATGGGCAGGACACCTTCAGGAGGACGCAGTGACCCAGCCATGAGCCGGAGTACCAGTGTAGCCTCTCAGATCTCAAACGGCTCGCATCTTTCCTACACTTAGATCCATCGTTTTCTGACTTAGGCTGAGGATGGAAATGTGGGTTTTGGTAGACACAGCAGGCCAGAGACATGTCTGTCCTGCAGTTCTGCACTCACTTCGCTCTGTGCAAATGTGGATGTACAAGGAAATACATGTTGCTCAGGTTCAAAGGGCTTTATAAGGCAGATGATTGGCACTCATTAAAATTCTTTCATTGTTGGAAACAGAGTATTTACACAGTACTCCCATTTCTACCGATTTCTACCCACAGTCATTACTTTGCACACTGTTTACGTTAGGTATGCACAATCTCGGAATTAACATCATTTAAAGTCCTTTCTCTTAAAATGCCTATTCTGGTTCATTATCATTCATACACTGGCTGATTTTCTGTTGTTGGTCTGAGCATACCACTTCTTAATTGCTTTGCTGCCATTATACAAGCCTGCTGTAATGGTCTATGGCGTTTTTAATTTAATATCTATTTAGTAACTTGACTTGCAATATGTGTTTTATACTCAGAACACTACTACTGTGCCTTTTACACCTTTTTGTTTAGGTCAATTTTATTATTGTTTTTAATCCATCTTATTGAGAGACATGCAAATGAATGTTCACGCACAGATTTTATTGTTTTTACCACATCTTTAGCAGCCCAGCGTACAACAATGATCAGTTTAAATAGATCTGTCAAGTAATATTGTCTTAATATCTTGTTGGGAAATGTATTCTTCATACTAACTATATTGTATATATGCCTTTTGGATTAGTGGTACTGGAAGGTTACACTACAAACACTTTCATTTTTCAAAGGTCTGCGGTTTCTTTGCCTTTTGTCACATTTGTAATTAATATAATTTAATTGGTGCCTTTAAAACTGCTGCCTACTTCACAGCACTTTACACAGCGCTTTATTTCTAGAGTAAATGTTCAGATTGATGCTTTGATAGTATGTGTTTGGTAAAGACAATTTTTTATGCAGTTTGCTAGTATACAACTGTTCCCAAATGCAGGAAGGGACTATGAGAAATATGAGACCTTCTCGTTGTAAGTTAGAATTTCACAAATACTATTATATGCTTAAGTTAGGCAAAAAATATTGTCCTGACCATAACAGCAGGCTTGGCACTACTAATACTTAATAAGCTACAAAGCTAAAGGCCCAGCTAAGCAACACTAATGATATAAAGGTGCTTGGTCACACATGCTTCTGATGCCACACCATGAGTGACTGAACTATAAGCACATGCTCTACTAACACTATAGTAGCAGATGTTCTTTTACACACTGTAAAAATGGCCAAATACAATTGAATAAATGTGGCAAAGCACTTAGTTACTTTGAGTGCCCTCATTTGCTCACAGCTTGTATTTTCATGTTGATTTAAGCATAGTAGTCAGAAATGAAAGATTATCCTTCAAGTTTAATTTAGTTTTATGTTTATATGTGTATATTTTATTCAAGCATTCAGTGACTAAAACATGTTTTTGAAAATAATTTCTAAGATTAACTATTTAACTGTCAGATCACACTATTAGTTACTCTCAAGTAAAGAAAAAAGTTCTTATTTTCCAGAAATAGCTTTTTATAAAGTATTTTTGGTTGTGTTTCATCTATTGTGTATATTTTTCCTCCATTTTCATCGTTCTTTTGTTTCATTCTTCAGTTGCTGGGTCATTACATGTATTGCTGTTGTGCTCTTCTTCCTACTTTGGATCTAAAACACATACAAACAGCATTTAACTTTTGTTTGGTACAACGTTCTCCTTGTCATATTTCCTTTTTTGAAATGATACTGCGCAAAAAGGCAAGTGTATTTATATTTGCCTCCCTGTGTATGTCAGCAGCCAAGAGTTTGAATGTTAGGCCATACAAACCTCATCAGACATGCCAACCAAGACTTCTTATTCACACCATCGGTTCACTGTTTGAATGTTTTTGTGATAGACGTATCCATGCTTATTCAACAATTATTATATGTTATACTTTGATGTCAAAATGTGTCCTACTGACTGAATAAGTGCAAAATTCTGAATGAGACTGGGTAAAAATTGGCATTTGTCAAACACTGTGCCATACTGATATCTAAAACCATGGCAGCCCTTTACAGTCTTTGCTTCAATCTATTTGCAAAAAAAGCAGATTGAAATGTGATTGTGCGGCGCCAAAAGGCCTAAAGGATTTTGTGACAGACAGCTTATGAAAAGAGATTGCATTTCTTTGAACATGACAGTATTCTTCAGGCACATTACCACTACAACTCATAACTTGTATTAAAGTGTATAGATGGTGGAACATGCTATTGAATGTCAGAGATTATGCTACATAAAAGATGGTAAAGTACTAAATGTGGGTTAAAATGTGTAAAAATTATAAAACAATAAATAGATCAAATTCTTCCTTTTGTTGGATCATTTAACGTTGGGATGGCAAACAAATTGCATAAATGGACAATAAATTAGCTCTAAATTGTTTATAACCTGGGTTTGTGGGTTAGTTTTTTATTACTATTAGTGGAGCTGTTAATGGTACAAGCATGAAACATTGCCAGATTACTAACACCCCGAGGACTAATAGTTCTGGATATGGAACCAAGTCTAATTTAACACTGGATTTGAGAAATACGCATGTCACAAAATGGACTACGTGAACACAAGGCTGGCATACAAAATGCTGCATAATCCCTTTACTATAGTGTATTTTGTATTTTTAGTTATCAATTTTGTACAATGTTGAACAATTATTTTTCTAAACTCAAAACCATTAGGGTCACGTGACCGTTTTCCTCGCGAATGTAAGGGTTGTGTGGGTTTCCTGTGGTTGAAATCCAAGTTAATAAAATATTTTATCTTTCAAAGCCATATTTATTGGGTTTTTGATAATAAAAAACATTTAACCAAACAATACCAAGCAATGGTAATATTAAGAAAAAGGAGCACAAGAAACCAGACAAATACCAGGGGCTCAAGGAAGAGCTGGAGAAGGCCTGGAAGGTGAAGGCATCAGTGGTGCCCGTAGTTATAAGAGCACTCAGGGCTACAGCAGAACCCAGGAAAACCAACAGGCATCTCAGTCCAGAAGAGTGCAGTACAGGAACAGCAAATATAATGTGTAGAACTCTCAAGCTCCCAGGCCTCCCAGGCCTAGAGGACCCGAGCTGGGTCAACTAACACTATCTCCTGTGGGCTCACCACCCGCAGAGGGGTTCATGGGGGGATGTCAGGTGCTATGAGGATTGGGCAGCAAGCTGCCCCCGCGACCCAGCCGGATTAAGCGGGAGAAGATAGATGGATGGATGGATGGATGGACAGGCACTTTTTTGGTCCTTAACAGCTCCACTATATGAACCCTCACACCCTGACAGTCTGTGGTCCGCGGACCACAGTTTGAAACTCACTGCAACACGTTCACCAACCCGGAAGCGACGCAACGTGAGGAGTATAAGGTTATTTTAATCGATCCCTGGATGAGGATCATAAACAAATGTCCAGCTTCTAAAAGAAATAGAAATTGTGTCTTAAGTTAAGTCCTAACGTACGTGTGCGCTACAAAAGAGCACACTTTTTGATGATTTAGTATTACTAACTTTTAGCCCAAGTAACAAGCTCTTGCCAGCGTTTGCTAGTATGCTAAAATAGATGTTAGCTGTCTTAACCCGACACTTATTGTGAGAAGCGGTTCTTTATACACAAGTAAAAGTCATACATTTATGCTTAACCATGTTCACCAATGTTGAGGTCCACTGGTTAGTTAACATCTCTGTACAAATTAAATGTCTGACCACTCAAGGTAGGAGAGGTAGAATCTTTATTTCAAATCTTATAAACATGACCTATCTGAGCGTCTGTGTTCCAGATATGAGGTAGTGTTAAACATGTTAAAATCAATTTTATGTTTTACTGATGACAGATAACGGCAAACTTTATTTCTAATACATCGTAAGTTGTTGCCAGTTTCAGTGACAGTTGGTTTAAATCTCAAAGGACTTTCCCTGACCCTCTCTACCAAAACCTCATCATGAATGATGCTAGTGCAGTCTCTGCAGCCCAGTGAGTGAATTCTGGTGGTTTCACTTGCGGCATGGTCTGTCCATATATAATCAAAATGGGCAAAACATGTTTGTGTCCTGCTCAATATCCAGGTCATTACGCAATAAATAAGATCTAAAAAAAAATAGCTGTTGCTACAGATAACACTTTTATAAGATTGTTATTCAAATTAGGATAATTGTAGTAAATTAAGCAAAATATGTTTAAGAAGGAGATTGGGGATAAAATGTCACCCTGAATATGTTTTAAGCTGCATCTCTATTTATTTAACCTACTTATCAGCCTAAACAACATGATAACATTATTCTAGTGGTGATATGTGAGAATACAGGGGTGAATCTGTAATTACGGATAGAAGTTTTAAGGCACTGGAAACTCAGGTTCTGTCATTTGAGTTTGAAGAGGCTACGTAGTACATACCATTCTTTTCAAAGCTGATTATAATAGTCATATAATATAATAAAAACTTTTTTTCCCCTAGTTTATTACCAGACTTGAAGATGCTGTGTGAAGTTGTGCTGTCATCTCTCTGGATCCTGTTTGTCATATTTTGGGTGGAGACTGAAAGTGTCTGGATGTTCCTCTCCATGTTCCACCAGGACAGGGCACTTTACCAGTCCGGAGATGGGTAAAAAGAACAATTATGCCTAATAATTATTATCACATGTTAAGGCAATTTTTGTGTGCATACTATTATGTTAATATTACTAATGACCCAAGGCACATGAATAGGGATGTAGCAATAACCGAAATATCATGATACCGTATCGTCAAAGGTCTGACAATAATATCGTGGACCATCACAATATATCGAATCACAAGTCTCTTTGCTTAAATGAATAGTTATGTTGTAGAAATAGCTAGGAAAAACAGAGAACTACATAGACCATGATCCCTTTCTCCATTTCAGTGCAGACTACATGACGAAATAACTATTCTAAGCACTTTTAAAACTTAATTCTTTGGATTAAGTCTTGTGAAGGCATTTTTAGAGGAAAAAGCAGCATATTCACAGGTTTGTGAGCCTCCACAAAATATTGCAATAAATATCATACTGTGAGATGTATATTATGAAAATATCGTTTTGAGAGATCATTACATCCCTAATGACAATAAATCTTGTACCAAATGTCTGGTCAAAGCATTTTAATGTCAGTCTTATTATTATGTAGAATATCGTAATCGTGAGCCTTACCACCATATCGTGAGCTTTCCCACGATATCACAATAAATATTTTACCGTGAGGTCCATACCGTGACGATATTGTATCGTGAGACTTGGAGATCGTTACACCCCTACACATGAATAAGATGTTCAAGTGTGTTGATGTTACTGTAAAATAAAACTATGCACATAACCATAGACTGAATATATGAATGGACAAAGCTAACGCACTAGCCACCGCGTACCAAATAGGAATTGCACCAGGAGGCTCTTGCAACTCCTTCTGACTCTAGCTCCAATTGACTTACATTGAGATCTTATCACCCCTCTTTCTGTAACTGCTGCAGTGAGCCTTGTCATTTTGGTCTTAAAATGTTCGTATTAACCCGCTCTACATGATCCTGATTTTTTTTTTTGCTATCATGTCCATCAAAAAAGTCCTATTCATAACATGTAGCCTGGCTCCAGATTCACTCCTGTAACTGTTAACATCGCGAGCCTCATCTGAACGGCGCTGAATGCTATGGGTGATTTCACAGTCGCTTAGTCCACTCCTTTTATACAGTCTATGCACATTACACATACAGCTATAGTAATATATTTTGTGCTTGCCCATAGGGGTAGACGATGGGTACAAAATAAATATGTTGATGTTTTTGGGATTAGTCTTTATTGATCCACAAGGGAAATTACTTGGACATAGCAGCTCACACATCATAATAAATATAATAAAGAACAAAAATACTTAACTCAATGATAATATTCTGTGGCAATCCATCAGAGATTTGCTATAACATGCCTGAGTATGTCTTGGTTGAGGTTCAGGCTTTGTTTAAACAAAGTATTGTTGTTTTACTTAACATGGAGGTAGCTTTTTATTACATAATCTGGTATAATGGTGACCACCCTTGGTGTCAGTTACCAGGATCCTGAAAAAACTGCTGTACATGCTTTATGTAATGTTGCAGTTAGTAATAATATTATTATTGTTCTATCCCTTGTTCACAGGATGATTCTTTCTCCAGAGAGAAGACTACATTCAAGTAGGGATGCAGACCTAACAGAAGAAATGTAATAGTCACATAAGTGGCTGCTAGACTGTACTGTGGTGCTGAAAGACTGAAAACAGCAATACCTTTTGCTCGACTTCATTGAAAATGAAGACCCTGTCTTTAAAATAGGTTAATATAGCATAAAATCTATGTGAAAGTGATGCAAGTCTTAGGGGGGCACAGTGGTTACCTGCTCCTTGATGAAGGAAGCTCTAAGAAAAGACAGTAGCTTGGAGGTCTATTTGAAAAGGGCAGAGAGCTAGTCCTTTTCACAGCTGCAAGAAACTGCAGCCTATATATTTCCATTATGAACCTTATGTGAGTCCAGTTGCTCATAATGCATGTACCATTATGAAAAGTGCATAAAGGTAGGGATCTGAGGGATACATTTAATTGGGTGAGTTACTGGTAGCTCTGTACAAATGGAGGCATGTATTTTTATGTAAGATGAATATATATGAAATTATCTTTTGTAATTTTTCATGGCAGACTCAAGTAAGATTGTTAATTAAAAGACATGTTATTTGAAGACACTTTTGTATTTTATGCAAACAATTATAGCAGTTATTTAGGTTTCAAAGAGAGTTGATGTAACTAGATCAAGGCAAGCCTGCTCACAGTAAGGCCACATTTCTTTTCTTTTCTTTTTTTTTTATAAGGAAAAATAACACCTGTAGGTCATATTCTTGAATGCGATGATGTCCTACTCCCAGATGGAGGCAAAAGCCAGATTGATGACAATGTATTTTCATAAGAAATATTCAAAAGGTAAATTCACAAATACTGGGCCCGTGTAGTACTTGCTATATTTCTACAAAAATCATCATTTTAACCCTTTTCATTTTATTTTATATGCTCCTCCATCCGTATTAAACACAAATCCTTTAGGGTTAGTTAGCCCTCCAAACCAGCAGGGGGCGTTTTCCGTTGTTCGCCTACATTTTAGCCCCGCTTCACCACGAGTGCCATCCTGTCCGCCTGTCGTAGCAAAATAAAGACAACATTTATGCTTCTCGGTCGGGGTAAAAAAGGTTTCTTTAGTCTTCTTTTGTCACGGTCTGAATTTGTGTTGCCTGAAACATGGCACCGACCATTCAATCTCAGGCTCAACGCGAGGACGGTCACAGGTATGCACAAGGATTCACTACATTAACCATGGATCTATTAAAAATAAATAACCCGTAACAGAGCTGCTTACTTCTGGATACTTATTCTTCATATTAATGCGACGATAACAGTATTCTAATCTAATTTATGTTTAAAGTGTACTATGCCAACTTGTCTGCCTGGAGATGTTACTATATATGTTATTATTGTATCCATGTGGAAGAGCAGGTGGTGGTACCAGGCCAATTTACAGGTCAGATCTGTGGAGGCAAAAAGAGTGCATCTTTTTAGCTCTAAAAGCATCTGTAATTAAATCCATACATGATAAATATAATTACGGAATAACTGAATTGCGGAACTTTCCAGGTAAAGCAGTGATATCTACATGGTGTTTAGCTGCTCCAGACAGCAGAAAACCCTCCACCAAAACAGTTGCATAGTGTACATTTTCTATTTGAACTGTAATCCAAATAATTGTTCGTGTATATTTTTGTGTAAACATTGCATTTGAATCCTTTTAAATTAAAATTGCTTGTTTTTTCAGCAGGCCATCTTCTCACAGAACTGTACCTGAGAGGTAAAAAAAAATTGCTTACACAAAAACGTGCATAATAATTGATGTGAAATTAAATTACCCGTACTTAATTTAGATCAGGAGTTGTTTGCCGTGTGAAATACTGCAACAGCCTCCCAGACATCCCCTTTGACCCCAAATTCATTACATATCCATTTGACCAGCACAGGTGAATAGTTTCTCATTTTAACATTTATACGAACATAATTATGATGGTGTAAACTCTTATTACCATTACCACTACTCTGGCCACTATTATTTGTTGATGCTTTAGGTTTGTACAGTACAAAGCTACATCTCTGGAGAAGCAGCACAAACATGAGCTTCTGACTGAACCAGACCTTGGAGTAACCATCGATCTTATAAATCCTGATACCTACCGTATAGACCCCAACAGTAAGACTTCCTTTTTAAGCACTGGAGCAGATTGGAAATGTGTGAGACTTTATATAATTGCTTTGATTATGTATTTTTCATTGGCAGTATTGTTAGCTCCAGCTGATGAGAAACTGCTGGAAGAAGACATCCAAGCTCCATCCAGTTCAAAGAGGTGTGAATACAGAGTGCATAGTGCAAGAGCTGTTACAAAGATTGTTAGAAATGCGATGTATTTTGCTGTAAAAAAGTGTAGTGAAGGTGGTCTTTAATTTAAATTCAATTATATATGACATTGACATAATGACACTTAAGCAAAAATAATTTCAGCAAGTCATTTTCTAAATTACCCATGTTAGAAATACAAAGAGCTGCAGTAAATGGCATAATCAAACGTTTGAGTTGGTAGTTAGTAACTGTAATAAGTCATTTTGTAATGATTTGACCCAATACAGCTCAAACGGTAAAATAAAAAGTTCCATAATTACTGAGGCATAGTAATTATGGAACTTGAATACCCTGCAGCCCAAATGTTGTGTATTAAAATAATTACTATGACAGGACTATGTAGAACACTATTTGAATTGTGTGATCAGACATTTTTTCATGTTTTTCCATCAGATCACAGCAGCATGCAAAAGTTGTTCCATGGATGAGAAAAACAGAGTACATTTCCACAGAGTTCAACAGATATGGTGTCTCTAATGAGAAAGTGGAAGTCAAGTAAGTGTGGTCAGAGGGCTTTTCTGTACCTTTTGTGAATACATATAACCCATGATGTGTTTCGTTTTAGGATTGGAGTTTCTGTCAAACAACAATTCACAGAAGAAGAAATTTACAAAGACAGAGACAGTCAGATTTCAGCCATTGAGAAGACATTTGAGGATGCCCAGAAAAATGTGAGTTTTATTCACTTTTTAAATTTTGTTTACAAATTACAATCTCTTTATATGTTTGGGTATTTGAACCTTGCTCACTGTGTTTCTCTACAGATTGCTCAGCATTACAGTAAACCCAGAGTTACTCCTGTAGAGGTATTGCCCGTGTTCCCAGATTTTAAGGTGCACATACATTGACAATACACATATATAATTATTATTGTATTCATCATTTAATGAAAAAAAATATGATTTTTTTTATTCCCTAGATGTGGATCAACCCCTGTGCTCAAGTCATTTTTGATTCTGATCCTGCTCCAAAAGACATATCAGCACCTGCAGGGGTTGAAATGATGTCCCAAGCCATGATTAGGTTTGTTGAATGACTGTTTTATCTAATTAAATTACCATTCCAAACCCTGTTGATTTTTATGCCTAACAAATTTCCTTGTGTAATATAGGGGCATGATGGATGAAGAAGGTAATCAGTTTGTGGCCTACTTCCTGCCCAATGAAGAAACTCTTCGTAAACGCAAAAGAGATTGTGAGGAGGGTGTGGATTATATGCCCGAGGACCTGTACGTAAAATCATCATATAAAATATGTATAACATTCATTGAAAAGGTAGAGGCATTCACCTAAACTGAAACTCTGGTTTGCTTTTTAAAGGTATGATTACAAGATTGCCAGAGAGTACAACTGGAATGTTAAGAACAAAGCCAGCAAGGGTTATGAAGAAAACTATTTCTTCATCTTCCGAGATGGCGATGGTGTTTATTACAATGAACTTGAAACTAGGTAACCTCTATTTTACAAAATGCTGTGTGCCCTATCCTGTCTGTTTGAATATAGGTATCTTGACCTGATGCTGTTTTAGTCAATATCTTGTCTCTTTTCACTTCTAGAGTGCGTTTAAGTAAGAGAAGAGCTAAGGCAGGAGCGCAGTCCACCACAAATGCTGTGCTGGTTTGTAAACACAGAGACATGAATGAGAAAGAGCTTGAAGCACAGGTAATACTTGGTTATGTATGCCTACTTCTCAATTATTTTAGACTGGCTGGATGCAATTTGTTATGTTGTATTTACTATGGATATATTTTTAATTTTCAGGAAGCTCGTAAAGCTCAGTTGGAGAACCATGAACCAGAAGATGAGGAGGAAGACATGGACATGGATAAAGATATGCCGGACTCTGGTTTGTTTTTCGATAGCTTTATCTGTTCATATACATACATATACGTTCATATACACATCTGTTCATATACATTTCATTCCATAACCTTCCTGTTGACCTCAAATGCATTTTACAGGTGATGAGAAAGAGAAGGGAAGTGGCAGCGATGGAGATAACTTTGGCAGTGACTCCGAAGGAGAAGATGAAGAGCAGGAGCAAAGAGAAGAGGATGAGGAGGAAGAGGACAGAGGAAAGCGGAGGCGGAAGAGCAGTGGCAGTGGCAGTGAAAGTGGTGAGGAGCGCACCAGAGAGATGCGCGACGAAGAGGAGATCTTTGGCAGTGATGACGACAGTGACGATAATGAACCCAAGAACTCCGCACGGAGCAGCGGAGAAGAAGGCAGTGGCAGTGAGGATGAGGGGGCAAACAGAGGAGGCAGCAGAAGTCGGAGTGCTTCTCCAGCTCACAGTGACCACAGCAGTGCCCATTCAGAGGCACGTGCTCAGAGCGCCAGTGGCAGTGAGCGCGCCTCAGACTCAAGTGATGCCAGTGACAGTGAATAAAGTCTGTATGCTGTGCAGCTCTGTAAGAACAGATATACCACTGCAATTTCTTTCTTCTCCTTACACACCAAGTTAACATAATCGCTAGTCACAACATTAGTCCATTCTTGGCGTGTATGCCCTTAATTATCAGTTAATAACTATTTAGAAATATTTAGTCAAAATACTGTTTTTATTTGTATATTCAAACATTTTGAAGAGTGATTATGTCAATGTCTATACCCTCACCTTGTGGTAAAATGCCACTGTGGTACAACTTTGTAAGCAATAAAATGCAGGTGACGTTTTCTACATCTGTGGTCTTGGCTGAATGATTTATACAATATCACTGAGGAATCCCAGATTAGACCTATTTTTGCAGTAATTCGTTATGAGAGCAAAGCTATTGCAAATGTACATCATTTTCGAGCCACACATTTCAAGATACACTGCAGTACATTCAGCTGTTGCGAACCTCTGCCAGTACTTGCATAGTTTTTTAGGAATATAATTCTTGTACGAAACTTATGAAACATGAAGCGAAGAAAATCGACAGTGGGCGTAGCTTTGGTACGCACTGTCCAGGCGTATGACGTTCTGTCAGCGTCTTACGTCAACTAAAAATCGAAGTAGATTTCTCCAAGCGTACTCTTCTTTATTCTCTGTATATGCAATAAACAATTTAGTACATATGTAGTGTAACATGGTTTTAGTAGGACCGGAACTCGCTTCTGTAAGGGGAATAACATTAGGAAACACAGCGTATGGGACCGATCTACGCTTCTTCCAGCTAAGCTCACGTTATTGTATCCATTAGCAAAACTGCTATCGCCAAAGCTACCACTTAGCTTTTCCTCCCATATCGTCGAGCTAAGCTAAGTATTAGCACTTAGCCAGGGTCGCTAACCACTGACAACTGACAAAGGTAAACAGACATCTCTCCATGAATAGTAGTCGCGTGTTTATGAATATACAAGTTGTTTTAGTTTTTGAAACCTTATCGATTTTTACAACGAAAGGGCGCGCTGTGTGTAGGGCTGGTTAGGTGCTCAGTCAAAGTAATGAGCCTAGAAAAGCGGCATACCAGCAGCAACAGCGTCAACGATAAACAATACTGATCTTCAATCTCCTCTGACTAGGCCAATCCAGCTAACACTTGCTAAGTGCCTCTTTGATATACACTTATAGTGTCATTTTTGTACCGTTTCATTACCATTATGCTATGTTTGAAATGCAGGGCCCTTTGACAGAGTTTGAACCAGTCATTTGGGTGTGTTCGGTTAAATGTTGGCCCAATGTTACAGGTGTTACCTCTTGCTCTGTTGCCTTCTGCAGTTTCACTGTGCCTTTTTTCACTCCCCGAGCGCTTACACCAGTGCAGTAGTTATTTTATGATATCTGATAATTTCATTTCTAACGTGTTCTAACAAACCCCAAAAATTGCATCAATATACTTGGCTTTCATCCAAAATAATAACTTATGTATTAGTGGGAACTTTTTTCTAACATAATTTGAATGCAAAATCAGAAGTAATTTCGGTATATTCACTGGTGTTTTTGATTGTTCCAAAATGATTATAAACATTATCATATTACCTAGCAATACTTCATAAAAGGATAAGTTTAACTACTTTTTTTTAATTAGTATCGTGTTTAGTTTAACCTTGTTTTTTTTTTTATAGGAAATGGAGAATGTAACTTTGGATATGATAAAGTAAAGAGTGCTAACAGTGAGCCAAACCTACCATCAAGTCTCTGCTGGAAGTTTTGCTGCCAATCCTTTCATGCCACAGCCTGTATTGAACCTGTAGATAAACCATGTGAGGGCTCCTTCTCTGGTCTGGTGGCATCTCAGGACTATACATTCACCCCCGCTGTGCGGGGAGGACTTGTTCTGTCTGTGTGTAACTGAGTAGTCATTAGGTAGACCGTACCTGTCTCCTGCCCAAGGAGACACGCCATGATGTTCCGAGACCAGGTAGGAATACTCACAGACTGGTTCAAAGGCTGGAATGAGTGTGAACAGACGGTAGCACTGTTGTCCCTCCTAAAGAGGATTTCTCGCACCCAAGCTCGCTTCTTACACATCTGCCTTGAGCACTGGCTGGCAGACTGCACAGAGATTCACATACTAGAAGCAGAGGCCAACAATGCAGGTAAGATAAAACAAATATTGATTTGATGCTGTTCAACCTTTTTTCTTTGTTATTTTAGACTTGAAATCATAAAAATGTGAAACACACTAATTAAGTTCTCTTAAATTGTGCACCTATCCTCAGCTATTGTTAGCCAGTGGCACCAGGAGTCAAAGGAGAAAGTGGTGTCCTTGCTGCTGTCTCATTTGCCACTCTTGCAGCCACGCAACAGTGAAGCCAAATGTGAATACATGAAGCTGCTGCAGAAAGTATTGAGTCACACTATTGAAAGCAGCTTGTTTGTGGAGGAGAGCAGACAGCTGTTGTCTTATGCGCTCATCCACCCGGCTACCACACTGGAGGATCGCACGTCTCTGGCCATGTGGCTGAACCACCTGGAGGAGCACCTATCCAGCGGTTATGCCCCCACCTCCCGTGCCCCCTCAAGCCCTTACCACCCCCACCAGGGCTCCGATGAATGGCAAACTTCTGCTGAGGTCCTGGATCCAGGTCTCATCTGGCAAGACAAGTCCAGCTCCTCAAGTACCTCTCCAGCAGGCCAAAATGGACACATGCCTTTTCCAGGGGGAATGTCCTCACCCATTAACAGCAATAATGCAGGTAGGGTAATTAGTGAAATTACTCTGGAAACCCTCAATTTCAATTTCACAATGATAAAACAAATACATTTTTTGTAGGCATGGGTGATCAAATGCAGCCGAGCCCTTTGAAAAAATCCATGTCAGTGATTCCCTCTAGTCCCCAAGCATGTGGCTCAGAGTGGGTCTGCCAGGATGAGCAAGGAGGTCGACAGGCTTATATTTCAACAGATCATGCCCCACTGTCACCCCAAAGTAGTGTTGCATCTTCAGGCAGTGAGCAGACAGATGATCAGGGGTCTCTGCGCAACACTTTCCAAGAGGATGGCAGTGGCATGAGAGGTACTGATACAATAAAGTTTCAACAGGTTTGTACACTATCTATCTGAATCTGAATGTCTGCTCTTTACCTGTGTTTTAAGATGTTCCTGCATGGCTGAAGAGTCTCCGGCTTCATAAATATGCATCACTTTTCTCTCAGATGTCCTATGAGGAGATGATGATTCTTACAGAGCAGCATCTGGAGTCACAGGTTTTTGACTTAGTCAATGACTTTTTAAAATAATATAAACCTCTATTGGAACATTTGCACTCAACTTTTCTGTTTACCAGTTATTTTAGGTTTTTTTTTATTGTTGTCTTTAGAATGTCACTAAAGGAGCTCGACATAAAATTGCCTTAAGCATCCAGAAGCTGCGAGAAAGACCAAGTGTGCTACGATCCTTAGAAAAGGTATACAAAATATTTCAGCCACATACAATTGTCACCAAGTCATCTCACTGTTTTTGCCAATTATATCAATCCTTTATAGGATATTTTGGAAGGTGGAAATCTACGCAACGCCCTCCAAGAATTGCAGCAGATCATCATGACACCTATCAAAGCCTACAGTCCACCCAGTGTTTCACAAAGCACCCAAGACACCCCCCCTTCAGACTCAGTGAAGGCTGCAGTGGACAAAGAGCCTGTGCTAGAAGGATTCCAGCCTCACAGCCCTGCTCCCTGTGATGGGGACTCCTCTGGCACGCCCATTTCCGACAGTGATATTCCTGGACAGTTCACTCGTGTGATGGGAAAAGGTAAGAAATTGTACTCTGTTGTTAATACAATCATACCAGTCTTAACAAAATGTCTTTAAAAATGCTGCAAGTAGAAACAATAGACTATATTTTGTATTTAACACTTTCTTACAGTGTGCACGCAGCTGCTTGTTTCAAGGCCAGATGAGGAGAATATTAGCTGTTACCTTCAACTTATTGAGAAATGTCTTACACATGAGGTAAAAGATTTTTCACTTTTCTTTACATATTTGTTAGTGTTATCTCAGTTATAATCAATCAAATGTCCATTTTGTTACCTCTATATTTTAGGCATTCACGGAAACTCACAAAAAAAGGCTTGTGTCCTGGAAGCAGCAGGTCCTCAAACTGCTCCGCCTGTTCCCTCGGAAAGCTATGCTGGACATGCCTGTTTATCGACAGAAAGGGTGAGGTCTTTCACTTATGTGCATTTTTTCTTTCCTTATAAAAGCTTTGGTTTGTAAGATGTCGTCTTTGTCTTTCTGCAGCTGGACATATGGGTCAAACTCGCTCCCCACAGCAGGATCTGTGAGTGCAGGAGTTGGACGGAGGGGCCAGAGGCAGTTCCAGATGACACCTCGAGGAGGTCTCTCTGCAGGACGCATGGGTCTTCTGAGCCCCAGTGGAATGAGTGGAGCATCCCCACGTCACTCGCTCACTAATCCTGCTTTAGCTGGCCAGGGCCGTCAGGTAAAACTGTTGTTGACTGTTGTTTCCTGTTACTGGCGTTGGTTTTTTCCTGTTACTGGCTTTGGTCATTTATAATTTCTGTCTATTTTTTCAGAGAATATTAACTTGTTTTTCTATGTACAGAGCCTGTGGTTCGCTAACCCTGGGGGCAGTAACAGCATGCCAAGTCAGAGTCGCAGTTCTGTTCAGCGAACACACTCTCTCCCTGTCCACACTTCTCCACAAACCATGCTCATGTTCCAACAACAAGGTACCATTTCTGTTGTAATGGTTAAATGTTTAATTCAGACATCTAAACTGGAGACATGAGGCAGATGCTACACACATTATTTGTGTCATGACCCATCAAGTATTAACACATCTGATTTGCATGTTAAAATAGATTTTACTTATTCATTCATATTTGACTTGCACTTTATGGCTCTCAGTGGAATATATTTATTTAATATATCAAAACTAACGTTTGGACATATATTTAAAAGGGAATTTAATAAATAAAGTAATGTTCGGTTTACTAAAAACACACATGTCACACATTTTCACAGAATGCCAAGTTCCAGGTGCTGACCTTGAGATCAACCCTACGCTGGAGTCACTGTGCCTCAGTATGACAGAGCATGCCTTGGGGGGTAGGTGTCTTCCACAGCACGACGCTAAACGCACTATTAGCTGGCTAGCCTCATGCCTCATTTCTTTCAGTGCGAGCATGTAGACAGGGCTAGAACAGTAAGGTTGCTTCAGGCAGACCCTACACAGACTTTCACTACTCTCTGTGCAGGAAAAATGTTCAGATCATGATATACAAATTATATTCTAAAGGGATAAGTTTAGTTAACAACTACATTAGACTTTTTTTTTCTACGAACGCAATCTGGCTTGGCTATGGGAAAAAGTATGATCCAGATTATTATAAACATGAATAAATGATTATTCAAACAATTATTCACCCAAAGAGGAAAAAAGTTCCAACCATTTGAGAACTCACAGAAACACATGTGAGTACATCAGTTGTACCACACTACAATGGCTGTGATGTACTGTATTGAAAAAAAATCATTTCATATTGTTTCATTTTCACGACTATAGCGGACAATCTCTAGACAGAAGAGACCTCTATATACCATACAGCTAGCCATAGTAAATTATCAACTTACCATATACTTTGGTTTTATTTTGAATGAACTATTATATTCACTGTGCTGTAGATGTTCCTCTCTTCAAAAGTAATTCTTGTCTTTCCAGATGGAACTGACCGTACATCAACAATATAAAAAAGAAAAGAGTGAAAGAAGAAAGATACACACTTCAATGGAGGGCTGTTTGGTTCCTCGTCATCCAGCACAAAGTATATGTATGCTTAAGAAAAACAGCAAAGCAGTCACTACAAAATGACAAAAAACTGTGTATATGTTCTCTAATATTTTTGTACTTTATTATATACAACTAAGTTTATTAAAAATGGAATACAGATAATTATTATATCACAGGACAGAGAAAGGGTCAACTGTGCCGACTGCCTCATGTCACCTGCAGGACTGTGACATGCTGTGCAGCGCCTCAGTTTGCCAGAACTGGACAGAAATACAGTAAAATGGTGCTGTTTTCAACAAGTTACTCTACTCCTCTTTTCCACTGTCCTAGGGCAAGGCTGCTGTCAGGAAGAGACGGATAGCCACAGGTCCTTAGCCAGCAGTATATAGATAGAGACATTTTCCCGACAGAAGTTAGGCACTTTTTCAATAAGGCACTAAATATTAAACCCCAACAATGTATCTACCAAATGGTATCACTTAAAAGATTGCCTTGGTATATTATTTCAATACATATTCTAGCTTTGGTAATTGCTGTGTATCCAGCACCATTGATAGGGTTTGTATTAGAGCTTTCCCAAGTCCTTTGTATTATCTTCTAAATATTTGGAATTTTTAAAAACTGAACAAATAGCTTGTTATTTCAACAGTAATCCTTTATCTCGCTTGTGGCCCTATACTTATTCTTTTAGGAAATTACTTTACTCCTAACTTTTACAACGCCAAAGAGAGGTTGTGCATTTGTCAAATTGAGAAGTGTATCTGAAGTGAAAGGAAGCAAAGGCTGTCTTTTTCCCCAGAGAACAGCAATTTGAAGAACTGATGCCAGCTGCAATTTGTTTCGTTATTTTCTGTCCTACTACATAGATGATGATGAATCTCATTTTGTGCCGAGGAACCTCCTGAATGAATAAGGGCTGGGCGGTCTGTGTGGTGGAGGGAGAGCTGGTGATATTGAATAGATACAAGCGGGCAGCGTAGAGTGTTTTCAATTTACACTCTAATGCTGGGTGAGAAAACTAAATGAAAGCCTTCTCAACCCTGTGCCACCCGCATGATTGGATCTGGGAAACGGAACTTGATCTTGTAATAACCACTCTGGTGAGCAGCATGTCATCCCACTGCCCTTTTCCTCAATGGCCAAGGTGATGATTTGATGAATCATACTTTTCAAGGTGCTTGACGATGTTGATGTTTCTGTTTGTGTCTCCGTGTGTTTCACTTTCAGAATCCTAACATTATCATGTGGTATCAGTGTTGAATCAAAATCTGTCTTATAAAGCCTCTGTCTTTGAATGTGGCAGAGCGGAGGTGCATGTATGTGTTATATGGTCTTAACTATTGGATCACTTTTGGTTGTATCAAAAGGCAGGGATAACCATATTTTATTTCAGCAGAGCCATAGGAGGTCTGTGTAGTAAAATGGTTATTTACAGATTTTTTTCCAGTTGTATTTTTTACCCTTCACGTGATATTGTTAACTTATGCTTATTTTCTATATTAGCATGTTTTGCCACACTAATACAGCACTGTTGTAGATAGAGGACATGGGGGTTGACAGATGACAGTAGTCACCAAAAACTCAAAAGAAATCGTAACTAATGTTATATGTTTCATTTAAATGTCACTGTTTACATCTGTGGGATAACACCCACTTCATATGTGACATCAATATATTTTTTTGTATAAAATATAAAAACTGAAGCTTTCTTACAGCCCAAAATACACATTTTATACTCAATTTTCTTTTTTTAAACATACAAGACATGTACCACCTGTTTCTGATCATGCAAGAGAAATGCCGTTCTTGGCCTTGTGATCAGTGGCTCTGTTGTCTGTAGAAACTCTGGTGGAACATGTCAAATGCACAGCTCCAATGTATACTTTGTGTTTATCCATGAATGGTCCTGAGCAGTAGTGTAGTCGTTGATTTCTTCAGAGCAGGCTCTTGGATAGATCTGACTTGCTAATGCATCATACTCATGTCTACAAATAACGTCTGTGAATTAACAATGTTGATCACTTTAAAACTCTTTATTTTTTAACAATTCACTTTACTGTAATATGAACTATTTGTTACATATAGCCTGGATAGTCCTTTTCAAAACCTGTGCAAAATTAACATTTCTGCATACAGAGACAGGTACTGTTTGTCAAAGGTAGCAGCAGGGGGTGGCAACGTCCATCTGAGCTTTTAATTTTGTCATTTTCAGACACATATAGTTGGCCAAGGAACATGTGTACTCAATGTTTACATTCCACTGATGAGTGAAATGTTTTGGGAAAACCATTGACTAATTTAACATTTTGTATTCTTCCTGCTGCATCTGCTGGGAGGTTCAGAATGATCAGTGGAGACGTGTACCAAGTGGTCCTGAGGTCATATAAATGTCCCTGCCAGGTTGAATATTATCTCTAGTCAGCTGAATGCTATGCTGTATCATTGTCTTGTACAATTTATATTTAAGTATAAATACCCCCAAATTTTCTAATATTTTGTGAACCCTTTGCATCTGTTGCTAATACTTTTTACTGTCACTTGTGTTATGGTCTGAGGTGCCGCATCCATCGGGTCACTGACAGTTTAAATAAAGAGTTCACTTCTTTTGCATCTTCATTTGTAGATTGTCACTTTGTTTTGGGCAAGTTTTTATCATGTTTAGATGTTTTGAAATGGTTACAAGTCCTACTTCCCGCTCTACTTCCGGGTTATTCGATCGTGAAGGGAAAAATGACGGTCGAGCTCTCGCCTCATCTAAATGCCTCTTTTTAAATCGTGATTTGTTTTGTTTACACCAAGAAACACAAGAATAGTTCTGGGACATCAACTGTTACTCCCAGGGTAAGATGTCTGTTAAATAAGACAAGTTATTGAGTCTCTCCGTGAGTAAAACACCAACCAAAGCTGGTTAGCAAATTGCTAGCTGCTGAGCTAAGTAATAGTCTCATGACAAGAAACTGTTATTACCGGCGTCGTGACTATTCTAAATGGGATTTTCTTCAAAATATGCATATAGGCACAAATGTTATAACGTGAATGATCTTGATATTATGATAACATGGACTGTAAGCCTGGCTGTAACGTGTTAAGCAAACTCCGCTTACTGTCTCTTCCTTAGCATAGCTTCCTCTTGTTGAGCTGGATGCACTGCTTAGATCTAAACGTGAAGATGGTTCATTGTTGCTTTAGGAAACAGCTCGACCTCGTAAAGAGTTTCTCGGGTTGCTAGTGTGTTGTTAAGATTATTTATTTTGTGTTTTGCAGATTTACTAATCAGACCTTCACTGAAGATGTGAATAGAAACCTTGATACCCACTACATTGTTCTTACTGACTCTACCAGCTCTCTGATATACTTTATTTATAGCACCAAATCATGTCCTTACCAAAGGACCCAAGCAATCGGGGGAAAGAGCGAGAGCGGGGAGCACGCCCTAAAGTCAGACAGAGTCGGTCAGAAGAGAGACGGGACACAGGTTCTGGGCGAAAATCTGTTAAAGCAAAGAAAAAAGGCCTTACTGCTCATGAAACCACTGCAGAGCGTCCAGTGAGTGATGGCTTTGAGTATGGAGAGCTCCTAAATGACCTAGAAAGCAGGGACAATTTGTCATTTTCCCCTCTGCAGGAGAGCTGGAGGTGGCAGGGATCAGAAGTCACTGGCTCTGTATTAGGACAGGAGAGGACAGTAACAAGGCCAGGGCTTAGTACAGTAAGCTCTATGGCAGAATTACCCACATCTGGTGATGCAGAGGGCAGAGGATCCAACAACAGCCGCACCTTAAGGCAAAAGATTCAAGACGCAATGGGCCAATGTTTTCCAATCAAGACACACAACAGTGCAGCTGCCACACCAGCACCTCCCCTTTCATCAACAGCCTGTCCATCCTCAAGGCGTAAGATCCATCTGAGTGAGCTGATGCTGGACGACTGCCCTTTCCCTGTAGGATCAGAGTTGGCTCAGAAGTGGTACCTCATTAAGCAGCATACAGCCCCCATTACACAGCCACCCATACTGGATTCTGCTGTAGCTTGCACTGCTCCACTTGCAGCTATGGCCACGATGGTGGAAGATGTTGATGACAAGTTGCGAGAACGTCGTCGAATCAGCATTGAACAAGGTGTTGAGCCTCCACCCAATGCAGAGATCCACACATTTGAGGTGACAGCTCACATGAACCAGCATTACAAACATGGTCCTAAACTGGCACACGGCATGAATGATTTAACAGGAGGTGACCGGGCCAGTGCCCTCCAGCAGCACCTGCTCCTGCAGAGGCAGCAGCAGCACCAGCTCCTCCTCCAGAGCTGCCTCGACACACTGGATGAGGTGGTGGCATCTGCCTCCGTGGCTGCTCACGCCGGGGACTCCGACTCAAGTGAGAGCTCTGAAATTACAGCCACCGACCTGCCATCAAGAGCCGTAGTGCCTCACACAGAGTCTCAGAAATGTAATGATGGCTACCGCATTCACACTCAGATCGACTACATTCACTGTTTGGTTCCAGACCTGCTCCAAATAACCAATCTGCCTTGTTACTGGGGTGTGATGGACCGCTACGAGGCAGAGACACTGCTGGAGGGAAAGCCTGAAGGAACATTCCTGCTCCGTGACTCTGCTCAGGAGGACTACCTCTTTTCTGTCAGCTTTCGCCGCTACGGCCGCTCACTGCATGCACGTATTGAGCAGTGGAACCATAACTTTAGCTTTGATGTCCACGACCCCAGTGTGTTCCATGCTCCAACTGTCACTGGCTTACTGGAACACTACAAAGACCCAAATTCTTGTATGTTCTTCGAGCCTCTTCTGTCCAACCCCATCTCCCGTACTCACCCCTTCAGCTTGCAGCACATTTGTCGAGCTGCAATAAGCAGCTGTACAACCTATGATGGTATTAATATGCTTCCCATTCCTAATGCATTGAAAAAACACTTGAAAGAGTATCACTATAAGCAAAGGGTGCGTGTACGAAGAATGGATACCTGGTGGGAATAAAAACAATGTTAATAGAACAAAATGCAGGTTGACCCCAAATTATTCAGAAAACATTGAATTTTCACTTCTCTCCATAATTTTACTGGTGTTTTTGACTTCAACCTAAGACACTTGAATCAATACTTCACTCCTTTGGTTAAGCTTTAAATATAATTTTATTTTATAAATTTGGACCCAGCCTGGTGTTGAATCACTCCTATTCCATAACCACCACTGTAATGGATGTGCTTTTTCCTGCTGTATGCATTTGTCTTTATACTAAACTGCACTGATGGGAACAATGTAATCTGACTAACATTGCACATTATTATTCTTTTATCATTAAATTAAACATTTTTAGTTCCATTATGTTCAAGTGCTCATCTGTACATACTTAGCTTTTTCGAGTGTGACTAAATCAGCTTAATTATCTGTGGTTGAGAGTTCAAAGTGGCCTATTGTGAAAGGAGATGATTATAATGGACTTGATCATCACTCGCGTGCTGAGAAGGTGGAGCTCATGCTGACAAGGTTTTCTTCTTGTTACCGTGGTGTTTGAGTGCAGCGTGTGTTAGTATTCATCATCATTTTCCTTATTGAGTTGAGAGATGATTATAATAGGTAAGAGGACAACGCATATGCTACCTGTTCCTACTCTGATAGCAGCTAGCTGATTAGCAATTTAGTTCATGCTAAGGCACAATGGGACAAATTTATTTTAGCTTTTAGAGGAGCATAACACAGTGAGAACCTTTATTATAACTCTCCAATATTACTTTTTTTCCCCCCTCCACACATCTTTTCTGTCTTGTGCTGTTATGCAAGTCAATATTAGCAGTGTCATTAACATTGAATGGCGGGGATTAGTCATAATGAACAAACAGCAAGGAAAGATCATTAAAATCCAAGCACATTGTTTTGCCAACTTAATGAGGTTATTTTTTATATCATTCTGTTCGTTCATCAATTTGGAAATCTCAAACTTTTCATTTCAGGCTTATTTCATACAAACTGCTTGGTGATGAAGAATCTCATTAGAGCAATAAAACAAATGAAACAAAATCATTTGAGAACTGTGGGTCTTGTTAGTTGTCTACATCACAGACTTCTGCTGTAAGACTCAAAAACCATTCAACTTTGAACCACCCACATTTTAAGATTTTCTATAAAAAAAATTAATAATGCACTAAAGTATTGTTTCCTCGACAATAGATTATTTGATGCAAATTGCCTTCCCATTGACATTTTCTTTTTTCTTTTTTTGGGGGGGAATTTTTTGCCATATACTTAGATTATAGTTGGGACCAAAAAGTGTTCATGTGTCTAATTTGCTTTGAAATAATAATTAAAAAAAAGATTTACATGGTGCTTCCCTTTAATACAAAATAACAGTTAACACCACAATATGAATGCACTGTAAAGTAAAGAGTAAAAAAAAGAAACAAGATTTTTTTTTTTTTCTAGTAACACACCATTATCCACACTTACACTACCACATCACATTCTATTACACGAGTTGCAATATCATTAAATTCGCCACAACCCCAAACCCTTTCTGATGTTGCTGAAGGATGAAATAGTGTCCTCAAAATGTCACCTATAACAAGAAGCTGAAACCCATGAATGTGCCGTGTGCCGCTAAGCACAGCAGGGGGCTCTAAAGGGCTTTGGTGCTTCTTATTTGCTGCTTTGTGGAGCCTGTCTCCCGTGTGGTGCGTTCAGAGATACCGGGGAAGAGGCTGGATGTGGCCGTTGCAGCTGGGACCATTGTGGCTCTCATCATGCAGGTATTACAGACCCTGGGGGGAGTGGAGGACTTTGCCTTTTCTTTACCTGGATCAACACGCCTCGAGGGACAACCTGCTCAGGCAAAAGCAAAGAGCTGATTGGTTACACGTACTTAGAGTGGTCGTGTCTGTTAGCTGCCCATTTTGCCCCATAGAAGGAGGAGATTGTGCTATATACGTCTAATCCCTATACAGTTGGAGGTGGAGAATAAGCTTGCAATGATCTTTACACCTAGAGGCATTTACAATCCCATAATCTACACGTTATAATGCATTGCATGTCTTATACAGTAGACCTACGTGACTACCTCTGTACTTATGCATAAAGATTCATATAGACTTTTAACTACCAGGAGACAGTGGTGTATCTAGGCCATTAATTCTTGGGAGGGGTATCAAGCTGATTTCAAATTCTTCCAGATACTTTGGAGTAGACACAAACCCTCTTATGTGCCCAGAGAGGATAAGAGGAGGAATACATTTCACTGCCACAGGAATCACTGCAACTGGGAAAGAGTTATTTTTAGTCACTGAATCCTGTAACTTCAGCCTTGAACATAAATATAAACATTCTTATCTTTTGAATATCAGTTTTGAAATATTCTCACCAAAATATTAAAGGCACAACATGTAACTTTATGGAGGAGGTACGTCACTACATGATGGAAATAGAAAGTTATAACCGTATTTAAGCGCACACTGGAAATAATCACTCATGCACACACTACTTTCATATGGTGATGGTGATATATACGTATTTGAGCCATACTGTGGAACATTATAGCCAGAGAAACAGCATTTCCATGGAAACGAGGAGGAGGATAAAAGTCAGGTTTGTGGAGATGTAAACCAGGTCGGAGTTTTTAAGTGAAGTAAACGACAAACATGCAACAGACACAATTTTTGGCTAAAAGTTGCATATTGTGCCTTTAATTGCAATTCCATAGGCGTGGCTAATTCAAAGGCCCCTCTCGTTTAACAATCCACACTGAATTATTGGATAAAGACTAAAAGGTGACAGAAATGCTACTTTATCAATGTTAATCCATATCAAGGGTCATTCTGTTGGGTCTTTTTGCACGTAAATTATTGAGTAATGTGTATTAAAACATTGCTCAATGACCTACTTGGCATACCTTGTTTAGGCCAAAATAAATAAATAAATAAAAATAATTTTTTTGGGGGAAAAAAAAAAACTATCGATACCGCACATTGTTTCGTGCAGGGCTCCGTAGTTTAGACACAAATAGAGACAAGGCAGTGTAGGACATCCATACATTTCAAACAGATCTTCCAAGAGCTGTAGCCTCATATTCGTAACTGTATAACACAGAACCCACCTGGAAAAGCCCTCGTAACTTCCTGACCCCTCATCAGCAGTAGTCTGTGAGGTAAGTTATTTAAACCTTGTGTGATTTCCTTATCTTCATACTGATGCTATATGTATACATGCCTTTTTCTAATATGCTTCTTAATAAAGGAAAACCATGTTTGGTTTAGCTAACAAATACCAAACAAATTAGCTAGCAATTAGAATTAGCCTTTTAGCAAATAGCATTAGCCTTTTCCCCCTCGTGATTTCACTTGGGATCTTACTGGAATGTTTAAAGACTTTTAGTAATTTGACAAGTTTTGCTAATGGACCTTGATCAGTAGGCTACTGCTTGGAATAAGAAGATATACGCCTAAATAATGTTATATTAAAACATATCTCTATCAAATAAAAAAGGCTACCCAAAGGCTTCTTTGAAAATAATGTGTTGTTTTCAAAGCTCTTACTAAAGGCTTTGGGCCGATCCCCACAGCACTATCCCAGAAGCACTAACAACATGTACTTGTGCTATGGACAGGACAGGCCAAATGAAAGAACAGCTCAGAGATTCTCAAGCACCACTCAAGGGAAGAAGAGAGCATAGTAAGGCTGGCAGCATAAGGCTACTGTGAGTACATCTACCTGGGAGAAAAACAGGCTTCAATGTGTGTTCACTCAAATTTAAAGGTCCTTTATTATCATTAAAAACATATTGTTCTTTGTTTCATTCACACATGTAATCATTTATTATTACTCTGTCTACATCTCTAAGGCTCAAAATGCTCTGTTCCACATTGTGATGTCATGTAGCAGCAGTTTTGGAGTTAACAGCTCCCTTTTACCTTTTGTTCAATAGAGAGTGGCAATTCCCGGGCTGAAATCATCCAAATGATTTTAGTGAAGGTGTATGAAGTTAAAAAACACAGTGAGTGGAGCACTTCCTGTATTACCACATGACATCACAAGGTAGAACAGAGTGTTTTTTGTTTGAGAGAAGAACTCAGCCTAAATAGAGTAGATAGATACTTTATTATCCCAAATGAATTATGCAGGATTTGTGTGCTAAACATGTGTGAATGAAACAAAATGCACATGGCTATGTTGTTGATGAGAAACCAACATTAACATTGATTTAAAAAAAAACACAGTGTAATATGTATGGACCCTTTAAAGTACATATGACAGGTTAGACTACACACTTCACAAAAGCATGGGTAAAATAATAATTATAAAATAATTATATTTTTGTTGAAAATGTCTAGTTATAAAAATCCTAGTTTTTTAAAATGTTGCTGAAATTTATTATTTTACTTTTAGACACAAGAGACAGAAATGACATTTACATATTAGAAGTAATTCCAGAGCTATAACCTGGAAATCAAAATGTTAAGAAGAGCTAAATTGCACAATAGTTATGATTAGACTAATAAAAACAAATGACATCACCTTTTACTTTATTAAATTAAGGTTTAAACTATTGCTTATATATAAATTGTCCCCGCATTTTGGATGGACTGTGGTGTTGCTGACAGATTCTTTTTAGAACTCAGTACTACTTCCTGTATTTTTATACTTTTCTTCAACTTTTTTCCACAAACTACCACTTACTGGTATACAACTATGATAAGTATTTACCACAATCCCACCAAACAAAGTAATAAAAGGAAAAACATAAAAAACCTGTTATATGCACTTAAATCAGGAAATTGCAATTATTTAATGTCAGGTTTTGTACTTGTCATGGGAGAGAAAGTATGAAATGTTTGCTTACTGCGTTGTTAATAGCACATTTACATTGATTACACCTCAGCAGTCAGCAATTTAATCAGTTCCATAATTTCTTGTCAGAATTATGGAACCGTATAGTCTAACTAAATGATACACATTTCATAATTTACTGGAACAAGGCATGAACTATAGGAGCTATTACATTTGCAAGCATCATTACAAGCATTTAGCATTTTTTGGTCTACTAATCTACATAAATTCTAAATTCAAATTCAGCACCACGGACAGCTCATGTTAGTAGTGGTGAGGCTGGACAAGTTACTGCTACACATACCAGGCCACAACAGTTTTAGGCTAATAACAAAACTAGTATTAATTGTTGCTGTGATACTATGTATTTAAATATGAGTGGTTGTAGTAGGAGTAGTAGTAACATTTACACATATTTATAATAGTACAATTTTAGTGATTTTTATGTTTCTTTTAGTATCAAATTATACCTACTGGGTGTGCTACATTATCAATGCCTGGATATATTTAGTAATGTATTGTTGATCTACATTATCTAGCCTTTGCCACAAAAAATGTAATTAAGCTTATGAAAGATTTAAAGACCTCCAAATGTTACGGTCTGTTATAATTGCCCCTTCTGATTCCAGCTTTATTACATATCCAGGATTCAACCTAGATTCTCATAAGTGTTCAGTAGTGTGTTTAACTCTGACTCACTGCCATAGCTAAAGGGTAGCCAGGTAATAACCAGAGAAAGGCTAAAGTGAGCTGTTGTCTGTCTTATGTCTAATGCTAATGAGCCTATATAAGATGGAGGCCAAGGTTCATTTCATTAGCTGTGATTGTTAGAAGAATTTACACACTGCCACACTTGATCATTATTTTTCACATGTTCAGAGAAGTCGATTAAAGCACTAAGTGCATGCTGCCATACCTTTTGACATTTATTGCTATGTTTGGCTATGGCAAGGTGCAATACAGGTGATTGTGTTATAAGGGGTGAGTGAATACCCAACTATGTACATATGAACGTCAATTAAACCTCAAAAATAATTTGTTAAAAAATACTGCTACTACCACCACTATTTGCTATCACTCTACAGTTATTCTGTGTTCATAATTCAAGTCAGTGTACTTGACAAAATACCTTTACTTTTTTTTTTTTTAAAGGTGTTCACAGCCACCACTAATTTGAATTCTGGTACTGCACCTTGCTTTCTACTTGCTTCAACTCCTCCTTCCTACAAGGAGCACTATTTTGGAGTTTTTGCAGTTTTTCTGATAATCATTGCTATTTCAACATTTGCAATGTATGTTTAAAAAGCAGGTTTCTGTTCAGAGTGCGCATTGTAAACCAGAATCCAGAACTACAACTAAGAATTTCATTATTTTATTTTTTAACATTTTTGTATTTTGTTTGTAGAGATCTAAACTGCAGGTACAATAAGATTATCTATAATGTTTTTTGCAGAGAACATTCTATGTTATCTGATTTTATCTGAGACAAATGCAGCTCAGCTTGCAATTTTGATTTGACTGCCATTAGGGATGCAACAATATTCGATATAATATCGAATCATTCGATACTGATGTCGCGATTCCATACAGACACGCTGTGTTGTAATATATTTTGGTCCGAAAGGAAAACAGTTATCGCAGCATCCTCCTCAGATGCAGCAAGAAAACAGCTCCATAGGGACTTACAGCTGAAAAATTCTAACAGAGGTGGATTTTATCTTTCAGTCACATATTTTATGTTGATATACCTAGGAATGACAGACATTAACTTTTAAATACTTCAGAATTGCTTTTTTTTTTTTTTTACATTGACTTTAATCAAATGCACTCGTGTATGCACATGTGAACCAACTCACAATATACGCAATCTTTTTCTCAAACTCTTTCTCATAAGTTTTACTCAGAAAATGGTCTGTTGCTACATTTCTGTGTAATATAACATAGTTTTACTGTCCAGAAAGAGGATGGGAGAGCACAGTGTGTAGCAAACTGTAGCAGGGCAGTGTGCGAGGAGCTACTGTCTGTCGCTACTGGAGAAGGCAGAGCAGCGCGGACACAGGCCTGTGAACCCACTGAGAGGACTCAGGAGGAAAAGAAATTATCAACTCATCATCAAAGAAAGAAGTCTGATAGTGTAGCTCCCCTACTACTCTATATTAAGAGTAGACTGGCTATATTATAAAATATAAAATAGCCTGAGAAAGCTCTGTTCTTATTTGCACTGAATAAGAATGCTGAGCTGTAAATCATTGAACCAAATGAAATAAAACACTTCACATTTAAACTAAAACTGTACAGTAGTTGTACTGTAATGTATTGTCTGTAATGTATTGTAATGTTTCATTAACATCATAGTGTTATTATATTATACTCATTAGCAGAAAAAAATATGAGAGATTGTTCTTTGGATCTTAAAACATATTGAAATCAAATTGATATTATGATCTGTGTATCGAGATACGTATTGAATTGTGGGAAAACCATATTGTTGCATCCCTAATTGCAATACATTGGGAAACCCCACTTCCTACTGAAATCCTATTACTTACTAACTTTAGAATTTATAAGAAAACTGCATAAATATTGTGACTATTTTCTCTCCTTAGAAATAGAGTGATTATGATAAATGTACTCAAAGTGCACTTATTAAATAAATGAACGTGTTTCTTTCCACCTGTGTGTTATAAGGCTTTGAAATGGAGCAATAAAAATAAAATAGGTGGTCAGACTCCTGCTGGGAGAAAAGCAACCAAAGCGTCTTCTTTTAAAAATCCACTCTCATTGATAGAAGAAGCTTCAATGGAAATTCTGTTACCTGCTTAGGATGTGAAATTCATTTGCATGCTCTGGTCGACCATAACGGGAGCTGATTGTAGAAGACTGACAGAGCGGTGGGAGTGTGCTGCCCTAGAGCCATTCACAAATGCAGCATCAGCAGATTATCAGGCTTCCTCTCATCTACATATCTACATCCAAGTGCCAAGAAATGAGACGATGAATGTGTTTTCCACTATTGGACAAGGCCAGCCTAAAAATCCTCTGAGCACTGCGCATAATAGACACTTGAGTATTGGACAGCGCTAATGGTCAGGGGGAGTGTGACTTTGTAAAGAGTTTGAGGGGGGGATCTGTACCTTTTCTAGTGCACTTTAAAAAGCAACTACAAGATATTATGTAATTCTACTTGTGGAAGTAGCATTGACGATTCTTTCGACACAAGGCTTAACATTTAATCACTCCAAACAGATAATCAATACTTGGAGAGTTTTTCACAAAATACCTCTTTAAATGTACACTGTGTAACTTTAAGAGTGGCGGGTCAGCCAACTTGTCTCCATGAAGATGTTCTGGCTTTGTTTGTATTTAAACTATTCTTCTTACCTTGTATATTCAATTACAGGTGTTTTTATTGCTCATAAATACCTTAGTACCATGTTGTCATTCTCCACAGATCTGACCTGTGACTTGGTGCACTTGATTGTCTCTTTGGAAGTATGCAGTGGTATAATAATAATAATAATACATTTTATCGGAAACACCTTTCAAGAGACTCAAGGTCACGTACAATGCTTCAAAATATAAAATATAATGGCATGTGGATTCCTCTTGTAATATTTTCTGACTTCCTTTGCATTAGTCCATGAACTACAACGGCCCTGTTTTAGACCAGGTTTGACCCTAGTTTAGACCTAGTCTAGTCCTGTTTCACATCTGGTGGTACTTCTAAGGCCAAATATTTTCTTATGTAGTAGCTGGTGTGAAAAGTTTGAATGGTATCAACTGCCATATTGAATATTATGCAAACAAATGTGCGCAAAGCTGTATTATAAACGTTATAATCATGATTCAAACAGTTTATTGTCAAATTTTCATATTCATATATGAAATAGTGAAATTGCATTTGTCACTCTCAAATCAAATCAAAGCTAAATTAGCAATTAACTCAAAAACTGAGAGTGAAATTAGGCTTCTTTTTTAGGATTAGGCCCTGTCTTTCTTTTGAGGCTAGGAAAAGGCTTGTAGAAGCCACATTTATGTTGGTGTTGGACTATGGTGATGTGGTTTATATGAATGCTTCTGCACAGAGTCTGCGAGCTCTGGACACAGCTTACCATGGGGGCCTGAGGTTTATCACTGGTCTCAGAGCGCTCAAACACCATTGTGTGCTGTACGCACGTGTGGGCTGGACTTCCCTAACCACACGGAGGCTCAAACACTTGTATCTGATGGTCTATAAATGTATTCTTGGTCTGCTCCCGTCTTACCTGCAAAAGCATGTAGTTCAAAAAAGTTCTGGGGCCTACAGCCTGCACTCACAGGAGTTGCTCTTGTTGTCAGTTCCCAGAGTAAAGTCTGAGCTTGGTAAGAAAGCTTTTCAGTTTTATGCTCCTTCGGCATGGAACTTTTTACAAAATGATTTGAAGTTAAAGGAGCTGGTCTCCTTAGAATCTTTTAAACAGATTTTAAAAAACAGAGATCTGGAATCCACAGGGTGTAATTGTTTTAACTATCTTTGAATTGTGTTGATTATTCTGTCATATTGAATGTATTATATGTATGTTTTTATCTGTTTTGAAACTGTAATTTTGTGGCCTCTTGGCCAGGACGTTCTTGAAAGAGATTGTTAATCACAATGAGACTTTATCCTGGTTAAATAAAGGTTACATAAAATTAAAATTAAATAATAATAATAATAAAATGAAATAAAAGTTCTTCTTAGGAAGACAGCCTGGTGTGTAGAGGTAATATGTTTTTTTGTATATTTTCCTGGTTTATTAAATATATATTTTTTATGCTTGCGTATTTGCAAGATTATGTCAAGAAACCGGGGGTAGGAGTTAAAGTATTGGGATTGTATTCGGTATCGGGAAGTACAGAAATTATTATACTCACACTTGTATTGGTTTTCAAAAAATGATATTAGTGCATCATGCACTTTTTACTTTATTTATGCAGTTGTGAAGTAATTACATTCTGTTATATGTCATTTTGGCTCCTTTGCTTGTTGAGGTTTATAGTGTGCAGATAGGCTTGTCACAGTAACACATTTTAAAGTGCCATATATTACTAAAGTAAATGTAGACAATAAACAGTTATAATGAAATTAAACCAAACCATAAAGCAGAATTATCCACAAAAACTATTCTAAATGTACAATATTGTGTAAAAACATGAGTTAAATAAATAAAAGAATGCAACATTAAATAGTTTGTATAATGAGCCATAAAAGTTCATAATGCAATACTCTACACCTCAAATCTCATCGTAGTATAGAAAAAATAACCAAACTTTTCCTACTAGTACAAAGAAAAAGCACCCACAAGAAATATTGACCCCCAAAAATGATTGTCCCATTTGTCATTTATTGAAAGATGTCGATATAGTAATTATCTTGACAGGCTCATGTGCAGATATGATCAGGTTTGGAGTTCAGCTTTGCATATTGGGTTTCTGTGCCGCAGTGAGAGAACAGGAAGGGCCAGAGATTGAATTACAATCAGAGAGAAAACTATGCTACCTGCTGAGCTGAAACAGCAGAAAGTGAGAATCTGCATGTGTGCGCGTACGCCCCTATGACTGGGCATCTTTTGGTCCATTTTACACTGGTTATATAACTTCCTGTGGTTTCTGATCATGACCTGAAAAGAAATGTGAACACTAAAGCACATTATGGAGCTTACATTTCTGGCAGTGTGTTTGTTGCCTTCTGAGCATGTTTTAATTGAGTCATCACTTATATTATTAAAAGCACTGTATTCGATTTTCTTAAAAACATGACTAACCAGAGCTAGTTCAAAGAAAATGATTTGCGGTGGTCCATTCTTATTCCTCATTTACCTTAAGCATTCCAACCATCCTAAGAAATCACTGCAATGAGTTGAAAAGCACTTTTTCCTAACTTTCAGAGATCAGAGCGGAGTTTTGACACTGACAACAACTAGCATGCTAACACGCACTTCTATATTTAATATCTGATAGTAAAACATTCTATAATTAGATGCAAACAGCACACAGATGACATTTTATCTTAAGAGCTGCTTAGTATTCAATATGTCTGTCCTGAGACATTTTGCTTAAAGGGCCCGTATTATACTATTTTCGAATCTGTTATAGTGTTGTTTTCTCATCAAAAACATACCTTGAGTTTTGTTTAGTTTCTTTCACCCATTTTCTCTCAAACTGAAAACGCTCTCTTCCACATTGTGATACTATGTGATAATAGAGTGAGTGCTCCGCTGTGGTTTTCACATCCATACACCTTCACTGGAATTATTTGGATGATGTCAGACCTGGATTTTCCAATCTTTACTGAACTGAAGGTAAAAGGTAGCTGAAAACTACTCCTTCATGACATCACAAGGTGGAACAGAGCGTTTTGGGCTTTGTAAATGTAGACAGACTAATAATAAAGGATTAGTCAAACATGTGAAACTCCTGGCATGTTTTTGATGAGGTAACAGCATTATAACATGACTTAAAGCTCACAAGAGGTCATTTTGTGTAATATAGGACCTTTAAATAAAGGGGGAAAAAACAGGTACATGCCTTTTAATTATTTTTTCATTCTCACATTCTCACCCCTATTTCACTTATTAAAAAACCCACATGTGCTTTAATTTCTTCATTGTATTGTTTTGTTTTGTTTACTCAGAGCATATAATGATTATGCCTCCATGACTCATAAAATCTATAGTGAACGGTTTAATGGCGGCTGCCATTCTTTTATCTGCCTCAAGGGAGTTCCAGCATCTTTGGCATGTTGCTCCCTAAACATTCTTCAAAGATTAAAATATCCAGTTATTTTTCTTACTTGCATTGCTAAGAGAGACTGGTTATTCAATGTTTCAAAAGGTACCAGAAAGAATGCTAATGTTTTCTTTAACAGCAAAATCACTCTGCTCTTAACATGTACTTTTCTTTTGTCTGAGAGGCCAAGAAAAAATAAAAACTCCAAAACTATTATAAGAATCGAAAAGAACATTATGAAACTTGAACCCAAATAATAATGAAAAAGTGGTATAGATAAAGTTATATTTTGTAGATGTTAATTTACTATATCCTCAAGCGTTTGATTTTAATCTTACTCCAAAATTGATAGCGTTTATGTGCCAGGAATAGTACAGCTTAGGCCAAATGTCTGTAGTGTGAAAATTACTCTAATGATTTTTGATGCCTTCAGTAGATAAGCCATATCTTTCCCAAGTTTTTCTTTCTGGGCTTCTGAAGAGGCTGCAGACAGAAATAGCCAGTGGTTTCTGAACTTTGGGGACAGAATCAGCAATTACTGCTCAGCCGAGCATGTGATCAATAGAGTGACATTGATCAGATCAGAACATTTGCCAGATGTTAGTTGGGAAACTGTTATGTAAATGTGAATAGTCTATTAATAATAATATGTTTATTCAGATATCTAATTAGTTTATTCAGATATCTAATTAATGATAAATTACATTATGTTCCAACAATAATCAACAGATACATATCAACAATTCAATAATGATCCAGTAATGATCTGATATTTTGTGTTTAGCTCAAAGTTGGCATCTTTTGTTGTTCTGCTGTTAATGTCACTGATTTTATATGTGGCACTTTGGTTGCTATGCTGACAAGTTTATGTCAAGGTTTGCCAAGAGTTTGGCCCTGGCTGAGTCGATACTGTTGTTGTTTTGGCATGAGTTTTGCCCTATAGGAGCTCTTGTGTTCAGAAAATAAACAACCAGAAGAAGTTCAGTGTGTACCAGAACCCTACAATATTTACAATTTCACAGAATGTATTCCTTTGCCCTTCACCTGAGGGAAGAGGAATATTTAAACTTCTGATTTAGTGTTGGTGTAGTGTCTTATACTCATTTTGATTATAGATTTTATATGTCAAAATCTCTCTCAGAAATGATTTTAAGTGAAAGTCAAATCTCCTAGGTGAAAAACAGGTACTTCTCTGCCAGCACACATGTAAATAAATGCAAATATCCAGAAGTAAAAATATTGACTAGCGTCTTGACTTGGTGGCACCAGCTGCTTTAAATGCCATAGTGTGGAGCATTCTGGACCCTTCATTAGAAATGTTACATATTGCACCTTTAATGGAAGACACAGATACCCAAATTGGCTTTGCAGACTCCTACACATTGGCATTTACAGACAATCATTAAAACTATTATTATTAAGTCTGATCGGTTGCCGGGGAACCAGAATTATATCTCCCATTATTGCTCTGCTAGCACGCTCTCTTTATTTGCACTGGGCAGACTGACTTTTAAAATAATGATCTTGTCTGATTATCACCAGTGCGCAGACGCTTAAGTGACGCCCTTTTACAGTTACACCTTGTCAACATCACGACAACGCATAGGCAGCTATTTTTAGTTTTGTCTCAAAATCAGGCACAGATACATTGTTTAATTATTCTGGAAGGACAAGTTAAGCTTAGAAACTGTCATCTAGCCCAATACTCCTCTGAGGAATCTCATCAGGGGTCACTCTCACTATAAAAGACTTGAGAAAAGATTTACTTTCTGTAGTCGTTGGGCAGCTGGACTCTCTCTCTCTCCCCTCACACTCTCTTCTCTTTCACTTTCAGTGTAATTAGGAAAAGGCAGGGCATGTGTGAGAGAGAGAGCTTGAGTTTAACCTTCATATATCCTTGTTTTACCAGAAGTGAATTTCCAAGTCCTATTTAGGTAATCCTCCTGCACACTTCACACTCTTATGTTGCCATGGTAGTGCGACAAGATCCATGTACATCCTGTCACTGCTATTTATCCTGTACAACTGAGCCTGTTAGTGATTCTATACAGTGAGAATGGAGCTGGAACATAAAGGTACACTATGTAGCTTTTCTGGTAGAGTGTGTGTAACCTGCTTGTCTAAATGGAGATGTTCTTGCTTTGCCTTTGAATTTTCCACTGCATGACATTTCACTTATCTATTGCCATGGAAACAAGCAAATGATGCTACCAGGTCAAGTCACAGGTCCATCCTGTGGAGAGGCAAGCCCGCCTACACTCAGAATAGATGTTTTTATAGATATTTTTAGCTATAAAATCACCCAGAATTGACTAAATGCAAGATTGAATTTTAATAACACTGTAAAACATTCCAAGCAAAGCAATAACATCTTTATGGAGATGAGTTTGTGCCGGACCTCCCAATAGAAAAGTTACATAACCCACTATCAACAAGCTAATATATTTTTGTTAGATGAAAAGAATGTTACAAAATACGACTAGGCAACATGGGTATTGGTAGCTGACAACCCATAAACTTTGTGGGCAGAGTCATTGGCCTGATTCGATCACATTTTGTTAAGCAATTTTACAATTCCCAAACTTAGGTGGACATTGAATATACAATGAGATTTTGTTGAAGGTCCAGCAGCCTTAGTTACCATGAAACACAGAGATGAATCGTCTGTTCTGATTGCACTACTCACTTTGTATGCCCACGGAGCTTGTTGGCTGTGTGCCCTTCTTCGTGCATCAAGGGAATCCCAAATTCACCGGGTAAAAAAAATGCCCAGGAAGTGGTGACCTCTTTTGAAAGCCTATGAATCATCCTGTTATCTTCGTCTCTTCAGTGGCACAGACTTGCGGAGTCAGGATGTGCTAAGTGAAGTGAGAAAGCATTTGTAATGACACTGAGATGGAATAAAATTGGTGGATAGAGTTTAGTAAGATATGCAAATAGGATTATGGGCACAAAAAATGGCTGTAACAAGGCAACTGTAGTCATTCAAGAGGTGAGAACAAATGTATTTTCAGGTCTAAGAAGGGAAAAAAAATGACTGTAAATGGACATAGCTAACCTCCTAGCATGGGTACACTTCGGGCTCCATCGATTGAAAAAACATCGCCCATGTCTCTGTAACTGCTGCGGTCAGGCTCCTCATTTTGGTCTTAAAATGTTCATATTAACTCTCTATACATGATCTTGGTGTTTTTCTTTTCCTAATTTGTCTGTAAACCAATGCCTATTCTCAATATGTAACTGTTCAAAATTCACTCCGAATGTTATGGGTGACGCCACACTCCCTTATTAATTATTATTATTAATTAATCATTGCATTTATATAGCTCCTTTCATGACACCCAAAGCGCTTTACAGTTTATTATTCATTCACTCCACACTCAGTGGTGGTAAACTACTATTATAGCTACAGCTGACTTAGTACACTTCTTTATATAGTCTATGATTCTGACTTTACATAAGTCATAGATTTAGGCACAGGGATCATAGGAAGTCATTTCTTTTCCATATGCAGTAGGTACAGATTTGGAGTTCTTATACTATTTGAATTGTTGTCCTACTCTGTTTGATATAGCAAAAAAGAAAAGTAACAGTAGATAGTTGTGTTGGCACAAATCTAAAATCAATACTGAGAAAAGGCTTGATATACCAATGATATACAAATTCCAATACCTCAATGAATTTATACAAATCATTTTTGACACAAGATAATTGCACTTCTTCATATTACCATGTAGTGTTAACAGAGATCCATACCATAGTAAAACCAAAAAAAAAAAAAAAAAAGAGGATAGGTTCAGATTTGTCCTATGTATTTTTATTTAATAATCAGTACTTATTCAAATGAGTATATCATTTTAATACTGAGTATCTCGTTTTAATACTAGTTTTAGTATGGTGTCGAAAATGTAAAGGATTCTAAGAAATGGAAGGTGATTAAAATATTAGTCCAGTTTCTGTTCTGTAGATGGATTCAACACTAGAGTAATGAACCACCCACAGTCATTACCATATGTATGCAATTGAGTTAAATTACCCCCTGGCCTTATACTGGTCTGCCTCCAACACAACCAGTGCCTTACAGTCCTCTGATTAGACTCTACAAAAGCCTGTGTTGGCTGATTCTCTGTTAATTGGTGGAAAATTCTGAGGCTACAAGTTTAAATGATTATTCCTTGGATTCCTGCTTAGTATGCACCTCATCCCTCGGCACCAGGGAACTCATTTATCCTGAAAATGGTACAGTTTAATGATAACATTCCGACGACCTGCAAATAGACATGGTAAAGTGTTTTTTAGAGGGGAGTGGTGATTCGTTTACCTTGATTTGAGGGAACACATTCTCAGCGGGCTCCTGGAGAGATGCTCTTTGATGTTGGATTCTTCATGGCGTCTTCGTTGGATCCATCCCTTGCCTCTGGTTTTGTGTAAATGTAATGTGATTCACTGCGGTGTGTGATTCTGGATGCAAAGTCACTCGGCACTGAGGACTACAACAATCATAGCAATACTATTCTTTATATTTTATGTTCAGCACCTGTAACCCCACAAGAACACAGCTCATAATGTTGATCCAAAGATGACACCACTAGGCCAAATTACAGGTCTGATATGTGGAGAAGCGAGCCCACCCACAGTAAAACTAATGGAATAAATTCAAGTTAAGCCTTTAAGCCTTTAAGTAGACGTTTAATATCATAATGCAATCTCCATGGAAACAAGCAGGTGACCCTAAACCCAGTAACTAAAGTAACAGTAACTGTTGAAGTATCGAAAATATGACATATAATGTCAGATTTTTTTGAGTGAAAAAGCACTATTTAACAATTTAGAAGCATCAGTATGAAATACAGCATGAACGTCTGCAGCCATTTGATTTGCCAAATCTTGTCTATTGCTTTAAACTACACTGGCTATCCTTCATCTACTGTGTCTGTCATCTGTTGCCAGTTCACTACCTTCTCCTTTGGTCCACGTGATAGTTGATGACACTGCGGACCAGAGCTCCCCATAATGGCTGTAGCTATGGAGATCCTCTGAGCAACTCAATTGGCTTCACAAACTCTCCACTGGCCAACTCAGCCAAATCTATCTATCCAAATCCCTTGCTTCTGATATAATCTTAGAGGACCAAATACTTAGCTTGCAGCCTTAATACCCTCCAGCTAACAGGTGCCATGCTAGTCTACTGATAACCTAGTTCCCTTCACCTGTTTAAAGGGACAGTTTAGAATTTTGGACATAGGGCCTCATTTTCTAGTGAGCCAGTGTGGAGACACTTTAAAAAAAAAAATTCCATCCAGTCCTTGTATTTCCCGAGGTTGCTGGTGCTAGGCTAGCACATGTCAATGGCCATAGTTGGTCTGCCACTAAAAAGTCTTACCCACTCCACAAAGTACCCAAAGCAAATCAATTATTACGCCAGACTATCGATGTAAAAGTCTGTGTTGATAGAATAATGTTTGAAATAAAACTAACCTTGTATTGTATGAATCGTCGCATGTTGAGGGACTATTTTCTCATATATCAGTCCGCCTCTCCCAAGCTTTCTATCAGGATGTACAACTCGCTGCTGCTGCTCAGACATAAATCCTTCAAATGCAAGGTTGGTTTCACTTCTAAAATTATTCTATCGACACAGACATTCACATCGACAGTCTGGAGTTATAATTGTTTTGCCTCGGGTGCATTGTGGAGTGGGTAAGACTGCTTTTAGTGGCAGGCTAACTATGGCCATTGACATGCACTAGCTTAGCACCAGTGACCTCGGAAAATACAAAGACTGGATGGAATTTTTAAAAAAGTGTCTCCACACGTCTCCAACACTCTGGTTCACTAGGAAATAAGGCCCTATGTCCAAAATTCCGAACTGTGCCTTTAATAAAGGTGCACTATGTAACTTTTTGGTTGGGGGTCTGTTACCTTCTTGTTTCTTTGGATATGTCATTCCTGTGCTTAGAATGTTCCACAATATGACATTAAACAGATCTACCTCACATTTATTCAAATATATGTGGCTTTATTGCTCAAAAACATGCATTTTGACTGTGAGTGAGGCTGCCTCTCCACAGATCTGACGTGTAACTTGGTTTGGTTTGGTTGCCATGAAGATAAAAAGGTTAATGCTATACTGTGAAACATCCCAGACAAAGCAAAAACATGTCCATGGATAAAGACATCTAACGGACCCTCCACTGGAAAAGATACACAATGCACCTTTAAACCCAACTGTTGTATATTGTAATATTGAATGCAAATGGGTTTCATATTTGCATTCACAGGAATCCTACTGTCCTATTTATGCGATGAGTGAAATTCTACAAAGATGAAAGCCATTTCATTCTTAAAAATAGAATACCCAGAGTCCGTTTTTCTAATCTGATTTGCAAGAACAGAATGACTTGCAAAGGTCACTTCATCTCTTTGAAAAAAGACATAATGGATTTGTCACTTTTTCTGCCCAAACCCAGTAACCTGCACTTTAGGAATTTCCCCGCATATATCCAATTATACATGTCTGATTCACTTGATCTATGGTATATGCATTTTCATTTTGGAAAAGTTATTAAATGTCATGGTATCACATTGTAGAATTCCATATGTTATTTATGAGCAGCCGAGAAACCAAATGGTATGTTACAGTGGGCATTGTACCATTTTGTTTGTAGCTATGAGTAGTTGGTGTGATGAAGCGACCTAATATTTTGGGGGGCAATATCTCCCCTGGTGGAAAATGGCAACAGATAGACAGAGGAACCAACTCATTCTATGTGAAATAGAAACTACAAGGACTGCGATGGATTGTAAAAACACAATTTGAGTTTTATCATTTCCTGTCATATTGTTCGTCTAGAAAGCAATTTAAATGAACATGTTTGTGCAAGTTGAGGATAAAGATGCTGTGGTGGTATTTGCATTTGGCACAAAACCAAATTGAATTCTTTTGGAAAAACAGGTTTGAGCTGGACTTCTGCCCAAACAAGTAAATTTAGCTGCATCCAAATGACTGTGTTATCCACTGCAGCCCAGTGATGTGAAGATGACTAATAATCATTGCTGTAACTATTAGTACTGTTCTATTTCAGAGAAGCTATGTGAGACCCTGCAATAAAGACATCTCTGTATAAAGTGGATTAGTTTGAGCTGGTATTCCTAATGAATGTGGCATTTCTTAATGTCCAAAAGAGGCCACGGTGACAGTTTTAAAGGGACACTGACAATCCCGAGCTGGCCACAAGCCCAGGGAGTGGGAGAATATCTAACCTTTAAAGGGATAGTTCAGCTTTTTTGACATGAATCTGTATGCCATCAACACTGACTTACCTCTCAACAGCGTCCGGTGAGACGATTTTCTGCCCGGTATTGGTGCTGACGAAAGTAGTCAGACAAGTTGGCTGGGGTCATGAAAATAAAGCTCAAAACAATATGTGTTCAAAAGAGTGATACATTTGCATCACAAAAATGTCCATGAAAAAGTCCGACCTCACAATTGCTTGGCCCTTTTTTCTCTCTGTTTGTATAACTGAGCGCTGCCGACAGGTGATAGCCGTGCACTTTTCTAACACTTTTTTCAGTAGTTTGGCAGTGTTGACATGCTCAATGCTCTTGTGAGAGCTAGAGTGATAAGTATATAAGCTTGTATAAGCTCTATAGGAATATATATAAAAAAGGTGCGGACTTGTGATTATCCAGGCTGTAACAACAAACATCTGGCTTAATCTCTGCACAAATTTCACCTTTTTCTTCTCACGGACATTGCTCTGAGGCATGATGAGATCCCATTCATGGAAGCAGTGGCTCTCCACCTCTGTCAGCATTACTTCACATTTAAAACAAGTGCACCATCATGTGTCGGTCACCCGGTCTCTCACGGCTCCAGCTGTGGCTCCAGCTTTAACTTGTACCACTTCTCTGTCCCTTCTCTCTCTCTGCCCGTTCTAACTCCATCTGATGAATTTCGGCATCAGTATATTCGGGTTCATAAAGATATCCCCTTTGCTCTGTGCGAAAGGCAATGTCTTCATCGTCGGTGTCACACATGTTGTTGTTAACTTTCTGAGCAGTAAACACAGTGAAACAGACTCGGCTGTCACTTGGCGGCAGCGCGCAGTGATACGAACGGAGAGGAAATAGCAGCAAGCGACTGTGAGGTCTGACTTTTTTGTGAACAGTTCTGTGATGCAAATGTATCACTCTTTAGAACACATATTGTTTTGAGAAGAAAAAAAGCTTAATTTTAATGATCCCAGCCGGACTACTTTCCTCAGCACCAAAACAGGGCAGAAACTCGGCTCACCGGACGCTGTCAGGGGGTTAAGTCAGTGTTGATGCCACACTGCTGCCATACAGATTCATGTCAAAAACCCGAACTATCCCTTTAAAATAAAATCTGATTGAGCCATTTATTCTTGTTACAGAGCTGAGTTGAGCACAAAAAATAGGTGGAATTGCTTAGTAATAACTTCAGATTCTTTTCTCCTGATACATTTTTAAGGTTCCAATTTTACATTATCCTTTGTTATAAATTGTTGTTTCCTCATCACAAACATACCTGGAGTTGTGTTTTGTTTCGTTCACACATGTTTAAAGGTGCACTGTGTAACTTTTTGGTTGGAGGCAACCCTGTTCATAGATAGAGTTATTGTATTTTTGAGCAGTAGAAACACGTGTAATGAATAAATGCTAGATAGATGTGTTTAATGTCATACCATGGAACATTCTAGACAAAGCAGTCAAGCAGATGGCGAACCCTCCAACTGAAAAGCTGCACATTGCACCTTTAACACACAAATCCTGCAGGCTGAGTTCTTTTCTCAAACAGAAAGCACTCTGTTCCACCTTGTGATGTCACGTGGTAATACAGGAAGTGCTCCACTGTGTTTTTAATCTCCATACACCTTCACTAGAATCATTTGGATAATTTCAGCCAAGCCCCGCTTCATGACATCACAAGGAGGAACAGAGGGTTACTCAGACATGTGTGAATGAAACAAAGCACAACTCCAGAAATGTTTTTGAGGAGTTAATTTTATGTAATAGAACCTAGGAAAACCGTTTAGCTCTTGAAGTTAGCTGCAAAATTGAACTTTATGAAGATCATCCCAACGATACTGTGCATGAGTGAAATGTTAACAGTAAAATAGCCCATAGTGAATGGCTGGTTGTATTCAGCACGTCTCCCTGTGTCCTCCCTCCAGCTAAATACCCATTATCCAGGATGAACCCCAAAGAAGCAGGCATTTTAGTCCTCTCTAAACTGTAGACTCCCCTTGCACTGTCTCTTGCATGGAACATTTATTTTTAGCATCAACTGTTAAACACAGTGTGCTTCTGTGTATAGTTAACTTCTCGGAGTCTGTCGGGTGTTAAGTAGAGAAATAGGTGTGTTACAGCAGCAGAAGTCTAGTGTTGTGAGATTTTTGATGTGATAATGAATCCTTACACGGCTGGCCCTGCTCTTTCTGACTTAATGACTCGTACTTATCAGTGGGAGAGATCTCACTATGGGGAGACTGCTAATCACTTACAATCACTGTTTGCATTGATTATGGCTCTCCAAAAGTGAATATTCATGTCTCCACTGCACTGTACACAAACACCTGGCTTTGCACGTGAGATGTGATGCTTTTTCAATTGAACATTTTCAGTTTTGCGTGTAAAATTGACTAATCTTTTCTCAATATTAATATAGCAAAATTATCTTGAAAGCAAATAATGCAGTTTCATGGTATGCTGTGAATATTTTCTGATTTATAATTTATGAATAATAATAATAAAACTGTCTGACTGCCTTTAATGCAAAAGACGAGATAGTCCACTGTTCTTTGGATTCTCTTTGGCACAGTGCACCTTTAATATCCTTTGACAACAAATAATCGATTATATATCAAATATTATGGTGTTATGGCAAATGAAAAAAATATTGTGCAGACAAAATAGCAAAATCATTTAAACTCTCCTGTATCAAAACAGTTATCCATATCTTAATAAATATATTTGACTGTGGGTGATTATTTACCTTTTCTGAAATTTTCATAACATTAAAATTCAGTATTTATTGAAACACTCTCAGTGACAATGACACGTTTTCACACATCAAAAACATTCACTTAAATGTCACCTGACTCATTGGTAAGGTAGAAACTGACAAGGGACTCAAAATGGAACAAAAGCCAACTTAATTAACTAAAGATCGCATATGCCATGTTTAAATTACATTCTGACAGAGAAGTAGTATAGAAAAATACAGCTGAAAATGAAACAGTCAGAGACAAATGAAAAACCTGGAGTGGAGAAATGGTGTTTGATTTTGCATAGTTCCATAGCGGCAGGGAGTTATATTCGTGTAGAGTTATGGTCAGATCGCACAATGCTTTCTCCAGCCTTGTGTCGTCCTTTTTAATATTTTCATTAAGGTCATTACACACACCAAATCTTACTATATTAAACTTGTGTCATTGTTGTAGCAAATTTAACTCTCTGCCCAAAGGAAATTAACTGGGCCATCTTAACCTTTTGTGTTGAGATGGAGACAAAGTGCAATTTGAGAGAGTGCTGCTACAGGTATGGACAAAAATAGTTTTGTAAATGTTAACTGTTTTATTTAACTGTTGTATTTAAGTTTTAAAGTTTTTACTGTTTAAACAGTGAGAATGAAAAATGTAAGGATTTTTTGTTTTATTTTCCTTGTGTTCACCACAGCAGTTAATTTGTCTTATATGGTCAAGTGATGGCATTTTATTTTTTATAATACATAGAAAATTACATTGTCACAACTTTTGTCCAGTTGACAGAATTTGATTTTCTTTTGCTATTACATTTTCACAAGGAAATGTTTTAGTGTCAGTGACAAATGGTGGAGCCAGGTTTCTGATCACACTGTTTTAGAGATGTGGCAAAGCTCAAAATGACACAAGATTTTTCATTCTTGCAAGTAGAACAATTTTTAATTTTCAGTACAAATGTTGGTTACATTTAACCAATGAAAGTGAAATACATTTTTATTGCAACTAAACTATGTACATGGCATGTTAGTAGTATTGTGTTCCTTGTATCTTCATTTGTAGCTTTTTGTGGTAAAAGGGAAAAAAGAGGCTTGTGATGTGACACATCTGCAGTGCTGGTGGAATTTGAAGTAAAAGTCAAGCTATTCATTGGGCCAGACCAATGTGTCTGAGGGCCTATATTATGCTATTTTCTGTTATAATGTTGTTTTCTCATCAAAAACACACCTGGTGTTTGTTTTTGTTTCTTTAAACAGGAAACCACCTTGTGATGTCATGTGGTAATACAGGAATACAGGAAGTGCTCCACTCTATTTTTAAACTCCATACACCTTCACTAGAGTGATTTGGATCATTTTAGCCCTGGAATTGCCCATTTCTGCTGAACTAAAGGTAAAAGGGGGCAGTTAACTATAAATTATAACTTCATGACTGTGACAGTAGAATGGAGCATTTTGATCTTTAGAAAAATGGACATTCTAATAATGCACTCAAATATTACTCAAATATGTGTAAAAGAATCAAAACACAATTCCAGGTATGTTTTTGATGAGATAACACCATTCTAACATGACTTAAAGCTCACAAGAGTCTATTTTGCATGATATAGGAACTTTTATTTAGTCTTAGAGCCAATCTTCTGTCATCTCATGTATTTTTGTGTCCAACTTGTTCCAGCCATTTGCTAGTTATTTTTTTATGTTTAAGTTTGACAAAATATGATCATGATCAGTATTGTGAAGTGCTTGCAGGTTGAACATTAACTTTTGGCTTTTAGTTACACAACAACCTTTGATAACCTCTACAATAATATGTTTTCCTTGTTTTTATTACATCCGGAAAACATTTAACGTCCCATTTTAGCACAACAGCTTATACTTAAAAGACTTGAAATCATTTGTCACCACATGTCACTCCTGTCTGCTGCAGTGCAAGGCTCGTCATTCCACTGACAATCACTTCAAACCAGCATCAACCATTTAGCTTAGTGTTTGATTTTTCCCACTTTTTCTCCAAGGAAAAAAGTAGAGGAGAAGGAGTAATTGCGTGGCAGAGAGGGCACTGAAATAACCAAGAAAAACAAAAGGACCATTTGAATGGACAATAATGGGCTTTAAATGAATGCATGGTAAATAATGGCCGTGGGCTGTAGCGTTAGCAGAAATAATTCACAGTAGCGTGTTTATTATTGGAATTACACTGCTTAACAATCACTGTTTGTGTACCTACAAACAAATAACCACTATCTGCTCTTACACGGTTATAAGGAGACCTGTCATGGAGGGTTATGTGTCAAATTCAAGTGCACTATGGAACTTCTGGTGGAGGCCCGGCTACCTGTTTCCTTTCTGATATTATGGCTTTACATGAATGCTCCACAGTATCACATTATATACATGGAGACAAGCAAGCAAATCCACAAGGCCAAATAACAGGTCAGATCTGTGGAGAGACAATCTGTAAAAATCTATGTTTTTTCAAGTATTTTTCATCTTATTGCTGAAAATCACTGCAATTGAATGCCTGTAATATGGGTTTAATGGCATACTGTAACACAACATTTCCATGGAGACAAGTAGATGGCGAACCATCCACCAGAAAAGTTATCTAGTGCATCTTTTAATAATTGATATACATCCAATGCCTTTGTTATAAAGGATTTCAAAAAATACAGCATATAAAAGAATTGCGCAAATAGTTGAACTTCTTAGTATTTATAATACGTTTAGCTGAAAAGTACTGCTATTTTCTATCACATATATAAAAAAAATACAGAGGTCATAAAATATAATTATGGATAATACCAGTACAGGCAGTGCAATTTCTAATCATAATAATGGCTGCTATTACACCTAAGTGCATCGTTTAGAATGCAGCCCTCCACTTTGGATGGGTGCATCCGTGGCCCGCATGATTTTAAGTAAGCTCTACACAGTCCAGTGGCACACTCTTTATTACCACTGAATTAGTCTGAACATCAGCATTGCAAACGCAAATCATTGTTTGCTTTTGTTTATTTTAAGCACATGAGCGCCACTCGAGGTGGAGTTTACTGACGCTGCTGCTGATTAGAAATGAGTCACAAAGTAGGCTTTTGTGGGGCGGGGAGTAATTGGGTATAATTGAATAATCGAAGAGGTAGAAGCACTCCCTGTCTGTACTTCTATACTTCAACATGATACTCAAGTACTACATTAGTAAATCTGTATTGTTCATTAGCACATTCTAATTACTAAACAGCCAAACATCTTCTGCTATAGCCCCGTCTTCTCTGCTGTTTCATTCATCATACAGAACCAAACTACAACTGCTACCATTTATAATAATGACAGCTACTTTTACTAATACTGATTCCACAACTTCTACACACCTATAAACTCAACACAAACTACTTAATCTTATTCCTCTAAAACTAATTTCTTAGATTTACACCACATATGGAATGGTGTAAATTTTGAGCTCATCTACAACAATGGCTTGTTTATTTTGATTTCCTTAATTGTTTTGCTTTGTGGTTTCCAATGGGCGTCTGAGCTTTCCATCATGAGAGTGTTGGCCGGATTGCTGCAGAGCAGATGGAATGGCAGGATGCAGTGTCCAGACATCTCCAACTGGCCCCACTAAAGGTTGAGTATCACTTATGTACTTTTTCAGGATTTCATTACTAACAGATGTGAGGAGGGGCATTGTTTTCCTGGGTGTGTGTCCATCTGTAATTCCTGGCACACATTCATAGCCATTGTTTGTGTGTTTTCAAAGCAGAAACCTTCAGGACTTTGTAGTATTCCCTGTGTAGTTGCTCAAAGCTGCAGTAGCTGAATTTTGCCAGTGGGCAGGCTACAAGAGGTGAAAAATTTCATAGAAACCCTAGAGTCCCAGGAGCCATATTTTCTTTATGGGAACAGTATTATAGTAACATTTCTCAGCAAAACACTTCGCAACAAAATAACTGGTGTTCTATGCCTCCACTGTAGTTAGTGTTAGCAACAGCAAACAATATAAAACATGGTTTTATGCCCTGATGAATGGTAAATACTGTAATCAAAATTCCCCAAATGTGAACTGATTTTTTGCTTGCTCCTGTGATCCTGGGTGATGTATGGTGACGGGTATGTCACTCAAATGTAAAGCAAAATGGTAGATTCAATAAATGATTAGGACTGTGCAACTTTTATAATGTAACCCATAACTGTGGGCCTGACATATACACAGACATCCTGACTGTGTTTACCTGACTGACTGAAATTCTTGTCTAGTCACTGCAGTGATTTAGTTTAATGTCAGTAACATTTTTTGTTACAGCAGTTGTTAGTTAGTAAGTTAACAGAGAAATGAGAGTGAATAGAATATTTAGTTATCTTTTGCATATGCACATAGTACTCCACTAGTACTTTTCAGATAAATATGCATAAAGCATAAAGATAAGACAAATACTGAATAATTTTGAGAGCTTTTGCCATTGCCAGCATTACCCTCCATTTCACTAGCAAGGACCACACCAACAACACATGTGCGAAGTGAAAAGAGTTTATGATATGGAGACAAGGCGGGTCGGCTGGGGGTGGGGGTTCAGTCTCAATTTTCACATGGCCCAGCAGGAATGGGACCCTTCTCATAGGCATCTTTTGTCTGGAAGCGAATGGACAGGGGTTGGGAGGGTGGTGTCGACTTATTCGGGACAAACTGGGTTGCCGGGATAGGCTGCTACAAATAGGCCTCTGGGAAATTGAGCTGGTAGAAGCGGACTTTGTCTTTAGACAAATAAAGTCCTAATAAGTACTAAGCTAATACAAATTACCTGATATGCCATTTTAAGAGCCATAGATGAACCCGACAACTTTTCACCCTTTGACTTTGTAATACTTGTAGCGGAAAAGTATAATTCAGTGGAAATGAAGTGGAGGTTCTAGTCTCATTGTGTGTGAGCGAAGGCGAGCTGTCAGAGAATTGTGGCCTGCAGGATAAGTGCGGCATTTGAAAAGGTTGAGCTGTATGTGACACTGCAGTGCAAGTTAAGGGAACAACCACAGAGTCAAATACAGTCAAACGCTCCTTTTTTGTTTAGAAAAAATACAAGTAAATCTTTCTTTCATTTACTGTTCTTTGCCACCCAGATTCTATGTTCTCTGTTCCTTTAGATGGTGTTTGTAGTGCGCGCGCTTCATAGAAATTCTTCGAGGAGACAAAAGATTGCCCCCGGGGAAATCGAAAAACAACAGAGCGCCTTTTCTCAGCATTACCACTGCATAAGCCACTAGCAGTCCAACGTACACACAGCTAAGGTTATCTGCTTCCTGTGTGGGAGATTATATTTTGTCTCGAATCTGGATTTTTTTTCTGTCATAGCTGCTGCATGTGTTGTCAACAACAGAGTAGAATCAAGCTGAAATGCATTTGCAGAGATCTAAAAGTCCATGCGTTGTATCGTCTACTTAGAAGGCAATTTAGCCAGCAGTGAAATATGGAACAATGGTTGTATGTGAGAGTGTTTGTGTACAGCGGTGTGGGCGTGTGCTAATGGGAGGCTAAATCATAGTGTCTTGTTATCATCGCTGCTTCCTGAATAACTTTCACACATTATGTATGTTAGATTATCTTTGGCTATATTTTAAGCCAGGAGCTCGGTGTTTTAATGTCACTGTATATTTTAGCCACTATGCAGAACGTACTTTGTTCTTGCCTTTTGACAGCCTTTTGAGGAATTGTGGAAGTCGCATGAAGCTGGAGTGGTATAATTGTGGCATTAATATTTCCACGAAACCACTATACACGGGTTTGCAACTGTTTGAGGCTAGAGTTCTATGTCTACTGGAGAAAGACTAACATGCATCATAATCTTCCTTGAGGTGAAGATAAAAGTCTGTATACAATCTTTATGTTGTGTTGTACACAATTTAAAATGACTTTGTGTATTTTAGAATGGGCTCGAGCTGCACAGGGTGTAGTTTTGTGGTTTGGTTGGGACCCCGCCCATCCAGTTGGGTATACTGACTTATCGTTCAATATATGAAAGCTGAAAAAATATATTTTGTGACGCAAAATTCATCTTGTGTACAATTTCTTTGTAAAAGTGGGGAGATTTGGGGTATTTTTGTTGAATGATCATTCGTTATTCATTAATTATATTTAAAAAAATCAGTTCATAGGGGGTCAGGTGCGCAGAGGACTGGGTGGTGCGTTTCCCCCACGGCCCAGCCGGATAAAGCGGAAGAAGACGGACGGAATTATCAGTTAATTGTGCTATTCATTCTGTCCTTGGGCAATACTTGTGTCACTTTTAGCTGTCTGTATACAGTAGTTGTTGGTGGTCATAGAAGTCACTGTATCTAGTTCATTGTGACATAGATGGTCTTTATTAACATGCTAAAAGCAACATGTGTTGGAATCTGTAGAAAATATTGTATAATGTAATATGGGTGACAGATTAGGGTGGATCAAGAGGGACCTCCAATATACATCCATCCATTTTCTCCCACTTATTCTGGGCCAAGTCGCGGGGCAGCACTCTAAGCAGGGAGTCCTAGACTTCCTTCACCTCGGATACCCTTTGAGGGGACTCTAATGCGTTCCCAGGCCAAACGAGAGACACAGTCCCTCCAGTGTGTTCTGGGTCTTCCTCGGAGCCTCCTTCTGTTGGGACATGTCCGGAACACCTCCCAAGGGAGGCACCCAGAAAGCATCTGGAACAGATGCCTGAGCTTCAGCTGGCTCCTCTCGACTTGGAGGAGCAGCAGCTCTAATCCAAGCTCCTCCCATGTCACTGAGCTCCTCATCCTATCTCTAAGGGAGCACCCAGGCACTCTGTGGAGGAAACTCATTTCAACCTTTTGTACAGTACCCATGATCCTGTCCTTTTGGTCATTACCCAAAGCTCATGACCATAGGTGAGGGTAGGAACATAGATTGACCAGTAAATCAAGAGCTTTGCCTTTCGGCTCAGCTCCTTCTTTACCACAATGGTCCGATGCACCGATCCACCTGTCAATCTCACACTCTATCCTCCCCTCACTTGTGAACAAGACTCTGAGACTGAACTCCTCCATTTGAGCCAGGGACTCCCCACCCACCCAGAGAGGGCAAGCCACCTTTTTCCAGTCTAGAACCATGGCCTCAGATTTGGAGGAGCTGATCCTTATCCCAGCCACTTCACACTCGGCTGCTAACATCCCCAGTGCATGTTGCAGGTCCTGGTTTGATGAAGCCAACAGGACAACATCATCTGTGAACAGCAGAGATGAGATCCTGTGGTCCCCAAACCAGAACCCCTCCAGCCCCTGACTGCGCCTAGAAATTCTGTCCATAAATACAAAGAACAGAACCGGTGACAAAGGGCAGCCCTGGCGGAGCTCAATATGCACCGGAAACAGGTTCGACTTACTGCCGGCAATCTGAACACAGTTCTGGTCATACAGGGATCGGACAGCCCTTAGCAAGGGACCCCAGAACCCATACTTCTGGAGCACCCCCCACAGGACACCACGAGGGACACTGCCGAATGCCTTCTCCAGATCCACAAAGCACATGTGGACTGGATGGACAAACTCCTATGAACCCTTGAGCACCCGATGGAGGGTGTAGAGCTGGTCCAGTGTTCCGCGGGTGGAATGAAAACCTTCTCCTGGATCCAAGGTTCAACTATCAGTTGTATTCTCCTTTCCAGTACCCTGGAATAGACCTTACTGGGGAGGCTGAGGAATGTGATTCCCCTGTAGTTGGAACACACTCTCCTCTCCAGTCCCCCTTCTTAAACAGAAGGACCACAACCCTAGTCTGCAGAGGTACTGTCTCCGACCGCCACTCAATGCTGCAGAGAAGTGTCAGCCAAGACAGCCCCACCAGATCCAGAGACTTAAGATACTCAGGACAGATGTCATCCATCCCCAGAGCCTTGCCAACAAGGAGCTTGCCAACCACATCACAGACTTCAGCCAGGGTGATGGACAAGTCTGCCTCCGACCCCCCAGCCCCCAACCCAAAGTATTCCTTCCACCGTCCAACAACATCCTCAGTCAAGGTCAACAGCTCTCCCCGCACCGTAAACGGTATTGGTGAAGCACTGCTTCCCCCTACTGAGGCATCGGATGGTTTGCCAGAATTTGTTTGAGGCTGACCGATAGCCCTTCTCCATGACAACCGCACCAGTACCTATCAGCTGCCTCAGGAGTCCCATGAGCCAGCAAGGTCTTCTTCCGGTGTCCGCCACCGGAAGTAAGGGATCACGACATTGACAATAGAGGCCAAGAACAAAGCTTACCCGGACTCCATGTCCTCAGCCTCCCGGAGTTGTGAGTTGAAGGTCTCCAATATACATCTATTACAAATTATTATACAAATGAATGCAGACGCAGATAATGTATTGTGATCCTCAGAGTGGAACAGGTCTTGAAAATTAAATTGGAATGAAACATGGAGGTGTATTCTTAGCTGTTAAGAGATTTCTAGAGAGGTGCTGACAGTTTGATAAGGAGCTGAATTTAAATTTTGGTACCTGGATTTTCATGAATGCTGTGAATACAGCCAGAATATGATTTCTCAAGGAGGGCATCCAATGTTAAAGGTCCTATATTAGACAGAATTGACTCATGTGAGATTTAAACCATGTTACAATGCTCTTACCTCATCAAAAACTTGGAGTTGTGTTTTGTTTCATTCACACTTGTTTGAGTAATCCTTTATCTTTAGTCTCTCCAAAGCTCAAAATGCTCTATTCCACCTTGTCATGTTGCAATAGTTTTCAAGTTAACAGCTACATTATACCTTTTAGTTCAGTAGAAGAAAGGTCTGAAATAATTAAAATAATTATAGTGAAGGTATATGGACTTCCTGTATTACCACATGCCATCACAAGGTGGAAGAGTGTTTTCACTCAGCCTAAAAATGCATGGTTTGTGTTAAACATATGTGAATGAAACAAAACACAACACCAGGTATGTATGTGATGAGGAAACAACATTATAACATAGAACAGAAAATCGTGTAATAATGGTCCATTAAAATCCATACCAAAGTTGGCAGATGCTTTGCTGTGTGAACTACAGAAAGGGCGGAAGAGAGAGAGAGAAAAAAACTCAAATCATTAGTAAGATCCACATCAACATCACTGAGACAGTAATTGCCCCATTGTGCCCTGTATTTACTTACCTTCTAACACACTGTTGCCTGTTTAATCTTAGAAGAACATGTTTGACAATAGTAACAGCGATTACTCTTGACCACAGACAACTCAATGCCACAGTATTTTGGGGACACAGTTTGAGTGTGGGAGTGACTAACTGAGTGCCGTAAGCATCCTGTTACAGATCTGATGAAACTGGAGATGCAGAGAGAGAGGGGAGGCGAAGCGCAAGCAGCTTTGATCTCCATCTACTTGAATGAACATTGGCGTAAATTGCTGCATCCACTATCGGCAATGAGAATCAAATGAGATGTACAAAAGTGTGCCTCTCGATGTGGCGTAACTGTTGGCAGAGGGGCGAGAAATATCATTTAACATCAAAGTGGTGGGAGCAGACAGATGAGACTGACAGATACGAGTTAAAACCAGAATAGTCATAGTTGGGTCTTAAAGACAGGGTCAACATGAAGTGTCTCAGACCAAAGTTTAATCATTTGATCAGGAATTTGAAGGGGATGAACAATGGCATAAATCCAAGTGACAGTAATAGTCCAGACTTTGAGTGGAAATGTTGTATTTAACATAAAGTGTCGCACACATATGTCACCAGCCTAAATTGTTAAAATCTTTAGTAGTTTTTCTAGCCATGCAAACACTTTAATTCATCCTTTCCTCCAGACTGTGTTGATAAACTATTTCTGTAGCCACAGCTGCACTGGGGCAGATTGATGGATGCAAGGCTGCCAATTTCTGCCACATATACATTCATACTAGGTTTAAGATTTTATTGTCATTGTCTTAATAAAACTACAAAGTTCAGCATCACATAGCATGATACATTTTTGTCTTTCATTCAATATTTTATTGGCAAAAACTGACAGGAGCTCTGAGCTGCTGTATCTGCCATCTTGACAGGGTTCAAAGGCAAAGTGGTTGAAGTGCCAAAATACACAACAGCAGCTTGTTCTAGTGCAACTGCTGTTTTGCTTTAGCTCCTGGTATTCTCAGCGGTTTGTCATTCCAGTGCTAACTAGGCCTAGCCCTGCTTAACTTGTGAGATCAAACAAGACTGGGCACTCTCCAGGAGGTAAGGCAGTATATTTATGAACCTACATTGTTATGTGCATGTTTTATTTGAGCAGAATAGATCTCACATTTGAATGGGGTATGAATTGTTTAGGCATCGTTTAGGCATCGCTTAGGCATTGGTCAGCTTTGTTTGATACATTTTTTGTCTTTGATATCACAAAGAAAACCATAAATGATAAAAACACAAGAGAACATTAAGCACATGTCTGCCATTTTAGGTCAGTGAGAGTTGACAGGAGCTTTCTCTGCATCACTGTCAAACTATCACCATAAATCTCCTGTATGCGCTGGAAGATGCTGGCTGACACGCACTGGCCTAGAGCTAATGTACACACACAGACACATTATTTTGAGGGCAAATAGATTTTTTTGTCAGAAATCCACAAAGATGTCTGCCCAGAGAATTTCAATCTTATTTTATTTTTATACTTTTTGAGAAGATAGAGCACAATCAATCTCTCCCATCTTGTGATAATGAGATCACAATCCGACGTGTGAAATTTGGTTTGGGATTTTCCGCCTACCCGTGTATATTCTTTTGACTTCAATAAGGCATGCCGTGTGCTCCAGGAATTTATTCAGGGCTGGCTGGGACAAAAAATATGATAACAAATGATAGTGGTCAGTTTGTCTTTCTTGATTTTGAGACACAGTTGAGACTTTTGTGCATTTTAAGATGGGATCCTTTATTTTTCTCATTTAAAAACAATGAAATATTTTCCTAATGAAATGAAGATGTAATATTGACATGTGTTACATGGAAGCGTCTTCATGGTGTCCTACCCTATGTGCTGCAACTAAATAATCCAAAATCACAAAATTACAGATCTTTACTAAATTTGACCAGCTGAAGTGAAAGCGAAAGTATTGTTGCTTACGTGTAGTGATTTTGATGTACGCTGCTTTATCTGATCCATGGAACCTCTTGTCTTAGCACATTGCATGTTTTGGTGTCTGTATAGTACAGATAACAATATTTTTGTAGTTGATTGTTTTAATGTTGGATTAGGTGTGATCTATTAATTTATTGATCGATTGATCGTATCTATTACCTTTCAGCCCTACTTGCGTGATATTCCACTGGTGAAGACGTTAGAGCAGAGACAACCAGCTCCCCCTAAATGTGTCTGGGGCAGCATCACGTTTCGTCAGTTCAATCATTCCAGCATCTTCACATGGGAATTTAAAAGTTGCTATTTAATTTGCTGTTGAATAGTTGACAAGCCATGTGTTACACTCAAGAGAGTAAACTTTATGTTTATGCTTTGTTTTTTGTGCCTTGTTTTAAAATAGAACCAACTGAATTATCAAGAAATTGCCTCATCAGTCAAAAAGTTATGAATGTCAAGTAGGAAAAATAGATACATCTTTATTTATTACAGATTGGATGGTATGGTGGCTACGTGTCTGACCTCACAGCAAGATTTCAGGTCCTATTCCCTAACCTGGTGAGGCCTTTATGTTTGCATGAGTTTTTTGTGTGCATTTCTCTAGTTACTCTGTTAACCATGCACAGTAGGCTAATCCGCCAGCTACTCCTAACCAAGATATTAAAGACTAAAGCCCTGTCGATGGGTCCCCAGTGGTGCACTGTTCACAACTGGTTGCTCAGAAAGATGCGTGTAATTACACCAATACTATTATTATTAATACTATTATTACTACTACTTATTACTTACTAGACTTATCCTGCCCCACCCACTTTAGTGTCTAAATGCTACTAAACTGTACTTTCTTTCTGGTGGTTTTGCAGCTGAAATATGACATAAAGTAGGATGCTTTGTGTAAAATTTTCAATATTCATGCGCACCAACAAGTCAACAATGCACCAATTCTCTTGGAGGTTTTAAAACGGCTTTGTAGTCTGTATAGAACCTATTTACTGTCAAGATTGACAACCACATGCAAAATAATATAACCAGAATGGGGATGGCGGTATCCACGGCAACTTATGAAAGGTGAACACAAAAATACTTTTCTGTAGTTATCCACACACAACACCATAGTTTTTAGTGCTGTGAATGTGCAATGGTAGTTTCTCAAAATAATGTCCTCCATAATGAGAACTGAGGCTTTTTTTTTATTTGTCAGATCAAATATTGTCCAGTTTTTATATAACCCAGAAAATTAACTTGCCTTATGCAGAAATCTGTTTACGAGGTTGCAGAATCAACTCCCAGCAAGCGACATTGACACCGGTGACCATATGATATGCTAATGTGTCTGCACAGATTTGCCACAGCATTGGTAAGTGCATGTAACAGTATGTAAGTTGTGCCAAGGACAAGAGTGTCATAGAGCTTAACAGTATCATTCATAACTCAGTGATGGAGATATCAACACGCTGTCTGCTTTTATGACTCTTGTTGCAGGTATCAGGGATTATTTGCGGCATGGTTATGAAGCTGTAAAGCGTTTTGACAGGAGGCAGAGGTGAGAGCCTGCCTCTGCCTCTGCATGTGTACAAGCAGGCCTGCAGAATAATACATGAGGTTTGCTGCTCGCAGGATCACAGCATTAAACACTGATAGTGGATCACAGCAATGACACCGCGCCTCAGTCCAATTAACTTGCTTTTGGGAAACTGAAAGTATGTCAGCGGGCTAGACAAATGTTGTGTTTTGGCGTTTTGCGGAACAGTGGTTAACAAGGTCACCTCAGTAAGATGCTCTGGGGTTTGATTGCTGATTTCTTGTATGTGTAATATGCACATAAACTTCAGGCAGCCCAAAATCTGCAAATTAGCCTAGATTAAAAACATAAAAGAGAAAAAAAGGCCAAATGCAACCTCTGTATTCACTGCTCAACTGTCTGGTACAGCCTGATTTTATTGTTAGAAACTTGCCAGGGGTTTGTCCTTTTTCTATTAAAAAAATAACTAAATTATTTGCCCATAGAAAAAAAGCACAATTTAATGTTAAACAGAAGCACCCCTGCGTCCAGGTCAAAAGTGCAAATCACAACCACAATGAAATGATGATGATGAATAAAACACGCACATCCAATGCTTGGCAGGTCCTCTAGTTAAAAAGAAATTATTTTATTTCAAGTCATTAAGAATATTTTAACAAGTGTTTACAATTCTGAGAAAATTAAAAAGATTCACATAATTATGGAGGCAAATTGCTGCTTGCTTAAGGGGACCAATCACATCTACCCCGCTTCGGCTGGAAATGTATTCAGGTGGTGAATTACGTCCCTGTGATTATCTATTGAACAAAAGCTGCTATTAAGCTCATGCAGACACACAAAATGAGTTATAGCCGAACTTTGACTGGAATTTTTATATTGGCTTTATCTGTTTACACAAATAGGAAAAGTCATTTGAGCTTGATAGTATTTTTGTGATTGTTAAAATGCTGAAGTATTTCTGTGTTGTGATGGAGGGTGTGTTAAGAAACACAAATAAATCTCTACAGCTTTCTTTGCTCTGTGCATCAAAGGAAAACTACTTAAAGTTTTTACCAAACAGCAAGAAAAGTATAAAAAAAATACAACTACTATACTGTGAAAGAAAAAATTCAATCTTACACTTTACTGAATCATTCCACATCAGAATCTATAAATGTACGTGATTACAGTTCTAGTGCAGTGTACCTTAAAGCATCCAAATGTGTGCATCTTTGGCAAGTGGGTGAGCCGAGGTGACACTGCGCCAACTTGTTTATAGCAGACAGATGGAAATGCTGCTTCCTGTTTATGCCGGCCGTGACACAGCCAGGCCCGCAGCTACAGTAAAGAGTGAAGGGAGTGGGTAGTTCACCACACTGCAGTGATCAACAGGAATATTACAGTGAGGACAGCTCAGAATCATGTGTTGGAGGAATAACATTTAGTTTTAGTGGAAGATAAACTCTGAGCACGATAATCCAGAGGGGCACATTTGTTTATTACTGTTAATGTAAACCTGTGACTCATGGTAATGATTAAGACTTTTCTGAACTGCTATAGGACTGCAGAGAAAGTACAGTTGTGCTAAAATATTGAAATATCAATATACTATGATACTAAATTTGGTGATGCAGTATTGTTATTGTGGACTGCTGTATAGAGGTATTTTTTGTTCCTTTTATTAAATTCTTTTGTGACAGTGCTACATAAGCTCTCCCTATGTTTTTTTGGCCGATTTTGGTTATTTTCCCACAAATCTATAATTTAAATTTACTACAAACTTGCCCACATTGCCTGTTTTTACCATAAACCTATAAGCGAGCTCTGTAGTCACATATTGTGAATAGTTGTGCAGTTATTTCAGTGTTCAAATAAAGCTTGTGTGTACTCTTCAGGCAGCAGGTTGGCCTGTGCTGGAGATATAAGGCCATCAGTCACTAAAGAGTGCAAATATCATCTCTCTGTAATGCATAGGCCTAAAAATGTAACATATTTCTTCACTACTTCACTTTCAACAAAGCGCCTTAGTTCTCATATCTAATGTGAACATGGTGACACCAAAAATTAATTACAGTATTTGAGGTAGCACTAGGGTTTGGCCTTGGCTTTCAATTCAATTCTATTGCTTTACATTAGAGCACATTAGCTCTCACACACAGCGTTCTGTCCTCAGACATGTGAGGATGTCCTGACAATCCCTTCTGATAAATTGAGGCCACGGGGAAATGAAATGAGAGCGCCCGGCGACATACAGCGAACTGGCTGAGTTAACTGTTTTTGTGACCTCTTGCTTGAGACCACTGTAGCGTCCATTCTACACGCCCCATGTCTCCGCTCTAATTGTGCTCTGTGTCCATTTCAGAGCTGAGACAGGAGGATTATATTGAGAGTCCTTTAGACCTGTCCAACATTTGCTCAAATGGAGTTCAATACAGTGCCAGAGAGGAGCTGCTGATAGGCCTCTTCCCTTACACCCCACTGCTGTAATTGCTCATGACAGTTTGGTGCGTAGAAAAAAAAGTAGTATTTCCGATAGTGTTTGTGTGGACGTTAATTATAGCCCCTATGTATGACACGAAAGCAGCGTTTGAAACCATACGACCATTTCATTAAGCAGCGGGCCTCTGGTGGAGCAGTGCGGAGCTGCTTTGTCTTTATGCAACAAAAAGAAAAAAATCCTCACCGTCAAAGTTTAATGAGAAGGCACAAGCAAAAGACATCTTGAAGTATTCATGAATAAATTATAACATTGCCATTATTATGGGGTATTCAAGTTGTGCTTTTCCATCTTTTATTTGTGTCTAAATCTCATTCCTTTGTAGTACAGCTGTGATTTCACTCAGAAACAGGTGGAGAGCACTGGGTGGTGCAGACAAAAATATAAAAAGCTTATCACAGTTGAACATAAGAGACCAGCTTAATTTAATATTCAAATGTGGCTCTTATGTCAGCACAATTAAACAGCATTATCATTGTGAGGGGATTTGGACCAGTGCTTAGCAAACAGTGTGTGGCAGTCTTCTTGTTGTGGACTGTGGTTTTGAATAGACCTTGAGATGACGTGAGTAATTTAAATTTAAAGAGTTAAAGTAACTGTAAGCTCTTACTGTTTTAAAAAAGTACCACAGTCACATCTGAACCTGGGCAGAGAAAACACAAGTTTTGTTTTTCTCATATATTCAAAGTCCATGCCTCATGTGAAAGCTTTAAAGCCCCCACAGTTCACTCTGCACTAGCACTGATTAACAATATGCTGCAGGTCCTGGGGTTTAAGTAGTGACCATTCAGAACAGAGAGAGTCCTTTCAGCATTGAGACTGGTAACTCTGTGAGATTCTCAAGTGAGGCTCATTCTGCTTTCTGATTGAATAATTGTCTTGAGAACCAAAACACCAAATTACAAGATAAATAAATGTTCATTGTTTTTAGAATAGTTATCAGTAAAAGTATTTTTTTCTTTGAACATGTTTACCTTGTATCAGGGGACACATGTAGGTCAAGTTTATGAAAGTGCTTTGTGTTGTATGAAAAGTGATCTATAAATAAAGTTTGATTGATTGATTGAAATGTAAAATCAAAATCTTCCTGTTAAAGTCAGAGGGGGAAACACATGCTTGCTCTATAGACATCTCAGGGTTGCACTAAACTAATCAATATTTAAAGACCATACATAATTTTCTCTTGAGTTTCTATTTAACTGTGCACCCAGAGACATATGCCCTGGAGAAGTATTTATATACATAAAGTCCTTTTTTCAGTGAATGTCCCTCCATAACTTAATGGCCGTTGCACTGAAATATTCATTGTTATTTTTTACTGTTGTGTTTTTCTATGGTCTGTGGATATACAAACACATTCTATTGGAGTAAGAACTGTACGTAGAAACACCTGATATTACTTTAACCGGGGTTTGGAGCTGAAAGGAGTAGGTCGGTGATAATGATTAGCAGAGAGCAAGAGGTTTTTGGCTAGAGGCAGAGAAGAGCTGTGGGCTTTGACACATGCTGCACCCACATCTGCTTATACAAGCACACAGCCCTGTACTCAGGAGAAAAAATCACTTCATGAGACCCATATGTGTTGTCTTGTCTTTGAGCTCTTATGCAGAACAGCATGGCATGTTTCATTACCACATTACAGCTTTTTACACAATTACTGCTGGAATAGACACAATGCATACGCAAGGGTTTGGTATGAGGCTAGAGTTGTGCTTCTGGTTATACTAGAACATCTGCCATTGGATGGTGTTTTGTAAATTGCATTTCTGGCTCATAATATTGATTTCTGTGTGTTTGTGATATTACGGGCAGATGGCCATGCTCTCATCATCCATGTTACTGAAATAAAGTCGCAGCGCATGTGTCCATTATTTGTAATTTAATACGGCCTTGAAAGTTTTGTGACGAGGAAAGTGAAGACCACCAAAAATGAAGATGTTTCAAGTGGCAGTCTGGAACATATTGGATTTATGGGTGGTCTGTAGGGGTGGGTATTGCCAACAACCTTGTGATACGATACGATTTGCGATACAGGGGTCTCGATACGATACGATTCGCGATACAGGGGTATCCCGATACATGGTCTTCAAGGCGATACGTATCCCGATATTTTACATTACATAACCTATAATTTAAAAAAAAAAAGACAGATGTTTATTCAAATGTTATTTTTATTTTGGTGTAGCGCATCAGTTACAATGTAACAGAAGAAGGCTGTAAGGCAGAAACTGCCCTTGATTAACCTGTTAACACCCGCACTCGGCACAAGTGTTCAAATATGTACCAGATGTTCCAAACTGTAATAAGATGTAATGTATAATAAATAAACCATCTTCTGAAATTTAGGCATGTTTTCTTAAGATAAATAACTAAAACAAGCCAAAAAATTTCGCTCCATATGTCTCGTGTGCCTCCACCAGTGAGTGTGCTAAAAGGAGGAGAGAGAGAGTCTCCATACACAGAGCGCATGGAGCTAGCCTATCACTACAGCACCTCTGCCCCACATGGGGCCCACCGCTGAAATCGTCTTTTCATAGGCTACTCAGATCTGTCATTTCCTGAAAGAACCAATGACTGAAGAGGTTTTGCCGTGGAACTGTCCCTCGGTCATGCGTAATACGCCACTAACTGGACGCACTCGTTTTGTTCCCCAAGCTGTAGCGCGGCGCCCCGTAGCCGGACTGAAGCCTGGATACGCTTGTTTTGTAGCTAAGAGTGTGGAGAAAACAAACATACCCCACACCGCTAACTGGAGCTAAGCGTTTAGCTATGCTAAGGACCAAGAGCGAGAGTAGTAGAGAGATGCGTCGCTCATCCATTCAGACAAACTCGGACTTTCTGGATTATTTCTCCACATGGAATTATTTTATGAAAAAAGCAACTGGATATTCTTTTTCTGTGGACTGTTACGGACTAATTGAGCACAGCTATTCCTGGATTGGACCCGTTTTGGACCGACAGAACCGGCTCAAAGGTAAGAAATGCAATGAATATTTTCGAGAATTATAAGTTATGGCTCTTTGGGCTCGCTGTGTGGCATAAAATGAATGATATGGTTGTTTTACTGAGGAATTAAGCTTTCAAACGATGTATAGCATGTCAATATTGGAAAAATAAGTATGGTGAATATCTGGCTTGACTTTTTAATGTTGTGTAATGTCCGCCGGCGGGCGGGTGGGTGTTAATGTAAACATGGCTTAACAAGGCTGTATGCTGACATGCAGCTGCCTCTGATGAAAGTAAACTTAAGATATGGCCTTAACAAGGCTGTAGTGCAGAAGGAATGCTGCCTTTGACAATACGAAATGCGCATTGCAAGCAAGGATCACTTATCAGACGCAGTTTGCTGAAGCTTGATAAATTAATGTTTGTTGCATGTAAAATATCGATACTGACGCCTCCGTATCGATACGTGTATCGCCAAGAGGCCCACGACGATGTATCCCCGTATCGATTTTTTGAACACACCCCTAGTGGTCTGAAAGAATGTCTGCTTTCTGTATTCTCTTGGTTTCTCAAGTCCAAAGACAGTGTTTACTTAAATGCTGAGCAACAACTGAAGTTCTATGGCCTATATATTAGGGGCGTTCATTTTAGTTTCAATTTATTAAGACTAATAAAATATTGACTGTCTCGTTAGACTACAGCAATCAATTTAGATGCTTTAATTGGTGACTACTACATTTTAAATTAGCAATCTAACTAACTCAATTTGTTTCATTTGGATTAATTTGTTGCAGAATAAACCTTAAAGGTGCACTGTTTCCAGGAATTTATCCATTTCCATAGAGATAAAATGTGATGGCACCAGGCCAAGTTACAGGACAGATCTGTGGAGAGGCACTGGAATACAAACATCTGTAAAAGCAATATGTTTAATGGCATACTGTGACATTGTAGGCCAAGCAATAATATCCCAAACTAGCAAAAAGCGGACCCCCACCAGAGAAGTGATAATAATAATAAACTGATCATTTGTAACTGTCTTTTTGCAGGTTAGCCATCCATTGTAACATAGCTGTTTCTCAAACACATAATTTGTAAAGTAAATGTCTTCAACATCAACTAATGGAAATGTTATGATAATGTCACTGAAAAACAAATAAGCACCATGCATTAGCAACCACAAATGCACTGTTTACGCTAATGGTGCGAGGCAGTGCAAGACAATCTTTCTGAATATAATTTTGAACAAAAGCAGAGTGTGCTGACACAGCGGTAGGGCAAATCTGGGTTTGTTAAGATGCTGCTGACATATGGCTTATGTTAGCCAATATCGATCTCTGTTGTTTTTACTTTAAAATGCATTTTTTTCTAAACTTTCATAGCTGTTCATGTGACAGAGTAAACCCGTCAGCCATGTGGGGAGGCCAGGGTGCCGATATACATACACACACATTCAACACATTCAACGCTCGCCAGCAGCAACATTGAAAACATGTTTAAAGTGATCTGCCCATCCTCTTGCACTCATCAGCTATAGGGATGCATTGTACACACATATGGTATGTGGGACAAACAGAGTCTGTCCGTGGAGCAGGACAGGGACAACAGCCTGTCCTCAAAGGTGCTTTTTAGACTTTAGGCTTTATTGTCCCCAAAGGGAAATTCATTTTTTGTACTCACAGTAACAACACAGCACAACAGACACAGACACATTACAACTTGTCCAGTGATGGTGCTGTGCAGGGGCTGCTGGAGTTTTCCATGATGGACAGGAGTTTGTTTAGGACTCTCTTCTCAGACTTCTCAAGCTCTGCACCTATGACAGATTCTGTCTTCCTCACCAGCTTATTCAACCTCACAGCATCTTTCATTTTGAGGCTACCTCCTCAACAGATCCAAGCATAGAAGAGGACACTGGACATGACTGTTTGGTAGAACATTAGCAGGAGCTTCTGATAGATGCAGTTTATTAGTAAATACTGGAAAAGCTGAGCGCATGAATACAATGCCCATTTTGATATGCTTTCTTTGCTTTGTTTTTCTGACCAACTTGGAATATTACATTTTTTATGTTATTATATAGTATTTTGCTGTAGTTCACTAAAAATACAACAAAATACACAAATGCACATAGCTACTAGTAATGTAAGACACTTGGATGACTTGGTATTGCTTCTGGCAGTACGTTTCTGTCACAATAAAGCTTCCTTAACAGGGACGTGCACAGGAATTTTGAGGGGCAGTTGCTCTGACATGAAGAAAGGGCGCATGTTAGAATTAGAAACCATCAGGAGACATGTAGCTGAGTTTGCCTCCATGAAATGAGCCTGTCCTGTCTGGAGGAATTACGGGCTGGTGTCTGCGAGCTCAGCTGTCTGATTATTTAGGCTAAATGAGCAAAAACTGAACCTCGATTTATTCACATTTTTCAGAAAACTTGAAGTGATCATTTGTTCTACATCTCAATCTCACCTTTTCCAACACCGTCAAGGCAGATGGTCAAAACGTGACAACCGGGACAATCTCTTCACATGTGAAGTCTATGTGGACGCTCAATCAGGGCAACCGGCATTTTTGCGGTGTATCTTCAGGCGTCAGCGTAGTGCAAATCTGGCGTCGAGGCGGCGGTTTTCAGCGTTTAGGCGTTGGTGTTAGAAGTTGAAAAAACTGAACTTTTGGCGTCGGCCAAAAGTGGGTAATCTCTTTTTACTTTGCGCGCACAGGCTCAGGTGCTGGTCACATGCAGCTCTGTGGCTCTGTAAACAGAACAGAGCCCCTCCCTCCAGACTTGCGCTCGCGTAGTGCCCTAATGTAAGTCAATGAGGCGACTATTTTATTTTCACTTTCAAATCTAGGCATAGGCATTTTCATACATGAAAACCTGTATGCTTTGACCGATTTAAAAAAATAAAAAAAATATTCTTCTTTTTTTTTTTTCCCCTCGCAAGGGCAACTTCAGTCAAGGAGGCCATACGGGCAGTTGCCAGGGCAACCAAAGCAACCCCCCTGTGCACATCCCTGTTCCTTAACTTTCTACTAAACTAATTCTTCACAGCAGTTTTCCCAGGGTTTTAAATAGTAACATTAATTTGGAGCTCAAACCATTTATTTATTTATTTATTTATTCCACTAGCACCACAACTGTTGCGTTTCTCTGGTTGGTGCATTGTTTGGGTACTGAAGCGTACAAGCCTTAAGGGAGTACTTTGCTGTCATAAGAGCCGCACACAGGTTGACTCTTTCTCTGCTGTGCCTCTGTTTGTCGTTCTTATCTGCTCTCAGAGATCTTGACATGCAGACAGTGATGCGCATTAGCTACCTTAAGTGGCAATAGCTGCTCCGGAACAGCAGGTAACAATCAACACTTACTCTTATCACTTCTCCAGGGTGAAATGCCCCATTTAAACACACTGCCATAGCGCTCTTTTATTATTGTTCGGTTCAGCAAATCATCTTCCAAATGTGCAGTGATTAGAATACTGAGTTATTTTTGCCTGATGCTCTATTTGACATAAAACAATGGATACTGATAAAAACAACACAGTGCAGTCAAGTCAAAAGAAGATGAGCAAATTCCACATCAAAATCCTGCTGATGATAAGACATGTGGTTGCAATGTCTTGCCAAGGACACAATGACTGTTTCCATTAAAACCACTACTGCCCCACTGTGGAATCTGGGTAGGTTAGGTTAGTTTATTTGCCATTTGTAGTTAAACACCACTTTGGAAAAACATGTGAAAAAGTTGCACAATGAGACATAAAAAAAAGTTGCAAAAATAATTAGGCACTTCATCAAAGTTTAAAGTGGTCTCCCTCCATGTGCTTAGTTTCCGAGACCCGACGAGATGGGACCAGAAATTGTTTATGGGATTATTTTAAATTGTCAAATTAATGTAGCTGGTCAGTTTATAATTTGCACATTTTACTAAATTACCTACATAAGTCACAGTTCATAGTGGGCGGTACTCTTGTCAAAAGTAACACAAACTAAGTGCCTGCATCATGTTCCACAAATCCATTCTCACACTCATTATCCCCATCGCTTTTACAGGACGATGAAGACATAATGGGTGTTATTTTCTTCACTAATCACTTCATTATGACACATGGATGATTGGATTGTACAACTCTAGTCAAGCATGGAAACTAAATTCTAATAACTATTACTAATACTTTCATTTTTCTAACTTTTCTAACTTCTTGTTTGTGTTTGAAAAAGAAAAAGTGGAAGTTCAGTCTTTTCTAGTACATTGTGTTCCACAGTTTAGACTTGAGAATTATCCAGATATGTCAGCTCACACATGTGTATGACAGGTTATCATATTGTTTTAATACTTTTTTGGGAATAATGTGGTACATATTTATTATAGTTTTACATCAGTCAAATGGCAGTTTCTGAAAAAAATTGAACATTACAAGAAATATATATGAAGATTATAAAAGAATTATAAATGTATTTGTGTACTATTGTGCAAATTAAACAAGCTTTGGCCAGTGTTTATGATGCCAAATAACAGTTATGGAATTACCTCTACATTTGTCACATTTAGTCAGAGATAGCGCCAGACATTGTTGGTGTTAATTTAGAGCCTTTTTTATGGACGTGAGTGCGTCCCCACCCCCCACAATGTTTGCGTTGCTGTTTGCTGTTTTAAGTTTAAATGAACTTAACACCCTGTAGTAATTTATAAAATCTATATTGTTGAATTATTCTTTATTGTAGTCTCATGTTGAACACTCATTTGAACATTTTAGTCAAACTTGAATGTCTTATGGGAATGGGGGTGCTCTGGGGGTACATTGGCTATTCGAGGACAGGCTAGTGTCCCCTCAAGCATCCCCTGGTGCCACCACTGCATCACCAAAATAGAAACATGACCAAAATGTTCAAATTGTAAAGGCAATTAGTGAAATTAATAAAGTAATCTGTCATTTCAAGCAGCATAATAAACTACCCCCTAGTTTTCTATGTGGCCTTTTTGATATCTGAGCCACTGCTTTCTAAATCTCTCAGCATAATATTCTTATTTTTTATTTCCTATAGTGACTTTAGGCATCTGTGGCTGGCTTCCCTTGACTGACGCGAAGAGTATATGTTGATAAAAATATGCCCATGGGCTACAGTTGAGTGACACAGGTGATAACAGTCATTTCAGGTCAGAACCAAACTAGCCCCACGGCGAATCTTTAAGAACATTCTTATCAGCCATTTTGGCATTTGTTCAAGCAAGAGGTTTGCAACCCTTAAATTCTGTGGATTAATGTCCACTGTGATAACCGACAGGATGTACTGCTGGACCCGCTTCTTCAATCCCTGCGCCCAACGAGCCGTAACGCCCCCACACTGTGTCCCATTAATTTTTGTGGATTGAAATAAAAAAGAAAATAACTTAACCAAATGTATAATGAATTGGAGTAAAAAGTGCAGTGTTCTTTTAAAACCCTGGCTGCAAAGTTGGAGTAAAAATTGGGTTGGATAAGCAACTTTTTTTTCTCCCTGGTGCAGCAGCAGAGCTAGGTACTTCAAAGAGGGGTCAGGCAGCCCTCATCTGTGCTAGGTGGGTTTCATTAAGTTGTCATTCGGGCTTTGGAGAGGACTCGCCCAAGCTCCCAGAACTGTATTTACTGAGAAATTCGGCAGTGAGGAGTAGATTTCAGCATGCTGAGTTACAGTATATATACATAGACACAAATGATTCTTGACATATCTTCTTAAGAAACAAATCTGAGCTAATTTCTTAATGCAAATTAGTTATATCTGACCTGAGGTGACTGAGTGCTTAGTTGTAGCAAGCCGTTTAGTGGAAAGTGACTTTCAAAAGTATTCCTACTGTTACTTCAGATGCACCGAAGGCCATTGGAGCTGTATGTATTTGTGTATCCACTGATTATCTGTGCTAAAGAGAAGCAGGCAGGGAGGAGCATGCAGGCGGTGCTTTTGTCAGACTGGGCTTGTGCTTTTATTCTCGGAATTATTCTTGACCTTTTAGAAATGCGGCTCTCCAACATTCACATTATTAAAGATAATAAGAACAGTGATTATACATGCCTGCTATTGACATTTTACCTTAGTGGTTTTAATTTCATGTAGAAATCTCAAGGTCTGTATGTTTTATGTATAAAACTTATGCATGTGGATAGCACTTTAAATTAGGCTCCATTGCTTAAAGGCCCTATATTACGCAAACTCTTGTGAGGTTTAAGGTATGTTTTAATGTTATCTTATCAAAAGAATACCTGGAGTTATGTTTTGTTTCATTCACTCATGTCTGAGTAACACTGTTTTTTTAGTCTTTATCTTCAAAGCTCAAAATGCTCTGTTCCACCTTGTGATTCAAGTTAACAACCACCTTTTACCTTTTATTTAAAAGAGATTAGAATTTCCAGGGTTAAAATGATCCATATGGTTCTAATGAAGGTGTATGGAGTTTAAAAACAGGGGAGCATTTCCTGTATGATATCACATTAATGTAGAAAAGAGTGTTTTCAGTTTGAGAGAACTCTTTCTAAATATGCAGGTTTCGTGTGTTAAACATGTATGAATGAAATGAAACATAACTCAGGGTATGCTTTTGCTGAGAGCACCACATTATAGCATAGTTCAGAAAATGACGCTATATGGCGCCTTTACCAATGCACAGGATGTTTGATAGCTGTTGGTAACATTTGACCAATCATGATGATGATGTGAATCTGGTCACCATTGAATCTCCTGCATTATGATGTGTTATGTTAGAGGGGCCACAAAAGCAGAGCAGTGGTGAATAATGCACCAAATTGTTATCTTTTTACACATATCTTAGATTTAGCTTCGGGTGAGCTTATTCTGTGCAGCTAAGCGCTAGACTATTTCCCCTGGTTTGTATCCACTTGTCAGGAGCATGTGAAAATAGTATATGATGCAACATTAAACACAGAGTTTCCTCAGTGCTGTCATATCGTGTTTATTCAAATCTGACATGTTGCCTGTAAGAGTGTGCTTAATAGGTCATTAGTCTGCCAATTAAATAAATACTCAGGCTTGAAGCAGCCCTCTGAATGTGGGGATTTTGTATTTGAAGTGGCAAACGGCACATGGGATAAACATAATATTTGGCACACTTGTGGGAAAGGCATTGCACACAAGGAGAAGGAAACCAGCAAATAAAAGGCAGATTATGTGGCTCAGAGACCTAGCTAATACAAATGTTATGATGGATATACGCACTGCTGTTGTACATGCGAAATAAATAAGAATGGTGATTTAACAACGGGAGGAATTAGTGTCATTTACTGTAATGTAATTGTCTTTATCACTGTTTTTCTGTTTGTGCGTGTCCTTTGATAAAAAGGCAACTGTTTATAAGCCTGAGCTGACAATAGGCTGCAGATTATAATTTGACAAATTGAAATGACATGTAAATAAATGTTTTGCCAGAAGCAAAGCATATCAAAAGATTGTGTTCATTTGAGGATTTAGCAAAAGAAATAAATTATAGTTATTGTGAATTAAAGAACAAAATACACAAATAACTTCCTTTTCTTAGTAATTAAAATCAGTCCATGTATTTGTTTTGATGATTTCACTGCTAAAAATGTGCACACTTCTTAGATAATATTTCTTCATTATATTCAGTCCTTTTTCACACACAGGGCAGAGATGTGATCCTTTGACTTCTGTCTCAACCTACGTCCCATTCTTCTTATTGTGCACTGAACTTTTTGTTACCATAATTAGCATATTATAATACTTAATACCCAGCTTTAGAAAAATACTGTATATGCCAGTGTACAGCTTTGTTTGATTGTAAAAGGGGAGAAGGTATTATAAACCATATTGATCTGGAGCATATTGAGAGCAGCACTGTAGCATTTCTAACACTAACATGTGCACTCTGAACACTGTGTATTGTCTATGTAGCATCCCAGCCGAAAGAATGCAGACAGTTTGCAGCACAGCACTGGGGTTCGCTTTTACTAATCACACTGCAAGCACTCTCCATTACCAGCTCAATAATCAATGTGGCATCCAGCACCAAAACAAGACCAGCTCAAAATTAAAATGATCAAACTGTGAACCATTTGATCCAATAACATGCAGTCTTCAACCAAATCACCAGAAGAGCTTTTATTTGTCCAAAGATATAATTACATTTTTAAGGAGCAGTAAATCTGGTGTGGAGGTCTGTGCTGGTGGTTGTGGATGCCTATTGGAAAGACATCAGGCTGAAATATTGGTATTGCCGTTGAAGCTGGGAAGATGCTTGTTTCAGCATGTTGTGCGTGTCACCCTTCCTGCCACATCCCCCAATCAATGAGGGCTTGACAAATCTCCCCCGGACTGGGAATCATATTTTCAAGAGCTCGGAGGGCACTGGCTCAGGCACACTGTAGCTGTGACCTGGCGCCAACACACATTTACCGCCTTTTCACATCATTTGACACAAATAATCCACTCTGTATTCACAAGACGAGCCCAGGATGTCATAAATCTGCACATCCACGCCGCCTGACACCCGCTTGACTAAATAGAAAAAAATATATATCAAGCTGGATTACAATTCTCTGTGACATTTTAAGTAGGATATAGTGTGATTTTATGCTCATTGAAATGCTACACATCTTTCACAATAAGATGAAATGCAGGCAGTACAATAGAGATTTAAATGTGATAGTATATTTTGAATTATTGTAAAATGTATGATTTTTTCTGACAACACAAACAAATCTTGTACAGGCTTGTCTCTTCAGTAGATGTTAAAATCACTGTGATGTTTCTGTTTATTAAAATCCAAACACTGTCACTCTCATCCATACCTTCAAAGTCCACAAAACACCATATTCCTGTATTTAGTCGCATATGAAGATATTTCAGAGCTCACAAAAGGTAATTTTGTCTTCACTATAATGAAGTGATTACAATAATCTATTCCTCTTTTTCATTGGCCGCGTAATAAAGCTCTCATGAAATGATGATGATTGTATAGTGCTTATAGTAAAGACCTTCTGTCATTAGTCCACTGTTCTTTCAGTTCGGTCATCACTGATCTCACCAAACACAGTAAAGCACTTTGAATTACTCTGTGTACAAATTGTGCTACAAATAAACTTTCCTTGACAGACAGACAGCTGTGGTGAAGGGTCTGTCTAGGATTACTCTGGGTTGCTCCAAGGGGAGGTTAGACTGGCTCTACCTCATGCGATACAGGCATCCATGTTTATGTTTATTTATGTGACTGCAACAGTAAATCAGTGTAGCATCAATCAGTATTCCTGTATATTAGTATTCTTTGTGTAAATAACACCATTATGCCATTGGATTTAGAAAGTTAATCCAAATCAATATTTGTCCCGGTCTCACCCTATGAGGAGCCTAGAATGTGGCCTATATTTTGACAGGCGCTGCAGCCTGTCCACATGAGTGCACCTGACTGTAGTGGGGACTGCAGGGCCTCTGACCCGTGATGATCAGCTGCTGGTCCAACCACTTGTGATGTGGGCACTTTACAGCTCTGAGTAAGTTTGTCTTCCTCCACTATATAGGACATCATCTCACCTCTGGCTTGTCCTGAACTCTGACCCCGATCATCAAGTCTACAGAGGCTTGCAGGGTCCAGGGAGCACAACCAGTCTTTGTTTTTTCCTGGACTGCCCCCCTTTCATTGCCCTGGTAAACTCAGTGTTTATCTGCCCTAGCAGTTTAAACAGTAGCAGCTGAAGGAGAAAGATAGAGAATTCCTGTTAAGAATTTATTTTATGAAAATACAAGTATTTTATATATTAGTGATTCCAACAGTGTCAGCAATGCAATAGCGTAGGGTGTGTCAGAATTATTTTGCTCCTTTATTTCCGATGAGTGTAAACAATCCCTTTTTGTCCAGTACGTTTTAAACAGCACTATTGATCCTCCATATGAATGTCTTAGCTCCCACTGGTCTCTGTGTCCTTTGCTGCAGACACGCACCACAACATTTAGTTTAAAACCGACAGTATAACTTCAGAGAAATGTAGAATAATACTGTCCCCCTGAGTGTTCGCTTGCTTTTTGTATCTATCTGAATACATTCTCTGTGCTTTGGTTTGCTCTTAAACAAAATGTGTCTGACTTTCTCTTTCATTACAACCATACTGAATGTGTAACAGACCACAAACCACAAATTGCATGAGAAGAAGAGTAGCACCTTGTGTCATGTTTCTAAATGGCAGAACACAAACAAGTCCTGCACAGAATGACACACAAATGAACACGGTGCTGCTGCTAGTGCACTCTTAAACTTTCAAGGTGATACCTGATTCTTTGTATCAGCAGGAAGCGGTTGCCAAGGGAACAGAATTACTTGACTGTTGATAAAGAATGTCAGGCAATCAAGAGGGAGCTGGAGGCAGCAGAGCACACTGTGATAGGGCGCCACCTCCACCTTACCGTCATAGGGACGCTGTGGCCGACTGACAATCCATCTGCACTGGACATTGGTCACAACCAAGCATCTGTGTCCACTCCAATGTGGACCACCGCGAGCGTAGCAGAGGAGCAGTGTCAGGCAGAGGTGTTCATGGTGATAGTCATTACCTGACAAAAATAAACCTTTGAAGGTCACCTGCAGAGCCAGTTTTACACAGAGGAGGAGTGCGCGCTCAGTGCACAGTCAGTTAGAGCTGGATCTATAGGCTGACATTTGGTTTCTTTTTCTTCAGTGTGTCTGCTGAGTCTGAGCAGAGAGAACTGTCAAACATGAGCACAAAGCTCTCTTGTCTTTATGTAACACAGCAAGTCTAATGCTACTTCCCACACTAGGCTTGGTGCAAGTGGGAGCACTCACATCCATGCAGTGGTCAAGTGAATATTCTGCATAGAAAATGTGATGGGCTCAGAATTCTTCAGGCGTGTTTTGAAGTGTATTTTGGTTCATGCCTGTATGCATTAGTAATATAATATATTTGCCTGGGATCTGCAGAATACACAACTTCGTTAGTCACTGGTTACCTGGTGACCGGTTACATCTCCCTGAGAAATATATGTAATAACTCTATAAAAAATACAGAGATTCAGTCTGCACCTGACAGGCAAATGTATCATAACATTCACTTAATAAAGAAACTTCTTTCATACAAACAATTAATAAAAATTTAATTAAGTCTTAAGTAAGGATACACCGATCCAGTTTTATCAATCCCGATATCGATTTTGATATTATAGCTTTAAGGATTTGCTGATACCCGATAACAAGCGATACCAGTGCAGAGAATGAAAACAGCATTTATATCCTTTAAACAAAAATAAGATAGAGGATAGGGTTATGGTAAACAAAACCGCACCAAATGTTTTATATAGCTGTTATTTATTCCTGGAGTAACTACAGAACAGCTTACAAATTCAAACATTATGAGACTTTCTGGACCAACTACCAGCAATAATGCATGAATTTATATGTCAAACAATGATATCAGTTAAACCAATTTTTTTAAAGTCTATATCAACAAATCTTTCAGTGCCCGTGTTGATTTTCTATACCAGTTTCGGATTGGTGCATCTCTAATTTTAAGAGCAGTGGAACAATAATGGCTGTGCACTTGCAGCGTAGTAGTGCACTTTTTGCTTCTGTTCTAAACTTGTATAATCAAGTAGTGCTTGGAAGGACACCTCTGTAAACCCATACTTCTAATTGTGCTAAAATGAGCCTCTTGAAATGAAGTGTCAACCACAGCATCATGCATCTTTATTTGCCATCTATTAATTCAGCTTTTTGTGCTCAACAGCTTTGAGCCATGTTCTTAGCGGCTGCTCCGTCCTCTCCTCAATGGTTTCATACAAATTGCCTTTATCTTAGCGCCCCCTTCGTTCAGGTAATGAGGTGAAGAGCCATTTCACTGCCACCATTCAATAATCCTGATTTGCAGCTGGCCTTCACAGAGCCATACAAATGAAGCGATATGCAAAGGAGGAGCCATCAGTTACTGCAAGTTTAAACTAATGGTGCATCATTTTTCTATGGAGAAGATGGAATAAATCAGCTCTAAGAGGCTGGAGAGGTTAAAACAATTAGTTTTATATGTAACTAATAACTGCAATGTGCCAAAGCTAACATTTAGGTGGTTTGAGTGTTTGAGAGGCAGAATGCATACTTATCTGACTTCATAAAACTGAAAGCTGCAAATTGGAAGTAATTATGCCCCACTTAGCGTCGAATCACCTCTGCCAAGACTCTTACATGCTGAAATATTTGAATGACACGCAATGATGGAAGATTTCAGTACCACTTTTGTTTATATAATTAAAATATCCTGCCCTATGTTCGTGTTTCGCTGGTGAACACTCTGTGCCGTCAGTCTGTGGGGTTTGAATGCTATGAAAGCCATATTTAAGGTAATTTTAGAAACTGAAAATAACACCTTTCAAGGATTGTTGGCGTCTTGTTGCATGAAATTTATTGACAGAGCGATGCAGGGCAGATTTGTAAGACTCCTGGCAGAACTGATGCAGAGAAATGAGGAACAAAATAAACAATTTTACACTGATTCCAGATCTGACTAATTAAAATGTTATGTAACTTTTTGGATTATAGTAAGTTAGTATAAAACATATCAATTTTATCTGCTAGGAGTATGCTACCTTTAAATAAATATCATTTTTAATTCAGTTTATTTATTTAATGAAACAAGCACTGCGCAATATATATTAACCTTAGAGAGATACATTGTCCGTGGACGAGAAAATGCCTCTACATTGACAGGACCATCATAAAAGTTCTGTAACACCAATCGCTGAGTTTCTTGTATAGGCTCTAAAAGTCTGGCTCAGCAGTTCCACAATGAGGACACAATGTTTTGAAAAATATGGATTAATTAAAGTAACTGCAGGCTACAGTAACAATAAATAAATGGAAAAGCACAATTGAGTTGTTCGTCTCTTGTCATATTCGGGCTCAAATATTATTAAGGGGTTTTTCCCAGTTGGCATTTCTCTCAGGATTTTTGGCTGGCACGTAGTCTGTTTGAAAAGACAAACCAGATGACTTCAGTTGCAGCTTATCTTTGTAACAATAGGCCTTATTGTATTATGTTTCAGACACAATCCTCCGACTGTCAAAACTCATTTTTCTATCCTTTTATCATATTTGATTCAAAACATTACCGAGACAATATATTTGACAGTTTAAAATGGTTGTTTTTTTATTCATCAATCAGATGCTGGAACATATTCAGTATGTATCCTATAAGCCAGGAACTAATTACCACCACACTGGCTGTTATTTTGTTTTTAATGTCAAGAGAAATGACACAAAACATGCAGACAAAATAATGATGAGCCTATATACGCCAATCTAAAATTCAGTACTTATTACACTTATTGCATTGTTATAGTATTTGGTATTACTTGGTATCAGAAACAATTATCACTGGTAGGCCTGTCCCAAGAACAAATTTTGGAACTTCGATATACTGAAATTTAAAATATTGATGCTAAATTATAATCCTGAAACTTATTTATGCCACTGACACAATAACCCTACTAGAAATTTAAACCACAAAAACTATTCTAAATGTACAATATTGGTAAGAAATCATGAGCTGCAGAAAATAAATAGCAGAATGAAACACAGCACAACTTTTCTGGTGGAGGGTCCGCCACCTGCTTGTCTCTATGGAGATGTTATTGCTTTATCTGGAATGCTCCATGATATGACTTTAAACATTTCCGTCCAGCATTTATTCATTATGACTTTCTATTGCTCAAAAATACAATAATTCCTTCTGTTAAAAGTCTTCCTTGTGATAGGTTTAATCTATACTGTGGAACATTCTAGACCAAGCAATAACATTTCCATGGAGATCCTCCACTAGAAGTGTGACACAGGGCACCTTTAAATCTTATTATATAGCCAAAAAATAAGCAACAATTTCCCAAAAGTGCAAAGAAAATGTACATATGATAAATATTGACCCCAAAAAATATTGTTCTAGCTTTCATATACTGAACATCGATATAGAAATTAATTATATAGTAAAATGCATATCATGCATAACTTGTTGACATAATTTTGTTGTAAATGCTCCCTCTATGACTTTTCCCTCAAACCCAACAAATGAATTAGTGCAATCTTGTCGGTTGAGTGGTCAGTGACTGATATTGGAGTTTAAATGGAGCAGTGGATCTGACATAGTTTCATTCACACTGCTCGTCACCTCTGGACAAAGTGAAAAATCACTTAAGTTGAGGGGTATTGGGGGATGGTGAGTGGCCTCAATCGAACCAAGGCCATTTATACCCCATCCACCTGTCTTCCCCAGGGCTCCCACGGATGGCACTGATCCAGGAGCTGACCACTGTCCAACACACAAATGTCCTGACTGCTTCAAAAATGCTTAAAGCGCAAAGAAACTGCTGCTACAACAAATGTAATTGCAGTGAAAATCGAAGCATCCAATTTAAACAAGCTTCTTTAACACAACATTGCAAGTGGCCTTTCAGATTTTTGTAAACAGTTACTACATCACCTATTTAAAAGTAACAGGTCTTGAAATAAGCCTTTGTCGCCCAGAATGCCCCAAGAGCCTCTTTTACTGAACAAAATAAGACAGGTATGAAGCACCTATACGACCTAATATATTACAATTACTCACCTTTGTCACATTGTTTTATTGGCATCTCACACCATCACCATTTGTTTTTTACACATAGACCTTTTGACTTGTCCAAATCATTTACCCAGGGTTTGGATCAGCACAAAGAATAAGCTTTGTGGCTGGAGTTTTTTGCAGTTGGCTATTTTTAAGTGAAGGAAGTACATGGTATGTTGTTTAAAGTAAGTAATCTCAGCAAATTAATCACATGGCCAGATGTATCAATAAAAATTCAGATTAAAGGTGCACTGCATAAATTTACTGATAGAGGGTTCACCACCTGTTTGTATCTATGGAGATGTTATTGCTTTGGGCTGTACAGTACAGCAATAAACTTATGCATCTCCATGGAGATATCTCCAGGTCAAATTACAGGTTTTCAAGGTATTTGTCCAATTAAAAGACCTGTAATTAAATAAATGCTGCATGGATTTATGGCATACTGTGTAACATTCCAGGTAATACCATCTTCATGGAGACAAGCAAGTGACAGAGCAGAAGAAGTTATGCAATGCACCTTTAAGAATCTTGTCAGATGTTGACGTGAGTCAAGTAGTTGTGGAAATCATACAATCTATAGCTATACGTATTTTGTATTTCACCTTTTACTTTCACTTACATAGATTTAAATCATTAAATCATGTCACAAATTCTTTTCACTTGCTTTTAAAATATTGTGTGATGCTGATGACTCTGAACTCATGACACATCATGACATATTTACTTAATATGACATGAAGGTGTGATTTTTTAAATCAAACGTATGTGAGTATAATCCCACTGACAGCTGCTCTATGTCGCTTCCTCGCCCAAGTCCAATTCAAATCTCAGTAAATTTCCTTCTGAAAAACACAGTCAGTAGACATCAATAGTGTCTTAGTTGTCCATGCGGAGAGAACGGAAGCATCCGATACCTGTAAAGCATGTCTTTTTATTGACAGATACCACTGGCAGTTAAGTTTTGGGACTAAAATGGACATTTTCTGGGCAACCAAAGCAGTGGCAAGATTTTAACTTTTATCTCAAAATCAGTTGCATGGTTCATTTATATAAAAATATAGTAACTTGAAGCTGAAAGCCAGAGTCACTGAACATAATGTCAGTGGAACAACAATATAATATATATAAGAGTGATTCTTACAGTAAAGCAAAAGTTACACTATATTGTTCCTCCAGGAGAAACTTCACATATAAAGCTGCACAGATACAAAACGCACACAAAAAAGACAAACCAAAGACACAGGGGGCAGACTGTGCAAATACAGTGAATGTAATGAGGCTTTACATCATTTTGTCATTGCCTTTTACCCACTAACATTCTCACCAACTAACAAGATCTTCACTGATCTTAATTTATTCATCTTGGTGCTTCCCAAAAAACATACAAAATCAGCTCTTCTAACATTTTCAGATCAAACACACCCTCTGGAAATTGTTCACTGTCCAATTACTACCAGAACTAGAACTAATTAGTATTAAAAGGTTGCTCTCAGTCTTGAGTTGAACAAAGAAGTGAAGAGGAAAATATTGCTCAAATATAACAAATTGCACAGGACTCTCACTAGAAGATGTCTGTGTACTTCCAGTCTTACCTGTAACACAGCTTGAGAAACACTGCAATAAAATCTATCTCATATTGACCATTTTCCATTAACTATAAGAATGACATATTTAGTATTGCAGGATTGGGCCAGTATCTCTTTTTGTTTTGTTTACTGGGATTCAGAGCACTATACTTTGTACTAACACATGTGTCCTCTTCCTTATTACTGTAATATTTTAGTGTTATATGTAGTATAAGTATTGGGTGACTGCTAATAGAATTTATGTGGTTTAAATTAAACTCAGGTGTTGTTTAGTCCTTGAGAATCAGTACTGCTTTTTCAACCGTTTCCATGATTGTCATTTTCCAAACTCCTCTCTCTGTCCTTGCTTTAGATTGATGTTTGTAGAGGCTGCATGTCTTGCGAGACCTTGGCATTGTTGCTTTTTTCTTTTGAATGTTATCACTGAAAAAAATGCATTAATCTGTGGAGGACAAACTTTGACATTACCTTTGTGAAATGACCAAGCTCTCTCTTAACCACCACAAAAATGTTTACATTATAGTGTAAATCTTATTGGAAGCCGTACAATTTTATTTCTATTTCATTAGATCAGGAACCATTTTGCACCTGCATATGAATACATTGCATTCATATGAAATTGAAAGGTAGTATTAGTTTTAATGAAGATGAGTTCTGTTATGTTAAACGTGCACTGTGTAACTTTTTGGTTGGGGGTTGTTTCTATGGAGATGTCACTGCTCTGCTTGAAATGTTTCCTCAGTATGACATTAAACAGCTCTACCTTACATTTATTCAGTTACAGATGGTTTTATAGCTCAAAAATACATAAAAAACAGGCATTCTGACTTTGAGCAGTGTTACCTCTCCATAGATCTGACCTGTAATTTGGTCTGATTTGGTCTCCATGAAGATAGAAAGGTTTTATACCATACTGTGTAACATTCCAGATATCTCCATGGAGACAAGCAGGTGGTGGGCCCTTCATCACAAAGGTTACATAGAGCACCTTTAAATTTTCATCTTGTTTATCTCAACTGCACCCTTTTCTCCTTCTTTCTATTCTTAACCCCTCCCACACCCCTCTTTTCTATTTCTCTTTCATTCTTTCTTTTGGATTTGAGGTGATTCAAAGCCAGAGAGCCAATTGCCTGCTCACAAGTCCCTGAATAGCCTTCCACCATCACCACCTTTGCCATGACCATCATCTTCATCATACTCATACAAAAATATTTTACTTCATTCTTAGGCTGTGGTACTTGCTCATGAACTGTCGACCCTAATATTATTGATTTGTATCTAAATTACTAAGGTTTATTGATCTCATGGCGCTTTCTGTCAATAGGTTAGGTTCAGGTGACAACCCAATATTGCAGAAAATGGAGCTGGAGGGCAGGTCAGAATTCTATGGTAGAATTTGCTGTTTAAGTTCTTTTGACAAGAAGACGTCAAATGAGATTTAAAGGAAAACCTAAAATGTAAGACTGCAATGAAAATAGGATCTGACGTTCAAAAACGTAATGAAGAACAAACTAAATCCAAAAGGCAAATCCAAACATGAAACTTAAACGGGAGCATCTCAAAGACTGGCATGAGCAAATGGGCCAAACAAGGACACAGGAAACACAGGGTTATAATGAAGAAAAAGATGAAGCACATTAGGGAGGGTGAGCCCAATCTACGAACGGGAAGTAGAATTAAAAACATGTGTACCCAGCTGTTATCAAGAACAGTTTCAAAAAGTGTAAAAAATAAAAGAAAGTGTAGCCATTATTCAACCCCGAATGGAGCTCACCAGTGGCTGCCTCCTCCGGGCCCCATAGACTTTTTGTAAAATTCAAATATTAAGAATTCAAAGGCATCATGGAGGCTAACCAGCTAAATGCTGTTGGTTTAAGTCCAAGCCCATTAAAAACACAAGATTCTGTGAAATGCTTTAACAACTTAACGGTTTATAAAGTTTCAGAAACAGATTTTAATCAAATAAAATTATGGGTTTTTTGGCCATTACTTACCACATAGCTGATTAGCTCTGAGCAAGCTCCAGGCTCAACTGTTCTTTTCTCTTTTTTTTTTTTTTTTTTTAAAGTCTATTAGTAAAATGAATGAGAAATTTAGTTGGGTAACGAGGGGGTGGGTGGTGTCTGTTGAGCTCCATACATGATAAACTATAAGATTATTATGACAAGTTAGTGGAGCTATAGAAATTTGTCACCTATAAGAAATATTGACATTTAGATATGATGTATTATGAAAAGTATCAGCAGTATTTGGAAGAATATTGAATTAAGTGTTTTAAAATGAGAGCAAAAAAGTATTTATAATTTTCGATAGATTTTCCTCTGAATATGCACTGTAATCAGAATCAAGTTTTAGCTAAGACAAATGTATTTAAATGCATTCATGTACGACCTTGACGATCTCTGTGCAAAGCAAGCATAAACACAAATGAGTCACGATTCACCATATTTGGATAAACTGTCTCCTCCGCACTTCTCAATTAAATCTTATTTTACTTTGATTCCATTTAATTCTTTCATATTTTTTTTATGTTTTAAAATGTCTCTGGTGAGTCATAGATATTATATAAACCCAAATCTTTTTAGTACTGAGGTTTGAGGACTGTTGAGGGCACAACTAACAAGACAGCCAAGTGTTAGAGGTGTCGGAAATCTGCTCTCACTTTAAAACGAGTTCATATCAGCCAGTGGTTTTTGAGGCTACAACCAATAAAACAATGTCTTTAAAGGTCCTATATTACACCAGATTGATTCTTTTGAGCTTTTAGCCATGTTAGAATGTGGTTACTTCCTCAAAAACATATGCAAAGTTGTGTTTTGTTTCACACGTTTGAGTAATCCCAGTTTATTAGTCTGTCTGCATCTCCAAAACTCAAAATGCTCTGTTCCACTTTATGATGTCATGCAGAAGTAGTTTTCAAGTTAACTGCTATCTTTTACCTTTAGCGCAGTAGAAACGGGCAATTCCAAATTATTCTAGTGAAGGTGTATGGAGTTTACAAACGAAGTGGAGCATTTCCTGTGTTTTGTTTTTTTTTTTATAAAAAAAAATATATATATACAAGCTGCAACCGGGCTATAAACTGCTGATATCCATGTTGAAAAATGAGATATTTACTGCATATACAGATCGATTTTGTACTGTAAATGTACATTTATGTACCTGAACAGATTCTTTCCGAACAGTGCCTTTTAACACGGCAGCAACTGTGCTGATTAAAACAAGGTCAAAAACAGAAAAGAACCGGTAATTGATTACCTTCATTTCTCCTGTGCAGCTAAACCACAAGTCACTTTAATCATCTTCGCTGAAACCATTGATGCCGAGCTTACGTGCAGCAGCACGGTAGAGGTCTGCGCGGGACAGAATTTTCAGTCCCGCTCCCGCCCGTTACCGCGTCGTGCGGTCGCGCTCCCGCCCACGCCCGCAATAAGCTTTCAGAATGTTCTTTCAGAATGCTCTTATTATACATCCATGGTCCCGCGCCGCACTGTTTTGTGTTGGGTCCCGCGGGTCCCGTGGGTGCAGGGCTCTACAGCACGGTTTCCTTCCTGGAGCAAGACCGATGGCCTTCAACGTAAACTTGCATCATACAAACTCCTTTGTGTGCTTTTCATGATGAAGGGGTGAGGATTTGAAAATAATTACCAGTTAGTAATTTGTCGTGCGTGTTATATCTGCTAAATAAAAAGTAGTGTATTCTTCTTTGCATTAATTTTCCATCTATCTTGTTTTTGAAATTCCGGTTAGAGCGCCCCTAGCGGTGGAAGAAAAATCCACAGAATAGCCGCACCTTTGTAAAAGCCGCATGGTTCAAAGCCTGGGAAAAAAGTAGCGGCTTATATGGTACGGTAAATATGCAGTGTGTTTAACGTGTGCAATAAAACACGGCTCCAGGTATGTTTTGATGAGGAAACAACATTACACAAGATCAGACAATTGTTTAATATGGGCCTTTTAAAATCTGGATATGATGAAATTTTGATACCTGTGTTTTCAGCTATTTATTGTGACAGGTTTGAGAGATGCTTTGTTTGGCATGCAAATTGCTTTTAGCATAGACGCTGACAAGGACAGTTTATTCAAATGTATCACTGCGTATATTTTGCTTGGTAATGTCCCCACTTTTATTCATGCAGAACTCGCTTACAGCTCAGGATGAAAATAAGAGACCAATTTATTCTTAAAATCAGCTCTCCCAAAATGGTGACTTTTCCAACTAACTCACTCCGCTCTGCTTATGGGCTCACAGATCATCACGCAGAACCATGGCATCAAGTTCCTAAAAGTGCTCTCTACGGCAAGCCATTGAAAAACTATGATTATACAAATCTGAGAATTTTAACAGACAGAATTTTGACAATGCTATTTTGGTTCTGGAACTTTCTACCAAACTATGTGCCTCAATCAGAAAAGGTTTTATTGCGAGACACAATTTCGAGATATGAGATTGGGTCCACAAGAATGAGACAACATGAGATTTTGAAATAATTTGTAATTAATCAATCGTACAACCCAGTTCACAATTTTGGCCTCACCATTTTCTATTTAATATTTTTACTGTCATTGTAGCTCTGCTTTTGGGGACTACAGCTTCTCAAGAAATGTCACCTACCAGAACTTAACTCCTTTTTTGTCCAATCCAAATGTAAAAACATGGGGGTAGGGGTTGATTTCCCACATGCGCAGTGGGAAATCAACAAAAGTAAGGCTAAGGCTTCTTATAAAGTTGTTTTATAACATTTCCACACACTAATGAGTGAGCCAGGCAGAGCGTTTTGTTTGATAGACTCGTGGCTGTTGTAAAATGGGTTAGAAAGTGGTATTAAGTCTCTGTGCAAAATTGTGTTTTACGTGGAAGTTAAGAACTAAAGTAATTCTGTTTCATAACGTGTTATTTTTCATTTCCAACACTAACCACAATGGAAAGATGAAGATAGAGGTGTTTACAATATAGATCTCCACACATGACGACAGCCTGATCCCATGATCCTTTGCAGTGATTGTGTGCAGAAAACATGTTATTGGTCAGGGGCAAAACCGCCACAGTCCCGCCATCCACAGTCACATAGAAGTCTCTATTGAATATTGAATGATCTGGCCCAGGGGAAATTAATGGGGTATCAGAGCTAAGAGCAGACTCGATCACATGTCTACTCCAGAATGACACTGGCAGAAAAAAGGGGATGGCTGCAGCTGGGGGCGACTACGTTAAGCTAGTTCAGCATCGGCTTCCTGCTCCCTGCCAGTGGAAAGAGCTACAGCAGCTGTTTAACCCGGAGCGCTGATTGTCCAATGGAGAGGATTTATGGATAAAAGGATGTCAGACTGGGATAGAGACAGTACTGCCAAACTCACTTGCTTCTGCCATATACAACGCAAGTCACAAACTTAGATTCTGCATACTGTGCAGCTCTGCAAAGAAACTATTGCCCTGCGTGTGAGGGAAAACAAACAAAGTTGTCTTGAAAGAGATAACAGAAAGTAAGAGCTCCTTTGGTGAGGCTTTTGTCAATGTGGTAAATACACCAGCTTAAAAGACTATTGGACAGACGCACGAAACGAATTCTGTACAGAAACTCCCAGGTCTACTCTGAATGCCAGAAGAGAAGGAGATACTGCAAATAATTGACAGTTCTCAAAAAATACAGAAAGAAGGAGAAATCTAAGCTGAAAGGCAATTGATGTGCCGAAGGTGATTTATGCTGTTACCAAAGACGCCTCCGCTCAAAATACACCAACCTGTGCATTTTGATTGGTGAAAGTTGTATTCTGAACACAATGCTTGAAAAATAGTTTTATTTACAAATTTGCAGCTGTGAAGAAGATGAGGAGGAGGAAGGGGAGAGATTTTCTGAAGAGGAGTGCACACAAATGGAATCACTTAGCAGCCCATAAATTCTTTGAAGAAATGAAGACCCACTGGACGCATCGCTGAAGGTCGTCAGATGCAAGAATTGAGGGACGGTTAGCAATAAGAGACTGAACAGGAATATAAAATAAGCTGTTGTTCCAAGTTAAGGCTGGAAGAGGACATTTCCCACCTGGTGAAAGGGGACATCAGTCTATCTGTCTTTATAATTGAAATAAAGTAGACATTTTATGAGCAGGTGTAACATTATGAACACAGGTCGATCAGATATACAATTGTTAACTCTTCATTGTGGTTGAAAAGTACCTGTTTAAAAAGTACTTAAAGAGTATAAAGTAAAAGCATTTTGTGCAGAGGTCGAGATGTAATAAAGCTTCAAATGCAGTGATTTTGATAAAGATTTGTCCTGAATTTTGTTTAACAGAAACAATAGATTATTTTTCCTAGCTATTTTTATTTGTATATTTTTGTTTGCTCAAACTATAACCTTGATAAAAATAAACGCCTAAGGCTTTCAGCAGATTAAAAAAATGTAGAGGAGACATTAGTACAGATACCTGCTCTCAAATGTAATAAAATAAAAAAGTATCCACTTAACTACTTAACTAAAGTACAGATACCTATTTTTTGGGGTTTTTTTTTTGTTTTGGGGCCCTCATTGCCAAAAATCAACTACTGAAAAAACAATTAGAAACAATTAGACAGGTAACATATGCACTTATAGCAGCTGTTGGATACACAGAAAAAGATATGTTCTGAAAGCTGAAGCATTAGCAGCACAAAGGCCAAATCATGACAACTAAGCTAGCTAATGATACCTGTCTATGCCTTGGTTAGATTGAAAGTGTGAGATAACCTGATGGCTGTTTCAACTACATAGTCAGGGTTATAAATTACCTGCCTGTATGACACCTTATATGCTAATAAAAGCAAACTTTATGATCAATCTTTAGCCGATTCAGTTCCTTGTATAGAACTCATGTCTTCTTGTTTCCAAATGACATTAAAGGCTCATTGAAACTGCTGCATGGTCCAAAGTCACGTAAAGTGCCAGAGACAGTCATGCGCTGTTGTGTACACAGTTTGCTAATGAGGAAGCGCCGTGCTAGCCTGTGAGCACTGACCTGCCTCAATGATTTATCGGCGTCCTTTGGGGATTTCACACACAGTAGCGGCAACTTGACTTGAACACGAATTTTCTGTCTGAAAAAGAAAAATTACACATCTTTATTTTATTTCATTTTTATCACAGTAAAACATTTGACCGTGTCCTTGGACTGCAGGGTCGCAGCAGCAGTGGGCTATTGCCGCAACATGTTTTGTATAATCAGAGGCTTTTTGGAAGTTTTGTAGTCCATAGCAGTGTAGTTTTTGGCTAATCATAGCAATGAGAAATTCTGATTATTTTTTGTAAAGGCTTGGATACATCTATTAGGCTAGCAGTACAAATTTATTCAATTAATTACTAGAAATTGTAACTAAAACAAATTAGATAACATTCTGGGGAATTCTGAAAAACAAATTAAAAAATAATATCTTATGTAAGCAACACTGTCTAATTTGTTCCCCACTAAACAATAATTGGAAGAATTTGTATAATTATTTCTACACTTGATGTGCGCTGTTTTAGTTTTCTTTTAAAACATTCAACAAAGTGAGCAATCCAAGAAGCAACCAACTGAGCGCAGATCTAAGAGAAGATGAAAAGCCAGAATCATGGTCTAGTTTTGTCGACACTTATCAAAGGGATCTCGAATTCTATAATGAACAAGTGCAGAGCTACTATACAGAAATGTAGTCTGACTTCTTGCAAATAGGGCTGCATCTGGTACCATATAAAGACTTTCCAGTGACACCACGCTGGGGGTGTTCTACAGGTATCTCTAGTGTCCGAATCTTTACAAGTTACCATCGAGACACAATTCATAGATTAGCAAACTGTCAGACGAGCTGGTTTGAAAAATCAAGAAAATACTAAATGGATTTAAATGTGTTCCTGTTTAGATGTTTGATTTTGAACAAAAAAGTGAGAGTGACTAGCTTGTGACTGATTTTATGTGTGAGAGACGTGTTTAAGCGCTCTTTCTGGTCAGATTGTATTCAAATAAAGCTCAGATTAAGTCTAATTTGAGTAACAGAGCTTCTAGTGCTTTCAGTTAGCTTCACACCCCCAGGTAAGGTTGATCAGCTGCAAAGTATCAATACTACAATACTTTTTCCACACACAATCCCACTGTATGATTGACACATGTTCCTTTATCAGGTCTGACAGCGCCCCCAGCCTAAATCACATGTTTAATTTCCTATGGCACATTTGACACATTATATTCACTGATGCAAGCTCCCACTGTGCTGCCTGGGAAATCATTAATGAAACTCCAGGCTCCAGAGGTTTCAGCTTCTTGTTACGGAGTCCAACTGGAGAATACCACCTCACCATCTCCCATGTTATATATTGCTCATCAGAGGACTGCTCACTTTAATGCTCGTTGCACCACTGAGCACAAGTAATGCATAAATCAGCCTCGCCCCCAAGGTTGTTTCACCCCTTGGCCCTCAGTGTCCGCCTCTCATACTGGGGGCTTTGACATTCACCTGCCCCAGCCCCTATGGCACTAGTAGTAACAGCCCAGTCGCCCTAACCTTTTACTCGTCCAGTGATTTAGCTTGCCTGTCTGCCACGATAACACTCTCTATCACCGCTAGCATACAACACGAGATGAGGGCTGCTCCGTAGCACTATACCTGGAATTTTAGTCTTAGTCACCAGCACCCTTTCCACCTTGCATTAGCCACTGGCCTTTTATCTCCCAGTCCTCCACTGAGCGCACACCTACTGAACCTTAACACTATTCAACAGCAAAGGACCATGGGACAGAAAACCTTGAAGCGGCACCTACACAAATAATGTTCACAGTGGCAAGCCCTCCAGTTGAATGCCCTTTCATTAGAGCTTATAGTTTACTTTATATAAGAGGACAGATCTGAGAGCGCAGTGATTAGATGCTGTCATTTTGATAACATTGTGTCTTGAAATACGGTTCAAATAATGCCAGGATACATTGTCATAGTGGGGTTTTCAACAACAATGAGGCAGAGTGGTGAAAGACGGTTGCAGAAATAGGTTTTTATGCATTCAAGTATGATTCAAAAATGCTAAGAAGAGAGAAGAGAGAGACTAATATTACTGATGAACAGGGGAACAATACTATATCCATTGGAAGGATTTCTTTTTGTTGTTGTTATTGTGTAAGTAAAATCCTTATGTCTTCTGTCCTTCACTTGTCTGTACATTAACGGTGCTCATGCAGACATGACATTCTGTCCCCGTATGCCTTTGTTGTTGAAATGAGAAAGTTTCTGTGTGAAGAACTATTTGTTCCCATTGAGTAGTTATTTCAGCTTATTTGCTCAAACTGCTCAAAAGGACAAATCCATAATATGGATTCTGTACCAAAACATGTGCTATATAATCCTGGGATATATTTGTGTTTTTGTGAAGAGATCCAACATATTTAAATGATTGTTCTTGAAGAGTCACTTCTTAACCAACCCAGGCTACTGTGCTACACTAATGATAAAAAGCAACTGTGGCACCCAAATTGAAAAACTACAGAATACCTTAATGTGCAGCGAGACACTGCTGGCAAAAGTCATTTTCTGTTAAATGTTTTGGGGGTTTTTTTGGTCAGTTTGCTCTCAGCCTAAATGATTTAACAGAAACATATATAGATGTTTTTTATTTCATTGAATCATCTTTCATACATTCATTTATATTCACCACAGTGTCTTGCCCTTAGACTGTATATATAAATGGACATAGCTAACCTGCTAGCCGCTGCTTTCTAAATAGGAAGTGAGCATGTGAGTGCATCCTGCTCCAGTGACTCTGGTTCCACTTGAGTTTACATTAAAAAATGGTCACTCCTCTCTCTACCTGCTGCAGTGAGCCTTGTCTTTTTACTCTTAAAATGTTCTTATTAACCTATTCTACATCATCTTGGTGTTTTTTGCTATTTTGTATGTGAATAAATTTGTATTCCTAATATGCAACTTGGCTCTACAGTAAACCTCTTATAACTGCTAACTTCGGTGAACTGCATTTGACTGAAGCCGAACACAATGGGTGAAGTTACTCTGAATCCACTTCTTTATACAGTTGATGGTCTTGCCTCTGACCTACCTTAAATATTTAAACCAAACTTTATGAGGATTTTGGACTTTTCTGGACCTATATAATAATTTGACCTGGACTTCCATAGGACCCATGAACTGGACTTGAAAACTGGTGACAAAACAAACCCAACTCCAGCTCTAAAATAAATTTACAACTACTCCCAGCGCAGATGATGTAAGAAACCATTTTCTTGCTTAGTTAAAATAGAAATGTTGCCTTAATTGAAGTGTGGTGTGAGCTTTGGCTAATGCTCTTTCTTATTTTCTTTTGATTTATAGCAACTGGCTGTGATAATAGTGGTTTGACATAGGTGGTACTGAGTGTTCCTCTCAGAGACGTCTATTCCTTGTGCGTGATTGACAATATGTTAGAATAAAGCCTTCTGGGAGTACTGAACCAGAGGCTGCACACTGTGACTCACCACGCAAAAGCTCTAAGCCTAGAAAATGTATACCTTAGCACCACCATACCCTTTCTGTGATTTTTTTTTTTTTCTAATGCATTTTTTTTTCACATATTATGACCCACAGGAAGTGTTTGTGCCATTAAATCTTAAAATTTCCAGTTTCTGCCTTGTCAAACACTAGACGTGAATATTCATGTTACCCATATGACATGACTAATTCTCTTTGGTTGAGTTGTCAAGAAGACAGCCACATATCAGATAAAATGCAACTAATTGCTTCAGTTCTATTGAGACTAATTGTGTTTTTTTGGATCAACCAGATGCAATGGGTGCTGGTTGTGTGGTGAAAGTTATGGTATTTGCAGTATGTAGTAGGGCTGCAGCTATCGATTATTACAGTAATCGATTATTCTGTCGATTATTTTGTTCGAATAATCGAGTAATCGTTTGTTAATGTCGCATCTACTTTGCACATGTTAAGTACACACCACGTGCATTGATAGATACACGTGTTTTGGACATGAAAAACGTAATTATCGCTAGGCTAAGGTTGATTTACCTCACGGTTTATTTTCCACTTGATGTAATGTACAGGTGCTTTCTGTTTACATGTTGTAGCATCAGTGTTGAGAAGGTGACTTTTAAAATGTAATCCCCTACAGATTACAGATTACATACCCCAAAATGTAGTTTGTAATGTAATCCATTAAATTACTTAAAGTGAGTGAATACTTTCGATTACTTGATATTGTCATGATTTTTAAAACTACATGAATGTAGCAACCACCTCCTGCAAATTCTTGTTTGGTTTTAGACCTGGATTAGACCTGGGTTTAGACCTGGTTTAGACCTGGTTTGACGTGGTTTAGACCTGGTTTTAGTCCTGGTTTTAGTCCTGGTGTTAGTTCTGGTTTAGAGGCACACAGGAGGAAGCGCGGTCCACGCAGCGTACGCAAGTGCGCGGTGTACCGGAGGAGATGAGGTGTGCGCTCTTATTATACATCTATGGGCGCCGCGCTGTTTTATGTACAGTGAAGTGCAGTGGTTGTGCGGAAACTTTACCTCTACCACAGAAGGTTCCGGCCATTGCCGAGCGTATGAAAATAAAACGAAGCATCGAGGCAAAAAATAATAATCGATGCATTTTTCTAACCGATTTAATCGATTTACTCGATGAATCCTATATGAGTCCTATATTGTGCTAAATTGACTTTTAGAATGTTATTAGCTCATCAGAAACATTACTGGAGTTGTGTTTTGTTTCATTCACACATGTTTGAGTAATCCTACATTACTGGGCTGTCTACATCTCCAAATCTCAAAGTGCACTGTTTCACCATGTGATCTCTTGAAGCGGTAGTTTTCAGGTTTTCATTTAGTATTCTAGTGAAGGTCTATGGAGTTTTAAAACACAGTGGAGCACGCCCTGTATTACTACGTGACATCACAAGTTGGAACAAAGTGTTTTTCCAGTTGAGAGAAGAACACTACTCCAGGTAGGTTTTTGATTAGAAAATAATGTAATATGGACACTTTAATATCAGGTTTGGATGATTTGGACGTTTGCAAAGAGTGATTTTATAAAGTGACAGTAGCCTCTGTAACTCTTTATACGCTGTTTACAGTCTAAATAAGCGTGACGAAAGGCATAATTGACCATTATGACATGGTCAGTGAGAAATCCAAAGCTAACTGCTCAGTGGTAATTTTGCATAACGTTAGTAGTCCGGCAATGGCTAAATCACCATTCTGGATCACTGTTCTGTATCACTACTCCGCGGGCATCACCATTAACACAGTCTCAACTGCTGTGACTCTAGAATGGAGGGACTAGCTTAATGTAAAACAGTGTTAGCTAGTGCTAGTATTTTAGACATTTACATGGACAGGCTTTTCATATTCACAGATGAGCCATTTCAATTTGTGACTATGGTATGAACACAGATCCGCGTGGGTGTTGGTGTTCTGTGCTTCGTGTGTTTAAACGGGATTAGCATGGCTCCTTGTTGTTTAATGCATACTGAACAAATTGTTTATTCAGATTGATTCAGGCTTTGTGACTACTTCATTAAAGGAGCAGTTTGCAGCAGTCCAAAGTTATTCCCCACTTAATCTTATACTTTTGAGCATCCTGTTTATTCACCACAATGAGTTTCTAAGCAGCTATCACAACCTTTGAAGGCCAGAGTGCAGTTTTGCCATCACGGTCAAGCTAACAACAACTAGCATGCTAAACACGTGATTATCTTGATTATCAGACAAGAAAATGTTTCATAATTAGATGCAGACAGTACCTGGTACTAGTACAGTAGCTGACTTTCTTTGACTTCAGGAGCTGCTGATTATATCTGTACTGGGGCAAGACCAGTGTTGCAATTAATGTTGGTTAATAATCAAAAAAGTGTTCAGTGTGAGTCTGTAAGTCTTTATTAAATCTTTCTTCATGTTTTATTAAAGGTCCTATATTATGCAAAATGTGAGCTTTAAGCAATGTTAGAAGGCTGTCACCAACCCAAAAACATGCCTGGAATTGTGTTGTTTCATTCACCCATATTTGAGCAGTCCTGCATTATAAGTCTGTCTGTATCTTCAAAGCATAAAATGCTCCGCTGTAGAGTTTAAAAACACTGTAAAGCAATTCCTCTATTACCACATGACATCACAAGGTGGAGTGTTTTCTGTTTGACAGAAGAACTTACCCTAAATACACAGAGTTTGTGTGTTAAAAATGTGTGAATTAAACAAAACACACCATCAGATATGTTTAGATGAGGAAACAACTTTATTACCGGTACTTAGATCAGAAAATAGCTTAATATGAGCCCTTTAATGCTAATTAAAGTATAGTTATTGTAAAGCCTCTACAGAGTTATAGAGCTCATTTTCTCCTTTCCTATGATTTTAAATGTAGATTTGAGTAGTAAAAATCTTTTTCCACCTTGTACATATCTGCTGCCCAGCCTCCTGTGCTGCTAATCAAAGGCCTGTCCACCCCACATCACTATGCCAACGCTTTAGGTGCTAAACTAGCCCGTGCAGTGTGGACTTTGATCATCTCTCTCCAGCTCCACTCAGACTGTGTGAGATAGGACTCGGCATCGTCCTCCATGTGACAATCTGACACCAGGAATACACGTGTCCAATCAGGGTGTTGCCTTTGCGTTCACACTAACAAATTGTCTCTCTTGTAATCAGTCTCTTTTGCTGCTGTTCTGATCCGAATTCTTCTCAATGGTCTGTTGCCATGGCACCTTCAATAATCTGATGGAGATCGCTCTCTCTATTTCTTTCCCACAGATAGTGATTATGTCTCTCTCATTTAGCACACCTTTGAATAATATTAAAGTCAAATTAGCACAATGACAGAAATAGACCGGTTGGCAGTTGGCACAAAGTGAACAATCTAGCAACAACATCTTTTGTATTGGCTTACTGTGTAATACAAGCTATAATCTGAATTTTGGTGAGGCTACAGTGGCATTAATTCTGTATTAATTCTAAATCGAACTGAATACTGAAATTACCACGCCATTACCCTACAAATTAATTCTTCCATAGTTCAAATGTACTCACCTCTGCTTTGCTATGTATGTTTTCAGTGCAGCTGAGGCATTCATCATAGATTACAGTAATGCCGATTGCAGCTTCTGTGTCCACATAATTATACTAGCAGCTCCCAGGGTCTATTTGAGGTTTCCTTGACCTTCAACCATTAAAACAGGAAAGTTTTAATTCAAATCTCATATTTCTGTGAGTGCACTAATCTATAAGTTGATTGCTCCGCCTTACCCTCATTAATCATTCAGTCTCATCGCTTTGACTCACGTTCAGATTGTGTGGATGATAGAACCATATTGTTAGTGCAATACTTCTGCTTGGTGAAGATATGCAATTTTGTTTACATTTTACACTTTAAAAGGATGTCTGCTTTCAAGGCAAGTAGCCATCAACAATCACGAGTCTGAAAAGCTGTCTGTCTGTATGTTCAAAGGCTTAAATCGCTCACTCAACATCAAAAGGAATCACACACAAGTAAACAAAATATATTCACTTCTTAAGAAGGAAAGACAAGGCTTCCCAGTATCTGCATCCTCTCTCCGAGTTTCATAATAATGTCCAACCAGGAGGCAAACTGCCCCTCTTACGGGCACAATGACCACATCCAGGTGCTTCTCACAATTACTGCCTGCAAAAGTTCATTAACTGTAAAACAACACATTTCATGTGCTGGACGATTTCAGGCTTTCATACAAATTAAAACAGAGTGTTCTTTCAAAGACTAAATTACTAAGTGCTTCCATTAACAAGAGTGTTACAAGAAGAGTTGCTCCCTCCTCTGCATATTTCTAAAAATCATTATTTTCTCAATCAGTGGTGACTTAAAGCAACACTGTAACTTTATGGGGGTGGCAAATCAGCAGCATGATTCTATAGGAATGGAATGTTAAAACCATACTTTGGAACCTGCTCCATGGATAATGATGAGTTTGTGGACTATTATAGCCAAAGGAACAACTTTTAAGAAACACCACTACATGTTTGTACAGTGCATGGAGAAATATTAACTAAGAAGTTCAGTCCTAGTTTCAGTTATTGCAAGTTCATGTGTAAGTGACTATTCATATGATTATACATTATAAAAGCCCTGACTGTGCATTTGAACCATATGAGGAGCAGCCAGCTTTTGTTGTTTAACTTCACAGCATGTCTATTGAGTGAACTCTAGCTCACATCTTACTATAGATGACCTATATCCATCTTACCCTACACCACACTAGGATCCCTTTGAACAGGCCCTAAGACAACAGAGAAGCACTTGTTTTATTCAGCATTGAGTAGATCAATGAGATAACATACACAACATGAAAGACTAGCTAGTCACCACACAGCCACTGCAGCTCTTATCATGTGTGGAGTGATCAGGATGAAAAACATGGTACTCCTTTTAAATGGATAGATGTAATAAAGAATAAACTCACATGGATCAAACTGAAGTGGAAAACAATAACATCTGAATCACTAATGACTGACACATGTCTCACTTCAGATAAAGGCACCCACACTTCGTGCACATGTGAAATCCACTACATTATTCTACTGTAAATTAGTGCCATATGCAGTACATACATAGTTATATCAGGTCTACAGACGCAAGATTTTAGTCATATAGTTGATTAATTAGATGATTTATTATCTTACTTGTCTTGGTTTGATGCAGGTTTGCGCCAAGCTTAGTCCTACTGTAGACTTGGTTTGGCCTTGTTCTAGGCCTGGTTTAGTCCTGGTCTAGTCCATTGTGAGTGCACCCTAGGTAAACAAAAATTTTTGTTGATTCATTATTTTATAGGGATTTGAATGGATTTATGGGGTGAATATGAGCTTTGCTTTTTAAATATATAATTATTTTTCTGTATGAACAGTTGATCTTGTTATGTAAGAATATCTGTTAATAAAGTCATAGTTTGTAACTTTGTATGCTATGTAATATTTTAGTCCTTTTGTAAATATCCCCTACTATGTAAGAGCATGGTTAAGTGCATAGTGAGATCACACAGTTTTGAGAGATGGGACCACGCCCCCTTTTAGTTCAATTAATCGATCATTTTGTGATAACCCATTCAAAAAGGTGTACGCTTCTTTTCCATGTAACAGCAGGTTTCCCCCATTGTTTCAGGCATGGCTCTAATTCCCATTCGATGTACACAATGACATTCAATGAAAGGCAGAAGCACTGGAGCGTCACATTAAGAGTCCCTTTGTGCCGAGGAGACTTCCAGCGTTCTCAATGGGAGCAGACCTGAGCACTATGTTAAATCACTGACAAGGGCAAGTGTGTTATGTCAGAAATGGCATTTGATAACAGACAGATACAAAATACTATGCAGCTGATCCTGAATAGAGCCACCTCACCAGTCATCTGTTCCAGGTCATTAAGTACTCACTCGGAAACTAGTGGTGGATGTTGAACTGTAGATGTCCCTGTTTGAGACACAGAGCCAGTGGTCTTCTATTTTTTTCTTGAGTGCATGTGTGTAACCTGGGCCATAATGATGTCCATAAAAGACTAGTGTGTGTGTAATATTATCACTTTACCTGGTTGAAATGGACAGTCCAGCAGTATCGCAGTAATCAATCACCTTTACTGTGCATTACTGTGAGGGAGATGCGCCCCGTCGAGAGCTGCTGATATAAATAGCGGATTGGTTCCTCAGTGACTCTTCCTCTATTTCTATCAGTATTCACGGCATGAGGCCACTGCTCACCAGCTCCACACCACACTTGATTCAGCTCTCCAAATCCCACTTTAGACATAGATTTACTTACATGTTTATAATGTTTAAGCCAATTCAAATGCAATACTTAAATACTATTACATACCCAGATAAATACAGTAGTTTAGTTGCTCTAACAAAAGTGCTCCCATGAAGAAAACATTATTACATAGTCTATGCTATTTTTCATAGAATTCCTTGTAAAAAATTGGCATGTTAATATTTTGGTCCTTTTGTAAAAATACTCCATTTTTATACTACTCTGAAACTAACGCGCCTACAGTAAACTGTGAACAAGTAGGTGTGTTAGTAGGTGTGGTAGTTTTAGAGTAGTTTCAGTGTAGTTAGCTTCTCCCTTTCAGGCAGATATAAGGCAGTGTCCAGCAGCAGTCTGACCAGAACTGAAGAAGCAGCTTGGATGATCTGCAAAACATATTTGATCAAAATCTTTTGTCCAGTTGACCGAACTGAATTTGCTATTGGACAAATGATAGTTCATACCGAGATGCTCACATTAAAGAAAATGGGGGCAGGATAGCTCAGTATAGTATAAATCCTAGTGATCCACACCAGTACCATCTGATTGAGGTCGATGGGAACCGAAATATCTTTATTTCAAAGACAGTGTTCAGATGACAATCTTTGAAACCTTTTCTACCTTGGATCACTCCTAGACAAATGAAGGATTATACTCTCTCAACAAAAGCAATATTAAATTTCATTTTTGCCTGATTGAATGTTTTTTGTTAATGTGAACTGAACATGTCCTGAATACAAGAAAATAAGTTAAAAAACTTTATGTATTCAGGACATGTTCAGTTCAATAGTTTTGTATTTAGAGAGACACAAATGTGCATGCTTGGTTTAACAGGCAAACGCCATTATGGGCTTAATGGACAACTGAACAAGACATTTGAACATTATGAAAAGTTTTTTCCTATTCTGACTTTGAAATATAGTTAGGCTATTTATAAGCCATAAGGACTATACACCATACTTCAGTAATCCTGGGTGTTTATGTAGTACTGGATAGATTTTTTAAGTGCAGCAGTGTCCCAGCAGCCTCTTCTCCTCCTCCCTCCGCCCATCTGCAGTATCGTGTTGTGCTGGACCACGAGCCACCGGCGGCAGCCCATACCGGGGTATCACAAACATCTCACATAGCACCTCCTCCTCTCCACATGCATGCTACAACACTAAGATCTCATCTACTCCACAGCAATAAAGCCGGGTGCTTCTCGTGTCTCCAAACGCAGCTCAAATGACATCACATTGCTGCAGTGCTGCACTGTCCGTGAAAGGTGTCAGTCGTTTCCTCGGATAACTAACGCTCGTGTGTTCAGTTAGGCGACCACTCCGGGCTGTGCTCTGCTCCAGACATCATGGCGTGACCGCGACTATTTACACCGCGAGGCTCGTTACGCAGTTGGACGGCGCTTTGAAAAGGCTGCTTATTGTCCGGGACACATCGTGATTCTCGCTCTAAAGAAATCCTCCGCATTGCTTTGTGGAAGAAGTCGTATAAGAGAACTAATTGCTCACATGGGCTGCTCTCTCGAAGGACGGAACACGCTATCCGTGCTTGGGTGGGATTCCATCGTTACGCTCGAGACGGAGGAAGTTGTGGCAACAAATTGCTAAAGCCTGTCTCAACTGCCTGTCTCTACTGGCGGTGAGACTGGCGTGATAACTGCTGAAAACCGCTGCTTGGTAGTTTTTGAGCTTCGTAGCTTTATTTTTTAGACTTGGCGCAGAATCTGACGCCAACATCCCAGTCGTCAGATGCGCTTGGAAGCGACTGCAGTTTTTCGTCAACGATCCATCTGGGCTGTGAATGCGAACACGCGTGAGACTTATTGGAAATTAAACCTTCCCTTATTTTTGCGCTACGAAGCTCAGCGCGATGGACCTGAAACGACCACGTACTGACGCTGTGTCCCCGTAGAAACATACAACTCGGGCACACCTGACTCTGAGCGTCTTTTTTACCTTGGACAATGGATTTTTGGCTTTAGGTTTTAGCCACACTCCGGTCGCTGTTGAAATTAAGGTGGGGTTTTTATTCCAAAGCAGGTAACAGGGATCCCGCTCTCACAACGAAGGCTGCATATCGTCTATTGGATTTTTGCACCAACCAGACAAACCTAATAAGAAAAAAATAAGATAAACGCGTCTACGCACGATGGAAATAAACGACTGTATCTGCATCCGACGAGGGAAAATTGGCCCCACTCTTTAATGTTTGTTTTATGAGGATTACTTTTGGTAAGTCACATGGCACACTTGGAGAGAAGGGGGACCATGACTTTAACACCTTTTGAGATGTTAAAGTATGAAGTATCGTTCTATTTTTCTGTCTATCTGTCTATGTATCTGTCTATTTCTCTATCTATCCGAATGTTCTCTGGATACTTAAGCACAGTGGAGCAGGTCTCACGTGGTGGAGCACTTATAGCGGGGGTATGAATGCTGTTAGGCCCACGATGAACAGCCTTGGCTATTTAGTGCGCAGCAGAGATGCTTAAGTTATGACACATTAGTTGAATGCCCATAGACAGTGAGAGCGTGTGGAGAATGGGCCGGGTATGTCTGCATCAGGACCACTAGAGCATATAGGCCAACAATTCATAAATGTGAGCTTTCATAGTCCCTTCAGGGGTAACTGTCCAGGGTGCTGAAGTAGTGGAGCCGTCTGAGGCCAGAATGCAAAAGTAGAACTTGCAAATATTTTTTATTTTTTTTTGGGTTACTAACGAGACTGAAGCTGGGTGTCTTGTCATGTTGTTATTGTTTACTAATCAGTCCGCCCTATTTGAAGATGATAGAGAGTCCCAGATAGCCTGATGCATCATGATTAGGATCTCATAGGCACTATAAATGAGTGCTGCCAATTGTGCCTGCTCAAATGTTCAGCCCCTGCCATCATTTCGCCATTATTCAATAAGCTCAATAGCCTCAGCTTCCACTCAGCACTTCTGCACAAGTTACTCCCAGACTCTAATTTTGGCACATGGAGGCAGAGAGGGCCTCAAAGGTCACTGTCTGGTCTCTGGGACTGTTCTCATCACTCAGAGTACAGCAGAAAAGCAGATGGGGATCCATGTTGTACAGCGCAGGCACGGACACAGCCAGGTTGTAAATTTATTAGATTGAGCTGGGGTTAGGAGTCAATACACTTACACAGAAGTCAAGAGTACATCCTTCATACAGGCCAACTTCATCCTCATAATTCTGTCCAGGAATCCTCTGGGGAACAAGTATTGGCTAGTTCTGCTATCAGGGGGTAGCCACCAGCCTGACTGCAGTGAACATGGATCTACTGGGAAACACAGTAGTGTACAGGCTGCTTTACTTAAGTGAGCTTAGGGAGTGAGCAGTGCACTCATACATAGAGCAGAGCAGCGGTCAGTGGAGAGCTTTTTCTGCTCAAATAAAACAGCAGGGGGGAAATGGAGGCTGTCGCAGGGTTGTGGCACTGCAACAAGCAATAAAGATACTTGACTTTTATGGCTCAATAAAGAGAAGCAGCTATTTTGGGCATATTGTTACATTTCACTGGATGATAACGCTGTGTGCATAATTGAATTGGATGAAATGATCTTCTTAACACCGAGCACTATAGGTTTAACTCTGCAGTCTCCTGAAATAGAGGTTAATTAGCTGTCTCTACCTTGAGTTTGGAAATTGTGTTGGGAATAAGTGTTTAATGCAGGCCACTTAAATGTTTCGATGTCCTTGTTTTTATCAATTCACTGTTGTTGGTAATGGCCCTATATGGTTTTACCAGTGCGTTGCAGTGTGTTACAGCAGAGCCTCAGAGCACCGGCTGTCTTGTGTGTGCATAATGTGATCAGACAGGATGGTCATTATCATTATCATGAATTATTCTGAACACTCTCACCAGGTAGAGCACTAGTCCAGGATGCACTAAACGTACAGCGCTGTAGCAGTAAATGCTTTAAAAGTGTCATGGCAGATGGGATGGGGGGTCTGTTTTTGGGTGCTGTTCTCAGACCTGGGGTTAGATTAATGGGTGCTCTCTTGCTTGCCATTCTGTTGCATTGTGTTACAGCAGCTGCTTGTGTTGCCTGTGTCATGTGTTCACATTATGAAATCACAAGTCTAGGTTATCAACCACTGCAGGTATCAGAGTAGAATATAAGTGTCACCTTTTCATTTATAAGCCAGTGATGGAGGCTTTAAGAAGAGATTTTAAACCTGAACTATGAAAATAGCCTGGGTGACTCATCCTCGCTGTGACATTTGCACATTGTACACAGTTGTACCAAAGATGTTTTTCAAGTACTCTGAGCTATGAGAAGGCAAAGAGACTTTTTAGCATGCATGTAATTTTCCAAAGCTAGACACAATTATGCACAGTAGCAAACAACAATAGCACAAAATGAAGAACATAATGCGGTAGTGTATAGACAAGGGCAATAAAAGACCCATTTTATTAGAAAAGAAGTGAGGTTAGGCTATGGTCTTGTTAGAAATATTAATTTAAATTTCAAAACTCAGTTTAGCATTTTGTGAATTGCTTCTCTCGGTTCTGTGATATTTTGTAAATAAACAATACATCAAAGAATGAGATGATGAAAAAGCGTGAAATAGTTTGAAAAGAGTGATGTCAGGGAAAGAAAATGCTCTACCATTTTGGTAACAGTTGGGTTTGGAGGCTGAAAGAAGAATTGATTCAGTTGTGGAAAAAAGGATTGCAGTGAAATAGGTACCTTGAGACAGAACAAGATGGATGCCTCTACCAAGACAAGTTATTTACTACTGTAGATGTGGAAAGTTTGAAGGAGGGCATAACTAATGATTCACATTATTATTTTACCACATTTAAGAGCATTATTGCATTTAAGCATGTAACGCGATAAAATAAAGTTAATCAAAAGAAACGTCAAATAAAATAAAACATTTCTGGTATATAAGTTTTCCTCAACAATGCGCTGTTTATCAGTTTATGTACTTGACTCAGCTTTAGCTTTAACCACACTTTAAGCATTCATGAGAATAAACAGACAGATACTGAGTGTATAAGAAGGTAGATAAACTTCTCAGCACCTGTTCATTATCTCCTGAGCCTGTTCACATGAAGATAGGGCACTAATGGCTACACTCAGCACAACCATATAAATTACATTGTAGCAAGGAAGTATGCATTGTGATTACTGCATTGAGCTGTTGTACAGAGGTAATAGTTATAGTCTTAAATTATATTATAATAATATTTTTCACTTTTCAATTGAATACAATAACCAACCAAATTCAAAGTAAAACCAGTGCGCACCTTTATTGCACACTATTGGTTAATTTATGGCTGCCTATATTGCTTCAGTTGCAGGTCTAGTCCTCAGAGTGACCTCAGGACTGACCCACTCAATCTTCTCAGAGCAAAGGCGGCACATTTTCACAGTTTTGAGGCCCAGGCTTACACAGAGTTCAAAGTCACACAGGTTAAATGGATCACAAACTTGCGGGTGACCTTGGTGCAGTCGCCGCTGGGCTTTGTCTCTTTACATGCTGAAATAATCTGTATCCTGCTATTAAAAACAAGACACAACAGCACAAAAATATGGACACTGTTTATCATGTGAAGCTGTGTAAAAGTGAGTGAGACTGGTATTAGTGTGTCTTTGTTACTCAATGGACTTGTATGTTTTTCATCAGTGTTTACATGTACAAACTGTCTGATCCTCATTTGATTTCTGAATATATTTGATGTGAGAAATCTGATTTCTTTCTAATTGTTCACACCTGTCCTGGCTTTGATAAGTAAAAATGGGCAAACTGATGGTGCAAAGACAAAAATAATTAAGAAAATATTTTAAAATGTGTCTTCCAAATACAAAAAATACTCAATGATTAAGTGATCTATGTTACCAGGTGTTTGATCAGATATTTTGTAAATGGACAGTTCAGAAATTTGAACATAGAGCCTCATTTCCTAGTGAGCCAGTCCTTGTATTTGGAGAGGTCGCTGGTGCTAGCGCATGTCAATGGCCATAGTTGGCCTGCCACTAAAAACAGTCTTACCCACTCCACAAAGCACCCGAAGCAATTCATTTATTACGCCAGACTATTGATGTAAATGTCTGTGTTGATAGAATAATGTTTGAAATACTAACCTTGCATCGCATGAATCATCACATGTTGAGGGACTATTTTCTCAGCAGCAGTGGTGATATCGGTCCGCCGCTGCCAAGCTTTCGATCAGGAATTACAACTCGCTGCTGCTGCTCACATGTAAATCCTTCAAATGCAACGTTTGTTATACTTGGTTATACTGCACTGTGGAGTGGGTAAGACTGTTTTTAATGGAAGGCTAACTATGGCCATTGACATGCTCTAGCCTAGCACCAGCACACTCTCCATATACAAGGACTGATGGTAGTGTCTCCACGCGTTTCCAGCATTTTGCCTCACTAGGAAATGAGGCCCTATGTCCAAAATTCCCAAGTGACCCTTTAACACGCACCAAAAAACTGATCTAATTACTGGGTTATCTGATTCTTCTTGTTATCTGTTTCTGGACATGTAAACGTGCCCATCTTGAGCTATAGAATGCTTTGTAGTTGCCTAATTGGTTCCCTTTGCTCATAGCCTTAAAATGCACATTATTCCAGACCATCAAAGCTGTTTCCAAATGATAACCTTATTTGCCATTGTAAAAAATTACATGGGAAATGAATGGTTTTGGAGTTGTGCTTTGGCCCTTTTACCCCTCTCTACATAATAATGGTTGTGTCATTTGTTATTGTGGATTTGGAGTGTGCGCCTGGAGCATGCCTTTTAACCATGTCGGAGCGTGTTGTTTTCCTGACACATGGATAGAAACAGATGAGCTAAGGAGCTGCCGCGCTTCAGCACTGACCCTCTTGCCGCTACATGACGAATGTCACATAAAATGGAAGCTATAGGGTGTGACCAGCATATACAATAGAAGTCTGTGCAGGGAGGCCACTGGCAGGCTCAGGCAGACTACAGCTGGAGAACCACACACAGCCAAGTATAGGATGAATAGCAAGCTAATTATACTCACTGAATGTAATCCTATATTGGACTGTTCAGCTGAGACATCATAGTTACATATACCATAAACAGTCAGTGTACAGAAGGGAGTTTTTTAATTTTTCTACTAAGTGGTTTACACAGCATTTAATTAAGCCATATAAATACAAAATGAATTAACGTATAATCGTGATATCATAGCTCATAAAATTGTGAAATCGTATGCTATAAATGGGTTATTAATCAAATACAAAGACACCATAAATGCTTTCTCATATCACAGTTGTGCCACTGGACAATAGGGCTCCATGACATGGGGGGATGAATCTGAATGTATGTTTTCCTTACAAGTACTTGTAATAAGATTTATTATTACTTATTTACATTCAAAAGTAGAATTTAGAGTCCTCATTGTAAACTTATCCAGGATCATTGACATTTGAAAGAAGACTGAAATATGAACTGGGAAACTGTTACAAGAATAGCATGCATTTCAAAACATGTAGAGGTCTAAACTGCAGGTATAACAAGATTTTTTCTAAAAACACGGGCCTGTACCATTTAAATCCTTGCAACCTTTTCAATTTTGTTTTGATTGTGATTAATCTTGCAGCATTACTGTACAATCCAACAATATGCACCGTAGGTATGAATGCGGTGTGTGAGTGTTGGTGGTGGTCGGAGGGACCGTTGGCGCCGCTTGGCCTGGCAGCTACGCTTCTCTCAGCCTGCCCCAGGGCAACTGTGGCTACAGCAGTAGCTTACCACCACTGGGTCTGGAGTGAATGAAGAATGCTCTGTTAATAATGCTCTGTAAAGCATCTTTGGGGACATGTGTCTGTGAAAAAGTGCTATATAAATAAACACTTACCTTACAATGGTCAAAATGTATTGCATACAGGCATCACTTTCATTTAACACAATTATTTAGTGAACATATAGTCAACTGACAATTCACTTGATAGCATGTGTTTTCCAAAGGGTTTCTCATTCATTCTACCACCGCTGCTGCCTCGAACCCTGTCTGAGTGTGACTGCCTATGGCCATTTAAATAAAGGCTTTAATATGCTGTGTACAGTACTGCGGCCAGTGTTGTTATAGTGGCTGGACTCTTGATGGACTCTGATGTCTTTCACTACTGTCTTCCTCTATAGTCTTCCTGTGTATAGCTGAAGGTGACATTGATTCAGCAGATGCTTTCACTCCCCGCATCTGTTCATATTGATCAATAACTTCTACCAAGAACAACATTTCCCTTTTGGCTCTACAAAGTAAGCCAATTAAGAAAGCTACTCCCTCCCATGCCCATGTGAAATGCACGCCAACACAGCTCAGTCCCTTTAAATAATGCATGAGAGTAATATTTTATTGTGAAGCGCTCCCACACTAGCTAACCTGTTCTATTAAGACTTTCTTTGCTGCACCACAGAGCAACAATCCAAATGCAGGGCAGTTAATGGAGCACTCATTCCTGACGGGCATTAACAACAGATAATGCTCACATATATTATTGCCACTAAATATGTCACTATAATTGGAGCTTCTGCCAATGCACATTGGTTTGTTGGTAAGCATACTTCTGCAGCTGCACTGTCTCGCTTTCATTTTTTACAATTTTTGCGGAACATGAAGCCTTTCCTGGAAACAAATGATTGAATATAAAATGTGCAAATTATAGCCTTATTGATTAGAAGTAATATAGGGTCAGGCAATATGTTTTCTTTAATATCTTATCAAATTCCATCCATACTTTTAAATTGGGTCAACATGTCTTTAAAATGATACTTGCTTCTGGGCTGTAATGAGATGGTGAACAGGTCACAGCAGTCAGTTTGGTGAAGGCATTGATGCTGGTTCAGAATAATGCATTGTATGTTTTAAAAGGGGCTGGAGCTAATTATAACAATATGTCCATGAATAAGATAAGCTAAATGACAACGATTACAACAATTAATCAAATGTTTTTCCTCACATTCATCAATCGTAATTTTTCCATTAAATTTAATTTTGTCTTATTAAAAACAACTCAGAGAGAACTCAATAATATTTCTCTACAATGTCTGAATATTTTCAGCTTGGCGTATTTTTCTATCACATAAATCCCCCCTTTGAAGCGCTTCAGCCTTGACCTTTTTTTTCCTTTTCTATTCCAACTCTTTTTTTGGTTGTACTACTGTGCCTAATAGAGCTACCAACATTTTTCCAGCGAACACAAGAGGCTTTCTCAATTTGTTTTTGCATATTTTCTTTCTGAAGATTGATGTAAAAACCCAAGGTCTGCTTCTTTTTAAACTAACCGAGAATTAGTCAGGTAATTTGTTTTTTTCTTTAATGCTTAATTCATAATCAAAGCTCTAAGTACGGAGAATTCACAACTTGATTTTTAGTGTGTGCTTTGAACCAAAAAGAAAGAATGCTCAACCTTGATTTAAGGCTACTAAGCAACGAATTTCACTGAATAAAAAAACAAAACAAAACTGCTTCTGAGGGGAGAACTTGGCTTGTAAAAACAAATCAGGGGTGGAAAAAATTATAAATATATTAACTTAAAGTAGAACATAAACTATTCATGTATTTGGCACAAATCCAGCCTTTTGGTGTACTGGTATGTATTATTTCATACTGTACGCACGGCACTGGCAAACTGGTAATTTACTGCTGTGCACATTTTCAAAGCTGGCAGGTTTATTTTAATATATGCCTCTACAGTAACATGCAAAAAGCCTCTGATTATTGCAGTTTAAATCTTACTGTGTTCTGAAGCTTTTATTGCACTGAAACACAGAGAAATGTGCACTTGGGCAAGATTTCAGATGCAGATATGCTAGTTTCTGCTGAAAATTATGGTGCTACTAAGGTTTAATTAGTATCCTTTTAATAGCATGATTAATTCAGTGACAGAAACACATTGGAGTAGGTGTGAGGACTGGTGCTGTTATAACAAAAGTAATATTAATGCTGTTAAGTAGGGGTGACTTTACTCTTTTAGTTTCAAAATAGTACTGGCATCTTGTGTGTTCGCACTTGTCCCTGTTGCATCCTGGTTTGAACCCAGTTTAGTTCAGACTTAGTTGGATATTGTTTTGGTTCTTTTTTTTAAGCCATTGTATTTATAATGCTGGGTTCGTTTAATGCTTTTCTCCATGGAAATGTTAATGCTTTGTCTGGAGTGTTTCACAGTATGGTATTAACCTTTCTACCAGACCCGTTACAGGTCAGATCAGACCAGATCAAATCAAAATGCCTTTTTTTTAAACCTATAATTGAATAAATGTAAGGTAGAGCTTTAAAAAATCTAATGCTGTGGAATCATAGACTATAAATAACTGGACATAGCTAACGCGTTCCACATAGGAAGTTCGCATGCAGGCTCTTCCAGATCCTACCTACCCTGGCTCCCTTTGAGTTACATTGAAATATTGGGTTCCCTTTCTCTGTACCTACTGCTGTGAGCCTCGTCATTTTGGTGTTAAAATAATAATAATAATAATAATAATAATAATAATAATAATAATAATAATAATAATAATAATAATACATTTTATTTACTAGGTGCCTTTCTGGACACCCAAGGTTGCCTTACAACATTACAAGAACATAAACAAATTAAGTACAATTTAACACATACAGTTAAAAGCCTACAGTTCGTATTAACCCTCTCTACGTGATCCTGGGGTTTTTATTTCTCTGTTTTGTCTGTCAAAAAGTCCTATTCATAATATAGAGCCTGGCCTCCAAATTCGCTCCTATAACCGTTGCATTGCAAGCTTCATTTGTGTGGCGCTGAACACTCTGGGTGACATCACACTCGCATAGTCCACTTTTTTATACAGTGTATGTATAAAATTTTCCACATTAATGGCGGAGCAATGACAGATCCTCCACCAGAAAAATTACACAATGCACTTTTTAACATCTCCATGGAGTCAAGCAGATGGCAGATCCTCCACCAGAAGAGTTACTTAGTGTCCCTTAAATAAAAGCACCTTGTGACCACCTCTTACAGTTTTTGCATACTTTACTATTGAAAATGTGGTTCCTGTGTGCCATATGTTATTTGAATAGTCTTTAGCTAAGCAGTACAAGTCATTGATCAGCACATTATTACACATACATGGGCAAAACGATTCTTCAGCAAGGTAGTTTCTTGCTGACAGCGACTCTGAACTGTGGCTGAGAAAATCCATTCACCCGTACACATTCACATGTATTGGTTGTTTCTTCCCTGTATCCTCACTGTTTACCAAAGTTTGCCCATTAATTAAATGGCCCAATGCATGCAGAGTGTGCGCTAATTTCAGCCATACCTCATTTTGCTTCTATTTATTGCCATGTTTCATCAGATTGATTTTTGTATTTGTTGGATTGTGCCCAGTCTCCCCTATGTCTAGTGGCTGACTTCCTGTTTAGAAAACCTTTATAAATCCTTTTCAGAATAATGTACATCTCTCATATGCTCTTTAATGGGATGCATGCTGAGTGCAGTGTGGAGAAGTATAATGTAATTTACCAAGCCCAGTTCTTTTAACCATTGATGAACTGTACTTAAACTGTACTTTGAGCCACTTTACTGCTTGAGCAGACATGGATGGTACTTAATATTTTTTAAATTTACCACTACCATTAAAATATCACCTAAAAATATACATTATATTTTAGTATGCATGATGTACTTAAAGAAGGGCATTTGTATGAATATAAAAATAAAAGGGGTGGATACTAACCTGAAAGTGTAGCTATATCACTTTTCTGTTAGAGGGTCCACCATCTGCTTGTCTCCATGGCGATGTCATTGCTCTGCCTGGAATGTTGTAGAGTATGACATCAATTACATGAGTTTTTATTGCTAAAATTGCCTTGAAAAACATGCATCCTTTCTCTGAGCCACCTTTTTTGTCACCATGGAAATAGGCAAGTTGCAGAAAAATCCTGGTAAAGGAATAACATCAGCAGCTGGCAACCTTCCAACAGAAATGTACCTACAACAACATGGAAGTGTCATAATTTAATGTCGTGTCATAATGTATATATGTGTTCCTTTTGTTGGTCTTCCTCTATTTTCCTTCTTTCTCTGCAGTAGTTAGTTATAGTTATTATAGTTAGTATAGAGAGTTATGAAAGATAGTATAGAGATAGAAAGAGTTATGAAAGATAGTATGTCACGGTAGTAATCTCATAAGTTTCCTGTTTCAGTTAGTAGTAAATAAAGATATGTCACAGGTAGACTCACTTGTTTAGTTCAGCTTTACGTGGGACTGTAATCTCTAGACTCATTTGTTTAGTTTAGCTTTGTGGGGGGCGGAGGGTGGAGTGGAAATGTGGGATTGTTCTTTTTTAATCACTGTAAAGTGCTTTGTGTTGCATTTTTGTATGAAAAGTGCTCTATAAATAAAGTTTGATTGATTGATTGTATTTGGCATGAAATTGCAAAAAAAAAGTCAGTAATGAACACATTGCCTTTTTTTTTTTTTTTTTTTTTAACTTTTAACATGCCCATATTACTTTATTTTCTGATCTATGTTATAATGTTGTTTCCTCATCAAAAACATAACTGGAGTTGTGTTTTGTTTCATTCACACATGTTTAACACCCAAACCCTGCAAATTTAGGCTGAGTTCTTCTCTCAAACAGAAAATACCCTATTCCACCTTGTGATGTCATATAGTAATACAGGAAGTGCTCCACTGTATTTTTAAATTCCATTCACCCTAGACACTAGAATCATTTGGATAATTTCAGTCCCTGCCAAATTGCCAGTCTCTGCTGGTAAACGGTAACTATTAACTTGAAAATTACCACTACATGACATCACAAGAATAAACAGACCATTTTGCACTTTGGAGATGTTGACTAATAATAAATGGTTACTCAATCATGTATGAATGAAACACAAGTACAGGTATGTTTTTGAGGACGTAATATTACAATATGGCTTAAAGCTCATAAGAGTCAATTTTGCATAATACAGGATCTTTAAATATTCAGGTACAGGAAACAAAAATGTGTTGTTTCTTGTTAGGGATTATTAACCTTTTACAGAATGAATTAAAACCTTTATTGCCCCTATCACATAAGAACCCAGATAGACAATGTTAAGATATAATCCATGCATAGGATTACTGTTGACTGAGTAGATGAATACTGCGTGGGACAAAGGATATAATGCATCTGTTGGTCCAGATGATATGAGCCTGTATTCTGCTATGGACGCTTTGGTGTGCTGTGAAATATTTACACAATGCACATTTTTTACGATTTGATAAACACTGATTGCCTGGCCTTTTGTTGTCTGTAACTCCGACCTGAGGGGAGAGCAGGAATGACAGTAAAGCATCAGGTTGGCTAATTGGCTAATTTGCACTCATAACGGCCGGGCTAACCAGTACCGAGAACAGCCAAGGAGAAAGTTGACATAAAAACATCCAGAAGACCTTTCCAAGTGGCTGCTGTGTAATTGACTAGATATAATTGTGTCCCACATTAGCACCTGGTTATTGCACTGTTTATAGCAGAGCATCATGGTGACATTGGTAAAAACAAGATAGATGCGGATTCAAAAAATGGACACATCTTTTTTTTCAAACCTAGAGGATGCTTTTGTCCTTAATGTAGCCATTTCCAAAGAAGAACTTCTCTATTTCTTCAGGACCAGTGGAGTGGTTCATGTGAAGTGGTTCATGTGAAGTGGATCACTACGAGCAGCTGCTGCCAGGTCCTAATGTAACACAGGCCAAATATAGACTCACAATAATGTTCCCACTGCGCACACTTTTTTAATGCAAGTTGCTAGGCTTTGAAAAAGTAAGCAGGCTTAGTCATCAGAAAAACAAAGATTATCAGGTGATCTATTCAAAAGTACAGAAATGGGAATAAAATGTGTTTGTTTTTTAGGTCTAGAAAAGCTTTTACCACTGAGTCCAAAATCTGCTAATGTCCCACAGGCTGCCATGATGATTGACACTATTAAATGAAAAGGCAGGTGCTGCTGGTTGTGTTTTCAGTCACATTGACCTACTTTTCGAACAATTTTCATATTTTGGAATTTATTTTTTGTCATAAATTCGTCATTATTCCTGATCTTGGTTGAATTGTCAGGTTCTCCACACCTCAAGATAAGAAAGACCTACTTTCCTTGGTGTCACGGTTTGAGTGTGGTTGAGGACCCCAAAGCAGAGACATAGGCGCAGGTAGATGTTTAAACAGGTTTATTGCCGGGATTGAAGGATGTGGTGATGGAAACCGGCTGGAGATATAGACGGAGGGAAGACACAGGGGTAGACTCACGGGTAGACAGACTGGACAACAAGGTCAGGCAGGACGACGTGGACAAGCAGGACGACGACGTGGACGTGGACATGGACAAGCAGGACGAGGACGTAGACGAGGGATAGAGGAGGAATGAACTGACAAAGAACAAAGGATGAGGACAGAACTAAATAGTGGGGCTGATTAGACAATTAGCTGCAGGTGAACCACCGAGCAGGTGATCCACACTGCAGCATTAGCCCAGCCACGCCCCCGAGAGGAGCAGACAGACACAGAAGGGAGGGGGAACACACAACAAACACCAAACCCTGACACTTGGTTACACGAAAATATATGTCAGGATAACAATAGGAGCCTTTCACAGCCCATCCCACGAAGCAGGCTCTACCCAGTACTGCAGAAAGTACATGACACTGTGTCCCACAAATATGAATTGTGTTCAAGAGAATTAAAGCTTGTTTGTCCAGCAGTGCCCCAAATGCTACAGTGATCGGGCCCTTGCCAAATGGCTTCTGTTGATCCACTGTTTTGTCTTAATTATGAATACTGAGCAAGTGTAACTCACTGTGGGGATGTGGGCCTGCCAAACTCAATGAGCCTAAATGCCGGATGTGAATATTTAAATGGTCGACACTGAAAATATGCAAATTTACTTAAGCTTTCCTGGTGGCTTTAGGCATACTTAAACATGAAAAAATTAGTAAATACTAGGGGTGTAGCGGTACATGCATTCATACTGAACCATTTTGGTATGGGATGTCAAGCTCCCCTCCACTACATGGCAGACATATAATACTGCATCCCCAACTTGGAATTTCGTCATGCTTCTATACAAAATAGTTGAGTTAGAGCACATTGAATTAGCACGAGTGGGGATAGTTTGCAAGCAATATTGTCTAACTCGGTGGGGGAAAGGACGGCTGCTCAGTGCGGGGGGATTCTCTCGAGATGTCGCTAGCGGCTGATCCCATGGCCCTGGGAAATGGCGAGATCCGGGCGAGAGAATCTGTAAAGCATGCAGGTTCCTGGGGCCGCGGCGAGGTGCGGGCGGCTGTATGCCGGCCCTTAGGATCAGCTGCGCTGTCTCAGCCCCCAGATGTTCCAGGCAAGACTGTTGACCAAATCAGATCTAAACCAGGACTGAACCAGGTCTGAAACAGGTCTGAACCAGGTCTAAACCAGGACTGAACCAGGTCTAAACCAGGTCTAAACCAGGTCTAAACCAGACCTAAACACTTATAATTATAATAGTTATAATTATTAGTTCTTATTATTAGTAATGATTTTCACAGTTTGTTTACTATTTACTTGAACATTCAGTATTGTGCAGTATCGCATACACAAGGTGAGGTGCCATTCTGGCGGGAAAGATGTGCTGCATTTTATCATTCAATCATGTGCATTTTGTCCCCATACTGTACCAAAAACCGTGATCTCAAAACCGAGGTATGTACTGATGTGTGATTTTTGTGTACCGTTACACCTCTAGTAAATACACAAGTACACAACAATTTCATAACATTAAATTGGGTCAATAGGTTTTATGGCGTTTAGTACTTGTGATCGGATAACACTGTGGTATTAGCATTGCAGTAATTTTTTTACAGTCTTAAAACATTAAAAACAGAACTAGGCTCATTTTAAACAGTATTGTTAACTTCCTAATAAATTCCTAGCATCCTAATTATTCACCACAATGATTTTATGAGCACTTTCCACAACTTTCAGAAGCAAGAGCGAAGTTTTGGCATCATACCAATACTAACAACAACTAGCATGCTAACTGTGCTTTAGTGTTACTTCCTGGTTTGATGATAAAAACTTTATAATTACATGCAGGCTGTGCACACTGGTCTCAGTTTAACCCCAAGAGTTTCTTTTGCAATTTATCTGTACTGGAGTGAAACAAATTTTACTTTATTACATGAAAAGGGCTACTGAAATTTCTACTTCTCTACCTCGATGCATTTGTCTACATATTGCATTAGCTACCCTTGTGTATTTTGAAGGAACTGAGCCACTCTGATTCAAACAAGCGTGAACTGGCCAAACAAGCATTATAACTACTCAGACTGTGCAAAACTACACCTTCTATATTCTGACCCCACCTCACTCTTGTCTGTCAAACTGCATCAAGTACACCAACCAAGGAGGTCAGCTGCAGATCATTCCTGACCAGTGGTGCAGAGATTCTTGATCATATGAAAGTTTTACGCCCTGTTCTTGGCTATGCAGAAAACTAGCAAACAAGCAGAGTGTACTAAAAGTGCTGGCGTTGTTAAAGTGAGTTGGTGAGAAGGAGGTGGTAGTAGCAGGTGGTTGCAAGAACAGCCTTTTCGAAGCCACTCAAGCTTGTGCTTATTGATGGCTCTCTGACAGGGCGAGGCAGGTCATTAGATATACCAGACAAACTATCTCTCCATCGGGAGGTCTGATGAATGAAGACTGTGCAGAGGTGTCGTGGGCCCAGGTTCTATTGACTAAAAGTGCCTCATTTATGAAGCCAAAGATTAGTGATATTGAGCCTAATGCAAGACAGCATCCCACCAGTTGTTTGGATAGACGCCATGTTGACAAAGTTCTTCGTCTTTTTTTTATGTGTAATTTATAAAGGCTTCTTCTTTGGAACATGAAAACGCCTAGTCACAGCTTGTGTTTTACAAAAGGGAAAATGTTCTTCAAGACAAAAACAAAGTGAAAAACAGTCCAATACTGAAGAAATACCTGGTTCAGTTTATTGCTCAGTTCTTGGTTCTGAGATTACAACACCTTGCATCCAAAATACTAAAGTAGGCCTGTCAGAAAATGTATGGCCAGATACTCCAAATACTACACTAAAAGCGTTGAGTGTTGAAAAAAAAAGAAGAAAATTACATAAATTGCACAAAATTGTGTCTTTCCATAAAGGTGCATTACGTAACATTTCTAGTAGAGGGTCGGCCACCTGCTTGTCTCCATGGAAATGTTACTGCTTTATCTAGAAGGTTGCCTAGTAAAGATTAAACCTATTTATCACAGGGAGACAAGTAGGTTATAGCGCAATGCTACATTACAATTCAGAACTGTGGAGAATCGCCTCTATTCACAGAAGGAATTACTTATTTTTTTAGCAAAGAAACACTCGTAATTAATAAAATTATGTACTTTTAGTCTCCTTTTAAAGACTCCTGTGGGCTCACCACCCGCAGAGGGGTTCATAGGTGGGGTCAGGTGCTATGAGTATTGGGCAGCAAGCTGCCCCCGCGACCCGGCCGGATTAAGCGGGAGAAGATAGATGGATGGACTTTTAAAGTCATACCATGGAACAATCCAGGCAAAGCAATTACATCTCCTTGGAGATAACTAGGTAATGGACCCTACACCAAAAAAGTTGTGTAGTGCACCTTAAAAAAAAAAGAAAGAAAAGAAATTACATGTTGTATGGTTAATAAAAGGCTTTTCATTTTAGTATCAATGTCTGTATTGAGTAGTTTTCTTTTTCCATCCAAATTGAGACAGACAGTTATTCAGGATGATTAATTTGTGTGATTAGGTTTGTATGAATGTATCTATGGCCATAATTCCAATAGTATATTTGTAAACATGTAGGCGTGATATTTGCACCTGTGCACCACATTCTCTTCTCTATGAGCAAAGCCTGACACTGCATCATAGACTGTATATATAGTTTCCTTCAACAGCCTCATTCCTGATTGGCTCTTTGGTTTCTCAGATACTTTTTTGCAAATATGGAACTCGGCTCCAAATTCACCTCATAACTGCTAACCTTGACAAGCTTCATTTGACTGGAGCCAAATGCTGTGGGTGACATCACACTCCCTTAGTCCACTTTTTTATACAGTCTTTGCAATAGACATCAAACCTTTAGCTCTTCCGTATATTCCTCATCTGTGTCTAATATCCCAAATCCATTTTTAAATAAACAATTGCCATTACTGTAAGAAGCTTTTTGATAATCTTGTTTGCATAAGTCGCTTGTTGGCCATGTTCATTTTGTCACGTTTAACTTGGAGTGTCTCTAGTTAATAATCCTCTATTTAAAAGACTTGTCAGGATTTTCACACTTAATTTTGACAAACAATCTGAACAAGTCCTTGTTGGCAATCTTACCCTTGTGTAAACTACTACGTGCCAAAACCTACCCTTAACTAAAACAAATATTTCTTTTTGTGTATAATTGATAGCAAACTATGAGGACATGGAACCAATGTCCTCTGTTTTTGTGCACTTTGTTGATTAGATGCTGCTATATGTGTCTCAGAGGAAATAAAGGCCTGGATCATGATGAAAAGGGGATGGCAATGGAGAAATACTCCACTGAAGTGCCTAGCATAGCATTGTAGTAACAAATACTACAGCAGCTTTGATTCATGGTGATTCATTCCTTCAGCAGCAGTTAAACGCTTCTATTGTTTTTATGTTTACTGTGGTGCTGGACTGTTGGATAGTATAATTAATAAAAGGATTACATTAACTGAATATAATGTACTGCTTATTCTATAGAGAGATGGACTTCTAATTTGGAGCAGACACCACTACTGATAATGGATTAGATTTGTAATTGCACTTTACCTTTCTCTATTATTCATGAGGTTACTCCTTAGTCACATTTGGTGGTGTCAAACTACAAGCTGCATTAAGTGTTTTGCCCAAAGATACAACAACAAGAAACAATGGCAGCTTGGACTTTTAACTCTAAATGTTTTTAATTGAGAATTACTGCAACAATTCTACCATTACATAGATATGTTATGTATTTTTTATTGCTCTAAAATACCTTCATACATCCTTAGAGTGAGTGGGTTTGCCACTCCTAAGACCCGACTCGTAGAGACAGGCACATCACCTGATTGTCCTCAAGGAAATCTCATTTCTTTGCATGGATGTTCCATGACAAAACTCATTCTATAAATGTCTTCTCTGTTACACCCAAGTGTAACACAAGTGTTAAACTAAAGTAAATCTAAATACATTAATATTTAAAACTCACTGCTGTTTAACTTTTTAAATAGCGTCATGTAATTTTCGATTAAGCAGCTGAGTAAGCACAGCACTTGGCAGCAGGCTGTCATTGGAGACACTTTGGGATGAGACATACACTCAAATTTGATCTTCTCTGATCTTTGTAGATGTACAAATAATAACAACTAGTAATATAAATTAGGGATGTTAACCAATGACCGTTTGACCAGTGGTTGAACGAATCAGCGTCAACTGGTCAAAATGTTTTGGTTGTTGGTTAAATGTGATCTCTAAATGATCATAGACAGTAGACTAAACGCACATTTTATGTGGTGTAAGGTCTAATCTTAGATTTACCCTGCCTTCGATTATCCATCCGACTCGGAGGTCCGAGGACGTTGCCTAGCGACACGCACTGATGCACCCTTTTTCCTCAAATGGTGCAACTTGGACCTGTGAGGGACTCAGAGGCAACCGAGGAAGGATTCAAAGACAGAATCCAAGATAGCTGCGTCCAGAGTGCGGGGGAGCCCGACCCCACGATTAACCCATTACACCCCCCTAAAAAGCCTTAAAAGCATAATTTTGACACTGTAACTTAGAAAAACTACACGATCTGGTTGTAAACAGGAATCCCCGTTTGGAGGAGGTGGGCACATCTGCGCATACCGATGCCCCCGAAAACACGAAATAAAGTCCGTTTCAAAACATACGCGAATCTGCGACAAGGTCCATGGTCAGCAACTTCTCTCCCCCACGCCACCACCACATCCACAAACACATCGCAGCAAAACCCACACCTGCCCCACCACGCAATATACACCTCCTGCCGCTGGACCCACCCTCTCCGACAAAACTGCCAGCTCCGCCGCACGACCCGCAAACAGCACTGTGCGACGGCCTGGCTGCAGCCCGACAGGTGCAAACGCAGAACTCCAGGCAGCCGCGCCCGAGCACGGCACGCCTAAAGTCCCAGTGCGCCCCGGATACAACAGGTGTTGCGGCGACAAACACAGTCTAACTGGAGATCACTGGATGGATGTCCCTCAGTAATGAGAACTACTGTTGACACACTGTTGCACACACACACACACATATATATTATATATATATATATATATATGAGATGGGGACCCCCCCAAATACTGACGGGTATTTCGCACACTGGCTGCGTCCAATGAACTGTTTGGACCTCTTTGTGTTTAACAATTTGACAATTTCAATAACTTGTATTACTGCAATACTTTACTGCATCTGTATCACTGCCTATGGGTATGGTAGTCAGTGTTATGGTAGAGCAAATATTGAACAAAAACACGAAGTTGACTAAAATTAAGTCATGAGGTTAGAGCCAGGATGATGAAGCAAAAGAAAAGTACCATGTGGGACCATTTCAACAAAATTAATGACACCGATGTCAAATGTACCTTGCGTGATACTGTGTTAAAATACAGTAGAAGCACATTGTCGATCATGTATCACCTCAAATTGCGACACCCTCAAGCCACTTCTACAGGTGAGAAAAGCCAACCAACCGTGCTAACTATGCTAACCGTGTTAACCATGTGCTAACTATGGCCCACCGAGTGCTCTGCTTTCTCTGTGTTTATGTTTATCTCTATAGTGATTTACTTTATGCATAGAATTACATGTTCATGTAGAAATGCTTTATGTGTGGCGTTGTCACACTTGTGTTCCGCGGTCTGCAAGTCTCTTCAAAGCTGTCATTTTCTGAAATGAGCCATGGCAATGTTTCAAATGGGCTCCTAACACTTGACTAACGGTCAAGCGGCTCAAAATGGCTGTTATTTCAACGAGTGATTAGATTTAGAATAGAATCTAATTTTACACTAGATTTAGAATAGATTTTAAACTGATCGGTTAACCGACTTTAACTGGCTAATGAGGCTCTGTGGTCGGTCAAGTTTTTGCCATCCTTAATATAAATGTTATCAAACTATTACTGCACAGGAGATAAAGGACTGAGCGTGTAAATATTCAGAACTGAGCATGTAAATCTGCAGCTATTGTGCCAAGACAAGGCCACTTGTGTACAAATTAGGGCTGTCAACATTAACGCGTTAATCGCGATTAGATTAATGCAATCCATAACGCGATAATTTTTTTTAAAAATCGCGATTAAAGTTTGCCAGCCTTTTGTCCCTTCTAACGCAATAATCAGCTCTGGTTCAGCCCGCGCTCAAATGAGTTGGAGCGGGAAGTAGTGTTCGGTGCTTTTCCCGGGAAAAACCAAGTGCGCAGAGGATGGACGCTCAGAACAAATTATAATTAACCAAATTGGGTTCGCGCTACTGTCCATATGTTTTGCACCACCGCGGAACCAGTCGTGATCCTCGAGCACGGAGCACCGGAGCAGCCTGGACCTGTAGCCCACGTTATCGCTTTCGCCGCACGGATCCAATGCACAGAGGATGGCAGGGAACCGCTCTGCCCCAGTCCAGTGCGCACTGGTCTTGCTCGTCCGAGAACCAGCACATGGAGGACGGAGCTGCTGGACTGATCTGACCAACACGCTCGAAGGATGGAACAAGACCAAGGACCAGATCACGGCCAGGGCCTGTTCTGAGGGGCTGCGCTTTACGATGAAGCTCCCGAGTCTTTATTGCTGTTACCCGAACCGAACATGTGCAGTGAGTTGTGTACAAAGTTCTAGGAAGAGGTACGTTGAGCGTCGGGCTGACCCCAAAATGGGCGGATAATGGATAAGCACTGATGAAACATCAATCGGACCAATTTTGGTTTGTTTGCCAGTGTGAAAGTGGACCACACTGGAGCCTATAGGCTACATAATGACAATTTTATTGCCTGGTGCGGACCAAATAATCAAACTAGTGGTGTGAAAATGCCCTAAGTTAGCAACTTCAAGCTAAACACCCAGGTGCAGCGACTGGAGCGTCCCAAGCGAGCCTCAGATCCGACTAACGATGATCACACGTCAAAGAAAATAACAAATAATAAATAAAATTGCTTTACATTATGGCTTTAAAACTGTCTTGAAATGCAAAATAACACAATTTTAAACATGCAATTCAATATGCGATTAATCGCGATTAACTATGGAATTTCTGAGATTAATCGCGATTAACAAAATTAATTGTTTGACAACCCTAGTACAAATGTACACAAACTAATTCAAAGTGCTTTACAGATTAGGAAAGACATTCAGATCACAATAGACAATAAACAAATAGAAACATGAATAAAGATAAAATTAACATTAAATGAGAAAAGTGCAGAATGAAAACCTTTCCTTCAGTTAAGACTAAAACAAACTAAAGTATAAAATGAGATAAACTACAGTATTTTTCCCCTCATAGTGTCTATTTCATTTTATGATTATAATATATGGTACCACTTTATAATAACTACACCTTAATTAGCCTTTATAAAGCATAAACATATGCATTGTTCCTAATGGACAAATTTATTAATACGGATGATTTAGACTTACATAATTAATGGGTTAGGGTTAAGTGTTAGGTTACTGATAGTCACTAAGCCTGAATCTATTAAAACAAATATTTGCTCATGCTTTTATAATGGATTATTTTAGTGATGCTGACTGAGTAGTAGTTGTAGCATTATTTGTTGATATAAAATTAGAATGAGTAAAATAGTTCCTCAGTATTTATTCTTACTGCTAAAAGTACTACCATATATATAAATACTCCCACAAACACTACATCGGCTGTCACTACTGCTCTCCACCCTCATGTCATTTTTAGATAATATTAAAGTTGACTTTGTACTGTAAACAATGTTTGTATTTCTGTTTAACACATGCAAAATGGAGCGGTACAAAAATGAAAATCGCTTTGTATGCTTGTGGCTTCATCTATAAATGCTACTCTGCAAAACCCAGTGCATTCTTATGGTAGGAGTAAATAATGCTGGTCTAGTGTTTGAATACTCTCTCCGGAGGGTCTATCAATCAACTCCGGTTTGTTGACTTTGTCCAAATTAGTTCCGATGGAATTGCATCTTTACCAAAAAAAAAAAAAAGGTTTATACAAGCAGCATCTAGGGCTGTACTCGACTAAAGAAATTCTTGGTCAACTAAAGACACGCACTGCTGATTGATTGCTCGACTATAAAGGGGGTGTGGGAATAGGTGTGAAAATCATTGTGTATCTCAGTGTATCTGAACCCAGACTGCACTGACAAGATACAACTGCACGGGGGTTTATGCCAAAGCAACTATATATCCAGAGGAAGGAAACACAGACAATTTCAACTTGTGAATCTTGTGAGTTTAATCTGCCTTTTTATATAAATACCAAAATATACAAAATGTTCAGGTAACTCGCTAAATACTAGCAAAGATATAATTAAGCACATATGCATTTTACTTTGGGCTAGCTCTTTATATGTGGTCCCTAAACTAAAGTGTTACTACAAAATTATTAGTCGACGAATGCAAATTTTGGGCAACAAAGACACCATCAACTGAATAACTGACCGAAGTCGTACAGACCTAGCGTTATCATTCTTTTTTGCGGTGTTGCCATGGCAGCGGACATTCTTCAGACCTGTCAGCTGCGTGTGGTGTCCTGTGGCTCAGCTGGGGAGAGAGAGCGCGTGCCATGTAATTGTCCTCTCTGCTGTTTGAATTCTGCACGGACACTTTGGTACACGGCACGCTCTTTCTTCTCTTTGCACTTTTCCCAGTGAGCTTGTCATACCTGAAAATATGCCAGAAAGATGAATCGGAATCCACTTTTTTTTATAACATCAAGATACTATACCCCACTTTTGTTCCATCTTTTATTTTGAAGCGTTGTGCGAAGGTACATGGGCCTATCTTAAAAATTAAAGGTGTTTAAACATCAAAGGATCCTGACGAAAAACTCACCGATAAAAGTCAGAGAGATGTGAAGCAGCCTGCCCTGACTTTTTGTTGCACTTCAGTCCATAGTGTCTCTTGGTGGATAATTATATTTGTTATGAGAAAGCTCTTTCACCTCAGTATTTGATGGTAATTGGAGCACTATCTATAGAACCAGCTTCTTTGATTTTTTTTTTCTGACCTGTGCTGTCGACCATATGTAGTTAAAGTTGCTCTATGTAACTTTTTTGTTTGATCTCCAGAAGTTGCTTGTCTCCTGGGATATAATTTGCTTTGTCTAGATGTTCCACAGTGTGACATTAAACCTGTGTATCTTATATTAATTCAGTTACAGGTGTTTTTTTACTTTTCTTTTACAAAAAAAACTTACACAAATACACATTCTTACTGTGAGCTGAATCACCTCGACCTACATCATCACCTGCTTGTCTTCATGGAGATAGACAATATTAATACCATACCAGAAATGACATAAAAGTTTCCAAGGTACCTTTCAATAATATTCTATTTTTATATTATTTAATATTCTAAGTTTCCATTTCTGTACATATATAGAATCGTACTCTTTTCTCAGTAGCCAGAGTATGGTGTGTATTGACTTGAGTTTAAAGCTCCCCTGCTCTACGGGGCCGTCACAGAATCCTAGCCTAACATGATTTGCATATTGATTCGTCATGAGTTTCCCGTGTGCATGTATGCCATTTTACCCCAGTTAACCACTGAATGGGACAAGTCAAAGAGACCTGTGTCTGGGAAAGGATTTTCAATTTCACTTTTGGCTCTTTAGCTGCTGAAAATCATGTGTTTTTTGTTACCTGTCTAAGTCCTGAAGTCACTGGGATAACATGGAGCAAGATCATGTCAATGCCATATTTTGGAACATTCCTGGCAAAGCAAGAACATCTCCATGGAGACAACCCAGTGGCATACTCTCCACCAGAAAAGTTACACAGTGCACCTTTGACAAGGAGTCAGGCTATGTAAGTTCTTAAATAAAAAGTCTTACTCCTAACCCTAAACTCTGAATCTTAATAAACTATGTGTTCATTATTAATCCTTTCTTCATGCTTTATTAATGCTAAAAAGATTGCCGGACAAATCCCAACAAATATCTCTCTGTAATTTTGTACAGACTGAGATCAGTCTCAAGGGTCTCAAGCCCGACCAAACATGATCATGCACTCAGATTTTTTTTTTCTTCAGTGACACATATAAAAGGAAGGAGCTCATTGGTTACCTATGATTTACAAATAAAATTGATTGATCTCAGATTAACACCCCAAAGTTTAGTGCTTGGCTCATTCCTTCTGCAGAAATCTGACATGTTTTTCAGTCCTCTGCTATATTTTTTCATTTATTTTTTCTTATGGACGGATCATTGTCCCTGATTTAAAAAAAAAAAAAAAATTTTACCTTTATTTACCCAGGAAAGTCCCATTGAGATTACTAATCTCTTTTTCAAGGGAGTCCTGCCATGCACACATCACTTTCATACTAGGCAATGTGGGTGAAGTGTCTTGCCTGAGGACACAATGACAGTTTTTTGCCACTGGCGCCCCACTGTGGCACCTGGAATTCCCAGCGGTCTCCCATCCAAGTACTACCCAGGCCCAGCCCTGCTTGGCTAATACCAGTCAGTCACACCCATTTGAAAACAGGAAGGTTCACACAAGATCAGACTCACATTTTAAGTATTTGAAGAAGTGTATTCTGGATCCCAGAGAACTAAAAATATGTATTTATTTTAAAGTGGTGCCCCTGTGCATTAGGCCAGTCCTGTCTTCCACATAACGTAGTACATATGACTGTGACTGGACTCTGAATGAACTGTCCATTTGAGTATGCAGAGCGAGCATTGCCTTGTTGAAAACAGATGCACCTTGTGTGTGTCTGCAGGGCTGTGTTTGCCTCAGCAGGACTCTGGTCTAATCGGGTGCCTAACATATGGCTCATGAGCCTACAGCTCTATCATTCTGGGCCAAGCGCACTAATAGGCTCCAAATGATTTAGCTCCAAGTAAAACACATTTCATGCCACAGATAGACCCACAACCATTAAGTTCATCCACTACAATTATGACCTGGAATAACTAATGCTCGACACAACACTCTCACATTTGCAGAGTCTTTCTAATGGTAGTTGCTTATTCAGTATGTAAATGGTTTTCTTTTTCATACATTTCCTGTTGATAAATTGAGGGGGAAAAAAACAAAAAAATTCAGACAGTGGGAAAACTGAGCCAAATGCTCAAAGATTTCCACACCTCAGAGATGTGTATGTACTTAGAGGTAGGGCTGGGCGGTATACCGTTTGAACCGGTATACCGGTAATTTTTATTTTTATGATATGAATTTTTTATTTACCGCCATACCGTGTGTGCGCGCATATGTCGGCAACACAGAGCGGCGGAACGTCGCACAGCGGTAGATTGAGCGGGGGCTGTTTTTCAGTGTTACACCAAACAAGCCAACAAGCCAGGTAAGGATAGCGAGTTGAGTGGTGAGCATGGACGAAGAAAATGACACAGACACAGAACTCATTCCGAAAAAGGGAGCCGTGTCTGTTGTTTGGAAATACTTCGGTTTTAAAAAATCTGACGCGGATCAAACACGCATCATCTGTAAGTGTTGTCGAGCTAATGTTTTAGCTGCAGGAGGCAACACAAGCAACTTGCTTCACCACCTCCGCCACAATCATATCCTGGAATACGAAGATTGCATGAAAGTAAAATCTGCATCTTCTCCCCAATCTCTGCGTAACGTTGGCACTGCAGCACAAAACACTACACAGACGTCCCTGGTAGGCGCGTTTGCTAAAGGGACCGTCTGTGTAGTGTTTTGTGACACGGCTCCCTTTTTCGGAGAGCGGGAGTGCGCGGAGCCGCGCCCGAGCGAGAGCGCGGGTGCGCGGAGCCCCGCTCTTCACCTTTTCGCCCGGGCACGGCTCCGCGCACCCGCGCTCTCCGCTCTCTCGCTCGGGCGCGGCTCCGCGCACTCGCGCTCTACGCTCTCTCGCCCGGGCACGGCTCCGCGCACTCCGTCTAAAGGGACCGTCTATGACAAGAAAAGCAAACGTTGGAATGATATTACCAACTCTAGCACACTCCACTTAGCCAAAGACAAAAATACCGTTAAATACCGTGATACTGTGATAATTTAAAAAAATACCGTGATATCAATTTTTGGTCATACCGCCCAGCTCTACTTAGAGGTATAATCTATGATTTAGCTATGACCCAGGAGCCACTGTTGAGTTAAGCTGAAAGTCCATACTGCCTTCAGGCCTCTTTATGAAATGCACACATGAAGAAGATAAAACCTAAAACAGTGAAGTGTGTTGAAATGCCGGAGAATGCTGCTGTGTTCAGAAGGTGGATATTTTAAACTACTTGTATTTGTATTATATGTTCAATGTCATTACAGCCCACTCTTTTTGTTTAGTATTGCTCAGCACCTGAAGCAGGAGTCAAGTCGAGACACCTCAAACATCTGCTCCTCCCAGCTCCTGCATTCTGAGTGCTCAGTTTATGGCCTGACTAGGATTAGAGTTCAAATCATATCAAAATCAAAAAATGTGTTTAGGTATAAAGCTGTGAGTCACAATAGAGAGGTTAAAGAAGGATCCGGAATGAGGAGACAGAAAATAAATAACTCAAAATATATGGTGCAAAACAAAAGATGCAAAGTACATTTTTGGTGAAGGGTCTACAACAAGCATGATGTGTGCAAGACATCAATATAACGATGTTTTTACTGCTCAAAAAGATCTTGAAAAACATGCAACGTTATATAGACTCCATGGAGATAGCGCAGTCTTATTGCCTATTGTAGAACATTCCAGACCAAACACCCTCCACTAGAACAGTTACGGTGCATCATCAAATTACATTCCTCCTACTTTCCTTTTCCTCCTGCTACATTTATTTGCCTGTTTTTTTATTTTTAAATCACTGAAATCGGCAATTACAAGTTATTTTTAGATCCCATATCTTGTGCTGTTCTGATGCATAGCCGCATGTAAAAAAACAAATAACTCACAGTTTAATATTTGCATAATTTCTCTGTGCATCATACATCAATATCAAAATGAGACTCAACGTTCATTTAAAAAAACATAACTATTTTTACATATTTTATCACCTAGTCCATTAAAGCTCGAGTGTCATTATGAGCCCCTGAGAAAAACAGCCCCAGAAGCATAAAAACAAGCTGCTCTGGTGGTGTAATGTCACAGTCAATGTTTTTTACAATTACAAACTCCTTGTTAATCATGTTGGATGAAATTACTGTATAATCATACACAGACACATTCTGTTTGTCTCCACAACACTGATTCACACACTTGATCCAATTGTGTGGCATAAATGAGTTTTCAGGTAATATGCCTATAACTACAATGAAGTTGCTGTTGTCAGTGGAGATGGGAAAGCATGTCATTTATACGTCGAGGTAGACACAGGGATTTAGCAGATATGCAAATGACTATAGCAGTATTTCTATAGCATAAGGCCGAAAGATGCACTGTTAAAGGGCCTATATTACACTTTTCTGAGCTATATTATGATTTTTCTTGGTCAAAAACATCCCTAGAGTTGTGTTTGGTTTCATTCACACCTCAACACACAAATCCTACAACCTTAGGCTGAGTTCTTCTCTCAAACAGGAACTCAGAAAGTGCTCCATTATGTTTTTAAATTCCCCACACCTTCACTAAAATCATTTGAATACTCAGCCCTGGAATTGCTGTTAACTTGAAAATGACGACTTCATGATGTCACAAGGTGGAACAGACTAATAATAAATGATTACACAAACATGTGAATGAAACAAAACACAACTCCACAGATGTTTTGAGGAGGCACTGTTAGAGTTTGAAGTGGGGGTTTGAGGGGGGTATTAATTATTAACACTTAACATATAGATCACCATGTTACCTTTTGTAGATATCTTAAATGCTGTATTCACCTAAATTAATAACGGTTTGATTAGTTTATGTTTCATTTTTGACGAGTCCATCCTCCCCTTCCTTCCCAGCATCCATGCACAAGGTCACTATCCCTTCCAAGTGCTATAACACAAATAATGTGCTAATGTTTCACTCATGAAACTTCTGCACATCGCATCAGGTTTGTGAAGTCGTAGTGTATTATCTTGTGTCCTGTTTTTGAATGTGAAATAACTGTATAGGAGCATGGGTGACGTAAGCTTGTGGGCCGAGCCTTCTACAATAGTGGAACATTTTAATATGTTAATATGTTTAAGTGAACTCAGTCTGTAATGTACTTTACTTCTTTTTTTTCTCAAATTCTGAGATCCTCCCATGTGAATTGCCCACACCAAGAATAGAATTATTTTTAACTTGAATAACTTGGTTGAATAATTACAAATCCACATGGGAGAATCATATTAAGATTAATCACAGTTAATTATGTGAGCCATGTTTCTCTTTTTAGCGCAAGCTTGTCTTAAATTGAAATGAAAGTTAGTCAGATTTTCATTTAAAATCAAACGCTTATCACATTGACAGTAATTATATTCTGAGGCCAGTGGCAAAGAAATACAGACGTCAAAGGACCATGGAGACTTGCACAAAGACATCCCAGTACAGTTGTTACAAGTGACATAACAGAATCCATCTTTTGGCTGTGTTTCTAAAGATTGAGGCAGCCCGTGGATAAGTAGCTCCGGTTTTGCTATAAGAAGCTTAGAAGTGCTATGAGCTAAAGCATTAGCCAGCTTAGCAAGGTAAGTCCTGCACACTGAAATTGGCTACATGTTTCTGTGCATATACACCAAGTGGCCACTTTTTTAGGTACACCTTCATCAAGTTTTTGTTTAAAGGGCCCATATTATGTTATTTTCTGACCTATGACCTATAATGTTTCCTCATCTAGGGATGGGCATGATTAGTCAATTAATCGATAATTGATCATTAAGAATTTCGTTGATCACGCTCATTTTAATCGACAAACCGACTGTAGGTTGCTGTGCGTAACGTAGCATCAGGAGTCGAGGCTGCGTCTCACAGCACAAACACTGGAGTTGCGGCCCCACAGTCCCACGTCTCATCTATGGCTCCGTGGAGATCACTATATTCCCCAATGAGTGCGTTTACTCATCTGTATCCCGGTTATGATTGGGTTTTTTGAGTTTCCCGGTTTCGTGTATATACGTATCTCCAACGTGACATATGCACAGAACAAACTCACCAGCCTCATCACATCCTCTGTCACAGAAAGAACACTCATATAATCCACCGAGTCAGTCCTTTAGTCCGACAGAAGCTGACCACATCAGCGCACAAGGAAAGAGCGGCTTTTTTTTCCGCTTACGCTAATGAGCCATGCGGTTTTAAGCTTTGTTTCTGTAAGATGCAAACAAATGTGCACAAAAACACATTCTAATCTCACACGGTTTATATGTTGTAAAGTTGAGTTTATTTATGCAGATTAGTAATAGTAATAATACCGATGATAATTTTAAGATAAAATGTTAATGATTAATCGAAAATCGATAGTTAATTTTCCCAACGATTGCTTAAGAAAATTTAATCGAATGTCCATCCCTATCCTCATCACAAACACTTGGAGTTTTGTTTCATTCACAGATATTTAACACACAAACCCTGCATGTTTAGGATTATTTTCTCTCTTAAATGGAAAACACTCTGTTCCACCTTGTGATGTCAAGCAATATAATAAGAAATGCTCCATTTTGTTTTTCACCTTCACTAGAGACATTTGGATTACTTCAGTCCTGGCAATCTCTACTGAACTAAAGGTGAAAGGTAGCTGTTGACTTAGCACTTGATGACATCACAAGTTGGAACAGAGCATTTTGAGCTCCGGGGCTGCCGACTGCCTAATAATAAAGGATTACTCAAGCATGTGTGAATGAAACAAAACAACTCCAGATGTTTTTGACTAGGTAACAACATACTAACATGACTAAAAGCTCACATTAGTCAATTTGTGCAATATAGGACCTGTAAAATATAAATAAAATTTATATAAAGAATATTAATCTGGGTTTGAGTAGTTTTGACTTTTGTACCACTGACGAACTTTACAAGAATAACCAGATCCAAACCAGGTGTACATGTATAACAGGACTCTTCCAAGTTCTACATTAGGATTAAACAAGATCTATAATAGTCCTAACCAACAATTTACAAAGTTAGGGCAAAAGTGTGGAAAATTCAGAGTCTAAATTAAGAGTAAACATTGGAACTGAAGAGGTGTTTGCATTTGTAAAATGTTCACACCATGTTTGAAAATAATTCACTTGAAGCAAGAAGAAATGTGTTGAAACAAGTCCGAAACATCTTGAAGGGGGAAGGAATATAGACAGATATAATTTAGAGGGAATATATTACATTTGAACACTCATCTAAGTCGCTTCTTCAGTTCAGACACAGCAAACGACCTCCTCTGGGGGGATGAGTAACTATATACCGAAACTATCACATCCTGGTTGTTTACAGAGAGGAGTTCCTGGATGACGGAGGAATTACACAAGATTACACATCTTGCTAACAACTATAGCAAGCCTACTCTTAAACTGATATGGAAGCTGGAAGATACTGCAGTGTATGCCTCATTGTAAACAACTAGGGTGTGTCAGTTTCCATGTATTAACTTCCCTTCAGAGAGATATTTAAAATGGTGTCTTACCAGAGCCTTGACAGAATTGAAGAGGTTACTTGGATGAGTGGGGGTGGGGTCCATCAATCTTAATAGTCGGCGCAACTTAAATTAAGATAGATAGACTGCATTATGTAGATACTCATTTTTTGCACGGTAGAGTTTAAAAACAGTAATTTGGAGGAAATGACAGAGGGCAGAGGTGGAGATGTAGAGGTTCCATTGGAGACTGACTATGATGGATAGGGTTAAGAATGAGTGCATCACAGGGCAGCTCATGTGAGATACTTTGGAGATAAAGTCAGTGAGGCCAAACTCAAACTACTGTGCAGGAATATAGAGAGGAGTCTGAGATTATGACTCTCAAGCTAGATGTAAAGAGGAAGATTAAATATATATGTAGGTATAAAGGATATTATGTTAGTTGAGAAGATGACTCAATATAGACACTGCTTCAGTAATAAATCAAGTGATATGTTTTCAGCCTCTTTAACATAAAGGGCTTATACTATGATATTTTCTGATCTATGTTATAATGTTTTCTCATCAGAAACATACCTGGAGTTGTGTTCTGTTTCATTCACACATGTTTAACACACAAATCCTGCATATTTAGGCTGTGTTCTTCTCTCAAACAGAAAACACTCTGTTCTACCTTGTGATGTCATGCAGTAACGCAGGAAGTGCCCCACTGTGTTTTTAAACTCCATACACTACAATCATTTGGAAAATGTCAGCCCTGCAATTCATAGATGATATCACAAGGTGGAACAGAGCATTTTGACCTTTGGAGAAGTAGACAGACTGATAATGCAGGAACATGTGTGAATGAAACAAAACACAACTCCAGGTATGTTTTTGGGGAGAAAACTACATTATAACACGACTTAAAGCTCACAAAAGTCAATTTTGCATAGTATAGGATCTTTAAAGGGACAGTTTGGAATTTTGGACATGTGGAGACAATTTTTTTTTTAAATATTTCATCCAGTCCTTGTATTTCCTAAGGTTGCTGGTGCTAGGCTAGCACATGTGGCATGTGTGGCATTATGTGGCAGGCCATAGTTGTCCTGCCACTAACCCACTCCACAGTGCACCTGAGGCAAAACAATTATAACACCAGACTGTCGATGTGAATGTCTGTGTCATTATATTAATTTTGCCTTTGAATGATTTGTGTTTGAGCAGCAGCAGCGAGTTATACATCCTGATAGAAAGCCTGGCAGTGGTGGACTGATATCACCGCTGCTACTGGGAAAATAGTCCCTCAAAATGATTCATGGGATGCAGGGTTAGTTTTATTTCAAACATTATTCTATTCAGACATTCACATCGACAGTCTGGCATAATAATTGAAAAAAAAGAATGCTTTAGGTGCTTCTTGGAGTGGGTAAGACTGTTTTTAATGGCAGGACAACTATGGCCATAAAAATATTTTAAAAAGTGTCTCCACACGTCTCCAACATTCTGGCTCACTAGGAAATTCCAAACTGTCCCTTTAAAGGGCAGTATGCGCTTGTCATTATGGATATGTTATGGCTTTACTGCATGGAGGTTCCACAGTGCAGCATTTAACTTATGTATCTCCATGGAGTCTTTGTTGTTCAAGGCATTTTTGAGAAATAAAAGTTTAGATTTTTAAAATTTAATGAATGCAAGATACATATGTTTAAACCTGTACTGTACAACATTATAGGCAAAACACATCTCCACATCCTCTAAGCATAAGACTATATTAGAAAAGTTACAAAACACACCTTTAAATGGATATCTTAGAGCCCCTATTACATGCAAATGAGTCTGTATTATTTTAAGCATGCCGTCTCAATTGCACCTGATCTGTCACCCCTTCTTCCTTCTGCAAATGCTTGGATGATTATTATAGGAATAAGATTGACAATGAATCAACCTGCGGGTTACCTGAAGCACCATCTCCAAACCGAGCCATTATGACAGGAGACGATGGAATTGAATCACACTACTCATTATAAGGCAATAAGTCAGTGCCCCCTGCCTAACCTTTGTGAGGAAAGAGGGCTGTGCAGGCTCAGAATAGCACAAGGTGATATGGCCCTGTAGCCCTAGTTGCCTTTTAAAGACATTCAGATTTTCCGCATCATTACCTTTGTACGATGAGCGTCTAAACTCACAGAGGGAGATGTTGTTTTTGTCAGTAAATCACATGCAGGTAACCATTGGCAGGTCCATCCCCGAGCTTTGGCTTTCAGATCACGCACAATACTATTTACCATGCTGGCAAACCAATATGGAGCACTCAAGAGGCTCAGTGTTACACCAAGCTATGACTTTTACCGTGGCAGTGTTTACATAAAAATGATTGGATTGGAGTTGTCAGTCTGGTAAACAGTTTTATCTGATGTGAGTAATCTGATTTCTTTTTGATTGTTCACACCTTTGCAGAGTTTTACTGGCCTTGTATCTGTGTCCAATCTTTTCAGCTAAATAACATAAACCAGCTCTACCTTTTAAAAAGGATAAGGAAGAGTTTGGTTTAGTTTTTCTGGTCAACAACATTAAAACAGGCTGTCTTGCTCAGATAAATCAAATCAAATACAGGACCGAAAAGGCATAACATTTATTATCTTTTCACATTCACAGACTTTGACTTTGACAAACTTTATTGATCCATAAGTGAAATTATTTGGACACAGTAGCACATCACTCATCACAATATTTTATAGTAACAACAAAGAGCAAAAAGATAAATGGTAATAATAAATTCAAAATAAGTAGCAAAAATAAAATGAGACTGGTGTCAAAAATTAGGCATAATTTTATAAATGTATAAGTACAAGTAAAAATAAATAAAATGTAGAAATATAGTAATACAAATATATCTCTCGCAGTCCTTACTGGGGAGTTTAACATAAGTTGTATAAACAAAAGCAATACACAAATCGCAAATGCAACTTCATGATTTACAACTTTTGTCTGCTAAATAAGAGTTCATGACTTTAGCTTAGTCTGTTTTTAACCAATGAAAATACAGACTTAAGACCATTATCGAAACTGTTCCATACATTCACCCCTTGGACTCACAGACTTCTCAGTTTAGCATTTGTTACAAGCTTTAGGTTTAGCCAACATAAAAAGTGTGTTTTTCTTGGATCAAGTTCTAGACACAGTCCGGAGACCGTATGTTTTTTACTTTGTACATAAAAGTCTGTATGCATGCAGGACAGTTTTACTCTTGTCACCATTAATGCAAACCACAGGTGGGCTTTTGAATTTCTACCACCTTTTGCTAGTGCTAGAAATGTCCTCTTTGTAATTCTGCCATTTCATTTTCCTGTACTGATTTCCCTTGCGGTCTTCATTTAAAATTGAAACCATGCTATGTCTTTCTATTCATTTTTGGGGCAATTTGATGCATCATAAAGTAGGTCTGGACTAAGACAAAAATAATTATAGTCTCCACTATTTTCCTTCTATTGATTGGTTCACCATTTTTATTTGATTATATTTTGTCTTATTCAAAAATAAATACAAATAACTTTCATAAACATAAACCAGACAAAATTTTAATCACTGCTAAGTAATGCAAAGTCTGAACTCTGCTTCAACCCCCATGCTTTTACTCACATATCTTGATTAAAATTCTATTAATTGCACAGCCTTACCATGAAGTAGGTTAATAGAGATGTTTTGTATAAATAGTGCTTACCATAGACCTCTGGCTGTGTATTAAACAGAGGAAGATGTAGCCAAGAGAAGGGTGTCTGGGTCATTTGGTAAAAGGCTTCATCCTGTTTTCATTTAACACAGAGTTTAATGAGCAGCTAATGTTTAAACATGCACTGCGTCCTCATCAGGGCAGAAAGATGTGTTCATGTGTGCGTTTAGTGTTTGGCTCAGGGAGAATCTGATCTAAATTATCATTACACATGTCACAACTGCTTAACACGGCAGATCCAAGGATCCAGATCCAGGTTAGACTAGGCAATTCCTATTAAACGCCATAGTTCTAATTAAGATTTGCATAGTTATTGTTAGTTTGACCATTTTTATTTGAATCCTAGGTGTTTTTATTTCCCCAAATTATTGCAAAAACATGCATTGTTTCTTTCTCCACAGATCCAACCGGTAATTTGGTCTGGTGATGTGGCCTGCTTGTCTCCATGAAGATGGTTACATCTGTTATTCTAGACCATTTCTGGAAAAAAAAGTCAAGCAGGTGGCGGACTCTCTACCAGAATAGTTACACAGTGCACCTTAAAAGTGCATAATGGTTCGCTTTTTAGCACTTTTTTTTTTGTTTTTATTTTATTTTTTCCAGAAACTGCCTCTTCACTGATGCAAAACTATAATAAATATTCACCACAGGTACTTTCACACAGAAAGTGATAATTAGAAAAGCATGAAAACCTGACTTTTACACTTTAAGGACTTTATTCTCAGTAGAGAGTAATTGGGTCTGAATCTATGGTAACATGTATTTCAGTGAGCTTGGTTTGTCATGCTTTTCACACAGACTCAGTGTTCTGTAACCTGCCAGTAAGGGTGTATTTAAAGGAGTGACGCGCTTGCTTCACAGATTGTCAGCATGATTCTTTCGTCTTGAACCAAGTCTAAATTTCGACCGTAGCCATGAAATCAGAGATCAGATATACACAGGTAGGCACACAGGTACAAAATGATCTCTATCTGATGACTTAAATACACTCTGACAGACGTTTTGTGTTGCAAATCATCTTTAATACTCAGATAAATCCCTTATGTTAAACGGTGCCCCTCTAAAAATTCTCTGCTCTAATCTCCTGTATTGAGCCTGGTATAATACGGAGAGCGATCCCGAGAATGTCAGTCATTAACCGAATATTTGGTGCTATAAACATGAATGTATCACACATCAGTGGCTCTGAAGCACTCCCAGAATAGCAGCAGCAGACTGTGGTGATGCAGGCCCATAGCTGTAGGCAGCTCGGATACATGATCACATCTCTCTGATTTCCTGCATCCTCCTGGTGCTGCAAACAGGAGGCAGAGGCAACGTGGACCAGCCTTCATCTCTGTATCACTGCAGTACATTCAGGCGTTCTATAGGACTGCTGTATTTATAGTATGTTTAGCAAATCATAAAGGCTTGAATAGTTTGAAGTATCTGTTCCTCCACAGACTACATATATCCTGCCTTGATACAAGCCTGTTCTGAAATACTTGTATCAGATTCTTGTAATAATGTTTTTATTGATTTTAATAGATTTTATCAACACAAAAATAGACAAAAAATTTAATAAAAATCCTCCCATGGGCCACCGCTCTCTCCACACGCTCAACACAAAATTCTTGTAATAGTTTATTTTATTCAGAGGACTTTTTCAGTCTTTTCATCAATTCTATTGGACATGTTAAAAATGTGAAATTTGAAGAGAATCCCATTATTAAAACAAACCTCGAATCTATTCCCAATGCTTTTCAGAAAAATCACAATTAGATATTTTTCCCCGATCATTCAGTGTTATTCAAAATGAGAGTTGTGCCTGTGCCTCAATGCGGTCACACCATATCCATTATTAATCCGTGAAAATTAGTATGCACAAAGTGTGAAGATCACTTACCAGCAGCGACTTCAAAATTAAGATGGAAAAAAGAAATGTGGCCTTTGCCTTTGTCGTTTCATCCTGATCCACTCGAGAGAATGGCTTGGAATGGTATAGTTAAATGAAAAGGGAAATGTTGCATTAAGTTGACAGAGAACATTTGGTTTGGCTCAGTGAGTGTGGTACTTGAGATATACATAGAGCTGACACAATGGTTGATTAACCAAGCAAAATGCCTCCAGAGCTTTTTCAGAGCCATCAGCCATATCCTATAATCATCAGCAGATGGACTGTTGGCGGTAATGTTTAAGTAAAATGTGTTTAAGTCCTGTGTGAATAGTGTAACTACTGCCTCCCAGCTACAATCCAGTTTATTTGAATGGTTTCCAGTATTTCAAGATGTTAATAAGAGTTTGTCTAGACGTTTATTCTTCACATAAAAGGAGCTTCTATCAGTGAAATAGAAAAACATTTTGCTAGAAGGTTTGTAAATTAAAACAACAATAATCCTGTTTGGAAATGTGCAATGTTTAGTTTAGAACTCACTAGATTATTGCATGCACAAACTAAAATCCCTCTCTCATGTAGTTAACCATTGTTGAAATCCAATGTCAATCTGCACTTTGGCTTGACATTCAGCTAATGAAGCAGCACACTGTAATGTATTCATCCCCCACTGTGTCTTGGATCTTAGTGAATACAAAGAGCGGTCCACGTCTCTTTCCATAGCAGCAGGACATGGGCCATTCAGTGACCAGGAGTCATCCAGGGATTTGGGCTGTTTCTACAAGTGACAAGAACAAGAGCTACTGATGTCTGGAGCGTCAGTTTGTCTGTGTAGAATTAAGAGATAACTGTTTATAGGGCCTGGAGAGAGGATGTGATCCACTGACAAGTCTGACTCCTCAGCCATGAAACCTGCCAATGGCCCTGCACTGGTCTATAGGCTTTAGATCTGTCTATCCAGAGGGAAATCTCACTCCCACTCTGTCTTTGAGGGCTGCACAGTATAACCCAATTGAAACGAAATTGCAATTTGAGTTATCATAATCAAATCGCAAAGGCTGCAGTGATTTTGATGATACAAAATCTTGTTCTTTTATTGTTTAGACCTCTATACACATTAGGGAAGAGACAGAATTTCAACAAGACACGAGATTAGGTCTATGAGAATGCGACAAGGTGAGATTTTGAAATTATTTATAATAAAATAATTGTGTGATCCTGTTTGCAGTTTTGGCTTAACATGTTAATGCAATATTTTTGTTGTAGAAGTAGACCTACTTTTTGTAATCACGGCTCAAGAGATGTAAATTACCAGCCCTTAACTTAACTGGTTCACTCTAGATGTAAACTAACTGAAAAAAAATGTCACAAGATTATTTTTCTTGTGTCAATTTTATCTCATAAGATCTTGTGGGATGAAATCTTGTCCCATCCCTAATAAACATGCTATTCACAGGATAGTTGTATTAGTTCATATTTCAGCCTTCTCTCAAATGTTATTGTCTATAATGTGCCCTCTGAACACTTTTTAAGCTTGTATCACAAAACTAATCTCTACTCCAATAATAAAAAATAAATAAATAAAAATGCTCTTAGTTTTTTTTCCACACAATTCTGGAGCGTTACTCTCTTTATTACTCTCCCTCCCTCTCTCTCTCCGGCAATCACACGCTTTATGAAGAAAATTAAAGATAATGTCATTTGTGCTGGCTAACAACAGATCGGTACCATCTGTTAGCAGCCCTGAGTGTCATAAAGTATGCGCTCGGTATAGATAGAACTCCCTGGTCCCAGCTTACTTAGACTAACAGTCAACTTCTCACAGCGATGCCTTTGAACTTGAGATTCATCATTGATTTTCTTTAGGTGACTGTAATGGGTTGGGGCTGTGCAGACTTACCCCCCCCCTCCTCTCTCTCTCTATTGCTCTCTCCCCTCCCCTCCTCCTCGCTCTACACTCTCATTAAGACGAGCTGTGAGCGGGCGTGTTCCATCCGGAGGAATCTTTTGCCTCTCCCCTGTGCGCCGTCTCTCCTCGCTCTGACACATTTCCCTAGCGTTGTCCCCGGTGACGCTGGCTCACGTCCTTATTGTTTCTCACCTTCATCAGTCTTACCACAAACACAGTCAATGCGAGCGATGTGTCACCAGCACCGGCGCAGGCACCCTACTGCTTAATAGCCCTGCCCGTGGTGAGTTGTACACTATACAGCCAATGTCCCCAGAGGTCTATAGTATAGTTAGTCTCAAGTGCAAGACTCTTAACCTGGCCACTTAATCAGCCATGCTAATTGTGTCTGCTGTGAGTCCATATGCTGAGGTACAGTGGCCAGGGAGGGAGGAAGTGGCTCTCATTGACGCCAGCATAACAGCTTGACCAAATTTTCAAAATCAGAAACTGGGACAGCCCCGGGTTGGTAATAATAAAATTGTGAAACGAGTGCGTGATTAAAGAAAATTGTTATGCATTTACCCCATTCGAGACTTATTCATTATAACATTATAGTCAGTAAAGTCATATTTTTGTTTTTTGTAATTTTACCTGAACAAAAACCTAAAACAAAAAAAGCAAGACAATTTATGTCCTTCTTTACTGTTGGCAGATATTAAATTGGTCAAAAATAGGGACAGCAGGGACGTTTCTGGTATAAAACTGGGACAAATCGCTGGTTTTGGATAAATCCACTGGGACAGGGGACAGGGCTCAAAGTGGGACTGCCCCGGATAAATAGGGATGTCTGGATACCTTGCTGTGTCATATTTGATTTCAGGTGCTCTGAGAAGCTTAGCTGATGTTTCTTTTATTCATATCGTTTGGACAATAGAGTGAGTCATAGTCATTTATTTATTTATTTTTTTAAGAATCAATTTGTGTATTTCCATATTTGCGCTGCTTTTGGCTGCTTTTCCATTGCTTTCATAGGTTGCCACAGAATACCATTCTTCTGCAGTGATTCATTCTAAGCAACAGTTTGTTTCTATGTCTTGTTCTAGCTTAATAATAATGTCTGTGTTTACCATACACTGTAGAAAAATGTGGACCAAGGAAGTGTGACATCAAACTTGCGATGATAGCAGTTAAAGGAGCGAATTTGGAGCCAGGCTCTATATTATGAATATGATTTTTTGATGGAGAAAACAGCAAAAAAAATCATGTAGAGCGGGTTAATGCGAACATTTTAAGACCAAAATGACAAGGCACACGGCAACAGGTACAGAGAGGAAACTACAATATTCCAATGTAAGTCAAAGGGAGCTGAGTTAGTAGGTACTGGAAAAACCTGCATGTGAACTTTCGAGCTAGTGCGTTAGCTATGTCCATTTATATATGCAGTCTATGGTGTTTACATGCACACCTATCTAATCTAAACTAATATAATCATAATCTAATTTCTGGAGTTATCAGATTATTTAAATGTATGTCTGATTTGAGTAATCAGATTTCTTTCTGATCAAAGAAAGAGACGTGCAAAAAAGGGCACATATAGAAGAGAAAATGTTGAAAATTGAAAGAATTCATTGTACTTTGTCTTCTAAAATTCATTGATACCCTGAAAAATATCACCCAGTGTTCTTGAAGATCCAAATTCTTTTGTGCATATAAATATAATTGGCCCTGTGTTGTTGAATTGCTTTAGTATTAACTTTGAGTAGAAGTGTCCTACCTTGTTCATGCTATTCTGTTTGAGCCAACACAGCAAATTCTCATTCTTATTCCTTTTAACTATCTGATGGAGTCATACAATTACTATCAATCATTTCTGTTCATTTCTATTGCTGACTTTATATGAACCTAAATTTAATCTTCTTCTCTGCTTCACTGGAGGATTTTTGACTGAATCATGTCTTTAAATGCAAATCTGATGTGTGCATGATCTGTATATATGGGTATATTGGGTTTTGACATGTGATTACATCTTCATAACTCTCTAATACAGCAGCTCGATTGAGGATTGAGGCGGCAGCCTATGCAAATGTGCAGTGCTGCATCAACAATGAGAGCGCTGTGCTGCAGATGCACAGTAATGTATAGGCTTTATGTTGTCCTCAGCACTTCTGTTCGCCCGAGTGTACCACTCACACAGGCCCGCTCCTCTCCTGCTCTAAGGCACGCTCATGTTTTCATTTCCTCACTTGACATACCATACAGGCACATCTCCTCTGGCGTTTGGGTGGCAGCTTGTATTTTTTGGATGGCTTGTGACAAATGATGCAGTGTATAAGTATACCTGTGGTAAACCCCTCCCCTCTCCTAACCTTAGAGTACCTTTTTAGATGTGAGTGCTCATGCCTGCTGCACTCTGCCTCTTATGGGGCTCACACAAACCACTTTGAAAGGCTGCTCTTGTCTGCAGCCATACAACGCTCTCACTTAATACAAGATTTCCAGCATTGTAATATGATGCTAGCAGCAGAGAGCTGCAGTGGGTGCTGCTGAGCAGAGCATGCAGATGGATGTTCCAGTTGTTGTTCCAGACCATCTCTGTGAAGATGCAGCCACCGTGTTATGATGTGTTTAGCCTGCTCCACCGAGGAAAAAAATATTATTTTGTTTTTTCCTAAAATATCTCATTCTCCAGGACACAGACTTCTTATAATGGTTCTTTGCATTGCTCATTGATCAGCTAGAAAAAAACTACATTTATTTCAGAGAAAAATAAGAGTCTGCAGGCCTATAGTTTGCCATTGTCACTGTGGTTACAACGCCCTGCTCCCTCCAAAGACATAATATAATAATTAGTATAATTTGACACTGCGCTTGTTTGGTCATTAGCTTGTTGTTACCTCTTTTGTCAACACTTCGGGAAGCCTGATTGGCTGTTACAAAAGGCTAATAGATGAGGGCATCATTTAGGATTAAAAAGGGTGGAAGGTTGTTCGCATATGGACCAGTGCGCATGTGCTCTGTTCAAATGGAGAATAAAGCCATTAAGAGGGTGGCCAGTCAAAGGTTATGGAGGCCCACTTGATCACAGTTTAATTCTCCACACTGTCTGAGGGCATTTCTGAGAGCTACTTCTCTGCCTGCAAGACAAAGAAGAGCAATGCATTTCTAAAAGATTAACATCATCAAATATAGGGCCAATTTCCCATTATTGATCCAACACAAACAGTGACATATTGTACAATTATTTATTTGGCATGGGAGCATTTTACTTAATGGGGAAAACGGTTAATAAGCTAAGAGCAGATCACAATATATAGCAATATATATACAATACATCGCTATGGCAATTATGCAGTTTAATTCAGAACTGCTAAAGCCTCTATATATGCACCTAGTAATGTATTTCTAGGTATTTTTTAAATGGGAACTGGAAAAGTCCTCTGTATTCATTGGTGTATGTCTTTATGTAGCTTCAAGGTCATTGAACTATTCCCTGCAATTCCCAAGATAGAGCAAAAATATTAAATTTAAAGATCAATACTGTATGTGGTGTAAGTGATTCACCATTGACAGTTTTATTTTATTCTCAGATACTGCGGGCCTTTCTTTTATATTGTGTGCATTCTTATATCTCATACATTATAGGACAAATATGAACCAGAGTTAAGGAAAAATCACATCTGTTTGTAATGCCTGTGCAACATCTGTATCCCTGTGAATAAATGTGTTACAAACATCAGAACATGGTGTACAGTTAAAAGAGGAAACTCGATAATGTTATTTTAGTTTTGTTGGAAAAATAGCAGCATTTGTCTCAGGATTTCTCATTAGAAAAGCTGTTGTGGTTGCCCATTTGTCTTGTTTTAGGGAGATTTAGTTTTATTCCACTGTATTTATCTGCTGTCCTCTAAAGTTTGTGCAGACAGGGAGCCCATTTGTGTCAAAGCAAAATGCATAGATTAAAACTACTGCTGGTGATCTCCTGAGGATAGCCTTGATGTTTAGTTGTACTAGTATGTAGTTCAATTTGAGTTGTATTATTTTTCAAATGTATTTTTCAACGCAATATGTTTCTTCAGAACAGAATGATATAGCACTATAAATCAGTCATTAACCTACACAACAGCAATTTGTAAAGATACTTTTGTACACTATGGGAAACTGTGGGTCTATACAAGTACATGTTAAAGACCCATGTTCACTAAAGTAAAGGCTGGCTGGAGGAGGCTGCCTTCAACCTATTTGGATCTTATAATGATATCCCAATGGAGAGGGGAGAGCAAGGAACAGAGCAGTGGCTGTACACTATAGAGCTTATAGAAATGGTATATATTGTATGAAGAAGTTCACATTTATGAACTTTGCTACATGACTTTATGATGCAAAATTGAACAAAATGTTGCTTGAAGAATAACCATTAAGGGTGAAGACAGTGGTTAATTACACCTTTCAATCCAATCCAGTGCACTTTATAGATATAGCACATTTCATAAACAGTTTAGAAAGTGCTGCACAAACACACAGTAAGAACAACGATAATAAAATAATAATGATAAAATAAACACTCAGATTTAATCATACTAGTCTTAAAACAATAAAACCAGCCAAATAAAATATGAGCAAAAACCACAGAGTAGCAATAAATAAATAAAAGCAATAAAACAACAAAAAAATAAATAAAAGCACCACACAACTCACACAGTGTTACAAGCCAGAAAATAAAAATAACCTTTCACATATTTTTTATATATTAACTTGACTAACATGAAGTCAGACCTGGATCTGACTGCAGTATTTGTATGATATGGACATGTTGTTTATGCCGAAATAAGCATGGTGGCTGTATGTCTGTGGGGGAGGCCTGTAGCTGTGTTAGACCTGTCACCATTTTGTTTGCTCCTCCAGCTAAAAGAACAGCCAAGGTCCTCATGGCACTAACAAACATGTGAAACTGTCTGGGGACATAGGAAAGGTTGGCATGGACATTTGTGAATTAGAGCTGAAACGAAATTATAAGAAGATAAATATTTGGTAAGATCATGTTAAACAAACATTTACAAACCACATTAAGTTCTACATCGAGTTGCTCCAGTGTGACTGAGCTATTCACCCTCACAGGGGGCACCCAGCCACCCTGCTGATCAAACTCATTTTATTTGTACAGTATTAGTGAATTCCACAAATAGGCTGTCTGTTTCCAAAAGCGCAAAGACCTGCTGGCATTTCAGAAATTACACATTTTCTGCCCTTCTTGAGTCAGTGTCCTATTGGAGTTTTATGGGGCAACACTTGGCAGAAACCGAATTTTGTTACAAAGGAATAGGCTGATGTAATTTTAGCCCAAATCAGTAGTTCTCTAGATGTTTGTGAAATCCCTCGGTTGTCCAGGTAGGATCCATGGCAATGGTGAAATTAAATTCTGTCAGTTTTTGATTGAATACATTTCGCAGCTCATCTAAGCTGCTTCTTCAGTTCTGGTCAGATGCTGCTGGACACTGATGGATGAGCTGCGAAACATATTTGATCAAAAAACTTTGACAGAATTGAATTTCTCTTTTGCTACAAGTCAATATTGTTAGTAGTATTACCGTGTATATTGATATAGATCAAGACCAAACTACATCGGACTTTTTAAGTATTGATACTTGTTGAAATGAGTATATAGTATTGATTATATCTGGACATTGATTCTGTATGGCATCCCCGTCAGCAGTGTCGTGTATCAACACTGACTTACCTCCCAATAGCGTCCGGTGAGCCAAGTTCTTGCCCGGTGTTGGTGCTGACGAAAGTAGTCCAGCAAGTTGGCTGGACTCTTCTCAAAACAAAATGTGTTCAAAAGAGTGACACATTTGCATCACAAAACCGTTGTCCACCGTTGTCCAGGTGCAGGCTGCAGAATCATGAGTGAAGAAATAGTTTGTTAGATTGAGGTCAGAGAAATGTGGTTTGTAAATGATGGGTGACCAGTGAGCTCCTTTGTTTCACATTAAATCAATGAAAAAAACAAATCTGATTGCATGAACATGTCTCGTTCTTCATACAGAGAAATATCATTTTCGATTTGTCAGAAATCTCCCAGATCCCCCAGAAGGCCTCAGCACAATAGGGCTTGATATATTTCTAGTGGATCCTGTCGTCTCTGCTTTAGCTTGGACTAGCCTTTCTGCAGCTCTCCATTTTGTTGTCATTGTATGTTCTCTTTCCCCAAAGTGCTCCGGCCTTGTCACTTGTCTGCAGCTTTCACATCTCTGCACCTTTTTCTCTTCCAATCTCCTTGAAAAGTACATGTTCTTTGTATTCCCCATTTAACTACTCACTCTTGTCTTAGTGTTATAGCACATATGCATTGCTCACTGATTTCTTGTCAACGAATTGAGCCTATCTTCACCCTCTCTATGTTTTTCTGGGTCAAGTGCAAAGTGAAATACAGTAGGACTAGTCGGGATGTACCAGCTCTGGTTTCTATGGTAACTGCAGGGCCATATTCAGCGCAGTTGTTTCAGTGCTGAGTGTGAGATGTGTGGAGAGAGTGAGGACCGTTCCCCAGGGGGAGGAGTGGAAAGTGGGGCAGCTTCTCCCTTAACCATCAAACCAAATCTGTGAGCTCCAGAAGGGGTTGCGTCATGAATTCTTTACCTTATTATCGAGAGAGCTAGACAGCAGCCACATGTGATCAAAAACACCTGCATCAACAAAACAGAAATTCACTGTATAGACTGCAGAATGCTAGAAGAGCTTGCAGACATGAGCAGATATTAGTTTGAAGAAGACATATGATTTTTTTCATATCTTTATTAAACTATAACATATATAAATCATTGTTTTACACTGTGTTCATTACGTACTTTTATCTTAATGTTTAATTTAAAAAGGCTTAATTATAGACACAGGTTCATGAACTTCCTGTTGAAAACTACAGAGCTACGTGACCCAGCCTTTCCTGGAATTTCCCCATAACAAGCATCAGATTTTCTTTTACATGTTTTCTTATTGTTGACATTTTTTAACCTTATGACTCAGATTTTTTAAAATAAACTAAAACTATGTAGAGGGGATGTGGGCAGGGATAGGCAATAGGTGAATACAAAAGTTTTTCTGAGCACTAAGGCCTTGAATATAGGACAATATATACTCAAAAATGCATGAAATGTACCATACTAATGATGAGAAAACACTGATATACCATAGTTTTAAACGTCAGCTGTCTCAGGAGTCCCCCGAGCCAGCAAGGCCCGGTAGGACTCTTCAGCCTGACGGCATCCCTTACTTCCGGTGTCCACCACCAGGTTCGGGGATTGCTGCCACGACAGGCACCACACACCTTACGGTCACAGCTACGAGCGGCCGCATCAACAATAGAGGCTGAGAGCGAAGCCCACTCGGACTCCATGTCCCCAGCCTCCCCCGGGATCCGGGAGAAGCTCTCCCGGAGGAGTGAGTTGAAGGACCCTCCGCACCAACAGAGGGTACCGCCAAATGTTCCCAACAGACCATCACGATACGCTTGGGCCTGCCAGGTCTTTCCGGCTTCCTCCTCCGCCAGCGGACCCAACTCACCACCAGGTGGTGATCAGTTAACAGCTCTGCCCCTCTCTTCACCCAAGTGTCCAAGACACACGGCCGGAGGTCAGATGACACGACAACAAAGTCGATCATCGACCTCCGGCCTAGGGAGTCCTGGTGCCACGTGCACCGATGGACCCCCTTGTGCTCGAACATGGTGTTCGTTATTGCGGCGGGATTCTTCAAAAAACTCAGGCTCAGTCAGGAAATGCGTTTTGGTGATTTTATTGTGAGCTCCCACAGTGAAAAAAAGGTGCAAAAAGGTGGCAAAGATTATTTACAGTGAAACACGGTCTCTCTCTAGTTTGTTCTCTTGCTCCTGTGCTCTTACCGCACGTTACCGTCACTGTAACCAAGACCAGACTGAGAGCCGAGCTGCAGACGCACCTATATACCCCCATTTGCCCCTCCCACATTACATAATCCCCACCTGAAACATTCTTTACCCCATTCCTACTACTAAATGGGTAATAACTTAGGGGTCCAAAATAGCGCATAGACAACAGCTCCTATTTAACATAAATACAACACATGAAATCACATTAAATATAGTGAGAATATAGATAATTGGCCATATGAATCACTTCTGGCTCACATGACACCGGAACCCGCGCAACGGGAGGATTTAAACTACCAGTGCGGATGTGTCCGGGTTTGCCAGCCCGCACCACGGAAGGAGGGAGAAGACGGCAGCGCGAGGGTGAGTAATTGACCGATCTTAGCAAGGGTTTTTATGACAAAACTGACGCTCTAAGTGTGCACCCTTAGGTGTGACAGAACCCGCTGGAAGTTATGGAAAAGTTTGTGTACGCTCGGTAAGAAGAGTTTGGCGCGCGGGGCGCGCAGTGAAACGGGTGCGTGCGTCTTCACGTGCTCTCCCCCGGGGCAGCGTTCTTAGGGACGGGTCTGCTCCATCGCAGTTATGGACAAACTGTGACTAGCACAGAAGTCCAGTAACAGATCACCGCTCGGGTTCAGATCAGGGAGGCCGTTCCTCCCAATCACACCTCTCCAAGTGTCACTGTCGTTGCCCACATGGGCGTTGAAGTCCCCCAGTAGAACATCGGAGTCCCCGGTCGGTGCCCTATCCAGTACCCCTCCCAGAGACTCCAAGAAGGCCGGGTACTCTGCACTGCTGTTCGGCCCGTAGGCCGACACCACAGTGAGAGACCTGTCCCCGACCCGAAGGTGCAGGGACGCGACCCTCTCGTTCACCGGGGTGAACTCCCAACACACAGCGGCTGAGCTGTGGGGCGATGAGCAGGCCCACACCAGCTCGCCGCCGCTTTCCGCGGCCAACGCCAGAGAAAAGGAGAGTCCAACCCCTCTCAAGGAGTTGGGTTCCAGAGCCCAAGCTGTGCGTGGAGGTGAGGCCGACTGTATCTAGCTGGTAACGCTCAACCTCCCGCACAAGCTCAGGCTCCTTCCCCCCCAGCGAGGTGACATTCCATGTCCGAAGATCCAGTTGCCGAGGCCCCCGCCTTCGACTGCCGCCCAGATCTCTCTGCACCCGGCCCCTATGGCTCCTCCCGCGGATGGTGGGTCCAGGGGAGGGCGGTCCCACGTTGTTTGTTCGGGCTGTGCCCGGCTGGGCCCCGTGGGAGAAGGCCTTGCCACCAGGCGCTCGCCCTTGGGCCCTGGGCAACATAATTGGCCTCTGATTATTTCTCATCATTAGGGGCTTTTGAACTGCTCTTTGTCTGACCTGTCCCCCCGGACCTGTTTGCCTTGGGTGACCCTACCAGGGGCATAAAGCCCTCGACAACATAGCTCCTGGGATCATTCGGGCACTCAAACCCCTCCACCACGTCAAGGTGGCGGTTCGAGGAGGGGCAGTTTTAAACTCATTAAAGTTATAATAAGTGATAATATCACTTTTTTTATATATATAACTTTATTTATTGACAGATAATACCGCACTTAAGCTTCACTGCGGATCCCACAGTTGCAAACAGAATAGACTTTTGAGTTTTAATGGCAAAATTTTCACACATAATTGGGAGTATTGATATTTTGGGGTCTATACTTAAAGTGTTTTCAAAATCTATCACCAGCCATCATCCTAAAAAAGTGTTTTGTTGCTTGAGCGAGGAACAGCAGCAGGTATAATATTAATATAACCAATAAAATGACTTGCTTAAGTTGAAATTTTAGCCCATGTAGCATAAAAATGTAACTATTTACAAACTAGAGTACTGACCTCCAACTGTGTTATAGCTGAGAACCTGCTGAGAAACTTAAAGGTGCACCATGTAACTTTTCTGGAGGATTATACTTTATCTGCTTGTTTACATGACAATATTATTAAATCACTGGAAACTGTTTGAATCATTAAAACCACAAACAGCCAGCTTTATTCTTCATGTACTCTGAATAATATATGTGTAGTGTTACATGACAATTTGCCCAATAGTTATAGCTACAAAGTTCTCTGTATAAGATAAAGAAGAGTTTCAGTATACTTTAATATGAATACACTGTTCCATATCTTATTACACGCTTTGTACATGATATAGTTTCTGAAAATGCCATATATACTGTATAATTGGCTGCGTCGACAAGATCACTTCCTTAGATCTCTGCTCTCTCTGCATCTCAGTATACTTCTCTGACAGCTTGAATATCTTCCGATTTTTGAAAAGTGTTCACAATGTCCCAGACTTTTTCATGTGCACATCACTGTCATTGTCAACATGCAACCAGAAACCTTCTATTCAATTAACTTATTATTTATGCATGCAATTAGGTCACCTCTTTCAAATATATTTAGTCCCGCATAAATGAATCATGTAATGCGGCACTCCCAGTGACTTGACATGTATCTGGCAGCATCTGGTACTTAATATTGTATAGACCTGCTGTTTGGAGGGGAGTGTTCATTTGTGTCAAACAAAGGCTGTAGTGCCATGCGGGTGACTGTGGCGTGTAAGAGAAGGAGCCGGCTGTGTGGGCTCAAATCAAGAGCTGGAGCTTTATGGCTGTGAGGAGGGCCGCCAGCACTGTCAAACATGAGCCTGCAACAGTGTGTTTGCTCCGAGCAAAAAGAAACAGCCATGGTCCACTTGTCACTAACACAAATGGGCAATACTGAACATATGATGATATTTGACAACAGCTCCCTGCCTCTAATTATCTAAATGATGTGGTATAGGGTGGCACAGCACAAGGAGAAAAAACTAAAAGAAAAAAGCTTGAAAATTGGAGTATAAACTTTTATATCCCTTTCAAGTCTAAATTATGAGTGTAGAGCACACGGCATAACTCCCAAAACAAAACTGCAAACTCTTTGCTTTTTTCTAGTAACTCAGAAAAGAAAAAGCCCTCAACACAGTTGGTGGAAATGGTAAGAAAAGAAAATATAATATGAGGACTGAATAAGAATATAAAATATTGATTGTTGAATTGAAATGTCTATTCAAAATGTATTTTCTCTTCCATCATGAATACACTGGACATCTCAAATTTGAAAAACACTAGAAATGACAAGTGGACAGCAATAATAATAAAAATAATAATGCATCAGTTTTATATAGCGCTTTTCAGGACACTCAAAGACGCTTTACAGATCATTATTCATTCACTCCAGACCCGGTGGTGGCAAACTACTATTGTAGCCACAGCTGCCCTGGGGCAGACTGACAGAAGCGAGGCTGCCAATCTGCGCCATCGGCCCCTCCGACCACCACCACCATTCATGCACACACCACTTTCATACTAGGCAATGTGGGTGATGTGCCTTGCCTAAGGACACAACGACAGTTTTTGCCACTGGCGCCCCACTGTGGCACCTGGAATTCCCAGTGTTCTCCCATCCAAGTACTAACCAGGCCCAGCCCTGCTGAGCTTCTGAGATCTGACGGGATCAGGCTTTGACAAGCTGGTATGGCCACAATGTTGAAGTGCCTTCACAGACAGAGGGTCCTGGATTTGGCTCTCAAGAGGTGTGGTGCTTTTCTGTGTGGATGGACATGTTCTCTGTGTCTCCTCTGGGTGCACAGCAAAGCAATATGGTAGTTCTTTTAGATTTTTCATTGTATTATCTTTTTATTTTTTATCTATTTACCTTTGCATCATCATAGCTAAAAATGTAATTTAATGCAAAACAAATCAATGCTCTAACAGAGAATTAGGACTGGAACAAGTTCTCTGAAGTTCTAGTGCAAATTCACGGCAAAACCAAGAATTTAAAATGTGGAATGAATAATGGGTATGAGTTGAAAAATAAGATATAAAAACCTGAATATTTCCACTTATTATTATATTATTATATGATATTTGTTCTGCTAATAGAGAGGAATTGTGGATGTTGTTATCTTCAAGCAGTAGTTTGAAAAAATATTTTTCTTTTTCCGTCTCACATACAAAACAACCGTAAGTGCTTGGTCAGCTCAGTTTTGCTTACATAGAGGTAGCTTAGTTGGTAAGACTGAACAAAGGTTTGGATAGGAGATAATGACTGAAATAAATACTGGGATAAGTTAAATGTTATGAAGTTACAGCAGTCAGTGGAAAACTGCACTAGTGAACAATAATGTGCAGCATCTACTACTTACATAGATCAGCCATTGAACCTTAGAACATAATTAAGCCATTTATATTATTCACCCAACCGAATGTTCTTGTGCTTTCCTTTTACTTGTAGATAAAACTGAACCATTGTATCTGTTTTACTTGATTTCATTACTGTAATGAAGTCTTCAGTGGCTATTACTGGGAAACTTTAATTTCCAATGGTATAATTTGTCCTTTTTGCTCTCTTAATTTACTTTACCCAACTGAAGCAACTCTACAGCCATTACCAGTCGAATGTTTCCAGGCTGGATGACACAAACGCATGTTTAAAAGACAGCAGGATGCACCATTGTCAAGCTTAGGCAGAACAATACAAGCAAGGTTAGCTATTATCGAGCCTGGACAATTACAGTCTCTCTGAAGCGACATTATCACAAGGCAATAATGACTGATGTTATCGGAGAGCATGTGTGGAGCAGCAGAGTCAAACTAACCACATTGTCTGTTTGGTAGTGGAATTTGAAAGATGCAGGCGATAGCATTACATAAAAGGTGCTGGTCAGGTGTTGTGTGGTAGATAGATGGTGCCATAGTGTCTTATAGGCCAATGAGCCAGCCTCCCACTGCTGCTTACATTAAAGATCCCTATCACAAGGCCAATAAGCCTACATGGGAGACCGGGTTTAATATACGCCTGGACATATCAAAGATGTTCAGACTGTAAAGAAATCCTTACAAATAATAAATGAATAAATGCAGCTTCAGCTTATAGAGTTTAGCCGTGTTAAAGGTGTAGCTTTTCTGGTACTGCCTTCAGCTTGCCTTCATTAAAGGTCCTATATTTCACAAAATTGACTCTTTAGGCTTTAATCCACATTATAATGTGCTTACCTCCTCAAAAATGTACCTGGAGTTGTTTTTTTCACTCACTCACTCTTCTTTAAGTCTGTCCACCTTTTAATGTCATGTACTGGTAGTTTTCAGGTTACCATGTTTCAGGTTACTTATTTACCTTTTGTTCAGTAGAGATTGGCAATTCCCGGGCTGAATTTATCCAATATAGTCAAGGTGTATGGAGTTAGCACAGTGGAGCACTTCATGTATTACCACATTACATCACAAGGTGGAACAAAATGTTTTCAGTTTGAAAGAAGAATTTGTGTGTTAAACATGTGCGAATGAAAAAAAATAAAAAAAAATAAAAAAAACAACTCCAGGTATGTTTGTGATGAGGAAACAACATTATAACATAGATCAGAAGATATCATAATATAGGACCTTGTTTTGGGTAGGAGTCTTGATTTGTAGATAAATATGCAGAAGCCATCAGTTATATTACCAGCCTGACATGCAAACTTTTTTCTATAATCCCATCCAGCTCTGTCTTGTGCTGTTTTAGTGCCTCAATAACAAATAACAACTGCTTTGTCAAATTTAGTTCCACAAATGTCATCCCATCGGCATTGTTTGTTATGTGACTTCATTGTTGCTGGTCATTTCAAAGTGTCTAAAATGTCATTGCTTTGTAAAGATGCGTTCACAGTGAATGGGTGACAGTGATGACAAATGTACTGCTCCATCTGTCACAGCAGCATTTTCATCTGTCAGAGACGTGCACGCCATCGCAGAGGCCGTGACAAACTGCTTTTCCTTGTGTTTGACTGATGCTCATTCACTCTGCCCAGTGTCTTTCATTATGTTAATATATGAACACATGGGGCCAAGTAGTCACTGTCTTCACTGATATGACTCGAGGTGAGAGAAAAAAAAATATACAGGCACTACTAACTCTTGACACAAAAAAACACTACTATTACTTCATAGGAACGTGCAGGATTGCTTAAACTTTTTAGAAGAGGTATTGATTATTCAGTTCCGATACTGATTCCAATTCTATAGCTTTACATTTCTGCCCATACCCAATATCAACCGACACCAGAGTAGAGACAGAAAACACCATTTATTTCCTTTAAATAAAAATCAAATAAGACAAAAATGCTCCAAATGTGTTATGGAGCTGTTATTTATCTGAAGTACAGAACACCGTATAAATAAAAGTAAAAAAATGTCAACTTTCTGGGGTGAATATGGGACTTTTATTACATACATTTGTTCGCCCAACCAGGATAACGGCTGAACTGATATTTAGAAACGATATCCAATCCAGTATTTTTTTTTTCAGTATCAGTGTTGATATCTGATACCAGTATTGGATCATTATCCCTAGTATTGATAGTACAAGGATGTCTATTACTGATACTTGTTTACTGTTACTACTATTACATCTAAAACTCATACAGTTATGCTCCAACCATGTCCAAAAACTGTTGCTAGGTATAAACTACACTGAGAATACTTTGGGAATGTAATAGTGTATTTATGGGGTTCAACTTCCTGTTTATAGGCTCCATTTTGAGAACTATTCGCTATTTAAAAGACGCAATATTTTCATTTGAATTGTTAAAGCGACAACACATAGAAGCCAAATAGAAAACATTCTTTGGAACATTTTTCATGGAGATAGAAGTTTTATGCCATATTGTGGAATATTATAGCCGAAGGAAAAACATTTTTCTACAGAGACAAGAAAGCATGTCTATTTGTTAGCTAAAAAGTTATGCATTAAGGCTACGACAACCGTGTTCATTTTCCATCCTTCTGAAACCTGTGGACTCAACAGAATAGCTCCTTCTCAGCTGTTAAAATGTCCAAATCACTTGTCCTGCTTCAGTCTGTACACAACTGAATATAATGTCTTGTATTTAGTTTATAATGAGTTAGTTTATAGAAGGGTAATTTACTTCGGGGGCTGCAGGGAGAGCCGAACTGCTACAAATATCTGCCCACCTCCATTGGACAGCACTGTCATTAATCAAAGCGCGATGTGACAGTGCTACGCCTGCTGCTGAGCTCCCCTTAGACCCCTGTTGTACCATATTTATGTCGATCGGCTGCTCAGACTCTTCTGCTGTCCACTCCCATCCGCCTCGCCTCCTTGTCAGTATTTAACGCCGTAGATTGGATGCACTGCTCTCGGAAGAATACGGGAGCTAATTTTCCCATTGGGCTTTTTGTCTTGATGACAACGACCAACATGGCACAATGCACTCTTGTTCTTTTAGCTGAACACAAAAGCCTCTGCTGAATAAACCAGGCTCCAATTACAGATAGTAAAGGGACTTCTTTTCCATTGGGATGTTTCCATCTGGGGTCTTGCATTGTTAAAAAATAATTAAAATAGCAAAACTCTTCACAGATCTAGTTGTGAAAAGGTAGATTTGTCAGGAAATGTTGACCAATAACTACAGCTATTTACAATTAGCTTCACAGTCCTGCCCACCTAAAAGCCCACACTGTAAAAGTAAAAAAAAAACTACCATTCACTTTGTGTTAACTTTTTTTCTATCTTCAATAAGTCTAGGGAAGCCTGTGAAAAATGAACATGAATTTTACTGAATCAGAAATGGCTTGGGAGTGGGCGGGACTGCCGAGCTACATTAGTCTGGTACTGTCATATATTCACCCACTGTCACTACACCTAAGACTCTCTCTGGTACTTTGAATAGTCATAAAAATAGCTTTGATTGTTATTGTCTTAATTAAAAACTTCTCTAATCTGTAAACAAAAGAATTTTAAGATATTGTATTTATTTGACCAACTGACAACAGAATTTATGGTTTTGAAACAAGGGTTATTTGAAAGCCGTACACTCACTATTGTCAGGAGGCAAAAGTGAGAAATAGAGACAGAGAGCCTGTGTTATGAGTTTTCACATTGTGAGGATTAATTTTCTTTTTTAATAAATAATCTTATTGTGTCTTTAAGCCGTGGGCACATTTGGGGAGCAGCCCTGCCCAATCTGATGTGTTAAACATACTAGTATCTCAGTATGCCACAGTGAGGCAAGGGACACTACACTGTTAAAAAAATACACTATTTTGCTATTATTCATGAAAGGAATTCTTTGAAAACTTTGAACAAATCTGCACCAAAGTCCAGATTTGCTAAAAGATTTGGCACGAGACAAAGACACCTTCAGTTCCGCGATTGACATGTGCATTAGCCAGTGCAATAGAAGGACATGGATGGTTCGTCTATCAAAACAAATGTGGAGTTTGAAATGATGGATGACCATTGAGCTCCTCCGTTTCCCATGTGTAACTGAGATAACTAAAATTAGCCTGAGATGCAGAGGAGGAGGTGGCCACCAGACCTAGAGATCTTCTGTGTAGAATATGAGAGAACCAGTCTGAATCCTATCAGTTAGGTCTGCAGTTAGATACTATAACAGACTCTTACATTTCTGAAATAATTTCTTCAACAATGAACCTGCAGCTACTCTACGTGCTTTAACACAAACCTTGAAACAATTCTCAGAAACCTGAAATCTTGTTATGTCATAAAAACCAAGTGCTATACTCACTGCTAAAAGAGTGTCAGAATAGTGCCAAAAATCCACCCACGGATCTCCCTGCTTTATCACTGTAGCTCTTGTTAGCAGGTAGCGCACGCCGGATCTGCAGCTGGGATCCACTCGGAGCTGGTGAGCCTTCTCCTGGATGTGTCCCAGGTGTTGAGTGTGGCACTGTCAGGCTGCGCTGTAGGCTTTTGATTTGGTGCAGACAGATGCCAGCACTCATCTTCACAGTTCCCTTCAGAGAGGTGCCTACGGGGGTTTCAAAGTGAGTGAAAGTAAGTCTCATTGGGGTTGACAAAATGTCCGATAAAAGCTTTGATCACCACATGGATATGCGTTAAGTTAGGTTTTAATTTTCAAGGAAACAGAAGAGAAATTTATTTGAATGAGGAATCTTGTGATATTTGGCCACAAACCACTACCCCTAAGTACCAACCCCAAGCCTGTGTGGATCTTACCAGTCCTGCTCACTTTGACGTTTGCTGTTGTTCCAAATTTCAGAAAATTTCAAATAAAAAGGGTTTAAAAGGATAATAGAGACCCTACCGCGCTTGTGTTAGGATCCAAAAACGATTTTAAAACTTCAATGTTTTAATAGCCTGGCAATTTTTAAAGTTAAATAAAAATATAAGGTTTGTGATCCCTAGCTGCCACACAGCTGAATAGCCTTGAGCATTTTCAAACTTTTTACATTTTCTTTAGACAGTTTCTGTGAAAAATATATGTAAAATTTATTTGCAGACCTAAGTAGTGGGCGGTCACAGCATTGGGATCTCTAGCTCAATATTAGTAATATGTAAATAACTGCACATAACGGCTGCCATTTTTGATAACCATCAAGAAAAACAAGGAGAAACTTAACCTACAGTCTGTTCATTTCAGTCAGACTGGAGAAAGTAAATTTCTTCACCACCATCAACAATAAATTTCGGAAATTTCCTCCCTTGTCCTATAAATAAATATGAATAAAACAATTACATGATTAAATAAGCAAATGTTTTGACTCATCGTTTTATATGGCTGGGAACTCCAAGGTGAAGCAATAAAATCTTCACATACGACTCCCAGTTTTCTCCGAGATGGCCATTCTGCTCAAATTTGGAAGGCATTGTATTAAAAATATGTTTATGGACTGACTGAACCTCTCCCATTTCAAGGGGAAGCCCAAGATTTATTAACTCTTGAATGCACTCAAGCTGCACGATCATTTATCAGGCGTGAAAAGTTCCTGCTGCTGCCCACAGAGCGGCCTTGCCCAGAGTAAATAAAACTTGTGTATTGTGCACAGGTCATTTCTCAGGGCACAAACAGGTAGTCCCAAAGCCCCCTTGTATAGTTCATGGGTTTAACTTCAGTATTCCTCTACATTATGCTATCATTTTCATCTTATCATTTATTTTAAAGTGCTTTTGCCTGGTCGGATGACTAATTTTACTAAAACACAGTTAAGATTTAAGACTTTATCAAACATTTAAAGCCTTTATTTCCCAATTTGGCTTTTTTTAGGTTTCAAATTTTACTTCCTGTAAAACGCCTCTAATGTAAATAATTATTTGACAAACGAAAACATAAGAAAACACCTTTATATAATTGAGACAATGTTTGGGAAATGTTTCTTGTGTGTAAATTGTGCCTAACTTTTGGATAGAATTCTCTCTAACATCAATATGGATCTCGCTCTACTTCCTGTAATCTTCAACATATTTATCAAGTTTTCTTCTCAAATTGCTTCTTGATTGGTGTAAAACTATCATTTAGATTTACAGCAGGTATTATCCCATCAAATTAAGTCAGAATTAGAGAATCATCAAAACCTCATACACACTTTAAGTTATTAGGTTCTATTACAGACGTGGGAGGCAAAGCGTTCCCGAAGATAATGTCACTATTGGTTTGAAGGTGTGCAAAGAATGTTGGGTATATTGTTTATTTTATGAGAACTGTAAAATAAAAAGATTAGTAACAAAATAATATAAACAATATAAACAATTTTCGATTGTGCGATACTTGAAGACCATCCATGACTTTTACAGGGACATTTTAATGCCACTTTGTTTATAGCACGTTTCTGATATTGCAAATTATTATTACTAGTTATGCCGTTTTTTCTTTGAGGCTCAAAAACACACCTTTCCCCACCCACTCCTTAGACATAGGCCATGTACACACGTAGCCGGGTATTTTTAAAACCGAACATTTCCCCCCCTCCATTTATAAAAATAGTTTTATCCACACCACCTCGTCTTCGAAAAAAATACCTTCCACACATAACCGAACATCTGCGTTTTCAACCACATTCATACGCATTCCAAACCTGTAGATGGCGTTATTTCCATCACTTAACTGTCACTTCCGCCTAAACTTAAACAACAGAAAACAGGGCGCCGAGCTCCTTTGTCTGGACAGACTCGGAGTCAGAATTGCTCCTAAACACAGTTTAGGAGCAATTCTGCTCTCAACACACACACAGCTCTCAAGAAACGACTCCGATCCATAGTCTGCTTTGTCTTTTGCAGTCGCCTAAACAAATGTCGCACGTTTGACGTCAGGGCAGATTCATATTTTTTGGCGCAGACAGTGACGTTTTAAAACGCAAAACCCCAGTTATCTCTGTCCACACAAACACGCATAAACGGAGTTTTCAAAAATCTTCACTTTGGCCGGAGTTTTCCCTGAATACTCGTTTTTGATGCGTGTTCGTGTGGATGACAGGTCAAAACGCAGCAAAACATCTTCGGTTTATCAGATACCCGGCTACGTGTGGACAAGGCCTTAGACAAACTTTATTGATCCACAAGGGAAAATTATTTGGACACAGTAGCTCACTCATCACAATATAATATAATAACAAAGAGTAAAAAAATATATAAATGGTAATGATAAATTGTAAATAAGTAGCAAAAAAGATGACAAGAGACAGGTGTGAAATAAGTCATAATTGTATAAATGTACAAGTCAAAATAAAATAGGTAAATAAGTAATAAAATATAAAATCTCAGCTACATACAAGAGGTCATAGGAAGCCAAGACTCCTGATGACATCCACTTTGCAGCTAATGTCATCAGCATTCCCTGGAGGTGTAATGCTAACTACAGGCTCTGCTCTGTTTTGAAGCTTTATTAGACTTTAATCTGAGCTTTATTTGAACATAATCTGACTTTAAAGAACTGACTTAGCCTGAACTACAACAGGTGAGACGATCTGAGCTGTTAAACGCCCCTCTCACATAACATTTCAGTCACTTTCAGCGTTTTGTTGAAAATCAAACACCGGAACAGGATTATGAATGCTTGTATTGATCACAGGCTTGTAAAAATGTATTTTTTTCAGTCAAGTTTAAAAAATTTTGACAGTATTTGCTATTGTGGGCATTGTGTCACCAAGATAACTCCTAGACATGTGACGGACCCCCAACTGAAAAGCTACATAGTTCAAGTATACTGATAGTGAGTGAGTGAGTACACATGAACCTTACATGCACCCCTCTCCTAGTATGGACAGATTTAGACTATTTTGCTTTTACAACACAAAATGTTGCTAGTCGCAAGCCAAGATAAATAGACGTTTGTAAATGTTTTCTCTTAAATTACAGCTTGTATTACAATGAAAACTCAGTTGACTTATATATAGCAGGATAACACCATTTGCCTTTGGAGATAACCTTCACAAACACAGTATCGTGAGCAAATAGTCAGTCATAAAAAGTGACTTATTATTGTGCCATGACTTGCACGCGTGGCTAAAGGCGCTGTGGTGTGTGAGTGGAGAGGGGGGTCTGTGACAGGGGCTGCAGAATGGCGCTGTGATGTGATCCTAATGTCTGCGAGCTGCTGTCGGCTGCTGTGGAAAGACTGCTTTTATCTGTCTCCAGACCCTGCTCAGGCTACAGTGTCACATCCTCAGTTTGATCAATGCTACTCCTCATCAAACTTGAGTTATCCAAGAATATACGCTCTGCATTCAGGATTTAGGCTTTCCGACAAGGGTGACTAAGGAAGAAGAGTAGCTTTCCAATGCAGCATAATCTATTATAAAGTGTATCCGTTTAAAAGCCTGTGACAGTTTGACTTGGTGTTTTAGACAGATTTCGACTAAATGCTTTCTTGTTACATTCTGTAAAACATGATGAATTACATCCATCCATCCATCCATCTTCCCCCACTTAATCCAGCTGGGTCGTGGGGGCAGCTGTGTTGCCCAATCCTCATAGCACCTGACCCCCCTATGAACCCCTCTGCAGGTGGTGAGCCCACAGGAGGGTGGACGTCATGGTCCTTGATGTTAGTTCATAGGGGTGCTGGCATGTTTTGGGTTGATGGGGGAAACCGGAGTGCCCGGAGGAAACCCATCCAGACACGGGGAGAACATGCAAACTCCACACAGAAAAGGGATCAAACCCGCAACCTTCTTGCTGTGAGGCCTGAGTGTTGCCACTCAGCCACCATGCCGCCGTAATTCAATTACATATAGAGGTATAAACTCTAGGGACAAAACCAGGGGCAAAAGGGACAAAGCTAGTTTTGCTGGTCGTGAATTGATTCAAGAGAGGGTTGTGGTAGAAATATCTGTCACGAATTAAGAAATTGAAGAAAAGGAAAATGTTTTGAAGTTAAATAGTGGAAATATAGCATGTTTACTTTGCAATTAGATGCATTTGGTGGTGACTTGTCAAAAAATATACACCCACATATATAAAACCATCCAATATTGGAACTATAGATACTCATTTGGGCAGGTATCAATACTATGAATGGTCACATTACTTTCAGAAGGGGGATGACCACATAAATAGAAGAATCAACTATTATTCTGGTTTCTCCTTGGTACTGAAATCAATTTTGACATATCAAGTTTTCCAGTGAGGTGTCCACCATTATTATCTGTCTGGAATGTTCCACAGTATAGTATTCAACTTTTAAGATATTTTGCATTTATTCAACTGTTACATGTATTCCTATTATGAGCTGGTTCCCTTCTCCACAGATCTGGCATGAAATTTGGCCTTGTAGCGCACCATTTTTTTATTTTGGCATTAGTTTGTGCTGTTGTTGACTTTGGCATGAATTTCCAAAGCAGTATTTTGAAGCCCTCATGAGTTTGAGTGTGTCTAATCTGTTTTGTGTGTGTTCTTGCTCTTGTAGGCTGCTTGTTGGAGGCTGCGGGCCACGGCTGATGTCTTTGTTAATTAGTCTAACACCCATGTTCAGGTCAGACCGCTCAGGGCTTTTCAGGAACATGGCACATTTTATTTTATCATTTTCTCCTCTGTACGCTATCCGTGCCTGCTTTAATCCATATAGGAAGTTGCGTTAAGTTTCTCATTGAGCCTTGCAGCTGTAATAGAAATATGCTGCTCCTATAATTGGCATCTATCACATTTTATTAACACGGCTTCCTTTGCACCTAAAGAAGAAAAGAAGTCTGACAATACAACAGTCACGCTTCATGCCTCCTGAGCTTAAACCCTTTTCCAAATATCATAATCACTGGTGCTGCCGTGGCTCCTCACAGGTTTATTGGCAGATGATGTGGTGACGACTCAATTGCACCCAGGCAGTAACTGTTTAGGCCCCGAGGTGGAACACATTCTCTGTGATACATGGCTAAAAATGAATGTCAGTTTTACAGTTTCAAACATTTCACTTGTTGTATAAAAGATACTTAAGTGTCTAACTCTAAAGACATGAAATCAAAGTATGGTATTGAGATTTTATGATTTTTTACATGAACACATCTTCAAATATTCAACTCACAAACCAACTATAGGTCATTCTAACCAAGCCTAGCTAGAGTTCCCAGGCACTGCATTGCGAGTGGCCATTCTTCGTTGTTGCCTAGCCATAATGGTGTACATTTTATTTATACATATTTATCAACACAATTTTCTATAAGATTTTTATTATTGATAATTCATTATTTATTATTGAATGTCCTATATTATGCAAAATTTACTAATGTGAACTTTTAGTCATTTGGTAATGTTCTTATGTCTTCAAAAACATACCAGGAGTTGTGTTTTGATTCATTCATACATGTTTGTATTCCTGATTTATTAGGTTTATTAGGTCCCCAAGAGCTCAAAATGGCCTGTTCCTCCTTATGGTGTTATGAAGTGGTAGTTTTATGTTTTGCTCAGTAGAGATTAACAATCCAGGGCTGAAGTTATAAAATGATTATGGTGAAGGTTTATGTAGTTTAAAAACACAGTGGAGCAGTTCCTTTGTTACTATATGATATGACATATCAGAATTGTTTTTTGTTTGAGAGAAGAACTCAGCCTAAATATGCAGAATTTGTGTGTTAAACATGTGTGAATTAAACAAAACACAACTCCAGGTATGTTTCTGACGAGAAAACAAAATGATAAGAGATCAGAAAATAGTGTAATATGGGGCCCTTCATCATTGCCATTTGGGCAAAACAATTGGTTGTAGAACTCTTAATTAAAAAGACACAAGCTGATCATTGACGTGACGAAATGACTGAATTTGATTAATTACACAGCCCGGTATTGGAGGCTGTACTTGTGCCTTCTACCCAAACCCATAACTGACAATGTTATGTTTTCTGGTGCGTCATTTTTTTACAAGCTCTTAAACTGCAGACTTCCTGCTGGAGTTCAAACTTAACTGTGGCAGCACTGAATACAATCTGATGGTAACAGTACACTTGTTATCTGTATGACATTTACAACAGCAGTTTCCACACTGGCATTTAAAGGAATACTGTTGTGACTGTCTAGACGTCCTGCACCACTCTTACCAAATGTGTAAATATGTCAGTGGAAAAGTCAAATATATGTTCACTGCAAAGTGTTGGCTTTAATTGACTGATTACATTATGTCAACATTATGTCTACACCACACGTCGAAGTGTTTATGTGAGGAAAGTACAGTCTGTGCTTTAGTGCTAATGGCCACAGAAAATTGACTTCTACCTGCCATTGTTTACTGGCTTAAACTATTGATGATTTACCAACTGATCTAATAAGGAGTGCTAAACCAGTAACAATAGATAAATACATTTTTAAATTAATTCTAATAATTCTAATAATTCAGTACAGTAACAGTATCGTATGGTAACAGGATTGATATCAAGGGTATTTTATTTTTCACAACAAAAGTTGTGAATAATACCAAAAATGCTGCAGCATTGTTGTTGCAGCACTACAATTCTGTTGCTTATTTAGTGAAAGTAAACATATCTTCAGAATATTCTGTTTTAATTATTACATTTTATGTATTTCCTAAACTGAATGTGCATGTGAATGTGAGCTGAAATGTTTTTTTTTGCTTTTATTACCCTCATGGGTGTGTCAAAGATAAAAAAACTACTAGGTACAGACAGGACCTCTTTATATTTGTAGATTTATTATACAAAGAAAAATGTTTACAGTTTTACAGTTAGTTCAGAGAGCCAGAATGTTGCGAGGTAAATTCCTGCAATCTTCACTAATCTAAGCAGGTAAAGCTATTGTGACTTGTTACTGGAACTAAACCAGGACCAGACCAGAGCAGAACTAAGATCAGGATTAAATGGGCTCAAGCCAGGACAAGAATTAATGCCAGAAGTTTTTTGTGGAAATTAAGAATCAAATTACTCCTAAATTGACTTAAATAATAACCAGTTTACAAGGGTTCATAGTACCACCTGTAGAAGCCAGTGTAGCACAAGGTGTACTGTTACCACCTTTTGAAATGGGTTTCAGCTTTCTGCTATGTGACGCTTTGGCATTTGAAATAGGATATTTTATTCAAAATAGTTACTTGCTATGGCGATGGTCCTAATTCCTCATTTTGAGACCCATGGATAGTGAAGCTAAAGTGTAACATGAATGTTTGGGTGGACATGAAAAGGCCGTGTACAGCGCTTGTGTACTGACCCTCAGCTCAGACTGGTGTTAGTGGGGGTCCGTGGTCACTTCCTCCTGTCTGGGTTATCAGCGTGTGACAGAGCTGCCTGATAGTGCTAGCGTCACAGGAGCATGCATCACAGAACTGTCACCACGCACCCCCGCCATCAATGCAAACACACAAACACACACACACAGACAGTGTTCCCATTCTGGTGACAAATCCTACCCGAGCTGAGCCTTCTCTGACTCACCCCCCTCCTCAAGTCATCTGCCCAACACAGATGGAAATGAGGGGTGGCCAAAGGCTCCAGGTGGCAGCCAAAAATCTTACTCTAGTTAGGCTATTGTTAAACTTAATGGTGGGTGGTATTGTGTTATATTTACATCATGTTCAGTAGATTCTGCTTCAAAGGATTTTGTGAAAGTTTAAATATTTTTGTTGTTGTGTTGGCACAGTAACAGAGCAAAAATACCAAAATACATTTTATTAGATGTTACCATTGTTTGTTAAGTAAATAGGTGAATTAAAACACACATATTCAATCAATTTGGACTATATGATTCATAAAATAATAGAATTGCTTATACTAGTAATACGAATAATAATATGGTCATATATATTAGCCAAAAGCAATATAGAAAAGTAAAGAAAGGAGCTATGGAACAGCCCGGTAAATCCATGTATCACACTATAGTAGAAAGGTTTTTAATGAACAGTAAGTTTAGTATTTAGCATTTTAAATCTCTATTGGTTGAACAACTGAAAATGCTGGACACAATCCCAAGCTCTGTACTCTTAACAATTTCCTTTTTACTGAATAAGTTTTTCGTGTTGAACTTTTAGTACAACAGTTTCCAAAGTTTCAGTAGGATACATATTTCTCCGCCCCTCCAGTAATCATGCGCCCCCCTGTCTGTGAGGGCTCCTTAAGCTTGGGGAGCAAAGGGCCATCGCTACGACAACAGTAGTTCAGGTTAATCATGGAGGCTGTTGGGTTTAATCCATTAAAGCGTGAGTTCAGCCATAACAGGGCTTTGGCTGAGTCTGTGCGCTGATCCTATTTTCTCTGTATACATATCCGTACTTTCACCCAGACTCCTATTTGCCCCTATAATGGGATTAACTCCAATGACACCAATCTCAAATCTGGCTTTAAAACTCTGCAGGGTGAATCTTATTCTTCTGGTTATTCCCAGAAGGCATTGAACATGGCTTTGGTTACATAATTACAGTCCCTTCTTTCTGTCTAAGCCTAAATGATGACAAATTAATGAAAAATAGCTGGGTAGGGATTTCTCTTGTATTCACTTGATCTGGTTAGGCCCGAACCACTGCATGTTAATCAAGGTGTCTTTTACACTATATAAAATACTTTGTCATTAATAATGGAGGCTGTCAAGAGCATGGAATAACTGTCACTGGCTACAACCACTATTTTCCCACTATTTTTTAATCGTGTAAATAATAATAATGCATTTGAAAAGGTGCCTTGATTTTATATCAACAGAGTAATTTAATCAATCTTGCTATACCTAAATACCTAAAGTTTCTGTGTGTTCTGATTACGCACTTCCACTGTTAAAGGTAAACTTTACTACATTGGGAGTACCCCATTCACAGAGATGTTACACAGTATGGCGTTAAATATCCATGGAGTCAAACAGGTGACACCAGTAGACAAACTTACAGGTCAGATCTGTGGAATGACTATCCCTCTCACATAAACAATGCATATGTTTCAAGATATTTTGCAATAAAAACATGTAACGCAAATAAAAAAATAAAAAAAACAATACTGTGTGACATACCAGGCAAGGCAATGACATCTCCATGGAGATGAGCAGTTGACTGACGTTACGCCAGAAAAGTCATATAGTGCAGTGGACCCTACCTAACCCTTCGAGATAACAGGTGCAATGAAAAGATACTAAGATACATCAAATATTTGTGTAATATTAAGACTGACCAATAATGTAATTTCACACAGCTTGCTCACCTCACACACTGTAATATTTCCGACCTTGAACAAAATCCCTATGGTTCATCAATTAATTAAAATGTCATCTCATTATTCTAGCCTTTATTGCATATGCATATACACCATATTAATATGTATTTAATAGCTTCACTTTCCATAATCTAATTTAGATAAAATAGGCATGGGAAGTCTTCTAGGAATGCCGTGAACTATTTTTTCACCTTTTTTACATCTCCAAATCTCTTTATGATGCTTTGAGGTATTTTTATACAAAGCATAATTACCTTTAATGTATTCAAATACACCACTTCATATATGCAGTTTAAAAACCCTGCTATTTTTTCTGTGTAAAAGGTCTCATACGCATACACTAACACCTTAACTGTGTAAATTATTCAACATGCCCAGATTGGAGTGAATTTTACATTTGCTTGACTCTGATTGGGCTGATAAAATTGACTTCCCGCTGTATTTGTCATGCTATACGGGTCGGCTCACCTCACATTCACATTGCTGCTGTAATGGGTGATATTGTAAACACTGTGGCTAAACAGATAATTCACTGTAACATTACTGTCTTATCGTACAGAGCTACACCAGCACATCTCTATGGAAATGAGATTATTCAAGGAAGCGTAATAAATGTACAATATGGAATATGCTAATAGCACAGTGTGAAGCTGTTTAAAATAGAGACTCGCTATATTGTAATGGCTCCAGAGGTGGACCATAGCTATAGGTACTTGGCACTCATGTATTTTACAATATGTGTACATTTTCAGGAACTAAAAATGGTAGAATATAGTGCGAAAACTATTCTAAAGTACATGCAAATGTGTTGTTTTTTTCTTGGGGTAGTATTACATATTACCCCAAGGTAGGTAGGTCAAGGTTGTACGAAAAGATAGTCTGATCTGTTCCAACAGACATAATACAAGTGGGCAATAGTTAGAACAGTAGTTCGTTGTTAAAGGGCCCATATTGCGCTGTTGTCTATGTTCTAATCTGTTATAATTTTATTTCCTCACCAGAAGTTGAGTTTTGTTTCATTCACATATGTTTAACACAAATCCTGCATATTTAGGCTGAGTACTTCCCTCAAACAGAAAACAGTCCACCTTCCACTTTGTGATGCCAAGTGTTAATACTGGAAGTGCTCCAGTGTGTTTTTTTTTATTTTTTTTTTATTTCCATACACCTTCACTTGAATCATTTGGATAATTAGAATTAAATTAGATTAAATAGAATGGCCAGTCTCTAGTGAACAAAAGGTAAAACGTAGCTGTTGACAATTACTGTTACATGACATCACAAGGTGGAACAGAGCAATTTGAGTTTTGGAGATATAGACCGAATAATAATAAAGAGTTACTCAAACGTGTGAATGAAACAAAACACAACTCCAGGGATGTTTTTGAGGAGGTAACAACATAGGTTAAACTCACAAGGATCAATTTTGTATAATATAGGAAAAATGGTAGCAGTGCTTGAATGATGATTATTTCAAACAAAACTGAAAAAAAGGTTGCCACTTCTTCCTTATTCCTTGTACTCGTCTGTTTGTTTTCTGACAGGATAGGTCACACACTCTCACACTGATTCTTCATAACCTAGAAATAGACTCAGTTCACATTTGTGAAAAACCTCACCTCCTCCAAAGATGCGCATCAAGCCAGCTGTCAGAATAGGTTAAAACTTGGAAAAGGATTGCAACAATGATAAGGTGTTGCTTACATTTTAGCCAGGATTGTTTTTTGGATTGTTTGTTTTTTAGATATATTGCTGACTTTTTGCTGCAGTTTTAAAGATCTAAGATGGTGTTGGCTGTGAAGAGACTTGTAGATATAGACTGCCATTTAGAAAAAGAATACAGCTTTAGAGTGACATTTTCAAGCGGATAATGATAGACAAGTAAGATGCAACCGCTAATGCATTTGTGGGTTACATACAGGGAAAATAGCATGGATAAATGAAGGCAATATGGAGAGCAAGGAGAAGCGCCAGGGATTACTGTAAACAAGTGTACATTAGAATGTACTTTGTATATACATGGAAGATATTAAATGTATTCATACATTCATTGCACAACAGAGTGGTTTTAACCACACCATATCCAACACACCAATGGCAAAAAACTGCCGTTGTGTCTTTAGGCAAGACACTTCACCCACATTGCCTAGTATAAAAGTGAAGTGTGCATGGCAGGACTCCCTTGAAAAAGAGATTAGTAATCTCAATGGGACTTTCCTGGGTAAATAAAGGCTAAAAAAAAAAAAACAATGGAATAAAGTGGCCTATTTTTACTATCGACGCATGTTGTAATTTTCATACTATGTCGGATTGGTGTCTTATACATTATAGATTTCTCATTCTTCATTATTGTAGTTTATGAAGTATTTGGAAAGAAACACACTTGAGAATATCAGAAGGAAATTTACAGCCAGTCTAAGTAGTCACCAAACCCAAACAAAACTTGTAAAATTGGTTTAGCCCAGAAACATGTCCTTGCCTGTACAGCTGCACCATTGGTCACACTAGGAATATATTGCCCAGAGCAAGACAAGATGGATTCTACTTGTGAACTCAAATCTTGGTGAGCTACTGCCCAAGGTTAAATATTCCTCTTCTGTTTTGTCCTGTTAAAGTAAAGGAGATTATAGTCTGATTGAATGTTGGACTGTCCGGGTAATTTATTTACCAACTGAGTGCATTTATCACACAGGAAATTGTACAAAAAGAGAAGGAACATAAACCAGTGGTGTTTAGGAAGTAATTGAATCAGACTTTTGTTTCTAACACCTGTCTGTATTTTAAGATTGGTACACCATATTTTAGCTATTCCTTTTGCACATTTGCAACATTACACTGGAATTAATAGTTGTCTAGTTGAGATAGTCAACCCAGCACATGCATCAGGTTCCCATGACATAAATCTTATATTAGATCAGCCATGGGATAAAGTTCAGATATGTATTATGTATATGGATACCTAAATAGGGTTTAATTTAAGGTTAGACACACAGTAATGGTTAAGGTTAGAATAAGTGTCCAGGAAATGACTGTACCTTAATGTCCCCACAAACATGGGAACCAACATGTGACACTTGAATGACGTTATAGTTGTTTCCCCTTACCCGAAGTTTTATTTGGAGTGTTTTGTCCATATTTGAATAATCTTTAATTGCTTATTTTCATGTCGCCACTTTGCAGATCAACCCTTTTTTCACCTCCACTGGTATACATCCAATCCTCTGTACTTACCGGTACTTCATTTTCCACTTTTATTTCCTTAAAATATGTAGTCATTCTGGTACAAAGGAAAAACTAAACCAGTGGCTTGCTTGTGTGATCTGCAGGTATCCAGGTGGCAACACCTTCCCAGCTCTTTGCTGTGATGACTTTTATGGCAACATCAGCTCCCATCGCAGAAGTCAGCAGACTGTTTTCTTTAGTCGTTTTAGATGAATATTGTGATTTCAACGTCTAAATTCAACATAATGACCCACGGGTGTCATACATTACATATACTATATAACATTCACAAGCAATATGTCTTCTATAATACAAAAAAGTTTACTTCTTTCCTCTGACCTGTCTACTGTCCATTATGTTGATAGTTTGCCCAACTAAACCAATGAATAGTGAATAATACATTTTACTCTTAACTTTCAGTCAAGCATAAGTTTTTTTATTGCCATCTTCCCAGAGAACCTTATAAGTCCGCTGGTTGCTGAAAGGAACATTTGGAGGGTAATAACATCCACTCATGCAAGCACAGTCTCTGGTTTGCCTCTATACTCGCAGGCATCGATGTCCCCAACCACACCTTGCATCACATATTCACAGACATTAAAATGTAAAGGAGGAGACAGCATTTCACCCTTGACAATAAGTGAATACAGCAGCACCGTGGCTTTTCTTTCTATTCAGCCTCCATCACCATCTACAAAGGAGCATCTGAAGAAAATAGATGGCAACTCTGGTTAGACACAGCACCCGAAAAGCAGGATTACTGTCAAGAAACAAAAAACTCAATCAGTTATTGCTTTTCTGTACGTTGTCTCTTTTTGAAACTATAGCAGAGAGTTTTGTGGCCTTCATAGCAGAATGTTTTTCCCATTTATCTTAATGGAAATCTGCAGCTTTACTTTGCAACCAAGCCCAAGTGCAGCTGTATATCAAACTCGCCATAGGGAGAGTGCAGAGATGATATTGTGTTAGAAATATAGATGGAGGCTTTCAGATGGTTTAATCTGATAAATACATTACATAGGCAATCTCTGCTATTGCTAACACGTCCCTTATCAGTTCTCTCTTTTTATCCTGTCACTTTAAAGTAAAATCATCATGTTGTTGGCATAAACATACTGACATGTTTAGAGGGCTAACGGTGTGCTGTAAAATAGAGCGGGCATCCATGGTGGCTAATTCGGATTCAAGGCATTGACAGAGCCGTGTTAAGGATGTTAACAGTCAAAGGGTTGTATTTTTCCTGGGATTATGGGAGAAAGAGGAAGTGGGTATTCAGATGCAGTTGACTGGCAAGGCAAGATCAGTCTCCATCCAAGTAGAACACTTCTCCAGGCATGCACAACACACAGACTTAAGTCACATAATCCCCCTCTATATCACAAAGCCTGTCAATACTGCGCCATACATGGAGAGGGTACAACAGACCTGCTGTTTGATATTTCCCATCAAGAGTATGTGCTGTACTATATGTACTGTACAGTAACATGATACTGGCTATAATGAATGAGGGAAATGTCAAGGTAAAGCCTCATGGTTGTTATTTTAGCCAGTTCAGTCTACAGTCATATAAAGCTATTCTATGTGTTGGAAAACCTACACTGTGTAAACTACATTCTTCAAATATCTTTCTGGTATCTTTATGTTCCTGCAAGAACAATTGAAGGTGCACTATACTATACTATATTTCTATACTATACTATAACCTCTGGTGGAAGTTTGCCGCCTGCTTATCTCCAATGTCACATCTGAACTCGCAGACCAAACCAAAAATAAGTTCCCATATTACTATATTATATTATGCTATAATGTTGTTTCCTCATCAAAACATACCTGGAGTTGTGTTTTGTTTCATTTACACATGTTTAACACACAAACCCTGCATATTTAGGCTGAGTTTTCTCTCAAACAAAAAAAAACACTCGGTTCCACCTTGTGATGTGGTAATACAGGAAGTGCTCCACTATGATTTTAAACTCCATACACCTTCACTAGAATCATTTGGATATTTTCAGCCCTGAAATTGCCAAACCCCACTGAACAAAAGGCAAAAGGTAGCTGTTAACTTGACTTAAAACTACCACTACATGACATCACAAGGTGGAACAGAGCATTTTGCAGATGTAGACAATCTTTGTGAATCAAATAAAACACCACTCCATATGTTTTTCATGAGGTAACAGCATTATAGCACGACTTCAAGCTCACAAGAGTCCGTTTTGTGTAATATATGACTTTGAAATTATTATTACTACACAGTATTTTCAAAAATTGGAAATTAGGAAGTGCAGTTTCTCTGATACCATGATGGCAACTTATTCAAGCTACAGGTCAAACAGTGTCTGCTCTAATAAAAATTGTCATCAGGCTGCATTTGATTTCTCCCACTGAACTACAGCTTGTGTTGTATTTGTGTCCAGCAGATATTGGAGCAAATGATTGGACAATGGACACACAGAGGTTCCCCAAACTGCGCAAAGCTTATCTCTGGAGCTAAACAAACAAAGGTGATTTGGTTTTGATTGCTTCAGCAGTTTAAATGGGGCCCTGACTGTGGCTCATAACGGTTCTTTTCTGTTGTTTTGTTGAAGCGGTGGTCTGTCAGTATGACTAAGCACAGCTGTCTGTTGTCCAGCTAACCATGACCGTTTGAAATGCTATGAAAACAATCGGTTTTCAGCAGGAACCCTCCTTGTCCGAATGCAACGTACAACGTGGTGCACATCAATAACTTGCCACTGTAGTAAATAATTGATAGAGTTTTATTCCTTTGTTGGACTGCATTATGTATGGGCATAAAATCTAGCTATAAAATGTTTAAAAGTTTTCCTTGATAATAACCTTTCAGTATATTGAAGCTCAAACTATACTTTGTGCCATATGTCTGTGATAAACAACTAGCCTTATTATGCCTGTAGCAGTAGAAGAGCTGTTTTCTGTGCTCATTATTCACCTCACTGGATCGTAATTTGTAAAGCATTTGTTGTGTTTCAGATATGTAGATAATTGGGGTGCTTATCTCTGACATGACTAGACAGCTGGTAATAAGTTGTGCCTGTCAGATGATGTATTTGAGCTTAAAATGAACCTCCCAGAGTTTAACTTTTCTTCTCCTGAAGACTTAAAAAGACATCACAATCCTGACAACTCCATAAGTTCATGCACTTCTGATGTGTGCAGTGTCAAAGGAGTTTTTGTTTCGCTCAAATGGCTGTCACTTGTAAACTATTTTTTTTTTTAACAATTTGTACTTCCTGTGAGAATAAACAACCATTGTTAGTTAGGGGCGGCAGCTTCTAAGGATTAGCAAAGGGAATAAGAGATTTTAAAGCAGTCCTATTATGCAAAATCAACTTTTTAGAGGTTTTAGTGTTTTAATCACTTATTTTCAAGACACCATATTGCCGATTAACCCCTATTTTTGCCGTCATATGCCTACTACTACTTAGTTTTATTTTCTTAATAAGTGATAGGATTCACCAGCTTCGCGTAGTCATTTTAGTACAAATAAAATGCAAAAAAAATCTGCTGCTCGCTAGTGTGATGTGCAGCTATCCAGAGGGGTTGCCAATTCTTTAGTGTGATGATATTTATGACGACGTCTGCTCCCACTGGACACCGGCGTTTTCTAACAGTCAGCGGACTTGTTTATTTTATTAAGTTGTTTTAGATGAATATTGTGATTTAAAATGTGCAAATGAAAACATAATGATCCACGGATGTCATAGTTTGTAACTACATAGCAGACTGAAGCCCAATATGTGTTCTTTAATGGATTATTTAAAAATGCACTATGTAACTTCTCCTGGTGGGGGGTTTGCTAGCTGCTTGTCTCCATGGAGATGTTATTGCTTTTCCAGAATACGGCATTAATTATTTGTGACCAAGGGGACAAGCAGGTGACGCCACTAAGCCAAATACGGTAATAGGTCAGATGAAAGAGGCAAAGTGACAACATCTTCATGGAAACAAGCAAGCAGACAACCCAACAGAAAAGTTACATGATCCACCTTTAACTTTCTGATATATTGTAACTGAGAATACTGTGTCCCCTCTCTCCCAGATCCTCCAGTCTCCATTTATCTGCCTTGTGCCTCCATATGGTGAGATTTTCTTTGCCAGTAACACACAATTGCTAAGTAATATTCATGACGACATTCAGGACACTTATTGATTGTGTCTCATATTATAGTATAGAGAAAACCTATTCAGATTAGTCTATTTTTGTCATGTTGATATTCTATTAGGGTTGCATTTTGCCGACTCATGGTAAACTCTGGCAGGTCATTTCAATAGAGTCCAGTGCAGTCGATTTGGTCATTACCGTCTTTGCAGTCAGCTAAAGCCAGTCAGTTGTTTGGGATTACATTTACATTTGTGAGTAACCGTGTCATATGCCTGTCATAATAATTACTATATCAATTTATCATTCAATATATGAAAGCTGGAACAATATATTTTGGAGTTCAAAATTGATCTTGTGTACATTTTCTTTGTAAAAAGTGGGGAGGTTTGGGGGTAGTTTTGTTGTAATATAATAAGATTTGAGCTGTTGTTTAATTTAGCTATTTATTTGTTGAATGATACTGTCTATTTAAAGGTGCACGATGTAACTTTTTGGTTTACTTTGGTTGTTGGTTGGGGGTCCAACTGCTTGTTTATATGGATGATGCTCTAGTCTACCTGATATGTTCTACAGCATGACTTTAAACAGCTCTACTTTACATTTATTCAACCGCAATTGGTATTATAGCTCAAAAATACAGAGAAAAACATGTATTCTGACTGTGAGCGGGGTTGTTTTTCCGCAGATATGAGCTTAAGGTTTAATACCATACTGTGAAACATTCCAGATAAAGTAATAACATCTCCACAGAGAAAAATATTTGATGGGCCCTCCACAACACACCTTTAAAAAATGGTTTACTGGGATTATCCTGCTTTGTGTCAGTGGCATAAAGTAGTTTCAATATTATCAGTATATCTGTAGCAATATATGGCTCTTCAAAATTTGTTATGGTGACAAGCCTACCATTTGAGTGGGGAGGAAACAGCGCAATGAGAGATGTTGCTAACGTTGCATTACTAAAGTGGGTAGCCAGAAGATGCTGCGTTAAAGCAAAGTGATCTGGTGTGTCTCTCATACCTTACTGATTATTTATGGGCTGCCCCTAAATGTGCTGAGTGTGGCTGGGGGTATAAATAGAACTGTGGGCAATAGCATCATCAAGTCACTTAGAGAAGAAGGAGGTGGGGCTGTGAACCTTACTACTTCAGTTTAAGATCATGAGTACACACTTTTGAATCATCAGCTTGGTGCAAAGGGGACAGCTCAGAGTCACTGTTTTTGGAAATGTTTTTATGTATGCAGTGGTAGAAGAAGTATTCAGTCTTGTGCATTACAAAGATTGGTTGGATTGGAAAGGTGCATTACTTTTCTGATGCGAGGTCACCTGCTTGTCTTCATGGAGATGTTATTGCTTTGTCTGGAATGTTCCACAGTAGAGATTAAATCTGTCTATCTCAAGGGAGGCAGCTATAGGCTACATCAGGGGTTTTCAGCTTGGGTGAATGTGAGCCTCCCCTTAGAGTAGGTAAAGCCCAGCCTCCCCCCTTCCCCAAAATCCCGTCCGTCTGCCCTACCCCACACAGCAACCGAGGATATATTTCTTAATATTGTATTTTTATATTCATTCATTTTCATATTTTTTTTAAAGTGCATTCCTAAACGATTTTTGCAACAGCAAATAATTTTCAACTTCATGCAGGCCTAATTGGGGTGACTTTTAACATCACTGAACATCAACAGGCCTATCCAAATCAACAGAACATGCTTAACATTTGTAATCAGTGCCAAAACTACCGCTGATGACACCTGATGGCTGAAATCAGCATGTATGGGCCTTACCGTAAAATACTAAATAATAACCCGGGCATTTATTTGAGACCATGCTGCAATTTGGGACCGGCAATTAATTCCTTCCTCACAAAAATCTTGTTCAGCAAAACTTGGAAAATATGGTACCCAAATTATTTTAACCATTATGACACCGGTATGCTCCCTCTAAGCTGTGCGCCTTAGACCCGCCGCGCACGCTTCTCAGAAACACCGTGCACGCCTCTGGGACCTGCCGCGCACTCATCTGGGACCCGCCGCGCACGCCTCTGGGACCCACTGTGCACGCCTCTCGGAAAAATAAATACATTAGCCTCAGCGTTTATTCATCAAAATATACACCTGCACCTGGCACTTAAAGGGGACCCTGCGGTTAATTGGAACACAGCTCTTATTTGGTATCTTATGGTATATTAGCGCTATCGCTGTTCCAAGTCTGGGGTCATCCCTTGGTCTTATGCCATCCTTCGAGCACGTTGGTCAGGTAGATCCGGAGGCTCTGTCCTCCATGTGCTGGTTCCAGACGGGGACGAGCAAGACCAGTGCACAATGGACTGGGTCTGAGGGGGTCTGTACTGTCCTCTGCGCTGGTTCTGTGTGGGGAAAACGAGAATGCGCAGTGGAATATAGATCGGGGCGGGTTGCTCCGGTTCTTTGTGCTCGAGGACTGCGGCTGGTTCCAAGGTGGTGCAGAGCATTCGGACAAAAGCGCAAATTCATTTTGGTTCATCTTGTGCTGAGTGGTCCTTCCTCCATGTCCTTTCCGGGGAAAGCACTTCTCAGGCCGCAGCACCAAACCATGCTCCGCTCCAGCTGATCTGATCTGAGAAACTAGAGCTGCTCCCTCTGGTTACATGGTGTTTTGGCAGAGGTGCAGTCTTGGAACCTGGTGAAACTGAACTTTAAATAATCAACATCATATTTCCTATGGTTTTTGCTGGGTCCTGTCTCCTCCCTTGGTGGTGATTTCCATTGAGATGGAATCACAAAACAACATTTTACAGCTAAAATTGAATACACGCACGCACAGTTACTGATATCAATGTGTACAGATGTGGACCGTTATGTTTTTTTTTTTCACGTGTGTGTTACACCTCCCCAGTGGCTCTTTGGCGTCCCCCAGGGGAGATGGGCCTCACCAACTGAAAACATCTGGGTTACTTTATAGGTCAGATCTGTGGAGAGGCAATCCTGTTTACAGAGTTTAAAGAGTAAAAAGTATTTCGCACAAATTTTTAGATCTTATAAGACGCAGTGTTTTTGATAAAGATTTGTGCTGAATTTTTTTCAACAGAAACAACTCAATCAAGGCTGTTTTTATTTGCATATTTTTGTTTGCTCAAACTATACAGTTATAAATAAACCCATCTGTCTTTTCAGTAAGTCTCAGACAATAATAAAAACATAATAATGATAAAGAATTTTCAGTTCTGTTCAAAAATGTAGTGAAGTAGAAAGTACAGCTCCCTTATCTCAAATGTAGTGAAGTAAAAGTAAAAAGTATCCACTTTAAAATCTAAAATTCAGATACCTAAAAGTTATACTTAGTAAAGTTTTACTTTTTCTTTGTTACGTTCCACCACTGAAATTATGGAATAGTATTGTAATTAGAATATATTGTCTAAGACATAATATTGAAATGCTATAAACTGAATTGCCCTTTTAGGATGAATAAAGGTGTTGACTGATTGATTGAAATTGATTGATTTGAAATATGGTATGCAAAATGACTTCTCTGTGAATTCTTCACTTTTTGTTGGCCTTAGTTCACTGAATTATAAATGCTGGAGTGACTCACCAGTCTGTTTTTTATTTTCATCAAAACAGAAGCATGACCAAAGCAATTATTAGAGCGGATACTATTTGACATGATTTTGTCAGGCGTCTGGTTTATTTCAGTGTGTCATTTTGGTCAACAAAGGTTTTCTCGTTAAATACACGCTAAGAAGTAGGATTTGTTGCAGGAAGGCAGTCGTGCGTCATGTTAAATTTGAGTTTTTCAAATAATACATCAACAAAATTAGATGGGAGTATTTGCTGCATCTAATTATAAATTAGGTATCTCAGTATGGGGTGGTTTTATACTTCATTAAATGTGACAGGGGTTGATTTAGTCATCACAATATTTAGGAAATGACTGCACAAATGTATCTTGTCTAAAATAACACTTAAAGGGCTCATATTATGTAAAATGGACTTTTATGATGTGTTAATATTATTCCCTCATCATTAGCTCACACAGAGTTGTGTTTTGATTGACTCATGCATGTTCGAGTAATCCTGTATTTTGTGTTTACCTATCCCCGATTTCTGCCCTCTGCTCTATACTTACTTGTGCTTATTAAAAAAAAAAAAAAAATCAGACTCTGAGTCATGCAAGGATTTATAAATGCCACTTAACTATTTGTCAGAAATAAAAAAACACAGAAGTGAAAATCCAGTGTAGAGGTGGCACATCGCAATTCTGAACAGGAAGTCAATGAATCCCTTCCTATTATTCCACCAGTACTGTGATTTAGAACACCACAACTGAAGTAAAGTAAATTTGTAAAGGAAAAAAATGTAATTTCTATCAGATGCAATTTACCCCTGAACTATATGACTCTCAATAGCGCCACAAAATAAGATAATATTTGCTTATTATCCTATGACAAGCTTACTACTGCATGCACTCAAACAGCAGTCATAGCTCCTAAGTCATTGCCAACATTATGAATATGTTGAATCTAAAAGCATCATTAACTTTGTACAGTCTATAATGTCTTCTTCTGGTCTTCTCACACCTGCACCAGTGCGATGCTCCACCTGCTGTCCGTTCAGGAGTCCGTATCTGGCCTCGGGGTGGGAGCCTTTGTCTGCAGCGCTCTCATCTCTGGAGGTCACACAAGCCCGCCCTCCAGGCAGCGCTAATGGTCAGTGTGCCAAGTGTGTGGGCAAGCAAAGACGGCCGTATGCTGTCTGTTATACTCTCAATGTGGAGGCAGCAGCAGTCGACACACACAGGCTTGTTTAGCTTCGCACTATCGTACCATCAGTTAGCTGCATAGCATTGTATTAGCGCAGGTATCCTTCCTGTTTGCACCGTGTCGCTTCATGTTTTGTATTCCTCCATGATGGCTTCACGGGAGAGGCTTGAGACCGTAGCATCGCTTTGCCCACATATGTCTTTTATACAGTTCATCACTAATGCTAAAGTTCACTGTGGCCTGGATCAAATATATGTTTTGTTATGTGTTTTTTTTTATTACTGAATGCTTTAAGTGCCCTGCAATTGTTTTATTCCAGCTGAGCGCTTGGGCTGTATGGATGTAGTTTCACACATGAGCCATTATAGGAATGCCCCTAAGCGCTTTTTTTTTCACTCTTCATTAAAAATTCTACAGGGTGTTTGAGCTTTGAGGTGATAATGTTCCTATGACCAGTGTGTGCCCCTATGCTGCCACTTATAGCAATGCAATCAATGATCATGTTTTCGATTTTGGAATAACCACTTTGGTTGGCAGTCATGTAAATTTGCATGCCATGTGGACACTAATCTCAGTTAACCACATTGCTAGCTCCCCTTGCATACTGAAGCGTGGAGGTGGTGGGTGCTGAACAAATAGGTGCTTGTCCTTGAAGATGGTTGCAAATGAGAAGGCAGCGCAGACTCTGGATCATCACATCACAGGAAATGCATTCAGCTGCAATAGTCCTTCTAAGCAATTGTGAATTTGTGTCATAGAGAGTCTTGCTGCTAAAAGAAGTAGTTATTAGCAACATATGGCTATATTAATGCGACTAACACCATTTGGGCATAACATATAGGCTCAGCAGTGATGTGAGTACAGATTATGTTTTCAGAGCAGTATGACTTCAGTTTTGTCAGTTTGACAATGTTTCACATTTGAACATAAAAAGCTCTTTTCTCAAAATGCATAAACATTACCACTTAAAGTAGCACATACACCAAACTTGTACTTGACAGGATTTTGATGGATTGTACAGAAGGATTTGTTGATATTTCATTCTAAGCCTGATTAACTTAAAAACAGAATTATTAAAATTCTGTTTTTACAAATTTGATATGCTTTTACTCAAGTTTTTGCTCAAATACTAATTAGGATATCCAGAATCTCCTCAGTAAAATATTTAGTTTAGTTATGCAAACAAAATGAAGCAAGATGTGTAATTTTGGCGATTTTTACACATAAAATGCCTTATTTTTACTCACCACATTACACAACCTTTAATACATTTTTTAATGGATGCATCAGTTCATCTTCTTCTGTTCTGATACCGATGCTGATACTTTGCTTTAAGTATCTGCTGATCCCCAATGTCAACCGATACTAGGGCAGAGACTAAAATAGAATGTATTTCCTGTAAACACAAACAGCGTATAATAAAAATGATCCAAATGTGTTTTTCAACTGTTATTTATCATTTACAGTAATTACTGGACAGCTTTGTAAAAATACAAATTTAATATTATGAGACATTTTGAGCCAGCATTGGCTAGTAAATCATCTTATTACACCAGTTTATCCAAGTTGCGATATCGGCCAAACTGATATCTTGGAAGCTCAGTATCAGCACTAATATTTGATACCAGTATTGTATTGGTGCATCCCTAGTTTTTCTCTTACATTAATGTAAGTAAACAACAGAAAAAGTTTTAAAGTGCCTTTAAGTGACTGTTTTGTCCTCAAATTGTTGGGCAAGCAAAACAATCTCAAAACTTTTAACAGGCGCAAGATTGTAGGGGTTGGACAACTGGGTCAGCAGCACTCAAATTGCAGTTGTCGCAGTATTGGCTGTGGTCAATTTCAAAAGGCTTACACGATTAGTTCGGACATCATATAAGAGCATCATGGTTAGTATATTAGACATGCAGTCATTGTAGCATACCAATTACATTCAATGCAAATCATAAACCATCATTACAAAACCATGAAATCATGTTTTTCCTCATTCTAATCTTAATTAAAGCCAAGAATGGTGGCGGTCTATGCGTGACATGTGACCCTTGATGGATGTTTTGATGCTTTTGTTTTTTGATACTGGGGCCTCTCTCTTGTTCAGGGGTCACCAGAAAAGCTCCCTGTGTGTTTAATTATATACAAGTAACAATAGTAATTAAATGGAGAAGCAGCATCCATCTCCGTAGCCTGGGTGCTTGGTGCTGTATGGCTGATAGGTGCGTGGGCGAGTGATGAAGAGATGGAGAGGCAGTTAGCATGCTATCGGAGCTCAGTAGATTACAGAGTGGCTGTAAGAGCCTGTTTGCTACATGTTTTAATCAATTCCACAGTGTTGGTTGCTTCAGGGAACATGAACACAAGATGGACATCTCCTGTGTACTGTGTACTGGACCAGCCATGAAATGAGACTCTTCACATGGCTGCCATAGGTCAGTGTGAGAGAGGCCATGAGGTAAGACTTAATAGTATTTCACAGGAAGAAAATTACATTGGTAAAGAAAATGGTTTAATACACTGGAGTTTGAATTTGCCATCATGAAGTTGTGGTTTAGCACTAATGGTTGACTCATGAACCTTAAAGTTTCTCACTGTCACGGTAATGTGCAACAGCTTTGTTTACTCTGATGGTACGACTTGAAATTTGTTTTTGTTAATTAGCATCAGTGTTTTGGTGGTTGGGCCTCAGCATAATAATATATTTACACGTTTAGATTTACCAAGAGACTCAACTTGTAAATGTATATTTTAAATGATTGTTAGATATACATATCCATGGGTTTCAGAATAACGGTTGCCATAGCAAATTACACTTTAAAACAAACAAAATATTAAAGCTGCAAGCAGCGATGATGGCCCTCATCGCCATGCACACAAAACTCCCACGCATCAGCTAGGAAGTCAAAGTCAGAGTGAACTTTATTGTCAATTCCACCATGTAACAAAATTACACAGGGGGATCGAAATTGCAATTTCACCAAAAAACTCCAATGTGCAGTTAAGAGCATGTTCATGTTCATGTGGTTGAGTGCGTTGATTAGCCTGATGGCCTGTGGGAAGAAGCTTTTGTATAGTCTAGTAGTGTTGCACTGCATGCTGCCATAACGTTTGTCGGACTGTAGGAGGGAGAACAGTTTGTTTCGCAACCACCTCTTAATCGCGACCGCCCTCCCAGCTTTTGTAATAATTGTATAATTTTTTACTTTTTATGGATATTTTTTATGTATGCTATAGTAACCATTGATTATGTGGCCATTACTTTTCTCTGTGAAGTTAAACTTTTACCTCTGTAGGCTGATGCATGTGGTAGTGAGAAGGTGTCAAATAAATAGGAAATAAGCCATTGTTTGATTCTGTGTGTCTCATTGGCTTTTCTAATCAGCTAGATTGATATAACCAGGTCAGCAAATCTGTGTAATGGCATGAAAATCCTTTGGGTCATAAATAGTATGGTTAGCAAATATATTTAAAGATGTAACAGCAAAGTGACCTGATCTTACACTTGTTTTCACAGTTTTCTAATACCTTTTAAGTACCAATCAAGCATTTTCTGTTCCGATACCGATATAAACAAATAGTAGGATAGAGATCGAATATTTAGTATTTTCTTTAAACACAAATGGCGTATGGTTAAATATTACTCAAATGTGTTTTGTAACTGTTTAAAAATATAACTGCCTTGAAAAAAATACAAGTTCAATAATATGATGCTCTTTAGCCCAACACTGACCAGGAAATTGCCTTATTACACCAATTTATAGATGAAAATGAGATATCGACTGAACAGATATCTTGAAACCGATATCCGATCCATCAAACTGTTTAATATTGGTACCGATATCTGATACCAGTATATTGTCGGTGCATCCTTACTTTTAAGTAGTAGCTTTTAATCTTTAAGCCCATTGTAAACTTTGTTGGCAAGTCCCACTTTTGGTGTTATCCAAAAACAGCATCCAGATGTCCTGTAGTGCTGGTGTGAGATCCGTGTTGATGCTCCAGGCGATGGAAAGAGACATCACATTCAAGTGCTGCACAGACTGGCACCTCCGTAAAGCATTAAACAACAATGGGGTCACAGATATGTCTTCACCAAACTGTGATCCAACTCAGATTATATGGGTGACTATGAAGACACAAATGCACGCTATAAATGAATGTAGTTGTGAGTGTCACAAGCACCCAGCCTATATGAGTGTTTGTGGGTTGTTGGATGATAGAAAATGTGAAGAGTTATTGGCAGCTCCAAAGGTTACTTCACAGATTTGTGCTGGTGACAGTCAGTGCAGCTGTCACTAATGAGCTAAAAGGTAGCTCGAATTAAAAGTAATGAGCGGAGCTGCTCCACAATGGACACGTCCAGCCACAGTGAGGGACTATTATATGAGCTGGGCCTGGATACGGACTCCAAATCTCAATTAAAACATAAAAAGTGAATTACTGCAAGGTCTTATGAAGTAGTAACTAAAACTCACCACTATTTGTACTTCTGTTACTGTTACTACTACTGTAACACTACTGCATATACTGCTACAACATACTAGAAATATACTTCTCTTTTCCACTATAACAAGGTCAGGTTATCAGGTTTTATCATGGATGCTGGTTGTACCAATAGAACTATATTGCTATTACTACAAATGCAACGAGTACTACCAAATTACAATACTCAAGATCAAAATGTGCTAAAAAGTGCCTATAAACGTCATGTTTCAGGGTAAAGTATTTTATAGTATGGACAGGGGGCGTCATTTGAGTGTTTGTCCACTGATCCAAAGGTTCCATTTCAAATTCTGCTCTTGACATAAACATCATTGGTTGAGCCGTCAGATCCACTGACCCACAGGTTGGTGGTGCAATTGCTAATGTATGAATGTGTGTGAATAGGTGAGGGGTTCCTTGAGGTAAAATGCTTTGAGCATCTTAAAGGTAGAAAAGTGATATAGAAAAAATAATGACAAAAATCACATTTAAAATTAATCACAAAAACTGTTTCCGCTTAATTTATAATCAGAAGAGACTCTCTCTATTCTATTCCACTTGGAATTTATAAAGATATTTAGTTATTACTAACTACACCCTTGATTAGCCATGAATCTATTTAACTTTTTCCTAAAAAACACTAAAACCAGTATTTTAGTTACTACTGTACTACTTTCACTTCTTCAAGGGGTTTTCCAATAACAATATTATTAGAAGAAAGATGTATTTTTGTTTCTCAGTTGTGAATTACTAAAATGTGATTTCACAAATTAGGAAAGCATTTTACAGCAAGCAGGTAAAATAATATTTCTGCTTGGATTCATGATTTAAATTACATCTCCGATTGAGGCTCTGGGCAGAAGATGATTATTCCATGCAGGCAGAAAAATAATTTGTATTAAGTCTGGGAGAGCACAAATGTAGAAGCACAAATTGTACTTTTTTATGACTATGACACTATTACAACTGGTGGCATGTACTGCTCCTAACTGTTATTTTAGCGACTGCATATTAAGGTGTGACTGTTTTATTTCTCTTTGCAGACTGCTTTGAAGTCAGCCCTGTGAGGAGCATCCCAAAACAGCGTGCAATATTCTGGTGAGTGGCCAAATTGAAAGTAAAACCCTCTTTATATTTACATAATACACTGAGATTTAAGGGGGCAGACTGAGGGAGTAGACAGGGCCAGGCCGTGTGAGGACAGAGATCTGCTGGCATGCTTGCCTGTGATACAGATACCCAATCAATATTGAGTTTTGTCTCCCCGAGGTGACTGTGGTTTGGTGCAAAGGGCCAACCCGATTTTACTACTCGAGACTACTCGAGACTATTACTAGTACTGCTACTGCAATTTCTGCACTGGCTTTTTCTATACAACCACTAGATACTTTATTTTTAATATAGAAATCAAGCTGCTGACAATACACAACATAAACATGCTAACATATTATTCCTACAAGAAGTAACCAGTTAATACTACAATTTTTTTGGAGATCTTAGCCCAGTAAGAAACAAAGCTGCGCCTGTTGTTTTACTATTACTACTATACTTCTATTGTTGCTGTTCCATTGTATTGTATGTATTATTTATATACACACATCCTACTTTACCCATTCTATGCGTGAAAGAATGAATAATGCACTGTAAGGGTTTGGGTGTATTGAAAGGTGCTATATAAGCCCAGTGCATTATTTTAAGCACCCTCACATTATGTGTGCATACAAATGTAAATGGCGTATCTTCTTTTGTTTGAATAAGACCCTGCTTCACACTGGTGCCCTGTGCTGGGTCTTTATCCCAACCAGATTGGCCCACATGTTGCCGTAGTGATCCGCAGAGCTCCTGTGCATGACACTTGGCTCTTCTTACACAGCGGCGGGCTGAGCTGGCGCCATGGCTGCGTGCCTCTCAGTCAGCGCACAGGGACCAGCTCCATTATCAGAGCAGCCGCCTCTTCTCCCTGCAGCAAGAGCCAGCTCCTGCTCCTGCACATTTCATTTCTTATCTCAAAAGAGAAAACAGTGCTACAAATGAACGGCACACGACAGCTCTCTCATGCAAACAGAATACATACTGTACTTTGTGGAAACGAGGTGTGAAATATGCTGTTAAGGAGAGTTTCAAGAAATACTGAGTATTGCCTTTGGTATGACATTTTCAGTAAAGGTCATGGAAAATGATTAATTTTGGTGTGGATCCAAAGCACTGTTTACAACAAGGAGTGTCATAAAGATATGTGATATTTGTGGTAAGAAATACTCTTCCTGATGTGGACAGAAAATGTTAACCTGACTGACCAAGAGAGGAGAGTTTGGGGGATTTTTCCAGGATGATGTTAAGCAGAAAGAGCATGTAGCCCTGAATTAGCTTGAAAGTGAGAATATAACAATATTTTGGATATAATCCAAAAGAAATGTGTTAAAACATGTCTTAATGTATTAGTTGAGGTTTAAGCTAAGTTAAGACAAATATGAAAGGACATTTTTGCATATTTTCAACAGCACATTTATGAAATGATTGATATTTTGATAATCTGTCCTTCTCTATTTGAGATTTTCTTATTCTCTAGAGTGAGGGATAAGACAGCATGCACACTGTAGGTCTTAGTTATGACATTATTCTATTGTCTATAAGAGAAACACAGTTCTCTTGTTCATTCCCATTAATTGTGGCCCTTGTGGCATTGTTTCATATTGCACTTTAATTCCAAATGTGAAGATTTAATTCCTTCACTCTGTGACTGGTTCATAAACTCTGGCTCTGAGATGTGTCTCACTGGAGTTTGTGTTTTGGGATGTAGTGGATTGCCTCACTGTAAATAATGACTTGAGAAGGGAAGGCTCCTGCACCATTCATCTAAAGCTGAAGCAATTATTCATGGACTGCCATCGAGGACATATCAAAGATTAAAAAGGAGTCCTATGAGGTTCTTGTCTGAGCTTCCGTGCCCCTTTGTTGGCTTCTCCATTTTTGTGTTTGCAAACATGGAGCTTTTCATCTGCACTAGTTTCTGTAACAGTCTCTCAGCATGCACAACTCTCACATGTGCCCCTTTCTTACAACTCACATAAGATTACATTGTCACATCCTGGAGAACCGCAGCTGGAGATCTTTAATGACATATTTTCATACACTCTTTTATAATGGTGGGAACAACACAGTGTGAAGTTATTTTGCCTTTTGTTTTCTCATTGTTGGTCTCTGACAGGCTCCAAAAGTTTTCTGACTGTTTTTGAAGTTAGTCTGTGTAATGGGACTAAAAGTGAAATCCAGAGTGTTTGGCTTTTCCGCTCCTCTGCTAACAGCTTCATCAGTGTCATAAAGAGACACTAGAGGAGTAATTGTTCTCAACTTTCTCAGACTGCACTAAGGACAGAAGTTTTGTTATGAGTGCATGCAGCCCTGTTAACTGGCTAAGTTTAGTACCCCTCTAAAGAGCCATAGACATCTTGCCACAGTACCATGAATAGAAAGTGAATTTGTAGTATTTTATTTATATTCTCAAAATATGATAGGGGGACTTAATGTGTACAATTATTGCTTTGTTCAGTTGAGTTATTATGCTTTAGTTCTGTATAACATGACCTGCCTTTCAGATTTGGACCAGTATGGGTATGTTCTATTTTAGTCCAGTTGCAGAGCTTGTTTAGTTTAGATTTATTCTTGTCCTTGTCCTTGTGGTACCTCAAGAACCGAATATTTTATGAGGTGATACATGCTGTAAAAATCTTGTAGCGTATAAGACCTGCACCGGCTGGGATAGGCTATAACCACAAACTATCGCCTCAAAAAGTATACAAAATTTATCAAGAAGTGGATGAGTGAAAGTCTATTCAACTTTCCAAACAATATGACCCAAAAAAATCACAATATTGATCAATTACGATTTTCAAATAGATTATCTATTTTATTAGAAACAAATTAAAATTACCTAATCTTATGAGTATAAACAATACAATAGTCTAATTTCTTCAAATGAATAATAATAACTTTACAGACTTGTACACAATCATTATTCATTCACTCACTCCTCATTCACTATTGTAGCCATAGCTGCCTTGAGGCAGATTGACAGAAATGGTGCTGCCAATCTGTGCCATCTGGCCACCACCAACACTCAAGCACACACCACTTTCATAGGGGTGAAGGTGGGTGAAGCGTCTGACTTAAGGACACAACAACAGAACTTGGTCTGAGTGGGAATCGATCCTTCGACCTCTGGGTTCAAATGTGCTCAGAGTATGCCCCCCGTGCTTTTAGTGACAGAGGATTGGCGATAGATATCTTGATCAAAAAGAACGAAGGATACCATTGATTAGAAATGATGGAATCTCGATCTCCACTGAAATGTCACAGTGCACAACCTGTAACTCAAAACATACACAATATGAATTGAATTGTCTTTTTGTCAGTAAGATAAACCGTATATCTATGCCATTATTTGAAGTTTCTTACTTCCTGCACAGATGAGGTGATGACCTAATGCATATCTCTTTAGATACAGACCATTCTTATGTTCAGAGGCTGGGCTTTACATAATGCACCGCTGTGAAACACTATTGATTTCAGTTGCCCTGTGTAGCTCGATGCCTCTTTACACAAGGCCAGTGTCTTGCCTCAGCACTGCACATTTAAATTGGCTACCTCAGCTAATTTGGGAACCGGGATAAAATAGAAAGTTAATAATCCATAGTATGAGGCATAGCAAAGCATGCAAAGAAAAGGCCTTGATGATGGTCATTACTGTTGCATTTCCAAGAACAGTGCATGAAGCGATAGAGTGCTTTTAACTTTTAATTAAATACGGTACTATAAAAATGAGCCGCACATTTTTGATAGTGTCAGGAATTTTGGTATAATGATTAATTTACAGTTAAGAGGAGACATTAGCACACCTGAGTGAACTTAGGTAAGCCAATGTCATTAGAATTCAGTGCACGCAAGCATTGGACTAGCTTGTTTAAATAGTTTTATTAATTTATGTTTGTTCTGAAATGATTTGTTCTCCCTCTGTAAACATATCACTGTTTGAGTCAGAAAATGTCCTCAAATAAAAATTAAATTCTATGATTAATTCAGGGAGTTTGTTTTGGGGCTTTCAGCGTCATTTTGATTTAGTGGGTAAAAACATGTATTTTTAAAATTAAATACATATATTATAGTTGTTCATATTTTGTGGGAGTTGAGTTTGCTACCCATACCACTTTTTTTTACCACTTTACCAGTAACAGTTAGAAGTGACAAGTGTTGCTTCTAACTGTTACTTGTTACTGGTGGAGGCTCTGCAACATACTTGTCTCCATTAAGTTCTTATTGCATTGCCCGAATTGTACAAAGATTTCATGTCTTACTAAAGAACAAATATGAGGCATTCTTGCAGCATGAATTCCCTTTTAAACATGCTCTTTGTCACCATGGGATAGTATTTCACATTTTTAAGTTTAGTTGGAGAAAACACATTATAAGGCATACCTCAGTTTCCAGTTGCTTATTTTTTTGAGGTATCAGTAATGAATAATTAGAACAGAAACAAATGAAGACCTTTATGTATGTGAACGTTAGGCTAATAGATCATTTGTTCGTTGTAAGCATGAACAATTCCAGTGATTTATGTACTGTAATTTCCGGACTATTGAGCACACCGAATATATACCACATCAACAAAATTTTAAACGAATAAAAAATGTGTACATATATAGGCCGCACTTGTCTATAAGCCACAGGTGTCCACGTTGTAACTTGAGATACTTGCACAGAAAGATGGTACACAGAAAGATTTTTAAAAATCTTTAATTAAATACTGGTACATGCTTTTTCCGAACAGTGCCTGTAACACGGCAGTAAAACGACAGTATTACAGGATTATCAGACTACGTCACTTTGCGCTCTACTGCGCATGTCTCCTGCAGAAAGAGCCACTGTCCTGTCTGGTATCATGTCAGTGTCTTATAGGATGTCTGCAGATTTTAGGCTCTTTCAGGGGCTAGGCTAGTTGTATCAATCAGGTATGAGTGGATGTCCTACTGAAGTTTAAGACATTTCTTTCTGCACTCAGGCTGCATGCACATCCGCTGTGTTGAAACAAATAATTCGTCCATATATTAGCCACATCACTGTATAAGCTGCAGGGTTCAAAGTGTGAGAAAAAAGTAGCGGTTTATAATCCAAAAATTACGGTCTTAGCTGTCTTCAAGTTGGTTAGCACAAACCTCTGAACAAAAGTCACTCTGCTTTGAGATGTATGTAACTTGTATTTCTGTATAAATACTCAGAGCTCAGATGCTCTGGGGGCAGGGACTAGAGGAGATGCTCTGGGGTAGAGACTTGAGAAGGATACTGGGAAGAGAGGCTGTTGGTCTGTGGCCAGGGCAGGCCTAGGCTTTGTCCATATCTGCTGTAACAACAATAAATCTTTGTCTGTTTTCCAAAAACTCATCGGGCTTCGCAAATTGATTCATTTTTCTTCTAGATCCATATCATTTTTTTTCCATAACAAGAGGGTTACTCAAACATCTGTGAATGAAACAAAATATAACTTAAAGTATGTTTTTAAGAGGTAACAAGATTCTAACATTGTCTAAAGCTCACAAGAGTAAATTTTGTGAAATTAATATAGGACGTTTAAGAGAATGTTAAAATTATAATAGACCTCCTTAATTGACTTAATGTCTGTCTGGCCTGTTTGTTTACCAAACAAACTAAAACTTTCTAACTCCTCATTGTTTTCAGAATACAATCCTGTTGTTGTTATGATGCCGTCCTGCTTTAAATAGTCACTCCAACAGTGACTCATATGACATGTTTTGGCCCTGGCATTACTTCTACTACAACTCCATACCAGACCATGTGTACTTTCCTATCTTGCACACTCGTAATTATCCTCATGTGTATATTTGAGGGTATTCCTGTTGGGACACTGTTGTTAATGAGGATAAAAATGGTGTAATATTCTGACACAATGTTAGCACGAAGCTCCACCTGAACACTGCACAAGCCTCTAGGACTCTTTCTGTTGACAGGGAATCGGTTTAAATTGCTGTCGGCTTATTCGCCAGTCCTCTCAGTTGAGATCCTGTTAATTCAGTTCTCCAGCCACGCACCAGAGTTGAGGAGAAATAGTTGTAAACAAAGAAAATATTTAAATAATAAACATACTTAATTAGTATGAATTATTAAAAATGCAGTTAAAGTGCTTATTTAACACTTCTCATGGCCTTAAGTTTGAAGTGAAGTAATTCCTGGGGTGATGAGACTACACAGTGTGTTTATACAGTAAAAAGCATTAGCATAGTGCTTAGTAGTAAGAATTAATAAGCCAAAAGCAATTGGATTAATAAATTATTGATTATGAATTTTGGTGCAGCAAATACGCCATAGGATAAAGGCATATGACAGTGACAACACAGTTCTTACTTGTTGGGTTAACTTCTGCCATGACTGAGCTACTGTTGCTACACTGGGGCAACAGTCAGTTGGTAAGAGCATTTGCCCACTGATCTGAAGGTTGGTGGTTTGAATCCCACTCTCAACGTAAACATCATTGGTGAGCGGTCAGATCCACTGACCCACAGGTCGCTGGTGTGATTCCAGCTTCCACAGGTGTGTGAATGGGTGATTCCATTTTGTAAAGTGCCTTGAAGGTGGAAATGTATGAAAATGTGAGCATTTAGCATGACTTAATACTCAGTAACAAATTTAGTATTATGTATTTTTTTTAAGTTGCTCTATGTAACTTTTCTAGGGTGTTCTTCAGTATTTCATTAAACTTATCTATCTCCATGGAGACGGGCAAGTGACCAGCAGCATTTTTGAACAATAACTGAAAAAAAAAATGCAAGTCAAGTTTAATGCCATAAAGTGGACCTTTAATGCTCTTGGATAATAAGCACTAAATTTGTTTATAAAGAGCAACATCACCCTCCTTTTTATTTCACTGGGACATATCAATGCATATTAATGAACATCTGTAACGGTTACAGTGCAAATATGCCAGATTATGGAAAAGGCGCTAATTTCCATCTGTTGTTCTTAGGCATGTAACAAAGGACAGATCACACATTACAGATACAATGATAAAACAAACTTGAAAGAATATTATGTGGCATGCACTATTACAATTTAAAAACGGCAGAACAGTCACATCTGAACCGGGTTGACACTGCAGATATCACTGCAGAAATCTGTTGATACCTGGTACTCATATTTCTCAGCCTTATTATAGACAGTATACTGCAGCAGCAGAGGCTGCACTAGCACTGGTTAATGATTGGCTGTGCGTGCTGGAATTGGGGCAGGGAGGATTCAGATTAGTCCCTTTAGGCTTTAAGCAACTGTATTTCAGGAGTGAAACTGGCAACCCATCCATCCATCCATCCATCCATCTTCTCCCGCTTAATCCGGCTGGGTCGCGGGGGCAGCGTGCTGCCCAATACTCATAGCACCTGACCCCCCCTATGAACCCCTCTGCAGGTGGTGAGCCCACAGGAGGCCAGGAAACTGGCAACCCAAATCAGCTATATCTTGGGACACTGATACGTGTTAATTCAATAATGCAGTTTTTATTGCTTAAAAACGTGCATTTTTACTTGTTGGCTTACCTCTCCATTGATCTGTCCTGTGGCTTGGTAGTACCCCTGTTTTAATGCCATGCTGTGGAAATTTCTATGTAAAGCAATAATATCTCCATGAAAACAAGAAGGTAGCGTATCTTCCACTGGAAAAGTGACCTAGTGCATCTAAAGTTTTGTCCCAGCGTCCCCTCAATGCAAAGAGTTCAATAGTGGTAATTTTGTCCATTTGAAACAGAGATTTTGGGCTTATGTCTCAAATCAGACTCCAGCCGATTCATGCAAATGACTGTTTTGATGTCTTTTGTTAGCATCTGTGGCTAATCTCAGGGCACTATAATTAAACAGGAGGAGACTGCAACCCTTCTTTATGCTGTGCCAGTGTGAGAAATAACTGTAGCAGAAAAGCTACCTTGTCAGAGTAATACAACACCCACAATAAAGCACAAACAAAAGAATGCATTTTAGGACTTGGTGTGCTGGCTATAAATTTGCTAATTTGTCTTCATTACTGCTGCTGCATAGAGTAAGAAAGTGCTTAAAATCTGTGAAGGATCTAGTTGGAAAAAACGATTAGGGGTTTGGAGAATGCATTCAAATCAAAATGTCAAATGGAAATTGCTTGTTACTCCAAATTTCAAGACATTTTGAAATGTATTACAAGTCAAACAACTTTCCTCCTCTTTGCACATTTCCCTAAACAACCTCATTTTAAAGAAACAAAAAGGGAAATGACTTGCTATATTTAAGAGGTTGAACCCAATTTAACAGCTATAAAACAACTCAGCTCGGCATCAGTTTGTTTTTGATGGCTGCACTCCATCAAACGATAAATCACTTTCAATTATCGGAAAAAAACACAGTGTTTCTTATTTATTCTCCACATTGCACCACCCAGGTCTACGCCTACATGGGACTGACGACTCCCTCGAGATAACTCCCATTTATCATTGTAGCAGCACAAGCTCGGGCCACTCTCCATGTTAGCAGTCCACTATAAAGGTACAAAGAATACCGAATATAGAGCCCTGTGATGAGTTGGGGAGTAGCTGAACAAATTTTCCTATGGCCATATAGTGTTTGTGCTCACTGCGGCACCATCGCGCACACAAGCAAATTACTGTCTGATCCTATAGACAAGCTCCAAATGCAACATAATCCTCGGGAGGCTTGTTAGAATTCAAAGCAAAACTCTCCATTGCTGTGAAAAAAGATCAAATGATTAGGACGATTATAGCCATGCATTTTTTTTCTATTTTCACCAGTGTCGGGTTGTTATGTACAGTATTGGGAAGTAACTGAATACAAGTACAGAGAATGCATATTCATTGTACTAATTTGGAGTAACTGTATTCAGTTACTTTTTCATTTAGTGGTATTCAGATTACAGTTACTTGTCTAAAATTAAAGAAATACACGGTGGTATTTGAGCACAAAATGTAGACTTCAAAGTACAAAAAATATTGAGAAAAACCCCAAATACCGCTCTTATTGTGAATGCATATGTAATAGCAAAGAGTGAATCAAACATGAATACTGCATTTTTACCCTATTATTTAAATGTAACTTGATGTAAAAGTGTTATAAGTATTCAGAATACTGTACTCTGATTGGGCCGTGTATCAAAACACATTTTAATACAGGTATTCAGTATTCTGTAATTAAATACATTTTCAAAGTATTCTTCCCATCTCTGTTTATAGACTAGGTGTTATACACCTAGAAAATACCCTTAGCAGTTTGTGTACTAGTACTGTATTGTTGTTAGGAATCCCAATGAGGCGTAGCATTGGAGCTTGTTGGTGTAGTATCACCCGGGAGGACCAGTAAATTCAATTGCAGCTCTACAGTGACAACAGTAAGTCATTCGACTAACACTAAACATGTTTATGAGCTATTAAAGGCCACTGTTCTGTGTGGAGTTTACAGTTGTTTTTGGCTTTCACGAATTGTATTGCCTTTTATCTTTTAGCACAAGCAATACAAGGTGTACAATTACTGTTGGGGGTTCAGATAATATGAAACCAACAATGTTAAAAATCGCTTAAGTGACAGATTGATTGCCAGACCCATTATCATAAATTTTCAGTATTGGCATCTGAATTGATTTGCTAATTGCTGTTCACTGTGCTGGAGAGGGAATGGATCCATAGGTCATATTGAGCAGAGGAACACAGCCAAATGTTGGGAAAACATTTCTAAGTTGGTCCAAAAATGTGCCAAAAAACTTATAGTGGAGGTTAAATGCTGTAAAACTTTCCAGTAGTTTGGTCTGTCTTCTGTTAGACCTAACCAGCAAACCTGCAATTTGATCATGCAGACATTGATCAGGGCCCGGGGCCATCAGAGCAGCTATGGTTAAGTTCAAACCACAGAACTCAATATGATTCAGTTCTGAAGTATAGGGAGCACCAGTGAAGACCTCATGTCTATTTAAAGGGTATTTACTGAAAATGAAGACTGAAATATGACTGACACATCATAATGAAAATGAGATGACACACACTCCATCAAAATCCATTATAGCAAGAACAGAAGAAATATGTAACACTGTACTTTAGGGGTCACATATTAATGCAATGGACTTACTATTTAATTAGATTTTTAATGGTGTTTATAAAGTACTTAATGTTTTATTTTGTATGATTTTATTTTAACAAGCTATATTCATAAAAAAACAACATATTAACATGTTTTATACTGTAAGTCTCCCCTTCCTTTTGCTCACCCTTCAGAGCGCTATCACAGCACAATCAGCGTACATTCCCCTAATAAAACTGCTGCACATCGGATCAGGTTTGTCAACAATGGTTTGAATAGGGCCTGGCAGAGATCACAAAATTACTCAAACATGCATGCATGACATCTATAACCTCTTCGGGCATTTTTTGATGAGTGAACAATGATGTAATGATGGAAAGCTAAAAAAAACATCTATTTTGCACAAGGCCCGTCTTCTGAAACTATTTACTCTTAATTATTGTTTGTCTTAGTATCATATGGAGTTTATTGTACATTATCTTAACTGTTATTTTAATATGCATTAATAAACTCTATCTGAATAACATACCATTTGCCATTTAGTTAACAGTTAACATGGGGTCCTTAACTATAGATTAAAAAAAACATGCTTCTTTTAGCTTCTGTTAGGTTCCTTTTATTTTTATTTATTTGAGAACTTGCAACTGGAAATCTTTGGTCAATTGAAACAAATCGCTTTTTGTGTGCTACTTTTCGTAACTCAATCAATCTCCTTAACTGTCCATGTTTTTGGCTTAAAAACCTCCCACGTCCCATTTCCCCTCACACATCCCCAGATTGGCTCTGTGCAACTATTTTCATTTACCAAAAAATGAAAGTTTGAAAGGACACCAATTTAGTGGTGTGAAAAACTTCCGCAAAAAAAGCAATTTACTTAAGCTCTGAACAGGGGAAAAATCACTGAGGTTTGGCCATAGACAAGATGAAAAACACAAGAGGGAACATAGCGTAGTTTATGCTTGCATGGTGTGAAAATGACGGACACATTTTGATTCTTGTCCATTTATAGCAGTTCTTTGGTTGCCAGGTTGGTTTCGCTCTGGGACAGTGAGTGCCAATTGTGTCTGAATAAGTCTATTACCCATTTTCAAATAATTGATAATTTTCCAGTGTTCCTCTTGTTCTTCGTTGTAGAGACGATTCATCTATTTTAATAAATGGCACAGGTACAAATGGCAAAAATAGTTAAAATTGTTGCCAGACTTCAGCTTGAATTGGCCTTGCTTAGTGTGCAAATGATAGTTACAGAATGGTAATTTTAACTATTGCATATTGAGGTATTAAAACAGAGACAACAGCAGAATGAACTTGGGTAAATCAGGAGTTAGTCTAGATTATCTTCTAAACTTTTGAAAACTAGTGTGCAAAAATATTATAATATCGATATATTGTGATACTAAATTTGGTGATAAAGTATTGTTATTGTGGGCTGCTGTATCGATATATTTGCATCTGCATTTTTTGGTCTTTTAGCAATTATTTTGTGACTGAATGACAATGTTGTTGCTTATTTAATGGAAGAAATTTACACTGTTTTGATGTATTTTATATTAACTTTGCGCAAATAGTGGTTTAACAAAGAAATATTGTTGCTAAAATGTTTTTGGTTCTTAAAAAACAGCAATATAAGATCGAGTATCACATGCAGTATTTGGGTTGCCACACGTATCACTATATTGTGATAATATCGTATCATGAGCTATGTGTCGTCAATCGTATCGAATCATGAGGGACCCTGTGATTCCCAGCTCTGGTCTCTAAGTATGCCTAGCAATACTTCAAAATCCAATTTCAGTACAATTTAATCACACACACATTTAACTGAATAATTTACTATTTTGGAGAGTCCTGACCAACTTGTGAACCAGTTGAGGAAGAAAAACAATCATTTCCAAATAGAAAGAACTAATCAGAGTTTAGACTAAATATTTGCACGTTTATTTAAATTGTGTAATTTGGTGGTATTTTAGAGGCTGCTGTGACGTGACTCAAAACTACTGCCACGTCTCATATACAACCATTTGACAAGTTCTCATTTTTGGACAGTTGAGTTGAATAAAAGGTTTCTGTCTTATCATACACAGTTACATGAGCTAATGTTCTCTCTAATCTTCTCTTTTACTGACATTTAATTCCATTTGTCTTTTGCTCTTTTGTCTTTAAAGCTATTAGTTTTACACCCTGACAAAATGAGGGCGGTCCCGGACCTTTGTCACTCGGTCTAGAAAATGTTTTGGTGGTTAAAAATGCCAAACAGCTTCTCAGTTTGAGTTGGTGCTGAACAGTGACATGTTTAAGGCATCAAGCTGTGATTTTCTCTGGGGAACTGTGTCAGGCAGACCTGCCGCCGCCATCTCTGGAGACAGTCAGAGAGGGACATCCCAGAATGCACCAGGAGCAGGAGAGGTGCCAGATTAAAGGAGCGTGTGCAGACTGGAATACAAGCACCCAGAAGCACTCTTCATTCTAATGTTTGTATCTTTTTCAATGTCAGGCTAATGGCATGAGACAGTTTTTTTTCTGGTATCTAGCCTGAAACTACATCAGCTATGGATCTGAATTTTACATTTTATTCATTGTAAACCACATTATTGATTTAAAAGCTTTGAATAATAGAAACATGTCTATCGACCTTGTGTTCAAACCTGCATAACTGATAAGTCACGCCTCCTCCTAGTGCAATTTTGTCATAAAAAAGCAGCAGATTTTTATTTGACATTATTTAATAATCGCTATGTGACCTTTTCAACCTTGCATTGTGATCTGGAGTGTGAATTGTTTGAATAATTGCGAGTAAGTACAGAGCTGTGGGTGAGGATAGGGGGTAGGTGAAAACAGGAATTGTTTCTGCACTCAGACTTCAATTGCTAGACATTTAATTGGAGGATCTCTCAGTTCCAGTAAGCTAATGATGAGAGAGCATTGTTATAACACCATTAATAGCCCCATTTTACATATTAAGTCCCCATTCAATGTCTAACTCCATTTTGATACTACAGGGAAAACGCTTGATACTCAGTATCAGTTTCAATACTAGTGATGCACCGATCCAGCTTTTTAAGTTCCAATACCGATTCCGATACCATACAGAGATTGAAAACAGCATTAATTTCCTTTGAAAAAAACATCAAATGAAAAAAAGTTGATCCAAATATATTGTGGAGCTGTTATTTATCTCTCAAGTATCTGCAGAACAAGTTTGTGTTAATAAACGCTAAAAAATTATTTCTGGACCAACTACGGACCAGTAAATAGTCTAATTACGTCTATATATATGTCCAACCTGAATATTGACTGAACCTGAAATTTGGAAGTTGATAATCAATCCAGTAAATTTTTCAGTATCGACCCAGATATCACATACCAGTATCGTATTGGTGTATCCCTATTCGATACAGTGGTGAAGTGGGGGTAAGCAATTTGTGTGTGAAGAATCCCGCCCACCTACCCGCATCCCCTTCCCATATGCCGTATACTCAATGTGACATGCCGAAATACATACAGCTGTCATATAGATTGTTTGTTTATTTAAAAAAAAAACTAATTTTCAGTACAAACAGAAAGGCACCAATCCAGTAAATATCAGTCATATTTGATGTTTCTTTTACCCAAAATGATGTGGAATCACATTATTAACAAACAGCGCGGCATACAGGACAAGATGTGGTCTGTGCGTTCTCAGGTTGATGACGGTTATGTGTTTGTGGGTGTATGCGTGCACACCCCCTCATGTCGCAGCTTCTCTTCACCATTGCCAATAGCTCTGGTTTGACATTTAAGTTGTAGGCGATTTTATATTTGTTATTTTGTTATATCTCACGTCAGGAGAAGTGGGTGGATGGCGTACCCCGGTGTACCGCGCCCACTCCACTCCTGTTCGATACTACCAATATTTTTGTGTTGATCATTATCTGAGTATTGTTTTTTGACAGCCTTAGTTTTTAGCATATGAGACTGTATAGACAAGATACCAACACAATTTATTATGACCAGCATGTGATCATAATGTTTTATCTGCTCTGTGCAAATCCATATCAGTCGACAATCATGAGACAAAACATAACAAGGATTCATATCAGACATCTTGTTCCTTTTGTTTGAAATAAACCAGCTCTGATTGTTCAAGGGGGGCTATAAATTATGCAGCCAATCCCAAATGACCGGCCATTTACCACCGCCTGCACGAATTCCACTGCGATGTTCCTGTTTGGAGAATGGGACCAAAATAACATGTGACCTCTGAGTATACCGCTGTTGTTTCCCTTCTAATGCCTAATTTATTCATTGCCTCCACCAGTCCTCTGAAATGCATGTGCTGCTAAGGCCTGTAATTGTGAATACTCGAATGTGAAAAGGGGGGTAAGGAACACGGCAAGATTATAAGAAAAACATTGAAATAACAAGATGAAATGCGGCTCTGGTCTTATAGCGACGGCCGCGAGACTGGCAGGGATAACAGAATGCACTGGTCATAGATAATAACACTATTTGCAGTATGGTGGCCCATGAAGGACATCTCTCTAGACAGTACAGCATGTCATCTCTCTCCTCTGTCGCTACGCCTTCATTCACGCTCATGTGCGAAAGGCTGAACTGACTGCCAGGGGAATTCAAAATGGCTGAATGCTCCCTCCGCTCAGCTTTTCTATGGGCTTTATGTTGAAATTCTCATGACGAGCTGGATTTTGGATTTTTGGAAAGGACTGAATAGTCAATCTGGGGGGGATATGCACAGGGTGAAATCTCACACCTTGCAATTTTAAGCAGAGATTTGGATTAGTTTCAATTGCCTCTGGGGATGTCAGTATTTTTCAGCAAATAGCTAATAGTTGAATTGAACCCCTAGATTTCTCACCTGATTTGAAGGTTTTAGAGAGAGACACTGGAGATGACTGCTGACACTGTCTCTTTGTTTCTGTGCACTTCTGTCACTTCTGTCTGAGTTTACAAAATATATTCCAAAAAATAAACCAGTATTTTAAAGTGCTTTATGACTATAGTGAATAATAATAATAATAATAATAATAATAATAATAATAATAATAATAATAATAATAATAATAATAATAATAATAATAATAATAATAATAATAGTAGTGAATAATGATTATTTCAGCCCTAGAATGACCAATCTCTACTCAACAAAATGTTCAAAGTAGCTATTAACTTGTGAACTGTCTGCTTCATGACCTCACAAGGTGGAACAGAGCATTTTGAGCTGTGTAGATGTAGACTAATAATAATTTTTAAAAATGCTCAAACACATGTGAATGAAACACAACACAACTCCAGGTATGTTTCTGTGGAGGCAACAACATTCTCACAAGGCTTAAAGCGCTCACAAGAGTCAATTTTGCGTAATATGGGACCTTTAATTCTCAATCCAACTTCCTGAATGATAATGTAATGTGGCATAAACAGCCAGATGTTGGAGTACTTAACATTTAGGTTCACTTTTTTGGAGTGTGGATTGACTTCTTTTTGATGCTAATTGTCAGGATTTTTTCACAATTATACCGGGACCTGTATAATTATAGACTAACCAAATAATCTCGTCATCCCTGTAATTAGCAAATCACAAAGGCTGCAGTTACTGAAATAGTCTAATGACCTCTCCAAATGCACTCTTACAGGTGCACTGTGCAACTTTACTGGTGGAGGGTCTGCTACCTAATTGTCTCCATGGAGATTTATTGCTTTGCTTGGAATGTTCCATGGTATGACTTTAAACATATACATCTAGCATTTATTCATTATGAGTGTTTTTACTGTTCAAAAATGCAATAATTCCTTCTGTGAATATGGGTGACTCTCCCATATCTCTCATGATAGAATTTATACTGTGGAACATTCTAGACAAAGCAGTAACATTTCCATGGAGACAAGCATTCTGAAATCATAATTTTAAAACTGAAATTGCAAACCACTGACATCAAATCAATCAAATCATCCATTATATTTAAATTTTCTGATTTGTTCATCAAATACTTGGGGCTATATAGCACCATCAACAAAAACGCGTTTGTTTCACTTGACTACAGATTTCTCACCTGTCACCTCACACACTGGAATAGCAAGTAGCACAGAGACGAGACCGTTATTGCGAGCATCATACCCACAACTCTATTCCTAGAGGACTAAGCACTTCTCAAGTCTCTCTCCACATCCATATAAATAATGTTCAAAGATACTCTTGAACATGAATAAAAGACACTGTGGCTGCACCCCCTCACAAATGAAGTTGGATCCTCGACGACTGGGACATCGCCAAATTAACAGATCAATAGCTGCCGTAATTTCTTCCTTGCTGCTTTGGTATTATCCATTTGTGAAATTCCTTCTTGAAATCCAAAGTGAGTTTTGTTCCACTTTTTCATCCTGCGCAGTTAAGATACAGCTATTACTTCCTGTTAGCTTTAATTTGCACTTCTAGTCAAATGCCATTTCCCAGCCCCATAAACCCGGATGCTGATGAAGGAGTCTAATTACTTGGTGTACCTCGCTCGTGTCACAATAAAATGTGTCTTTATTTAGAAGTGCTTTATTCGACTGTGAATTAGCATTTTAACAGAGACCATTGGGGAGTCTGAAGATATCACTACATTTTGCTGCACAGTGTAAGGAAGTAGTTAGCACTGCGTTACCCAGTTTCAAACTGCAAAATGAGAAAGTAGGATTTTAAATACATCTAACTTGTTCCAAGCTTTCACAAACCCTTTGGCACATCACATTCACATGAACTTTTTGGTGCAGAATAGAACAGCTTTTTCAGTCATCAGTATTCACAAATTACAAAATTGGAGATAAACATTTGCTGTGGCTTTGCTGCCATCAAAATCCAATTTACTTATTTATTTTTTTAATAATCTAGCTAACTGACAAACTATCAGAGTACATATAGCTGGCTATAAAAATAATGCACAAGACTGGACTGACTTTGTTATTTGTCAGTTAAAAGTGTGCTGTGTCCAATTGGCTGCTTTGATCCTGTATTCGGTCATTAGCCACGCACCGTTAGCCATACTGAGATAGCATGTGGAGACGAGTTTGTTGTGGCGTGCTCAGGATGGCACTTTCATTACAAAAAACGCTCTTGTCCTCTGTGTCCTCTCCTTTTAAAAACATTAAACTGGAGCAGGCTGACCTTTTAATGGATATGTGCTGCAAGGAGAAATTCACTTCAATCAATCCATCAAGACAGTAATGGTATTTACTCGTACTCACATACTAATTCAATTTAAATTCATTTTTATAATAATTACAGTAAAAGCAAATATATTAACCATGTCTATTACGCCAAGTAATTAAATATGTACAACAAATGAAACTAATGTGTTTCAATTATTGCAAAACAAACAAACAACAAATCTAAATCATTAGAGGCACTGCTTTTCACAGATGTACGTGAAGTGAATTAATTTCAGTTTACAGTTTACAAGTAATAGACTGAAATAGATGTTTTAAATAGCAGGCAAGCTAAGCTATTTATATAGCATCTTTCACAGACAAGGAAGTTGCAAAGTGCTGAGGTTAAAAAGAGGTTAAAATACATTTAAAAAATAGCACGAAAATAGCAACAAGCAAATAATTTATTCAAACAACATCACATTGTATTGGCTGATTAAGCTGTGCGCCATTTTGAGGACCATTGTACATTATTTTGCATGGTTCAAGTTGATTTTAACCAGTACAGATGTTATTCTTCTCTCTTTTTGTGTCTGCTCATGTCTCAAAAATAGCATATACTCTACAGTTTTTGTGGCATGTCCGAATGTTTTGCTTCTTTTAAAGGACCCATATTACACAATTTTCTGATCTATGTTATAATGTTGTTTCGTAATGTTTTGTAATACAGGAACACCTTCACTAGAATCATTTGGCTAATTTCAGTCCTGGAATTGATCATTTCTACTGAACAAATGTAGATAAATAGCTGTTAACTTGCTATCACAAGGTATAACAGCATATTGAGCTTTGGGGATGTTGTCAGACTAGTAAACCAGGATTACTCAAACATGTTACATGACATTAAACAAATATATCTTGCTTTTATTCAGTTATAGATGTTTTTATTTCTCATTCCATTCTTTCTGTGGGCCGCCTCTCCACAGATTTGACCTATAACTTGACCTGGTGGCATCACCTGCTTGTCTGTATGGCAAAGTTTAAATATCTCCATGGATACAAGCAAGTCACTGACCAGGGACGTGCACAGGAATTTTGAGGGGCAGTTGCACTGACATGAAGAAATGGTGCACCGCACCGCCCACCAAACTTGAATAACCTATAATAAAATGTATTAGTTTTATTTTCCCCGCAATTCTGTCATTTCCCAATAGATGGCGCACTCTAGATACATTGATACATAAAACCAAATTATCCATAATGGCCCGTGGCTCAGTGCCCAGGGGTAGAACTATATGTTGAACACGTCTTCCTCACTCATGGTCCGAAAACCTTCCCATAAAGCACTGTGGCCAAGTATATATCTAGTGTGCCTCGCACTCTACTTGTATGGCACGCGCCACATCTCCTCTTGTACGGCGTGGACACTGCGCGTGGATCCTAAAACCAGGACTAAACAAGCATTAAATCAGGACTAAAACCAGGTCTAAACCAGGACTACAACCAGGTCTAAACCAGGACTAAAACAAGGCCTGAACCAGGTCTAAACCAGGTCTAAAACCAGGTATAAAACCATACAAGAATTTGCAGGAGATGGTCGCTACATTAATTGCTTGCTCCGCGGAACGGGACTCTCCGCGGGGCTTGTTGGTAATCTCTTTTTACTTTGCGCGCAGGCTCAGGTGCTGGTCACGTGCAGCTCTGTAAACAGAACTGAGCCCCTCCCTCCAGACTCGCACTCGGGCGGTGCCCTAATGTAAGTGAATGAGGCGACTATTTTATTTTCAATTTCAAATCTAGGCATAGGCATTTTCATACATGAAAACCTGTATGCTTCGACTGATTAAAAAAAATAAATAATAAAAAATATATATACTTTTCCCTCCTGGAAGGGCAACTTCAGTCAAGGAGGCCAGACAGGCAGTTGCCAGGGCAACCAAAGCAACCCCCCTCTGCACGTCCCTGTCACTGACCCATATTGCACCTTTAAAACTGAACTAAAATAGTGCTTTGTCCATTGTGGTTGGCTCTGTTCCTGACTCCGGGCAACATGCAGGGCAGATCTCAGAGCGGCACGGGGCCCTGCGGGGCTTAAGGCTCTGACAGGTCAGAGGTTAGTGTTAGCAGCTTCACAAAGCTTGAGCAACTGTTGTGTTAGATCACCCCCAAATGTCAAAGTGGTGCCAACATCCTTTGACATTTCGCTTGTAAAGACGGCGACCAACTGAGCAGAAAGATGCTTTAATTAAAACAATGAATCAGAGCAGAGTCACGTCAGCGGGCACCACAAAAGAGTACATCTGAAAATACACCACTGTAGTTTAAGCATCCACCAACATAAGGACAAGCATATGGTATGTTTGATTGACAAAAACACCAGCCAATTATTGCAGCGTTTTTATCTCATACAAATGAATCAACCATATATTTTTTATTAAATGTGAAAGCATAAAAAGAAGTAATAGTTAAAGTGCACAATGCAGCTTTTCTGGTGAGGGATCCTTCACCTACTTGCTGGGAATGTTCCACAGTATAGCAGTAAACTTTATTCAACATGGTGTTTTTATTGCTAAGATGGGAAAAAGTAAAAATATGCAATACTACTGTGAATGGTGTTGCCTCTCTACAAATCTGACTTGTAACTTGGCTTTATGGAGTCACCTGCCTGTCTCCATGGAGATAGATCTGTTAACTACCATATTATGGAATATTCCAGGCAAGGTCGTAATATTTAGACAAGCAGGTGGCAGACCCTCCACCAAAAAAGTTTCATAGCGCATTTATAAATGCTCAGTAAAAGTAGTGTGTTTAATACATCTTCTTTTCTTAAGACGTACTGTGCTCTCTGCAGACCTCCTCTTTCCTTGCACCACTTCTGGCAGATGCTGACTGCTGCAGACTGGAAACAGGCCACATGAAGTAAATCACATTTGGCCCAAGTTAGAATTGATCTAATGGTTTCCTAATTTAAACAAAACGCTCACAGCCCTGACAAGTGTATTTAACTTGTTGGTATTTGGTAAGGAAATCAAGTTTAGTTATGTTTTAGCAATAAAAACTATTGGGCCAAGATAAAATACAGAAGGTTCACTTTCTGGTGAGGTCTGTCACCTTTCTCGTTTCCATGGAGTTGCTGTTGCTTTGCCTGAAATGATCGACACTATGGTGTTAAACTTATATATCTTGAAAACATGTATTCTTACTATGAGCTTGTCTCTCCGCAGATCTGACTGCTAACTTGGCCTGGTTTGTCTTCATGGCCCGGTTTGTCTTCATGGATATAGCTATATTTAATGCCATACTGTGGAAAGTTACTGGAAAAGCAATAACATCTCTAGTTTTTAAACAATCATTGCAGAGTCAAGCAACAAATAGATTATTTGATCAATATATCCCACATAAGTTTTTATTTGGTCCAAGCAAAAGTAGATGAGGGCATGCAAAATTATTATGGTTAATTGGGAAGACATTTAAGAGAATTATACTATTTTTTTGGTGTGAAATCGGGGTAATAGGTGAGTGGGTTGAATAGTGTGGTCCTGAGATTGTTAACTCAATAAAATTTTGTAGACCATTTGGAATCTGCAGCAGGTCTGAGACATGATGTGACGTTTGAGGATTCAGTCTAAATAATTCAATCACATCTCAGGGAAAGCTCTTTTTATTAACACGCTTTAAAACTGTGCAGTTAATGACTAGAACTAGCTCCTATTGATTTGGAGTGTGTTAAGAGAGTTGTAATCACAGAGTGGGCTAAAGTGAACACACGAGGAACACAGGTCTCTGCAGCAGGAGAGCTACACCCACCAGGGCAAATAATGTATCAAGTTATGGCGCAACATGCTTGAAAGGCAACAACTGTGACATAAACCCTCTTTTTGGAGGCTTTCAAGCTCACTGACCTGGTCCGGAGTGTCAACTGGCTGACTGAGATCAAAAAGGATTCAAACAGAGCAATCACCAGCACAAACAGCAACCAGGAGAGCTCACAGAGAAGGCTGCATGGACCAGAGAGCAGCTTAAAAACCTATTTCAACTTCCCTGCTCATATTACGATTCAGGAAACGCTTGTGATTGTAGAGACCTCCAACCAGGGGAGAAATCTCAGATGAGGTAGAACACATTACAACAACAGTGTGTACAATAATCAGCATGTGGGGAGATTAGCTCTGGTCAGAAGGTATGTATTAAAGTACAGGACATCTGTGACATACACATACATACGTTTGACTGAAATGGCAGAGTTCTGAAGGCCTGATAAAGAGCGATTGGCCCTCCCCTGTTCTAAAGCTAAAGATATTATTCATGAAAATGCTGCAGTCTTTTTGAACATTTATGTGGTCCCAGTATCTCAGTGGAGGTGACACGCTCCACTCCACATGTGCTGTATCTATTATAGATGGTCAACTCAGCCTTCCTGCACTCTACATATGTTTACAAGTGTCAGCTGCACTGGAACCACAGGCTGGAAAACTGCAAAGACAGAGGCCGCAGGCCCTTGACTTGTGTAACATTATCCTAGTGTGTATCTATAATACGTATGCATAATTGTGACTTAGACTTCACATGTGAAGCTGGCAAACTCACAGCATGGTTTTTACTCATTACCCCACATCAAACACTTTGGAAGAGATTCCATTAATTGCTTTTTATTCATTGCATGTAAATATTTTTAATTATTCATAATTGTGTGAAAATCTTATTTGCTCAGTTCCACTGGATTATGACTCATCCCAGATTTGCATGAAATGTTTGAACAGGCCATAAATCAGAGCTGTTATATTAGACTCATGTTAAAAGACCAAATGCAACACAAGGACAAGGAAGTAATTCTGTTGCCTCACACCGGCCCTAGCTCAAACTCAGAAGCACAAATACTTTTGAAAATATTTTTGATTCTGGACTTGAAATCCCTCAGAGCTCAAGGTGCTGGGGCCTTGTCACTGTGGAGTACGCCGGGTTCTTGGGCCATCTGCCTTTGAAGAGCACTGCCTCAGATGTGATAAATACTTGATGTTTAGAGTTGAGCAGTGTTTGGAGATGGGAGATAATTAGTCAGGTTTTCTACTCAGTAAAAGAATACACATCCTGAATGTTTTATATAAAGTCAGAAAACTAAAGTGAATATAAAATGTGTTGTGTGCATAGACATACGTCTCCAGCCGAGGGCCACACAGGAGTCAGAGTTGATGATTGTGCAGCAGACAAATAGAGCAGCAATGTAAATCAGATAAGCTCCTGTATTCCTCTTTGACACATTTGACACAATCTTATCAGGCTCTCCTCTGCATGGGCTCTTCATTGCCACTTTGTCTTGACAAACAAATCCTCTTATATTGGGCTGCTCTAAATCCCACTGTGACTCCCATAAATTACAGAAGTGAGTATTTACAGACCTGCAGAGGTCTGGGACTTTCTCCTGGAGAAGGAAATGAAGAGCGCTTGTTTTTGAAACGCTTTTGTTGATGACTGCTGCACACCACCTCCACAACCTGTCAAAGTGACAGCGCTGGCACAGCACATGCACAACTCTGACATTATTTGCAGGTTTGCAGAAAATATCTGGCTAGCTGCAATGATTCATATAGAGCCACCTCTGTTTACCAATACGATGTCACATTCATTTAGCAAATTATGCATGTGCTCAGGGGCCAGTCAAATAGTTGAGGTTTGATAGCGGTAAGTACACATTCAAAATAATTTTCCACATCTTCACAAATGTGTTCAGTTGAATGGATCCTTTAATAAATAGTGCCACACATGCGTCTAAATGTTGAAAATGTTCAATAACTTAACCTCTGTCCCATAACTGTCGTCTAAACCTCCTTAAAGGCTTGTGTAAAACAGAATATGCTAATGCTAACTCACTAAGCTCTTGTAATCTTCATGCTTGAATTTGTGAACAGAGGACCCAAGCTTTTGCACATATATTGGCACACTTTTACAGCTATGCAAAATACCCTGTTCGCTCCAATTGTTTAAACCATAAATCAAGTATGCAGTGGCGATATGATTAGAAAATTACAAATGTTACTTAGGGAGGTGAGTTTTACATGTGCTCCAGCTTTAATGCATTTTCCTGCTGAGCATATGCTTATGTAGCCATCAGTGAACCATGAAATCACTTGGTTTTCATGAAGTCGATTTGCATTCTCAGGTTAAAGCTCAATGGGCCAAGTACGGTAGTTGTAACAGCCTCATTTAGACCATCAGAGCTGTCTTTTACTATTACAGCTTCAGGAGATGATCAAAGTGTCACTATTACTGAAATGATGCCATGTGGTAATGTTATTAGGAATGCAGTAAGCGACGCCACCTCACGCTGTGTCGCACAATCACAAGGTGGGCTAAATTAGGCTCATTTTTCATGTCTGTGTTTTGCTATTTTTTATCGCATTATTATTCACACTGCTGCTGCTCATATTGTTCCAAGTCATGGACAATTTTTGTTAAAATGCAATATACGTATGTCGGACTTGTAGACACGTCTGGAAGAGGGATTATCGCTCCAAATGTGTCGATGTCCTTTGGGAATTAGGTAAATGTGAAATCTAATCCATAAGCACCTTTTGTTCTAGCAGAAAAGTATAGATGGAGTGTGATGTAAAAGAATGACAGCGTGTTTTATGAGCAGTATGCACAAGGGAGCCATAAATCACAGTGCTACTCACACGATTACACCGGCCCCGTCCAACGCATTTTCAATTTGGACCTGCTGAAAGGTCAAGGGCGATTCTGCTTAACATAATCACAAATGAGCAATCACTTACATCAAGGTCCAGATGATTGTGGCTTCGTCCATACCTGAATAGTAACAAGTGTTCATAGTGCCTGTGTAGACAACATATGTATTATCTTTAAGATCTTATAGATTTTATATTAAAGAACATCCTGTGCTTGTGTCTGTTATATAGTTGTATTCTATGACACACGTGGATCATTAGGTTATAATTTGTACATTTTAATTCCCAATATTAATCTAAAACCGCTACCACGTGAGGAAACTGTGGTGCCCAATAAGAGCACACATTGCAGGAAGCGTCATCATAACAAAGATTTAAAAAAAAAAAAAAGTACCACATTAACAATTACACACAAAAAATTGGAGAACAAAGTAAGTACAGAGTTCTGGGTAGATGCCGGTGAAAATGGGGGTTGATTGGCAATATGGTGTCTTGAAAATATGCGATAAAACTACTAACTACAGTTTGCAGTTTGTTTTGTTTATTAACACAATGTTTTGGGTGGACCACTGTAGACACAAGCAGACTCCAATAACAGAAAAAAACAATTATCTATTGTATTACACCACAGGCATTTTTCTTCAATTAAATTTTCAGTATTTTCATTAAGAGTAGTTTAAGTTTCCCACTGACACTCATCTGCTTTGGCATAATTGTATATCAAACCAACATCTGATTTGTTTTTTCTATGGAACAACAGTCTACCTAAAAATTACCTCATAAGACATAAAATAAATAATAATAAAAAGTATGTTTTTGAATCACCATATTGCTCACAAGGTTACCAAAGCTACATTTACTACAACACTTTTAGCAACAGATTCATCTCTTGTTTTTCCGTATAGAAAAATGGCCCCGCTGTTTTTCCGATAGCCTGTCTCAAGATTTGTTTTTGCTAATGCCGAGATTCAAGTGATTTGCAGCCCTGCATGGTACCCCTCTTGTCTGCTATCACGGTCTGTAGAGGAGATGACATGTTTTTTACCGGAAATTGGAATTATCAGTCAATTTCAGCCAGCCAAAATGCTCACCCACGGATTTCCTCCTCCTCTTACTCACTGAAGCACACATCCTCCCTTTATGCGGATAGTATAAGCCAGCACAGACCACAAGCCTACTTGTGTTTTGTACTCTAACCACAAACAGATTCAAACACAAGTACTTTTATTATTTATATAGACTCCCCACAAGTCTGAGTTGAATCTTTTATCGCTCGCCAGTGGTTTTGGATCGCAACCATCCCACCACGTTTGATGTTTAGTTCTTTAAGCCCTGACCTACTACTGTATGTGTTTTTGCTCATATCTCTAAAGTGTATACACACTTTCTTTTCAGAATATGTTGGTTCTTCACAAAAACTGAAGTTGTTTTGGCTGCAGTAATAAGATTTCTTTAGCATGCTTGGCCTGATTTATTTTGTTTTGTTTTTTTTACTTTTTTGTCTCATCTTCTGATCTAAAAAGACTACACTTCTTCTGAAAGTATTAGTGTAAAAAACAGGCAGCTATAGATTTTCACTTATAGAATTTAATACATGCAGTGATTTTAAAGCTGTACTATGTCACTTTTGGGGGGTTAGGATTCATCACCTGTTTCCATAGTTATGTTATTGCTTTGCCTGGAATGTTCCACAGGATGATAATAAGCCACCAGGGCAAGTTACAGGTCAGATCTGTGGAGTGGCGACCCTGCTCACAGTAATACATGCTTGTCCATGTATCTTTGAGCAATCAAACCTGTAACTGAGTAAATTTGAGTTAGTTTATTGTCATACAGTGCAATCTCCATGGATACAAGAGGACGTCGTGGACCCCCTACTAGAAAAGTTACATAGTGCACTTTTAAATTGAAGTTCATTTTAATAATAATCCAAGATAGAACATTTATATATAGTCCAGAATTGTCCAGAAAGAGGTAAGAGAAAAAAATGTCTAGAATATGTTTAAGAATGTTTGTGCTGAGTGATGCCATAGAAATAACACAGTTAGCTAACTGTGATGGAGTCTGTGACGGTCCCAGCCTCTCTCTGGTCCCACCTCTTCGCTTGGTAACCATGGCCGCCAGCACAAATTCATGAGTATTGATTGGCTGGGGGAACACATGGACATTCATCTCGTTGTGACCTCTAATGCCAAAGGTTTGTGGAAGCTAATAAAACGCTAATTATTTAAACAGACTGCTCCTACAAGCAATTTTCCTTTTAAGTGCTTTTTTTTTTTCATTTTCAGGTAAAGCAGACGAGTGCAATGGGAGGTGTGATGCTGTGTTAGATTAGAGCTAATGGATCCAACCAAAAAAAAAAAAAAAAAAAAAAAAGGCCATTCTTTCCTATAATCACCTCTCTTTCAGCCCTGTCCTCGGATGACTCAGGGAATATTGCAAGTGTAGAATAAACAGGATATATCTAATGTATTTAAGCGCATTAGGTGTGGTTTTACTGACAGCTTGTCGATATATACAGCGTTTTGGGGCATTGCTATTCATGCACCTCTATTAGCTCAATGTAATTAGGCTCTGGGTGAGGGAACACACGCAGTATAGTGTAGGGGCTGGAGTACATGTAGTAAATGATTGATATTTCACCATATATGATTCAAAGTGTAAATCAAGCCATTAATCAAAGTGCTGACACATGCAGTGCATTAGGGTAGTGCGGGGGCAAGAGGAATGGGGGTCAGTTTGACGGATTCACAACAGCAAATTTTGCTGTTGTGAATCTGAAGGATTAGATTACAGATTATACAGAAAAATGTACAATCTAACTTTATTTGTATATCATATTTTACACATACAAGTCTCCAAAGTGCTGCACAGAGTAATGCACAATATATAATATAATAATATAAGTCCACACACTGAATAAAATACAGCAAAAAATAAATAAGCAAGTCAGTTAAAAAAAATAAGCATTCCAATGTTTAGGACAGACCACAAAAAAGGTGCAGTTACCCCAGCTTTTGAGTCTCATTTTGGGGTGACGAGATAAACAGTAATGTTAAAACTACTCTACACCACTGACACAAGGACCATAAAACAGAAGAATCATTAAATCATTTCCTGAGTGAACCATGCTCTTAAAAAAATGTGGTCAAGCGATTAATAAATGCTACAATTAATCACTAGTCACTTAAGTAATCACTTTCTAGTGTCTAAATGTTATTTATTTGACCAACAACCAACTACAACTCAAATATTATCATCTATTCTGACATGAGCGCAGCATGTCACAATAGTTAAACAATTTCCCTTGTGGATCAATAAAGATTGTCTAAATCTATAGGCTTAAAGGGCATGTATCCATTGTTTTCCATGTATCTGAGCAAAATTTGTCTCCCTCCAGTACAGATACATTGTTTAAGCAGCTCTTGAGGTCAAAATAAGTCCACTGCGTCCTGTCTGTATGTAATTATAACGTATTTTCTTATCTAATAATCGGCAAGTGTGCAATTAGTACGCTAATTGTTGTTAGCATTACTGTGATCATTACCTCAGGAGGAGGAGCGAAGGAGCTTTGTCTCGATCTGAGAAACTCCTCCTTAGTGAATCCTCCTGAGACCACCGGGTGTGGCCGGGAGGAGCCGGGTCTTGTCCTGGCCACAAGCTCCTTGGCTCCTCCACCTGGCCCCACAATTTTGTAAAAAAAAAAAGAAAAAAAAAGGTGGTCCTGCATCCTGTTCAGGACCATCCCCACTTCCTTTCAGCTCTGACTGGTCCCTGGAGCTGTCAGGTGTAATATGGACCCTTTAAAATGCACGAGTTAGCTATTGCCACAGAAAATGGTTTGATAAATTGCACCTGAATCTTCTCGGACAAAACAACTGTATCTGAACTTTATGCTGAGTGCAGTGTGGAAAAACTAGACAGATGAATGAGCGATTCAAGCCAATAAATAGTATTTTATTATAGCCCATGGAATCATTTCTTGCCATTCTGTCCCCCTCGAAATATTGATTGTTATTTGTACCGAGTTCTCATGTGCCACTTTTTGGATGTCCAGTGAGTGGGAGACAGAAAGTGAAGAAGTAATGGCATGTGACACATAAGTCCTGAGCAACACAACCATGCTTAGGCCTTGACTTAAAAGGTTATTTTAGTATTCGGTTGGCCTGTCACAATAACAAGTTTTGAAGCGCAATATATTGCTGTAGAGAAATATCACGATAAACGATAATATTTATACTACTAATAACAAAGTTCCTAGTAAACCATGGTTAAATATACATTGCCATTAAAAGGCAAGGGCTCTAACTAAAAAGTAACAGAATGAGCCAAGAATTAGCCCCCCTACAGCTCAAATCTTATCATATTACAACAAAAAAGCTCTCTCCTATTGCAAAGAAACTGCACGATTAATATTGAACGCCAAAATATATTGGTCCATCTATTTTATATTAAACGATAAATTATAACAGGCCTAGTAGTCTGCTAGTCATTGATTCATTCATTTTGATTTCATAATGCCACTGTCATACCCAGATTTGTGTTTTATTTCATTCACATTCATGCTCTGTTCCACTGTATGATGCCATGTGTGATTAGCCTGATTCAGATGGTCAGAGGGTTTCCAAGAAGTGAATCCGGCTGACCTCGCAGCATTATGATTCGTTCACTTGATGGTAGGCAGGTACTTTTTTTAATTAACCAATCGCTGCTATTTGGTCGTGACGTATGTAATGCGCCAGAACCCTCAGTGGTGCCCAAGTAATTGCAGCACAACAGCAAATATAGCAGAGAGTGAACATATCTGTCAACGAGCATTGTCGTTTCTGCAATGTGAACTTGCGAATTAAAGGTATGATAAAAAATGCAACGTTATTATTTGACAAAGGAAGTCCAAAGGAGGATAGCGTATGCAGACTGCTATTGTAACTCGGGTTGGTTCTGGCCAACACACTCCTTCTCTGCTTGGCCGGTGCACTGACTACAACTTCCAGGGTTCATGCAAACCACCTAGTGTATTCTGATTCCTGACTAGTCGCTGGAGAGAAATGAAATTGAGCAGAGGCACTAGGTTGCACCAGCCTGACTAATGTGTGATGTCATGTAGTGGTAGTTTTCATGTTGTTAACAGCTGCTATTTGCCTTTTGGGACGAGACCTGGCTCCTGCACCACCAAAGTGTTGTAAGTGTGGAATAACTTTGGACTACTGCAAACCATTCAGTTCTGTTTTTCACATTTTTAAGACCGTAAAAATCAGCTTAAACACCGTTAGAACTACAAAAACAGAAAAAAAAAAGTTTCTATCGTATACTGAGTAGATATAGTAATTAGCGTGCCATGCTTTGTGGGTTTGCCGAAGGTGAGATGGTGCTTTCAGATTTGACAATGAGCAGGCCACACTTCACACAGGCAGAGGAGTCTGTCCAGTGCTGAGTCATGGTGACATTGGGAGTGTCCTTTAATAAGCCTGCTACAGCTGCCTCTGCTTTACAGCCAGTCTGTGTCCCTGCCACAGTGATCACAGTTGTTAGTAATTGGTGCAATCTTGGCAAAAATATTGTCTTTAGAAGCCCCTTTACCCTGTTAAAAAAATAGAAAAATAACATGAAAGCACAAGACGACATTTCTCCGCAGGGTTACAATAAAAGTAAATTAGGCTCACGCTTGGAAAGGCAGAACTCAGCAGAACTCAAATAAGTTGTTACCCCTTTTTAGCAATGCTTAGTGATCCATAATATGCTTAGAAGGACCGGTGATTTGATTGGTTACTTCTATGGCTAATATTGTAAATTTTGCCCCATCTCTAAATGATAAAATGTCATGGATTATGTTCTAAATTCAGGCTTTTATTGTTTCCTTGTGAGTTATCTTATTGCCGAAACAATGAAATCCAAATGAAAGGCCATAAAAAGGAATAGTTCAATTAGTTACACAATTACAGATAAAACACAGCAGGTCATACATCTCGCAATTGGATTTCGTAAACTGTAAAGAAGAAAACATAAAAATGTGTACAATGATTGGTTTTGATGTGCATCAGTGTATCAACAGGAAGTAGGGCATCGACCCTGCCTGGTGGGATGCAGCCATGTTACTGTGGCTCCTTGGTAACTTGCTCGCACTTTCTGGAATAGCCATCACTTTGTCGATATCTGAGGGGGGCAGAACACACAATGAACTATGAATGCGTTCACTGAAATCCATACATGACTCTAGGCTTCATTGGTTTTCCAGGTAAGAGTATAAAGGGCTTGGGTTGGGTCTGTGATGTTATATATGCATTCAAATCACTTTTTTGTTGGAGTTTGATGTGATTTTGTGAGCCAGTGAACTCACAAGTTTTATTTTCTGTAGCATTTTACTATATTTGTCTATTCACTGATCAGGCAAAAAATTATGATCAAAGAGTTTGCATATGAGACCTTTATTCACCCATCAACTATATTAAATACTGACTATTTCTATTATTATTCAGATGTAATTTGTGTTTCTATTTTGAATTTTTGAGTCTAATATAGGACATGAAGATTTGGTCCTAAAAGTTGATGTGCTTTTGTTGGATAAATAGTAAATACAAACACTGCACCAAGTCTTTTGCTCTAGTCAGAGAAATGGGAATTCTGGAAGCAGCACAAATGAAGTTGTGTTGTGAGGGGGATTTGATGTTGTAGTGCTGTAAATTTGGCTTTTGGAATTTTTGTTGTGAACTGTAAATGGAAAAACCTTAAACACAATATAAAAGCTACAAGTGATCATCTTTAACCCACTGGCCATTTGGGCAAAACTATCTCCATTTTCCTGAGATAAATCAAACGAATCATAACAGTGCTGGGGCATTAAACATGTAGCTGATATGGGGCAAAACACATGAGTTACACTTTCACGACGTTTCATTTGACCCCACTGATTTTAAAGCAGTTAGCGCTGGACCAATTTTCCAGTGCAAACACATATCGATTTGAACTTAAAATTAAATTGCCCAGTGAAAGTCAAAATAGAATTCTCAACTCATAAGACAGACAGCAAGAGTATCAGGTGAATATTAACTTTGGGGTAACTACTGTAGGCAGTAGTTTGCTGCTTGAGATATTGAGCACAGACTGTTCTCAGCTTCAGATCAAAAGCACATGAGCGCACACAGGTCGGCTGAATTAGCACCGCCCTCATCCCCACTGCCCCACATGCACAAGGAAGCAGCATTAGAATAGGAAATATGAGTAAGAATAAGGTCGGGCGTCCACTGTGCGAATTATGGCCCTTTTTGAGCTGATTTTTTACTCGTGTGACTTTTTTTAGGATCAGGTCGAGTTTTGGCTGAATCATGTGTCGTGCTCTGTAGAGTATACATGGGGTAATGAGAACCAATTAATACCTCATGACCAGCTCTCGATCAGTCGCAAGAATATCACAGAAGAATGGCACAGATCACCAAGGCAACGCGTTTGTGTTTTGCAGCATTCTCCGCACCTTCTGTGGTTTTGCACTTCCGGAACAAGAACTCCGGGCGTGATGTGGACGTACAGCATGTGCAGGCAGATCGCATAAGAGCATCAGCTCGTCGCCGAAAGTGTAAGAACATGGATCGTGAGTGGTGAACTTTTAAACCCTGAGATTTGGTCGTACAGTTTGAGATGGGGCTGAGTGACACAATCGAAAATATGGTACAGTCTACGCCTGGCTTAAGGATGCAAGTGTGTTTGAAAGGGCTCTTTTCAAAATTCTCTCATGGCTGCAGACATCTTGGTTAGCAAGGCTCAGTTACTATCTAAAGAGATCCACAAATGTTGACTGGAGATTTGAGAGGTGACTGGCTTTTTTTGGCTAATCCACTACTGCTGTTTTTGCCAGTTTGATTGAACGTTATTAGAGTAAATACTGTTAATTAGGTTGGCAAAACACATTAATATTATACCTTCTGTGTAGAGTTTTCCAAGAGGATCTCCACCCACCTTCCCTAAATAAAATCCCCATTGCTCTTATAATTTTAATGAGGCGTGCATGCTTTCATCTCAGCCCACTGTTCTAATCTATACAGTATTAGCCACATTTCTGCACGCTCCAGGCAATAAAGAAATATTATCATTTCTCACTGCAGCAATGGACTCTTGTACAATTTATAGGCCATATACATCATGGCCGCCTCTGTGGGACTTGACAGACTGAAAATACGATTTTGTGCAAGTTTTTCAGAAGGTGTGAAAACTCTGCCAACTTAAAGTGCAATAAGAAATAAACACTGTTTTATAACAATTTTTTTCAAAGACTGGGCACAGATATTATATATGCATTCATTCACTTTTTTTGGAGTTTGATGTGATTTTGTGAGCCAGTGAACTCCCTCAAAGATGGAATTACTTGGGAGTTACAGTCTATTGCAGCTGCAGGTCCTGTGTGAGCAGTATACCAAATAATCAATATTGTTGTTTTGAAGATATGCAGAATTTGAATATGGGCCATATTTGTGATTTAAAGGTGTAACTTCTCTGGTGGAAGGTCAGATGCTTTTCTCCATTGATATGTTATTGCTTTGTCTGGAATGTTTCACAGTATGGCATTAAACATCTCTATCTTCATGGAGACCAAAGCGTACCAAGTTACAGGTCAGATCTGTGGAGAGGCAACTACTGCTCACAGTCAGAATGCCTGTTTTTCTAGGTATTTTTGAGCTATAGAAACACATGTAACTGAATACTAGTAAATGTAAGAGGTGAGTGATGACATGTCCATTGAAACAAACAGATGACAGGCACCCAAGTTAAACATTACATAGTGCACCTTAAAATAAAAATGAAAAACTCTGCAAAAAAGGCTAAAATGATGTTGCAGTCTTTCAAGAAGGGCACCAAGCAATATTTCTGCACTTTCACGGGTGATTTTAGGTAGGTAATTTTTGTTGAATTGCCCAAATATTTCCTGATTATGGTTATTTAAATCCTCCCAAAAAATATCAAGGAAGATATTCCCTTTCAGTCACAATTATTCCCCAAGTCCTGTGTCTTGGTCAGTACCTTGTTCCTATAGTTTACACAAGACTAAGACGTCTGCGCTGTAAATGTATTGACATGAATGGGGGTATTGTCCATCTCTGCTGTCATACAATATAGTGTTACACAGCTCCCAGCAAATAGGCCTCCTCCAGCCCTGTTTCAGCTGGAGAGCAGGATTCACTGTGATGGGTAATGACTTGACAGAGTATGTCCTTTGGCCATTGGAGCTCTGTGGTTCTGAGATTTTTCCTATAGCACTAAAGGCCTAAAAAGAGAGGAGGGAATAGAGACTTGAGATCCTTGTGCAGACGGGGTTGGGAAAAAATGGACTTCTCGATACAGAGAAAGGGAGCCATGTGGGAGATTAAGTGAGAATGGCCTGTCCTGAACCAACTCTAGACTTATCAAGCTGGGTCAGGTAATGATGTGATGCTTTGGGAGCGAACCTTAACTGGAAAATCGCCCATGGGACCATTGTGGAGGCGGAAAGGGCTTTATTCTGGTGTTGAATGCCGGCCTTCATGTGTTGTCTACCAGTTTTTTAAAGCTACATCGAAATGTCTGGGTTTTTGCTCCCATGCTATCCTTACATGATTTACTCTTCAACAATCCCCCAAATAGTATGTTTTTGGTTGAAGTCAAGAAAGTGTTAGCTGATCTGTGCCATGCTGAAGTGTGACAGCATATACCTTTCCCACTGAGATCGTACTTTTGTCAAAATCCATACACCTCTCTGTCAGACTCAATTTGAGGGAGTGACAAAGCTTTAGGGCTGCAACTATAATGGTTATTTTAGTAGCGGTCTAGTCAACTATTATTTTCTTCAATTAGTCGACTAGTCATGATTCATTCTATTGGAAATACATGAAGATACTGAAGGCTTCTAGATACATGTTTGTGAATAATTATTGGATTATTGATGAAAATTTGAAATTATATTATATTATTACATTTCCATTCAAAGGTCCTGTATTACACAAATTGTACTGTTGTGAACTTTAAGCCATGTTATAATTCTCCTCAAAAACATACCTGGAGTTATCTTCTGTTTCATTCACATATGTCTGAGTAAGCTTTACAATTAGTCTGTCTGCATTTCCAAAGCTCAAAATGCTCTGTTCCACCTTGTGATGTCATGAAGCAGTAGTTTTCAAGTTAATAGCTCCCATTTACCTTTTGTTCAGTAGAGATTCAATCAAATGATTTTAGTGAAAGTATACAGAGTTTAAACACACAGTGGAGCATTTCCCGTGTTACCACATGACATCACAAGGTGGAACATGTTTGAGTGTTTGTTGTTTGAGAGAAAAACTCCCTAAATGCACAGGGTTTTTGTATTAAACATGTAAATGAAACAAAATACAACTTGGAGTATGGTTTTCAGTTTTAACTGACCCTCAGCAACAAAACCACGGCAAAAATGAGAAAGAAAATTATTGCTTGCAGCTTTAGTTTATGAAAATATGCATCTATACATCTTCATTATGCTTTTATGTGCATGTTTGACCCTTACTTGAGAAACGCTTCCACAACAGCAATGACAACTAGAACAGAACACTAGATGACACAACATCTAATTGATTTCCATGTATTAGTTTTGCAACGTTGATGAATGTAGATGAATCATCGAGAATGTCACAAGGGGAGCAAGCATCAGGGATGGGAAGAGAAAAATGAAAGAAAAACATAATAGAGAATTGATGAGTTTTAATCTTGTGTGTGGGTGTTGAATCTGAATATTTGTGTTTTGTTACGAGATGTTCTTCGCTGTCATTATGTCTTGTCTATAGCCATGTCTGTAACATGTCGGTTATACATCTCATTTTAGGCTCTTCAGAAGACCAGAAGCATAAATGTTAACATTCTGGACACACGGCAGGGGAAATTGAAGCACCTGCTCTCTTAACTATCATCTCCTCTTCATTTCTTCAACTCTGACACCAGTCAAATTGAAGATCTTCCAAGTGACGTATCTAAAAGGCAGAAGCTTGCGTCATAAATACTTGATTACGAGGGTGACAGGTCCTACGCCCTTCCCCGCATACATAGAGAGGTACAGTGGATGAGCTTAAGTGGAGAGCTATGTTTTTAATGCATGAAGGCGTTCTGCAGACAAATGGCTATGCTAGGCTAATCTCCCCAGGGTGACGTGCTTCTTGGCCAGGGGCAGAACTGTGACATGTCAAGCAGCTGGTTTTGAATTTTAGGGACAAGTGAGAACCTGAAAGCGAGTGACCTTGGCAGTGTCTCCCTCCATTGAACAGAAAATAGCTATTTAAAGGAGCGCATGTGGGCCCTAACATGTGTGTGGAAATTATTTTTGGGGTAACTCTTTTAGTCTGACTCTAACAATCCTGCTTTTGTTATATTCCATTGTTATGTAAATGAGGTCAGAACTTCAACTGAAAAGAGAAAGTTGAACTAGTACAAATTAAATATTTGAAGATTGCTGCACATTGTTAGTCTGCAAGAAAGTAAAAAAGCTGTTTTCAAATTGTATTTTTTTTTTTTTTTCATTTCATTTTCATTGGCATTGGCATTGGCAGTGTAACTTTATGTTTTCCTCATTTGTGGTTGGCCCTACTTCTACAACATACAGTATACTAGTATTCGTGGTTTGTCCCAGAAGGTTATGTTCTATAGTATCAGTGTGAGATTTTTAACTTGTTTTACAGGACTGACCATAAATCATGAAATATAAAATTACTACTACTACATTTTGGCAAGGCATAGTATCATAATATAAAAAAGTATTAATTAAATATGCACTGTGTAACTTTTCTAGTGGAGGGTCCGTCACCTGCTTCCCTCCATGGAGATATTGCTTGGAATGTTCCACAGTATGGCATTACGCTTATTTATCTCTACGGAGACAGCAGGTGACACCACAGGGCCAAGTTACATGTCAGAATTGTGGAGAGTCAAGCCCACTCACATTAAGTTTGAAGATCAATATAGACCCATGTTATTGAGTAAACGTTTAATGCAATACCGGGACATTCCATACAAACTAAAAACATCTCCATGGAAACAAGCAGGTGGTGGACCCTCCACCAGAAAAGTTACACGGTGCACCTTTAAGTAAGATTAAATAACAAGGATGGTTTATTGAAAATAGCCTAAAACAAAAAGAAAAGCACATTTGTGGTTAAATAAAAACAAATTTAAACGTTTTTATTTTAATGGTGTAATGTGCTTTGTTGACCTATTTGTTTTTGATCTTGTTTTTAATGTTGTACAGCACTTTGGTCGGCTTTGGCTGTTGGAACGTGCTATAGAAATAAAGTTTGATTGATTGATTGATTAAAATGTAAGAAAAAATACATTGTAGTTATTACAGTATTGCTATACAGAATAGGAAACTACAAACAAACTTGCACATAGTCAGACTGAGCCTATACAGTATTTTGTCACACAGCAGAGAGGAAGACTGAGACAAAAACTTATAGTATTAAACTCAGTAAGTCCCAAATGCTTGTCGTCATTTATCTTTATATGGGAGCTATGTTTATCCACTATACACTATTTTCCCAGTTAAATCTCATCACACGTGGGAGCTGCGCCTCTCTCTTGGTTTTTGCCCAGATAAATTCCAAGGCATTGTCAAAATATGATTAATTTTTCATTTCGTCCCCCTTTACACTTTTGTTCGGCGCTCCCCACTCGATGATGCAGTGAAATATTAATGCTGGGCCACACATCCACAGTCACGGTATCTCCGGCTCCGTCCCTGCCTGCGCTGGTGCCTGCTGCTCCTGCTGTTTATGTTGCTTTCCTGTTGGTTTCATAATCAGATCAGCGTTTGTATCGTGCCCAAAGCTGCCAAGTGGAAAAGGGAAGCAAGCTCCGTCAATGAGATTATGAATGTATGACTGCTCCTCTTGTGTGTAGAGTTGTGTTTTCTTTGCTTCGCCAGAGTGCTGTCGAGGAATAGATAATGAACATCCCCTAACGTGGCCAAGCAGCTGGAAATCTTTGGGCACGTTTTAGATTAGACTTAGAGGGAAGTTTCTTTTTTGTTACTTGTAAGATGTCACTATTAAAAGGGATTTTTACTCTCCAAGTCTGCAACATTATACAGTGGATTTTGTTGAATATAACATCTTTAAAGAGCCTGTATTGTGGAAAAAATGCTTTAAGCCACATTGGTACCTCTTCAGAAATATACCTTGAGTTGTGTTTTGTTTCAACCACACACATTTCCTAACCCTTTATTATTAGTCTGTCTATATCTCTGAAGATCAAAATGTACCTTGTGATGCCACAGAGCAGTAGTTTTCAAGCTACTGCTCTATGGCCTTTACTGTTTTTTCATGTTAACAGCTACTTTTTACCTTTTCAAACCAGAGGACTACTTGCTGCATACACATGAAATCACAAGGTGTAACATAAGAACTAAATATGTAGGGTTTATATGTTAATCGTGTGAATGAAAAAAAAGAAAAGTGCTGGTATGTTTTTAATGAGGGAACAACATTATAACAGAGATCAGAAAACAGTTAACCGTTAAAGTTATGTCATGTCACCTTTCTGATGGAGGCTTGTCTCATGGAGATTATTGCTGTGCTCTGAATGTTCCATGGTATAGCATTAATCTTATGTCTTGCAGTTATTCAATTACAGTTTTTTTTATTGCTGAAAACACCTTAAAAAGCATGCATTCATACTGTAAGTGGGGTCACATCTCCACAGTCTTGTCTCTACCTTGTCTCCATAGATAAGTTTAATGCCATACTGAGGAACATCCCAAGCAGGTGGCTGAATCTCTGCCAGAAAGATTACAGTGTACCCTTAAACAAAAAATGTCATAATGTACTTGTGTTAAATATTAACACTTGTGTAACTTTTGTAGTGGTGCCACTTGCTTATTTCCTTGGCATTACACATTTACTGTAGAACCAAGCAGATGAAGCCACCAGGCCAAGATACAGGCCAGATCTGTGGAGATCAGTGTCGGCAGCAAGGTGGAATTTGTGTTTTGTGGTAGGCGACCACGTAACTGCCTGGATGGCCTTGTGTCAGTGCTGCCCGATGCAGCACGTCTTTCAGTGATGTTGTTCATGGGTGTTTTTGATGACTGTGAGGCTGTTGTTTAATGTTTACAATCAGTGGCAGGCCTAATTGTTAATAATTAGCCTAATACTAATAAAGAAAAAGGTGTTTGATAGCATTTCTGGTGTTTGACTCCACTGCGTTAAAATAGTTCTCAAATGGCAGTGCCCCCCTGGCTGATGACCCACGCTCCTCCAGTAGATGTGCTCTGACGCCGACTCTGGTGGATATACAAACCCGCTCACAGTAAGAATGCAAGTATTTTAAACAACAAAAACATTTGTGATTGAATAAATGCAAGAGAAGTCTAATAATATACTGTGGAACATTAAAAGCAAAGCTATAACCTCTGCATGGAAACAAGGTGGTGCCCGATCATTCTAACAGAAAAGTGACAGTGAACCTTTAAATCTTCATATTGTGTTTTAGGTTGACATGTCAAGTAATTCCATGTATTTCTTTCCTAGGTGGTGTTTTGTTGTAAAAGGAGATTAGAGTCACATCTCTTGGACTCCTTGCTGACAGGCCGGCTGGGATGGTGATGCCGAATCCCACAATGCACCCCAGGGCTTGATATCAGGTACGCTTTTCTATTGACTGCAGCCTTTACCTCAGTTTGGGGTCAGCAATAACCACTTCCAAAGTATTATATTAACAGTGGCGCATCAGCACATTTCAGACATAGAGCACAGTGGGAATTTTGCTAGAGACGACCGTGAAACACACATACAGGTGGTAGGCAGAACTAGGTCAATTTTTCGAATGCATTTCTTTTGTTTTGTTTTTGTGCTTCTCTTTATTACAGAGGCAGATGTGTTGGGATAATACCCTTGCAGGCATTTTAACACCAAGTGAAATTAAGGCAGTGATTCTAACATGAATGTATGTATTTACAAAATCCCCAAACAAAACAAGAGTGGGGTGTTAGAAAGCTTTCAACTACAGCATGTGCAAAAACGTCTCACAATTTGAGTTGGTGCAGTTATCAAATCACAAAGGTTGCAATTATTTAGACAATAGAATGTCCTATGCAAACAACAAAATATCCGGTCTTTTGTTGAAAACTGAAAGTCTTGTATTAGTTTATCAGTTATTTAATAATAATTCTTTTTACTTCCAGTAGGTTTTACAGGCTTGTCAAGCCTCTCAAAGGACTACGCTGTAGTCATTATTCATTCATACTTGGTGGTGCTAAGCTACTATGGCCCTTCCGACCACCAATGCACAATGCACACACCACTTTCATTTTCATACTAGGCAATGTATGTGAAGTGTCTTGCCTAAGGACACAACGACAGAACTTGGTGGGAATCAGTCCTCTGACCTTTGGGACCTCTGCTCTAACCACTAGCTCCTTTTGCCCCAGTCTTATCTCCAATGTTAACGCTACTTGAGTTTATAACGTGCACTCACAGAGTTCTAATATATTGCATTTCTAATCACAATACTTGTCTGAAAAATCACAATTACATTTTTTTTCCAAAATTGTGTAGCACTGGAGATGTGTTATCATCTCAAAGTACGATTGACAGTGAAGGCAGCACAGGGATCAGGTATGAAGAGTGCCATATGTAAATAGCCTGACAGGGACATTATTTATAGTGTGAGCTGGAGAAGATATGCAAGAGTGATTTTTGAGTGTCTGCACTGTTCCCTGGTTACCTGTCTGACACATTGCAGTGTTAGAAGAGACAGTGTGTGTTTCCTCACATGTACAACTTTACAAAACAAAAACAGCGACACTTTTAAAACGCCATATTTGTAAAATCACAGTTAAATGCATATCCATATCCCTGTGTCTTTTTCAGACCCAGTTGCACCACTTAAGATATTTTAAACATTAATCTTTTGTGCATTCTTAAATATAGATGTCTCTAGTTTATGTGTACATATGTTATGTCAAAATAATAATCTAAAATATGTATCATATTCATGTTCATATTTATGATCATAAATATGAAATGATCTTATTGTGTAAAGGTGCAATATGTAACATTTCTGGTGGGGTGTCTGCTAACTGCTTGTTTCCTTAGAAATGTTATTGCTTTGCTGGAAAGTTTCAGTATAGCATTAAACATATAAAATACAATTTACCCAATTAAATCTTTTTAAAGAAATACCTTGAAAAGCATGCATTATTACCTGTAACATGGCCTACAGGCGTCACATGCTTCCCTCTATAGAAATAAATAAGATTAATGCCATGGTAGTTCATTCTCTAGAAAAGTTACATAATACACCTTTAATCAACACTGCTTTTTATCACAGCATAATATCAGTATAGTGACTAGTTTCTGAAGTTTTGAGTTTGGCAGCAAATACCTTTCAACAAACAAAAAGTGAACATTGAATATTTGTATTGCATTCCTTCTGTTTCCACCATCTGTCATATATGAAGGATGATCACGCCATAACTGCCATAGTAAATCTCTGGACCTAATCTGTCATTCTGTCAGGTTTAATGAATGCTTTAAAGTTACAACAAAAACTATTCCCCTATTACGCACCAAAATACCAGATTTATCTTTTTATTAATTATGTAACAGCCCACATCAACTCCGCCAAGAATCTCCTATGAAGTGATTAACCGGGCAAAGCAATGAAATGATGTTACCCAAGTGTAACACAAAAACGCTCTATCTGGAGTTGTAATATAATTGTCAGTGTTCTAACAAACGTAAAACGGGTAATAAAACCACGTCTAAAATACTGCACCACTACATCAATTCAGCTTCCTGTTTCATTTGTATATCGTATAATGTCAAACTATTAATTACCTTGTACACAGGGGGATAGAGTTAACGATCTGCAGTACGCCAGCCGAGAATAACTGAAGTGCTACCTGTATCCCCTTAACATCTGCCTGGTGTACTTGAAGGAGAAGTACGCACCCTCAAAATGTCACCTCGTCGTAAATAAGTACAAAAATCCAGCATATACAGCGAGTTAGCGTGTTTTGCTGAGAGTGGAGTTTATGTGAAAAAGTCATGACTGATCCCCCAAGGTGCAGTGTAGAGGTTGGGGGTACTTTGCCTTCCGTTCATTTTGACCCTCGGTGGTCGGAGCCCCTGCTGGTCGTGCGGTCGGGGGGAAACTGCACTCCACTGAGAACAGAGAGGGGTGATGGCTCCCGGTTGTCCTGAGCCAGTTCAAAGGGAATGGCAGGGCAGTGCTAATTAGCCGTGCGTTGTGTTAGCGATTTGAACACCACTGCTGTTCTCCTCAGTGTACTCCCCTCCCCTTTGTCATGCAGCAAACAGGCAGCCGCTCAACACACGCTCACACCGCATAACTTTGCATATTTTGTCCCACTCAGTGTGCAGGTGGGGGAATTGGAGTTTTTGCTTTGGTCCAATTATAACTCATTTACTGTATTATATGCGGCATACTCTAAATAAAGTTCATTTACATAGCTTGGATGCGAAAGTCTAATTGCTAACAAGAAATGTTAATGCATGCAAGGCAATATGCTTTGGTTTGATTATGCATTGTTGTGTCATTTTAACTTACTTACAGTACTTAGCATATAGTCATAATATAGTGTCATTTAATTCAAAGCTCTTGTTAGCTTGAAAAGTGTGACCAGCTGAAAGCACAAGGACTGCATCTGCAGGTACATGTTGGGAATGGCCACAACACGTGGTTTATAGGCTTAGACATACTTGATCCACAAGGGAAATTACTTAGGCACAAATGACAAAAAATAATAATAATTAGCAGACCTGTGTCAAATAAGGCACAAATGTATAGTTACAATATTTACGGTCATTTGTAGGTCCTTTTAAAGAACCCATATTACACTATTTTCTGAGCTATGGTATAATGTTTTCTCATCAAAAACATACCTGGGCTTTTGTTTTGTTTTATTCACACATGTTTAACACACAAACCCTGCATTAACCAAGTGAAACACTCTGTTCCACCTTGTGATATCATCTGGTAACACAGGAAGTGCCCCACTGTGTTTTTAAACGCCATACACCTTCACTAGAATCATTTGTATGATTTCAGACCGGAAATAGCCCATCTCCACTAAACAAATGCTAAACATAGCTGAAAACTACCACTTCATGACATCACAAGGTGGAATAGAGCATTTTTGAGCTTTGGAGATGTAGACCGACTAATAATAAAGATTTACATTTGTGAATGAAACAACTCCAGGTATGTTAAAGCTCACAAGAGTCAATTTTGCGCAATATAGTAAGTACCCTTAAGAAAATGAATAGTGTGTGATTTCTTATTGTATTGCTCCATTGTTTGGCAGCCCTACTGATTGGGCATTGAAGTATTCAGAAAGAATCAAGCTGAACAACCTAACAAGTCCTGACTTTAGAGCAAAACTCAGTCATTTAAGACCAAAGAGGACACATATTCTGGGTCACCACTCTGCCGCTGGCTAGCTGCTTTTTTGGTGTTTATCTCTCCCTCTTTGGCCGTAAACATTTAAAACAAGCTTGACTGCTGTATCTTATAATCGCTTTATGTGCTTTTGAGATTCACAGATACAAAGGAAAACAAGGCAATTTCCAACTTCGCTTAACATTTTGAGTATGAGGTGAAGTCATTCTGTTTAATGTCGATATTATTAAATCCATGGGTTTTTATGGGATGGAGATGTTCCATCTCTTACATGATACTGTTGTTACGGTGATAAAAGGTGATACCCAAATACGACACAGTGCTAAAACTAGATATAAGAATATGTATGCTCATCGTATGGTAAAATGAAAGAAACTGTAATTACTCCAACTCCCTCTTGAAAAGGACATAAGTGAATGTAATGATTATAATATGAAGATGTGAAAGAAGCATAGTTTTTTGTACTTCATTATAAAGGGTGGTGTTTTGTTGGTATTAAAATCTATTTCATAGTGTTAAAAATATTTAAAATATTAGTATTGTGACTGGATTATGAGAATTTTCTACTGGTCAGTATAAGAGAATAAATATTATTTGCCTCATAATGGGGAAATTCTAGTGTTGCAACACAGTAAATGTAACCATTTCACTAGAATATTGCATGAATAGAGTGAATGTACAGAAAGGCGTTTTTTATTGATTATGTAGACTATAGTAAGTGGCTATGACAATTTTTATATACACTACCATAGGGCTGAAATGATTCATCAAGTAAATTGATTAAATCAATTAGAAAAAAGCATCGATTTTTTTTTTTTGCCTCAATGCTTCGTTTTACTTTCATACGGTCGGCGATGGCCAGCCGGAACCTTCTGCGGTAGAAGTAAAGTTTCCACATGACCACTACACTTCACTGTACACAAAACAGTGCGGCGCCTAGCATTTGTTTGACCAGCGGCAGCATTCAACATGACAATGTTGGAAGACGGTTCAAGCAACGAAAACACGAACCGTTCACAGTGCCCTACGACTACCAGTCAAAACTCTGGACAAATCCTCTCTCTGTTTTATTACTTACTACATTTTATATACATACAGAAGACATCAAATATGTAAAGTAAAACATATGGAATCGTGTAGCCAAAAAAATGGGTAAATAACTAAATATTTTTAAATATATTTTATGAGAGGGTGTGTCCAAACCTTTGACTGGCAGTTTATAGTACAGCATATCTGGGCAAGAATAAATAGCAGGTAAAGTGACCTCAGTGTATTGTACCAGTGGTCATATTATAATACAGTACTGCACATGATTACTACATCATAGATGGTAGATAACAGCGTTTGTCTCTCTTTCTGGCTTAATATCTTAGGAGCAGAGTTTAATCACCAAGCCCAAAGATGTCCAGAGGTCTTACAACAGGATTCTCTCCCAGTTCATCTTAAAGCACTAAAAATGACCGTACAACACCTCAGATGCTCTCTAAGTGGGTAGCAAATAGCAGTTTTAATAAGGGTTTGAGGGGGAGAGTGATGAGGAGGTCAAGCTATTAGCCTTGTGTGTTCAATATTCCTGTGATAGCCCCATGCACATGCACAGCCCTCCCCTGCTCACTGCGCTCTGCTCTGCTGCATCTGTTGGAGAAACCTGAGGAGGATATCCATGTTTCCTGGAATAAAACAGGATAACAGTGACAGGCGGAGTCTGGGGGTATCCTCTTTTATGGGCTCTACTGTATATGCTATAGTATTGTACAAATTAGAAGCTATGAGAATGAGTCACTAGAAAGCAACAATCGGTGTGTGGGGAGTGAATGGTCTTAAATGAAATGGAAGTATACAATAGAAATTCCTGTGAAATGTCCTTTTTTTTTTCTCTGTCGTTTCCTTGTAGGGTTGACATTTGGCGCTGAAGGATTTTGCCCAAGGACACAACAACAGTATACATTATAGGTCAAAGTGGTAATTGAACAGCCAACTCTTCAGTTTGCAGGTTGCATCAAATACAATTTTTATATCTGTGGTTGAAAATGCATAGTTAGTTAATGTATTTATGCATTATATATTGTCAAAAGAATCAAAAATTAGATACTAATAATACTCATTTGAGTAGGAATCAATCCTAAAAAAGTCACATTCACAGGACAGAAATGAACCTTTCCTGAGCTTTCCTAGCTTTAGGATGATTTTGAGCTGTATCAAAACAAGTATAAGACCACATAGACTAGTATAGACCAGTGGACCACTATGACACCTACCTGGAAACTATTACAATGCATTCTTTAGTCAAGATTGCATTTTATCATCAACATTAGTATCGAATCAAGTCTATTTCTTAGTATTAGAACCTAATTAAAATTTTTATTATATCATGACAATGCAATATTGACTGTATAGTTAGCACATTTTCAATATATTTTTTGCTGGCAGAAGAAGTTGGCTGACTGCAGCGCTAATCAAGCCCACGTACTGAGCCACATACTCTGTCTGTGCATATCCCAGAATAACAGGGCTTTGTGTCTTTTCTTATAGCTTTAGCTGTGAAAAATATGCTAAATTCAAAAACACCTGCATGCGCTTTACCAGTGAGTACAGAGCGTGTACAAAGGATGCTTATAGCTGCAGGGGACGGGCGCTAGGCTCAGTCATGGCTCCCTCCGTCTTTCTCTCAGTCAAATTTCTTTTTTGTTATACTGTGAATGCTCTCAAGGTTGGCAAACACACTGAAGATTGAGTCACTTAAACAGCCCCATCTTAACACTGCTGCAGCTGACTCACATTCGTTCCATTTGTCTGAAAATTGCAGGGCTTTGGGCTGATGCTAGTGCTGTGTATAGAAGGTGAAGTCGTCTTTATCTGCAGCACATCTGTTTGTCTGTGTCTAGAACATCACATGATCACAAACATGGGGCCCAGTGACATATGCAGGTGTGGTCTCCTTACATAAGCGGCCTCCCTGGTAACAGCAGCCTGGACAACAGCAACTATTCATTCATATTAATGATGAAGAACAGCTCAATCAGAGGCTCTGAATCTCTCCCAGAGCTACACATCACACAGCTTCAGATCCCGGTCGTCATGCATGTTTTAAAATCTAGAGCGTATTTATTCAAGCTAGCCAATGCGTCACAGCTGGAGAATAGAAATGTCAAGATTATTAGGTCAATTAATAATGGTTTCTATGGTAATTATTCAGCCAAATTAGCCGTAATGAGGCAAGCATATAAAGAAAAGAAAAGCATTTATTTTAAAGCAGACCCATTATGCAATGCAACCTTTCAAAGCTTTTGACTATTGTATTTGGAGTGATTCATGCATGTTTGAGAAATCTTTAAATGATTATTTTCAAGACGTCATCTTGTTGACCAACCCCATTTTAACCGCCATTTGCACAGGCCCACTGCTCTGTACTTGCTTTGTTCTTCAATTTTATTCTCTTAATCAGTGATACGCATAGAATCCAGATGCGTTGCATAGTCATTTTGGTACAAATGAAAAAACTCGCTGGTGAGATTCGCAGCTATCCATCGCAGGTGCCAGCAACTTATGACTCTTTGTTGTGATGATGTTTACGGTGACGTCTACTCCCACTGGGCACGGCAGTTTTTGCAGAAGTCAGTGGACTTGTTTCTTTAATTAAGTCATTTGCAATGTTCATTTTAGATGAACATTGCAGTTTAAAATGTGCAAATTATTACATAATTATTCAGTGTTGTCATACATTATAACATAACAGCCTCAAGCACAATATGTCCTCTGTAATAGATATTTTTTCAGACCAAGGTTTAGTTTGTTTTCATACCTACATACAGTTTTGAGCACTCTAGCAGTCTTCCTCAGTGTGGTCATGTGATGTGTGTGGTCAGTGGAGGCAGGACAACAGCGCCATCTGCAGTCCGACTTCTTCAGTACAATATCCCAGGTGTGTGAGTGTAAAAAAGCCCCCTCATCCTGGTTGAAAGTCCTGTGATACTGTCTTAGACCTTGGTTTGAAAAAGAATCTATTAAAGTAAATGATCAGAACACCAAATGAACCTCTTTGGACTAAAAGCAGGGCAGTTTCATGTTGAAATCCATCCTTTAGTGCAGTATAATACCTAGTTTCACAGACCAGTGCTATCAAATTGAAAATTACTTTTGGATGGGATTCAAAACATCTTGATTTTAAAAAGTGTCCGCTTTTGAATCCCGTTCTCACTTATTCTGGTCACAACATAATCACTAGAACTAAAAAAATAATTTTAGATAAATTATAGATAATTTTTAGAAGGAACTTGGCTTTTAAATCAACCCCAAAAATGTAGTGCATTTTTCCATCTAAATCAAAACGTAACTTTGTCATTCAGACAGCTTCATTTCATAAAGCTAGTCACATCTTAGAGGAAAGGGCAATACATTATAATGAAAGATTAAGTCATGGTATCGATGACTGTTTAACTAATTAAAGGTGCACTATGCAACATTTTTGTGGGGTGTCCGCTACATACTTCTTTCCTTGTTTCCATGGAGAGGTCATGGCTTTGTCTTGAATGTTCCCATAGACCGTATATATGAGTGGACATAGCTAAAGCGAGAGCTGCCGCGTGCCTAACAGGAAGTGCTCCATGAGGCTCTTGTGGTTGCTATGATAGTCGAGGTTGGATTTCCAAATATGGAATTAGGCTCCACTCATATATACGGTCTATGAATGTTCCATAGTATTGCATTAATAATCTATTTTGTATTTATTCATTTAAATGCTTAAAATACCTGACCAGTAATTTGGTCTAGTGAGAATCAACTGCTTGTCTCCATGAAGCTAGATATGTTTAATGCCATAGTGTGGAACATTTCAGACAAAGCATCTTTATGTTGACCAGCAGGTGTTGGACGAAAAAGCTTACAGACTGAACCTTTAATCGTGATCTTTCTTCTCGCAATAAACACAACATTTTTATCTCATGACATCCTCACGGGAGAAGTATTTTTGAACTATGATGAGGTGTGCAAATCTTTGAAGTTACCGAAAAGTTCATGTATTCATTATTAAGTTTTCCTGATGCAAAAGTCGACAGGGCATGGCAAATTACCGACAAACTCTTGTGCTGGTTTCCTGACAGGTGCAGACACAAGGTACTGAGGTTGAGAATCAAGAGAAGGAACAAAGAAACAGCATCCATCATCAGGGGAGGATCAACTAAAAAAGCGATACAATTATTCTCTGCGGCAACACAAGCAGCTCACGTTAATTATGTTCTGTGGTAAATATTGTATACTACATGTATGGGTTCAGCAGTAACTCTCATGACAAACAAAGTATGTGCAGCAGAATGCCTTTTTACCCTGGCATAGGTAAATTAGAAAGGATTGCATGTTTTAAAGATTTATGTTCATTTATCACCCTTTATCACACACATGTCCAATGTATCTGCATATGAAAATGTACATGTTCATTCCACTGATAATTTTGGTCTTCTAGAGAAATATTTTGATGAGTATATTTTCAACAGCAAAAACACAAATGCATCAACACATTGTAATAAGTTGTTGTCAAATAGTCAGCAGCTGTCTGTGTCGGCAGTTATGTATTGTTTTTACTGAGTTGCTGCAAGCAAAATGAGGTAAATGAGGTTTTAAAGATACAGCACCACTGCTGTCTGCAGAGGGCACAAGGACCCCACCTGCTGGCAAACTGAGGAGTGAAGCAGCAATGTGATTAAATGAGATGCTAGTGATGAAGTTGGTTAACTGCAGAGTGAAGGCAAATTGATCACACAAATGATCCAAACAAGTCTGTTGGAGGAGTGTGGACTTTAAAAACATGGAGGAGCACTCTCTGGTTAAAATGATGCAGCAAAGAGAAAGTCCAAATTTGCAGAATTATTTAACCAGGTTTGAATAAAACAACAAAACACATCTCAATGTCAACATCATAACATTGTTTAAGTTAAAGTAGTTCATTCAAGTTTTTAAATATTTAGAAGCTCGCATTTCATGTCTGCCTTGGGTAAACAAAGGCTAATTCCATTCCCAAACAAAATCATGGCAATATCCCAGTGTATAGTTTTGTAAACAGGCCCTAACCTAGCTGAAATAATGGCTTTCTAAAATCCTCAAATGCACTTTTTGTCTTAACTGTGAAATTAAATATAATGTTCTGACACAGTCCAGGTCTACTTCTGAGAGGAGACAGACAAAACTAATCCTTCTTTAGCCCAGTGGAAAACTTGGGAGTGAGCTTGGGCTAGGGGCCTAAGAGTGCTACTGGTGCCTACAGCTCCTTCATTGTCTGGGGCTGGACACAGAGAGGAGCTCCAAAAGGGGCCTGGCAGCACCAGAACCTCCATCTGCCCACATGCCTCACCAGGAGTCCAGCTCACACCAATTGAGATTATACTCACGTCCAAGCTGTTACTGTAATTTGCATTGGCTCCTAGGCAGAGGAGGGAGGAGAGGAGGAGCCAGCGTGAGGCAGGGATGTTATACTGTAAGTGCTCCTGGCAGCACATTGAGCTCCATGTAGCAGTATGGCCCACTGGCATAGGCTGCGCTGTATTAAAATGCAATAATGGCACAGAGCAGGTTCTCCGTCTGGCTGAGATTATAGGCTCTGTGTCAGTGAATGCAGTAAATTATAGAAATGTGGGATTTGAAACCATTTCAGAGACATTCACGGTGAAGGCTGCGTTCTTTATAGCTTCGGTTTGTATATTCACTTTTCAAGCGTGACACGGTGTAATGTAAAAAAAAAAAAAAAAAAGCAAGTCTAATTAGAAGGTCTAATCATAAATATAGGTGTTTGTGTCTACTCAGTACTTTCTATGTAATACAGAAATTAGCACATGAAAGAGTGTCCAAGGTAAAACTATATGGTAAACTGAAGAACAAGTCAGTGCATGGTTCACAGTGGCATTTATTAGTGGCAGTAGCCCACAAGGAAACGTCAGAGAAAAAAGATATATTGTGACCTTAGAAAAAACTGACACAATAGGGTTTCACAGACTTGGTCCAAAAACTAAGATATATTTTTGTTTGAGAGGAGATCTCAAAGGCTTTACAATAGGCTGGAGAAAATTACGTCAACACATAAAGGGCAAAAGTGACAATCAAGTAGAATAATAAAAATCACTAATTATTCCTCTCCACCCTCTGTTTCAAACCTCCAAAATGATCAGTCACTCTGAAAATGAATTTACATTTCTCACAAAGTCTTATTTACCAGAGGCATGTCTGATTTTTTGCTGCCTTAATCTGTTGATGCAGAATAATATTGGATTTTGAATTAAAATCACGTTCTCTTGTTTAAACGGGAACAAATCTGAACACTATTTTCCCAATCCAGCTTCGTGTTTTCAGATGTCCTCATTTTTCAGGCTTAATTTGCCTCTAACTTGATAGCTTTTGGACTGCAATTTAGTCTAGCAGGCAATTTATCAAATTTACTAATTAACTAGAGATGGAAAATAAAGAACAAATTTCTGATAATACAGCTTCAGTCATAACGCTTGTAAGCTAATTACTTATGGCACAGCGAGGGCATTGACCCATAATGAACTATAGCCGCTGGTAAAGTCACTCCATTTGGACAGTATTTAATGATTACAGTCATTTGTTATGGACATTGGTCACACTGTGGACATTTTAATAATTTTATAGCAAGATTTCATTTCAAATAATGCATTTATCTGAGAGGTGCTGAGTTGACCGTCATTTTTCATTGCTTTGTATGCAGAGTACGTATCTGCTTGTGTTTAATAATGATTTGGTGAAATTAACTTTGTGCAATATTTAGATAAAAAATAATTATGGTGCGGATAAGAGACCGCTAAATGTGCATTTCAGTGACAAAGAGGCCTGACAGGTTTGTGATTAGGCTTCAGTCTGTGGTGGGAACTGTCTGTGGCCATTCTAAACGTTTCACTCTTTAATTACTCAGTATCCTGATATGTCACCTTGTAAATAATTGGACATTCTTCTGTCTTTTCTGCTTCTTTTGTGTCTGTACAGTTTGATAGATGATCAAAGCACATCAACTGCCTCCAATTGATCTAATGTCTTTTCTAATATCATTTACCAATGACTATGAATGTTTATAGTTTGATCTTCTATCTTTTGGTTTGATTTTGGGCACTACAAAATTATGAAAGTAAATGTTTCATTTTGTGTTTCATTTTGGAAAACCTCTGTAGTGGATTGCTTGGCATCATTTTTCTAATCTTAAGTCTGGGTCAAGAATAACTCTGAAAAACAATCTCCATGTTTTTCCTTTAAAGGTGCACTATGCAACATGGTGATGTGCTTTGCCTGGAAAGTTCCACAGTGTAAAAGTAAACGTATCTATCCCCATTTGGATAAGTTTAATGATAGATTGTGGAACATTCTTGGCAAAGAAAAAGCATATCCATGGCAATTGTGGAAAAACTCTCCACCATAAAAGTTACTGTATGCACCTTTAGCATGGCACAAATATGAAAATATGAAAAGTAAGTAATGTCTATTTTGCAAATTTATTCTGCAAATCATTATGCTGCTTATGGAAAACAGATTCAACTGCCATGTGTGTCATTGTGGAAATGTGGAGATTTTGAATATTAGATTTCTTCTGTCAATCTCTGGCCTATGGTTAAGTGATACAGACTTGAGTGCAGGTATTACTGTTTCATGGTGGGTTCCTGTTTTATTAATATCTCATGCACATGCAAGTGGGCATGTGGGCTGCTGAGTTGAATCTGCCTCCATCCAGTGCTGCCGCGAATGTGTCAAGAGGTTTTGCAATTGTAAAAAATGTGCACAAAGCTCATGGAGGTGTGAAGTATTCTTGTGAAAATCTGAATTGTAGCTACTGCACCTGACCCTTAAACTTACCTAATCTAAAACAACAGTAACAGAGAAAGACCAGAATCACGATCTGTACTAAAGATATCTTATTCTATGTGAAGAAGCAGCATTGTGTCAAGTGTGAGGTCCGAACAGAGAAACTGTGGAGTAAGATACACTGGGTCCAATCTTCATAAAAGGAGCCAAAATGTTGACATTACAATCGTACTTTGTGAGTACCGTATTTTCCGGACTATAGAGCGCACCTGTATATAAGCTGCAACCGGGCTATAAGCCGCTGATATCCATGTTGAAAAATGAGATATTTACTGCATATACAGAACGATTTTGTACTGTAAATGTACATTTATGTACCTGAACAGATTCTTCCCGAACAGTGCCTTTTAACACGGCAGCAACTGTGCTGATTGAAGCAAGGTCAAAAACAGAAAAGAACCGGTAATTGATTACCTTCATTTCTCCTGTGCAGCTAAACCACAAGTCACTTTAATCATCTTTGCTGAAACCATTGACCCAAGCTTATGTGCAGCAGCAGGACAGAATTTTCAGTCGCGCACCCATCCGCTCCCGCATTCTTCAGTCCCGCTCCCGCATTCTTCAGTACCGCTCCCGCATTCTTCAGTACCGCTCCCGCATTCTTCAGTACCACTCCCACCCGCTCCCGCGTCGTGCAGTCGCGCTCCCGCCCGTGCCCGCAATAAGCTTTTCAGAATATGTCCTGCGCTGCGGGTCTCGTGGGTGCAGGGCTCTACAGCGGTTTCCTTCCTGGAGCAAGATCGATGCCTTCAACTTAAAACTTGCATCATACAAACTCCTTCATGTGCTTTTCATGATGAAGAGGTGAGGATTTGAAAATAATTACCAGTTAGTAATTTGTCGTGCGTGTTATATCTGCTAAATAAAAAGTAGCGTATTCTTTGCATTAATTTTCCGTCTATCTTGTTTTTGAAATTCCGGTTAGAGCGTTCCTAGCGGTGGAAGAAAAATCCACAGAATAGCCGCACCTTTGTAAAAGCTGCATGGTTCAAAGCCTGGGAAAAAAGTAGCGGCTTATAGTCCGCAAAATACAGTAATCTTTTGCCCACTTGTTTTACACTATTTTGACTTTAGTCAACTATAATTAACTACATTTCTTTTTATTAAATGTTTTCACATTAATTTTTGGAACAATTTTAATTAGACATCAGTTTCAACACGCAATAAAGTTTACAATACAATCCCGTTTTGGAAGGGCTCTGACCACAGACAGTATATATGAGTGAACTAAGTGAATGTGATGTTACCCATAGCATTCAGCGCCGCTCAAATGAGGCTCCCGATGCGATGGTTACAGGAGCGAATGTGGAGCCAGGCTCCATATTTGGAAATCCGACCGCAAGTATCATAGCAACCACAAGAGCCAATCACGATTGAGGTCCTTAAATGTGCCCACCCTACTCATTGGGGAGTGCCCGCCCTTCTCATCGCAGAGCGGCGATACTCTACTCTGCACCTTTTTGCACAGACCGCTGTATTTCGGTGATTCTTGAGAATAATGAGGTAAAGGTAAGGTAAATTAGCTTTTATCATCAATCTTTAAATCGTACGTTTTAGTCATTGTCCTAACGCAAGGCAGCAGCGACCTCTGGGAATGAAGGCGTCTGATTGGTCCGTTATTTATGTTTGTAGCTTGATTTAGGAACAAAACAGCAAGATGAAAAGGTTAAAGTAGAGTGGGTTCATACGAACATTTTAAGACCAGAATGACGAGGCTCAGCGCAGCAGGTACAGAGACAGGGATGATAAGATCTCAATGTAAGTCACTGGGAAAAAGGGAGAGAAGGAGCCGGAAGAGATGCCTGGAGCACTTCCTATTTGGCACGCGGCGGCTAACGGGTTAGCTATGTCCATTTATATATACGGTCTATGGCTGTGACCCAGCCATCAAAATGCAACCTTACAAAGTAATCTAAAATAAGCCTTTTTTAACACATCAGCTTGCTTTTTTATACACCAATATTAAATATGTGTTAAAGAGTATTCATTTATTTAATTATTTGATCATAACTGCATCTACATCTACACCATTCAAAACTCTTTGTTGATTATGAATGAAGCCTTTATTCAGACTATATCAAGTGTAGTTATCTTATTACCTTATTTATTTTTTAGTCAGTGCTCAGTAACCAGATTGATACATTACACTATATGAGAGAACAAAACACTCGTGGCTGGAAGTGCTTTGGCGGCAATTTGAAGCCATTAAAATGATTATAGATGCTTAAACACTAGCCGCGATACAAAGGATGCAAAACAGTGGCAAGTGGAAAGGAGAAGCCGATTCAAAGGTTGCGCAAAACAATATTGAAGTGTTGTTTGGTGCAGTAAACACATGTAATAGTCTGTAATGATGTTAGGAGAAAGTGCCGGGATTAAAGCCAACACAAAAGTCCAGCGTCTCTCTATTTACTGCCCCTGTGCCCCACTATATCTATTGACATTTCTTCATTGACAGGATTAGTGCATCTTCTATCATGTTCTCACTGTGTTATTTACCGGCTTTTATTTTGTAGTTTCCAGTACAAAAGAAAACATTGTACAGTATTAGTATTGGGTTTAGGTTAGTGTATTTGCCAGTTAAAAACACATTTGAAAAACAGGTGCAAGAAGCTCACTGTGCACCATGAGACATAAAAAGATACTAAATGAAGAAACAATAGACAATCATTACAGGTGACAACTTTGCTGTAGGGTGCTATAGCAAAGTTCAAGGTTCATATTAGTGGTTTTGTTCCTATTTCTGCAAAGAAGAAACCTGAAATTATTGGTGAAATGTATTGCAATTTACTACTTGGGTGTGCCATCTAAATTTTAAATTAGAAAGACAAAAAACGTCAAGGTTCAAGGTGCAATCTTAAACATTCAAGTCACATAATATTGTCAACAAAAAACCCTTTTACCCAGAACTGAAGTGAGAATACTGTTAAACTGTAAAATATGTTACTCAAGAATAAAGGGAAAACAACAATTTATGAATTTCTTCTCCCTGATTATATATTTTGACAGCTATTGCCCATTCATATTCATGGGTTTCAGGCATAAAGATTCCTTCTTGATTTGAATAATTTGGCAACGGTCCTCTGTTATAGCAAAAACAAATCTAATTATTATGATATATCTTTTGAATTGGAAAAATCCTCTCAAAATCCTTCAAATCGGGATAGAATAATTTGCCTGAAACCCTTGATTATAATAATATTTGATTCTGAATTGTGAATTGCTTTGAAAATTGTGCTAGATTTTCAGGGCACCCACCTTTGCCTGTTACCGTGCAGAGATACAAAATTTCTTTTACAGAAGCAGACTTTGACTAATACTCCAGTGTACGACAGAAAGTTCTGCCCAAATCGTCTTTGTGTAAGATTTCTGTGATGTGTGTCAAATTGAACGCAGTGTGCTCCATTATTTGTGTGCACTGAGTCGTATGCATTACAGCCTTGGGTGGATTTCAGCCTCTGTCTTTGCTAACAATTAGAGGAGTGTGAGTTTTTCATTTCAGGATTACAGTGGATTTATTCATGTGGATCCTGTTGGTAATAAATCTCAATTGTATCCTGTGTGGTGACAAACAAAATGGTACATGTAGAAAATTAGCTTTGTATGATTAGAATAAATGAGCTATAGAGGAAAGACAATACAATGTAGCCATGGGGTGCTCTGTGTACAAGTCCAAACACTAATGCAAATGTTATAACAAAAAAAATCATTAATGTACAATAAATGCATGAGGAAGGGCATCTGGCTTAAAATGAAGGGTTCAATTGCAAAAATAGACATATCGTATAAAGTATTATTCTTATGGTTGGTATGTTCTACAGATATTATCAATGACAATAATGGATGTGGATTTTATCAAGGAGGGATGGACTATTATTTTCATAGCGGTAAAATACATGTCGCTTTTAAAAACATTCCTACACAGAGAGTAAACTGTAAGATCACTTTTTAAAATCGCACTTAGCTGTTTTTGCCAAGGAACTCTTCAAAAGCAAAATAGAAATGAGATGAGAAGTAAAACACAAAAAACAGAATCCTTCTTTTAATATGCATATGTGCAAATGTAATATTCCTGTGTTTGATAATGGAGCACAATATTTGAGTAATTTGTTACAGTTTTAGTGATTGTTAATGGGTGAATTATACAGACATAGTCCTTTAGTACTGAACATGTCAGTCATGAATCCAGCTTTGGCTCTGAAAATGACACTGCAATAATGATGATCAATGGGAGGAGATCTGCCAGTGCAATATGTGCCACTTTTTCAACAGTGTTTCAGACCATGCCATCACACTGTTGTAGAGCAAATGAGCTGTTTGCTAGTGCGATCAGGACAGACAATATCATAAGTTGGAAGTTGACATCCAAAATCCAGATCAATGCGGGATATTATGGGTTTAAAAGAAGGATTTTCAAAAAAGTAGTAGTAGTAGGCGTGAGTATTTATTCATTTTTTGTAGAGAAAATACACTTTGAATGCAATTTCCTGAATTCATGGGTTGAATACTGTCTTAAAAATGTGAAAAAAAAATGGTTTGCTGTGGTCCAAAGTTTGTCCTCACTTACCTTATGCATTGCGAGCACTCTAATTATAGTATTCACTGTGATTAGTTTTTTGAAGAAACCAGAGATGAGTTTTACCATCATTGTAAAGTTAACAAGTAGCATGCTAACGTACACGTCCCGATTATAAAACGCTTTATAATTAGATGCAGGCAACACTCAGCAGACTTATTGTGACATCAATATATCTGTGCGTGGGAAAAATACACGGGAAAAATCGACTACAGGGCTTTAAAGGGCCAGTCGTATGCTATTTTCTGATCTACGTTATAATATTGTTTCCTTGTCAACACAAAACACAAAAATCCTGCATATTTAGGCTGAATTCTCTCAAACAGAAAACACTCTGTTCCTCCTTGTGATGTCATGTAATGCAGGAAGTGCTCCACTTTCTTTTTAAACTCCCTACACTTTCACTAGAATCATTTGGATGATTTCAGCCTTGGAATTGCCCATCTCTACTGAACAAAAAGTAAAATATAGATGGTAACTTAAAAACTACCACTTCATGACATCACAGGGTTGAACAGAGCATTTGGAGCTTTGGAGATAGAGACAGACCAATACTGCAGGATTACTCAAACGAAACAAAACACAACTCCAGGTATGTTTTTGAAGAGGTAGCAATATTCTGACATGGCTTACAGCTCACAAGAGTCAATTTAGTATACTATAGGACCATTAACAAGTGTTATTTTGGTTAGTTTTTTATTTTGCAACTTTGTAAGTGAAACTGACAAAGTGGAGACACAAACAGTATGCAGCAGTACATAATGACAGAACTACATTGTATATGAATCTACAGCTCTTGTCACTGACCCTTGTACAATTTCAAAATAACTATTGCTCAAAATAGAAATCCTATAAGCTTCCTGTCACTGAATATGCGTTCTGTTTCCTAGCATCACTCGGGACCGACTTCTTATTTTATCATGCCTTGTTTGTCTGTGTTTTTGGCAACTTTTCCTTAGCAATATCATGGAATATGCCAGTAAATCTGTCACATGGTGGAAAGCACAACATCCGTACGAAGTGTGGAGCTATTTGTTTTGTCTTATAAAATATGTAGCTTGAGCCTTTAAAAAGAAATGTGTAGAGGCACAGTGGATTCCATTTCCTTGGTTTCCACACCATTTGACAGGAAGCAAGAGAATAGCTCATATTTTACATGTTGGCTGCAGTTTTAAGTGAGGAGTTCAGGTTGTTAAAATAATACAGACCACAGGGTGCTGTTTGTGTCAGGTTATTAATCATGAGAACTCAGGAATGGAAGTAATTTTTTTCCTCAGTCTGTTTTGGGCATATGTTGTAATTGATAAAACAATGTGGGTTTCAAAGGCTATTTTTTAAAATCTATATTCACTCAAGTGGTTGATGAGTGGAGTCAACAACCCAGATAGGGCCCAGAGCTCAATAGCTGTTTTTAATGCCCACTCAGATCTACACTTAAGTATGTACTGCTTTCATATTCAGAACAATCAATTTCTCAATCAAAGTCTCTGCTGAGCAAACATAAAAAACAGAAAACTTTTATTGATACTTTGTAATGCCATGTTGCTTGGGGTGTTCTACCTGTATGTTTATGGCAGAATGTTCAGCAATATTGATAGTGACAACATGCACACATTAGCAAACACAGCCAAAATAATCATAATAAATGAATTTGATTTAAACTAACTAACTGAAAAACTGCTGGGTAATGCTAACTAGCTTGTGACTATAATCTTATTTGAGGGGGATTTGTTAAACTGCACAGATCATCTTACCTGTTGTAGTTCCAACTAAGTCACTTCTTTATAGTCAGATTGTGTTAAAATAAAATATTAAAGTTTAACAAAGCCTCTGACAGAGTAACTGAGTAGTGCCACTAGTTAGCACCACATCCCCAGGGACAGTTGATGGCATCAGCTGCAAATTGTCAATATATATATATATAATTACCCCTCCACTTTTTATATAGTTTAAAAAGGTGAGAGCTCATTTTTTTCCCTTGAATGTTCCATGCTTATATCTCTATAGAGAGAAGCAGGTGACGCCACAGGGGCAAATTACAGCAGATCTGTGGAGAGCTGGCCCTGCCAACTGTAAGAATGCATATTATTCAAGGTATTTTAGCAATAAAAAGTGTAATTTACACAGGGTAAGTTTAACTAAATACTGTACAATGTAGAACTTCCAGGCAAAGTAATTACATGTCCATGGAGAGAAGCAGGTGGTGGGCCCTTAACCTTCAATAGTAAAGCCCATATTATTCTGTTTTCTGGTCTATGTGTAGCAGTCTGCTGCTTTCTGCCACTAGGTGGCACCTGAACTAATAAAAGGGCTCTCCCCCTAGTGTCTCGTCCTCTGACCTCGGCACACTTCCGGGATAGGTTGCCGCCTTGTCATACACAAAGCCACCGCTCCTAGAGCCCAGATCCGCCCGATCTGTGTTATGGTTTGTCATGTAAATTTCCTGCGTGTATCTGATGTTGCTCGCTACAAGCGCCACTGTTACCCACTGTCTACTGTTTGGTCGGTTCTGCTGTCACATGTCCCAGCTGCTCTGCGTCAAGCCTTGTGGATTGAGTAGCGTGTGTTTTGTGGGCCCACAGTGGTCTTCTGTGAACGAGCTGCTGCTTTGCTTCTTCTGTGTTTTAAGGACAAAGTTATTGTTCAGTTGCTTTTGTGAACCATCATTTGGCAGTTAGTTGAACATCCTATAATCTACTCTTAAAGTTAAAGGGGAACTCCGGCACGTTTGAAGCTAAAGTCCATTGCTAGAAGTGGTCTAATACTGTCAGAAGCCAAAAAACTGCACAGATCAGTGTTGTCTAGGCGAAGATCTCGTCGTGGTAGTGAGTCTGTCAAGGCAACAAACTAGCGTAGTGATTTGGGCAAATTCTTAGCTTCCAGGTAAAACAACAATTTGCACACTGAAGAAGCTTAACACCACTTTCCATCTTACAACATAGCCCCGAGTCTAACAAACAAAACGCTATGTCTGGCTCTCTCATTAGTGTCTGGAAACATTATAAAACAACTTTATAAGCAGCTTTAGCCTTCCCTTTGTTGATTTCTCATTGCGCATGTGAAAGCTCATAAGACTCGCTAGCCGATGTTGTTTCAAATCCCATTTATTTACAAGTGAATTATATTTTTAGAAAAATGCTTAAAAAAAACATTCTTGAACCATTTTCTTTCAACAACTTCCAGTTTCTATTGTTCTTCACTGTCAGTAGTCGATTCTCACTTGTTGCTTATGGCTCTCGCCGTCGCTGGAGTCGGCAATCGAGTCTTTTGGGCTTTCGCAATGCACAGTGGGAAATCAACAAAGGTAAGGCTAAGGCTGCTTATAAAGTTGTTTTATAACGTTTCCAGACACTAATGAGTGAGCCAGGCAGAGCGTTTTGTTTGTTAGACTTGTGGCTGTTGTAAGATGGGTTAGAAAGTGATGTTAAGCCTCTGTGCAAATTGGCATTTTACGTGGAAGTTAAGAACTTGCCCAAATCACTATGCTAGCTTGTTACCTTGACAGACTCCCTACCACAGCGAAATCTCCGCCGAGGCAACACTGATCTGTGCAGTTTTTTGGCTTCTGACAGTATTCGACCACCTCCAGAAATGAACTTTAGCTTCAAATGTGCCGGAGTTCCACTTTCATCCAACCAGAAGAAACAAATTAATAATGGTAATAATAAATAATTCCACATTTTGTAAATCCTTTGTCAATGAACGAACCTCTGGGCCGTAATTTAGTTTAGTAAGTTACAGTTTCTGGGCTATGCCCAGTGGCATTGTTGGGTCCTTTTTGATTTGTCTAATGCACAGTACAACCACTACCTGGAATTGTGTTTTATTTCATTCACACATGTTTAACACACAAACTCTGCATATTTAGACTGTGTTCTTCTCAGAAAAGAAAAACACTCTTTTCTACCTTGTGATGTCATGTGGTAATACAGCAAGAGCTCCACTGTGTTTTTAAACTCCATGCACCTTCACTAGAATCATTTGGATAATTGCAGTCCTGGAATAGCCTATCTCTACTGAATAAAAGGTAAAAAGTAGCTTTTAATTTAACTAAAACACCCGCTACATGACATCACAAGGTGGAACCGAGCATTTTGAGCTTTGGAGATGTACATAGACTAATAATGACTCAAACATGTGTGAATGAAACAAAACACATGTCACAAGAGTCAATAAAGTAATTGTTTAAATATATTATAATTTTAACCCCATTTTACTTCCAATGTCACATCCATTTTGTGGTGGCACATATTTCAATAAAGATTAACAAGGTGGTAGCAATTACTATGCTGTTGAAAGACTAATATGTAGCTTATTTAGGAATGCCAGCTACAATTAAAGTGTACAGGGCTGCCATACTTTCTAATTCTTTGTCACTGAAAGTTGGAAACGGAATGTAATTGAGGAGACCATTTTAGCATGTGGACATAATTATAATATGCAAATGTCCCTGTGCTGTTTACCCTGGTAGCCTCTCCTTTACTTGATAAGATGTGACTAGAAATCCCTGGGGCCAGTCTGCCGGGGTTAGGGCCACCAGTGCTGCAGACAGAGCTGACTGGATGAAGTTGGCTTGTCAATAATTATGCCTGTATCCTGACAGAAGGGCAGCTAACAGTTCACTGGAGGCACACTCTAATTGGTGTTTATGCTTTTTCTGACAAAGTGCAGCCTGTTCAAATGTCCTTACCCTGCATCAGCACTGCTAGAAGGACACGTGCCATCACTGTCAATGTCATTACAGACTAAACCCCTACGTGCAATACTGTTTTATTATTTTAGTTTATAACTAAATAATGTCTTGCTGTTTTGGGTGGCTAAACTTCTGTGATTTCTTAAAGAGGAGTTAATTTTCTACCATTCATATTATAACGTTATTCTATCATCAAAAACATGCCTGAAGAGGTTTTAGATGTCATGTCCATGCATCCAAGTACTAAGCAGGCCCTGCCTTACAGAGCTTCTGTCATCTGATGAGAACAAGCTTTGACAAGGAGGTTTGGCCACCTATCAAAAGCATTTCAAAACAATAAAAGGTAACATGGTGATCTACAGTGGGACAAAAAAGTATTTAGTCTGCCACTGATTGTGCAAGTCATTGCACTGCATCTGACGCTTTGCATTGCACTTGGTGATGTGTGGCTTGGATGCAGCTGCTCAGCCATGGATACCCAGTCCATGAAGCTCTCTATGCTTTGTTCTTGAGCTAATCTGAAGGCCACATGAAGTTTGGAGGTCTGTAACAATTGACTGCAGAAATTTGGCGACCTCTGCGCACTGTGCACCTCAGCATCTGCTGACCCCGCCCCAGCAGATTACATGGCCTACCACTTTGTGGCTGAGTTGCTCATTTCCAAACACTTCCACTTTGTTATAATAATAAATTGACAGTTAACTGTGGAATATTTAGGAGCGAGGAAATTTCACGACTGGACTTGCTGCACAGGTGGCATCCTATCACAGTACCACGCTGGAACTCACTGAGCTCCTGAGAGCGACCCACACGTTCACAAATGTTTGTAAAAACAGTCTGCATGCCGAGGTGCTGAATTTTATACTAATGTGGCCATGGAAGTGATTGGAACACCTTATTTCAGTTACTTGGATGGGTGAGCAAATGCTTTTGGCAATATAGTGTATATGTGTAAGTGTGTATGTGTTAACAGTTAATACCCCATAGAAGTGAAATACCCCCTTTTAATGTAGCCTAATATGAGTTTAGTGGTGGTAAGTCAAATTAGTTTTAAGTAAGTAAATAAGATTTTAACTCAATCATTACACTAATGTAAAAATAGTAGTATTGCAGGAGGTGGCTTGACTAAAGATGTATGGAAATAGCTTGCAGCTTTGTTATTCAATGTCAAAGGGCTGGTGCTGAACTTTCGCACTGTACAATTATCTCTGTATGGATCATACGTGTTACTGTGCATATGTGAGAATACATTGGCACACTACATTGTATTGTGTTAAAAATGTTGGTTTTTCAGAGGTTAGTAGGTATGTTGGTAAACCTGAATAAAGTTTGAATTAGGTGTGTGCAGATAGGGGCACACATGGCTTCACAATTCTTGGTGCTGTTTTCACCTCTGTACTTCCTCCTCGTGTTAGAGCTGCAGCACAGAGGTGTGACACACAGAAATAGGACTGATCCACGCAAAATCTTACGCCATGGTCCTATAGGAATGCTTATTTGGTTTTTCAAGCTCCTTAATGATTAGGATATTTCCGCACTATGGTTACTGCATTATGAATTTATAATAAGCATTTCCTGAACATAAAGACTTGGCTTTATTACAAAAGTACCTCATTTTAACAGAGAAAAAAAGCTTACAATAGGTCGAATGTATTTTTTTTCTTTCATCTTGTATGATAATGTCCAAATGGATTTATTTATTGTTATATGTCTTGTATGTCTGTGTGTGGGTGGGTAGCTGCATTAAAATGTATCTCTACTTCTATGTGTCAAAAAATGACAACCAGCAACTTAAAGAATGTGCCAAAAATAGCACGTTTCTACATATAAAAAGTTACATTAGAATAATGGTAAAGTAGGGTCTTCTGTAGTAATACCAGAATACAGTAACAGCTGAATTGTAAGCAGACCAGGTAGTCAATAGTATTATGATGAGGCACATAATGAGTAGCAGCAGTAGTAGTAGCAGTAGTAGTAGCAGCCCTGTTCATAAAGTGCATAGGCCTATATATCAGCAGTAACAGTTAACAGTATAATAATATGCTATACAAAATATAAAACTAATACAGGTTGTGAAATAGGTATATCAATATTATTCGACAATTGATGATTGTGATTATTCTGGTGTCAGATAGAACACAGATTTTGACAATTTTAGAAGAATTTTATCATTCTCAAATTCTCAAATCTCATCACATACAAGGATAATGGTTATCATTCAGAGGATGTCAAGTTATTTCACTGTTTATTAGACATGATGTCCATAATTATGAATAATGTTAATATTGTGATGTTTCATCTCACAACACAAACACTCTAAATTTAGTATTGTGTTTATAAACAAGTTTTTCTTTTAAGTCAGTGATGGACATTCCCCGTCTGTGCTGACTCCCGCTCTCCCTCCTTCTCTTCCTCCCACTCTCCCTCCCTCTCCCCATCCTTCTCTTCCTCATTCCTGCACAGAAAAGACAGACAGTGATTGTAAATGGGCAGTGGGCAGCTCCTCTCCTCAGCCGCTTGAAGGACAGCTCACAGAGGCACAGAGGTTAAGCTCTCTAAGATCTAAGAAAATACTCTCTATCCCCTCCAGCAGATAAAACAAACCCTGCCACGCCTAGAAGAAGCAGCCAGAGCAGCACTCTGGATACATGAGGTCAGACAATGACACTGCATAGTCTGGACTGTGAAAATGAAATTGAATCCACAGAGACTAAATATAACATCCAAATGTCCTGTACCTTTTTACATAACAAAATTATGTTTTTAGTTTTCATTTGGTGCACGAAATGGCTTGTTTCTGTGTTGGCATTATCTTATCTAGATAAGGATAGAGATACACATAACGTTCAGAGGGAGGCTGCCGTGTTGAAGGTGCAGTTGGACAGGCTGTTGGCAAAGCGCGCTCCTACGTCTCTATCAGTATGCCTGTGTACATCGATACAAACAATGCTTACCATCTGGCTGTGGCACACATATTTCATCTAGTCTAGATATTTCTTTTTGCAATTGCTCAATTTTCGTTAAAAAGAGTTATTTAATGAACACATTTTAACCATGTTATATTCTCATTAAAACTATTCCTTGAGCTGTATTTTTGCTTAATTCGTGCTCTATTCATTAATCCATTAATCCAAAATTAAGCACTCAAAAAAACTCTGTTTGCATTTGAGCAGTTTTGTTGCCTTATACTGTAGGTAAAAATCTGGACTTCTCCTAAGCCCATAAATCATCACCAGAATCATTCTGCAGTCAAACTGTGTCCACAACAAATGCATGTCTCTATTAGCGTAGCATTCATGGGGGATAAGCACTTCATTTGTTTACTTTCTGATTGTTCATTCTCGTCACACAGCAAATGAAGATCCAACGCCTAAATGCCTCATTGGAACCTGAGTATTTTCCAAAACATTATTTTAAGTTAGAAAATGTAAAATACTTATCCCAAGGTGAAAGTATGTAAAAGTAAAAAGTATGCCTGAGGGGAATTAAAGTCAGAAGAATGCATAAAGTGTTCCTTAAGAATTTCAGAAATAAATAAAGGCTAAAATGACTCAGTTAGCAGCCAGCAGCGTGTCAAAACGAAGAAAAGAAAAGCAACATGATGCAACAAGACTGAAGTTTTGCTGTAATTGTCACAAGGTCATACCACTCCCACACTTCTTAATTATAACATAATAAGTTAATTATAATACAAGATATGGTTTTATCAATGTTATCATACCAATTACTGTTTCACCAGAAGACATGTTAATTAAAGCTATGATAGTCGACAGTTCATGTCTCATGAATAGTGTAGAATGACTAGGCAGAAGAATAAACTAAACTCCAGCTCACCCTGTTCTTTGTGCTGTCATGGACTTATCGATTTCGCAGCTCGGCCTCATATTAAGCAATAAAGCATTTGTAGGCAGAGCTGCCCTTTTCTTTCCATCGCTTCAGCCATTTGTACATCTGTTCACGTCCCAGCGTACCCTCTTAACACCCATTACCATCAGGAGCGTGCATTTTGGGCATCTCCTTAATGCAATTCAAAGACCTATTTCTACATGAGTTGCTGTGGTAACAAAGTTTTCCCTCCTGTGTGATCTGCTGAGAGATCAATAGGAGAGCATTCTTGATGGTGTGGCAGAAAATGCATGTGCCCAGATGGCCTCCTGAGAGACTGTGGCCTAAAGCAGGCTAACACAATTAAGGTTAGGTTTTAATAAATGAAATAAACACTAAGTAATAAGAACCATAAATGAGAGTGTTTGGACCCAGAGGTTAGGACACACATTACACATCTTTAACACCACTCACTACGCAGGGAATACTTTTAAATGAAAATTGTGCTTTCTAGCTGACTTTTGTGACCACTTTGTTTTATCTTTCCCAGATTCTAAGAAAATTGGAGTTTAACTATAGCATCATGGGAGAAATAGAGGAAATAAAAGAAGCATGACGCTAAACAATTAAAATTTCACATTAAGGATAGGTGAGCTGTTAATTTCAACTTCCTTTGCAGATACAAATACTCATTGGTACATTAGCTAACTTCAGATATTTGTTTACAGTAATTTGTAATCAACCACTCCAGCTCTCTGAAACTGCATTATAACTGCATAAATTGCAAATGCATTCATGTTTTCAAATCAAAATTTTGTTTGCAGTCCACATTTTGAACACACCCAGGAGACCATAATTTGATGCAAGATTAGGTACTGTTTAGTACTGTGACTGTTTAGTATTCGTCACCGGCTCCTCTCTAGGGAGATGATGCCTGGAATGTTCCACAGTATGGCATTACAGTTATTTGTCTCTACAGAGACTGCAGGTGACACCACAGGGCCAGGTTACATGTATTGAAGGTTTTTAAGTCAAATGAAAATCACCATGGAGACAAGCAAGTGGAACCTCCACCAAAAAAGTTACATAGTGCACCGTCAAAATAAATATTACATGCTAAAAGTAATCCGAGAATTACACACATTTCAGAACATGGTTATACTACTCTAAATTTAAAATACAAGGTTAACATGAAAAATATAATATAATGTGATACTACTAATACTGGTGCTATGAGGATTGGGCAGCACGCTGCCCCCGCGACCCAGCTGGATTAAGCGGGAGAAGATGGATGGATGGATGGATGGATAATGTGATACATAAGTTCATCTCTCACAGTTTGAAAATTACCACTATTCAAATTGTGATTTTAATTTGGTTTGGTTTCCTACTCTTTATCTTGAGCTAGAGCTGCCATAAAGGAGAGGCACTGCAATGATCTCCAGACCCGTATGCCAGTTTTTTGTCAACTTTGAACAAGATAAAAAGGTGGTGTAGACTAAAGAGTATCTAAATTTACATATTTCATCTCTTTTATGAATTCCAGAGTTTAAGGAGCAGAATTGATACCTGTAAACCTCTCCTAGCATCTGATCAGTACTTGTCTGAAATAAATTGTAATGGTTGGGTTAAATAGCAGTATAGTTTCAAAGCCCCAGCTGTCAGTAGAGTAAATGTAATAATGTGCCTAAGAGACGAGGAACAACTTGTGCTCTGTCTCTGTTCCACCTCCCTGTGAAAATGACACTACACAAAGGCAGGTTTTAATGAGCGTTCTGATTGGACAGTGCTGTTTCATAGATAACGAGGTGCCCTGTTGTCTGTCACACAGTAGCCGGTCCTGCTTATGTGTGTGTGTGCCGCAGGGAGGGTGCCAGAGAGCAAAAACACACAAACACACCGTTTTTAGTGAGGCTCTATAAGTCTACGTAGTGACAGTAAAGCACTACCAAGTCTTCAGTGTTCATGTTGTAGACCATCCTTTGAAGTCCTATCAGACATAAGGATGTGCAAACCATGATTAATGTGAAGCAAAGGAGAAAAGTCTCATTTACTGCAGCGCCATAAGCCTACATATGAATCTTACTGTGCTGTATGCAATACTGAGTAGATTGTATTATCACAGCTGCTTAGTATTCACAAATGAAAGGCACAGTGGAGTCTAAGTGCTATACACACTGGATCTATTTAAAACACAAGTAAGCAGCTCATTCTGCAGCTGACTGGCACATTGGATATGGCAAAGGCCCAAGTGTTCAGCCTGTGGATATGAAGGAGGTAACGTCACTTGTCATGTCGTCACTTTGCTGGCATTACTGGGCTTCTCATCAGCAGTGTTGATGAGCTAAGGGCATTAGCAGTCAAGATGGCTGCCAAAGAGCTGAAACCACTGGTAGCCTGGCATCAGAGCCTCAGTGTTGTGTTCCACTGGGTCCTTTATGGTTATTACAGCCAAGGATCTCTTTTTACTCCTGTCACCACAGGCGTGTTCTCTCCAGGAGTGAAATCAATACTGCTAAATGGGAATCAGAGAATCAGGACATCCTTTAAACCTGTATATTTTCCAGTCATGTTTTCACTGAGTTTATGTTGCTCTGACTGGCATGACAGCTCTCGGTCTAATGCAGCAGTACATGTGAAGAGAGGTGGGAAACAGGGCTTTTGAAAAGGTCATAAAATCCTCACACCCTGCTGACAAGTGCCCTTTTCGCCTAGAATTCTCCATTCTGATGGGAATTCAGCACAAGAGAAACAGTTTATTGTGTGACAGAAAAGACATAGCTTAGTGTATAAAATAAATACATATGTTGAACTCATTGGGAAAATATTAGAATTAAAATATTTCAATAGTGATAGGTAGACTCTGAATTTTAAAGTATAATATCCACCACAAGGCTCACAGACATGGGCCTTTGACAGTGCCTTTCATCATCTCAGGTGCGATTACTCCAGAAAAGCTCCATTTGATTTTGTGATGGATATCTCACTGCAGTCACAGCAATCGTAACCAGTGTCTGTTTGTTTGCAGCAGCCTTAGATATAAACCCTGATATCTTTTATTAATCATAGATCTCTTTTTACTGACGAGCTTTCTTGTCTTGTGTGCTCCGCAGGAGTCTAAGCTGATCACGATGGAGCGGCTGGTTCTGTGCTTGCTCTTGTGTGCAGCTCTGGTCCGGGGCTACAGCTGTCCAGGCCGCTGCATCTGTCAGCACCTGTCCCCTACCCTCACCCTGCTCTGTGCCAAGACCGGCCTGCTATTTGTCCCGCCCACCATCGACCGCAAGACCGTGGAGCTGCGCCTCACCGATAACTTCATCACCATCGTGCGACGCAAAGACTTCTTCAACATGACCAGTCTGGTGCACCTGACGCTGTCTCGTAACACCATCAGTCAGATCACGCCGCATGCTTTTGTGGGCCTGAGAGCTCTGCGGGCACTTCATATGGACGGAAACCGCCTGACCGTTATCAAGAGTGACCACTTCAAAGGACTGGTCAACCTGCGCCATCTCATTCTGGGGAACAACCAGATTCATGAGGTAGATCCTAACTCCTTTGATGAGTTTGTGTCCACTATAGAGGACTTAGATCTGTCCAACAACAACCTGCGCAGCCTGCCCTGGGAGGCCATAGGCCGAATGATCAACATCAACACTCTCACACTAGACCATAACCTGATTGACCACATCGGTGTGGGGACCTTTACACTGCTGACCAAGCTGGTGCGTTTAGATATGACCTCCAACAGGCTGCAGAAGCTGCCCCCTGACAGTCTGTTTCAACACGCCCAGGTCCTGTCCGACACTAAAGGCTCCAGCTCCTCCACTTTGGCCGTGAGTTTTGGAGGAAACCCACTGCACTGTAACTGTGAGCTACTGTGGCTGCGCAGGCTGACCAGAGAGGACGATCTAGAGACCTGCGCCTCCCCAGAGCACCTCATGGACAAGTACTTCTGGTCCATACAGGAGGAGGAGTTTATCTGTGAGCCTCCTCTCATCACCAAACATGTGGCCACAAAGCCCTTTGTAATGGAGGGGCAGGGAGTGACTCTGAAATGTAAAGCAGTGGGAGATCCAGACCCAGAGATCCACTGGCGCTCTCCAGACGGGAAGCTGGTGCACAATAACTCTCGTACTATCCTTTATGATAATGGAACCCTTGATATTCTCATCACCACTCTGAAGGATAGCGGGGCATTTAACTGTGTGGCATCAAATGCTGCAGGCATCGCCACAGCTGCTGTTGAGATCAATATGATTCCCCTTCCTCTGTTTGTTAACAACACAGCCCACATGAGGGAAGACCCTGGCCTCTCTGACATCACCACCTCCACCAAATCTGGCAATGACACCAAGGGCTATGACAAGCAGGACAGGAGAGTCATGGTGTCTGAGCTGACCTCCTCCTCAGCAGTTATTCGCTGGCCATCAGAACGCCACATCCCCGGCATCCGCATGTACCAGATCCAGTACAACAGCTCGGCCGATGAAACTCTGGTGTACAGGTATGGGGGGCACAGGGAGGGAGGGTCTTAAAGAGGGCACATAGAGAAAGGGAGACATCTGGAGCTGCCATCTGCTTAATGTAACAGTGGCGTTACAAAAGCATGACAAGCAGCAAAGATGAAGGATGGTTATAAATCACATTTCAGCTGTCATCAAATACTATTCACAAGTTATTATTTAAAAAATTTAAGTCTTCATTAAATAATGATTATAAATACATAACTGTAATAAAATGTTGCAGAGTAGAGAATGGTTTAAATAACTACTGATTAGTGACATTTTTTGTATAGTTTTAGGTCTGATAAAAATGTCTTTTAATCTTTTCATCCTTCATCTAAAAAAATAAATAAGTTGAATCTTGTTTGTAAAGAAGAGCTATCTTAGAAAAATAATAAGCCATTTTGTCCCTTTTTTCTCTGATATAATAAGATAATAAGTCACTCTTCTGTATAATTTTATCATCCTGTTTAGCCATGAAGCAGAGGCGGTTGTGTCTTTAGGTGGTACATTATTACCTACAAATGATAACTATGAAGGGCCTTTAGGGAGAAGCAACACGGCTCTAATTATATTAATGCCATGGTGACCTGAAGCCAGTGCCTGGTCCTCTGTGCCGAGCCATCTAATCCTTTTCACTGTAGACAACAGTAACCTCAGGTACTCAGTGTCTGAGCGTCATGCGTCACTCGTCCAAGGGCCTGCAGCTTTTGGGGAATATTGTGTAGTCATTGAGCCATGCCTTCCCTGTTTATCACCTCATAGTTTACCTTTGTTGTCATTTTATACACAAACCCATTGAGCCTTTTTACAAGCATAATGTGAAGTGACCCGCTCTCCCATCACTCAGCTCTAATGAAGTGTTAGGCCCTTTATGTCTGCCTACCACAGTGACTGATATCTAATGTTACATTGAGGAGATGGAGATGGCTCTTGTGTTTTGTTGTGGGAAACAGACACCATAGTGTGATTTAATACACCATATGCAAATCGCTGAACAGGAGCGCACATGACTAATTGTCTATATCACCATATTGTGTTTCTTTGCAGAATGATACCCTCCACTAATAAGAACTTCCTGATCAATGACCTGGCAGCGGGGCGCGAGTATGACCTGTGCGTTCTGGCGGTTTATGATGATGGCATCACGTCTCTAACAGCAACGCGAGTAGTGGGCTGTGTGCAGTTCCACACAGTCAACGAGGTCAGCCAGTGCCGCTTCATGCACAGCCAGTTCCTGGGAGGAACCATGATCATCATTATAGGAGGGATCATTGTGGCTTCAGTGCTAGTGTTTATCATCATCCTGATGATACGCTACAAGGCCTACAGCAGCCCAGACGACAACAAGAGCAAGTGCAGCTCCAGCATGCACTCCCAAACCAACGGGAGCCAGCAGAGGCTGCAGCGCTCAGTGTCCAAGCAGCCCTCTGATGAGGGGCAGGCCCAGGGGCTCAAAGAGTGCATGGCTCTTGTCCTGCGCGTGGAGAGTGACAAGAAGGATGAGCCCACATCCACCACTGCCATCCTGGAAGTGGAGCTGCCCCCCCTGTCCTCAGAGCACATGAAGAGGAGGACCAGCCTGGACGCACATTTCTCTGGACCTCCCTCTGAGGACACACAGACGGACAGCAGCCTGACCGGCTCCACTATGTCTCTGTGCCTCATAGGGCCCAACGCTGGCACCAAAGAGGCTCCTAGGCTCAAGGACAAGAAGAGTGCTCTGGCCAATATGGGACTGCTCCCCAATGATCTGTCACGAACTAGGCACAGATTTTCCTTTGATGGTGGGGATTACTCCATATTTCAGAGTCATAGTTACCCGCGCAGAGCGAGGACAAGGTGGCATCGCTCCACCAACCAGCTCAACACCGAGTCATCCCCTCTCGCAAACAGGAAAGTTACATTCAGCAGCACTGAGTGGATGTTAGAGAGCACGGTGTGAGGGAGGAGCCCTGTAGCCTGTGTGACAGTGGTATGCACATGTACAAACAGACAGAAGCACACAGCCCTGTACACTGCACATGAGACAAGCACATTTTGCTGAACTGTTTTCTCCATCTTGGCCCCCGTCATATTCCCCAGAGCTCTGTCGATCATGTCCTTACTTTATGCAGCAGTGCCTTACTCTAAAAGATGTACGAATGGAGGATGCTGCTCTCTCATAAACCTTCCTCTCTTTCATTGCCTCGCACTCTGACATTTTGAGTGTTTCTTGGATTTTATTTATTTTTTACTTTTCTTTTTCTGTGACATGCCAAGGGAGTGTGATATTTGGATGTGACTGTTTAAGATTAATTGTCAAAAAAAATGAGTAAAACACCATCTTCATAAATGTAAAGTGAATGGCAAAGTATTATGTCAATCATGTTTTGGGTTTTTTTTAAAAGAGAAAAAAAAAAACTTTGCACAGAAGACACGAGATACAAGGACAAGTATCACCACCAGTCTATACAAATAACAGTAATAATGAAAATGAACTGAATTTTACAAATGACCATTTCTAATGTTAGTATAGGGAGGATGGACTTGGATTTCCTCTATGGTGGCCAGACTGTATGATGTTGAATAGGTATTGTGTATAATAATGGGTACTGTATCTGGCTGGTCTAGATAAAAGACAAAAGATACATATATAAGTATATTAAAACATTGGTGTATGTGTACTAACTATGTAAGTAAGTCATATGTCACATGACTTTTTACAAAGCATTTGGGTGTTGGCTGCAAGTTTTTACATTAAAAACCTGTGTCATCGCACCTCTTCCTATTTAGTATGTCAAGGTTTGGGCCATACTATATCCCTCAGAAAAAGGGAATAAACATTTTTTGTGTGGGAATCGGGTGTTTCCAAGCTGTATTTTTTTTTACAGTATACCTCAACATCAGCCGTGCCGAGTGTCCACTGCAGCAGAGAGGGACACATGAATCCAGATGATAAATATTTGATGCCTGCTGCACACTATTTATAAGATTTGCACTTCTATGAAAGCTGCACAACGGCTGTGGAGCAGAGTGGACTCCCGGGAACATGACAGCCCGTATGTGATGCTGAATTTAAATGGTGCTGTGCCGGAGTACAATTTATAGGATAATCCACTAGGGGGAGACATAACTCATAATCATTGGACTACAGAGAGAATGCATGCAATTGAAGGAAATAGTATTAGCCCCCTATTGAAGCAAGTTTGGTTGACAAATGCCTCAAACATTTTACATATTTGAAACAGACTGGCTTGTTAAAAGCTAATTTTTCTGATTTCATCTTTTCTATATATGACAAAGTATAAATACACTCCAGTAAATACTTAAATCTTATATATGCATTAGTGAAATTTTGATGTTTTAGATGCCCTTGAAAGGATTTAGTCATCTATTTTTAAATATGGTCTCATATTATACACTTGTGGCACAAATGTTGCATACTCTTTAGTTGCTACTGAAGCAGCAGAAACATCATCCCACAAGATCTTATCAGTTTGTGCTTTTGCTATTATTTACAGCAAGTAAAAAATTGGAACGCGTGCAAGTTTTATTTTACAGCAAAATAATAAGTATTTCTGTGTTTCATTGTGTAAGGATTATTCAAACTAACTAAATTTGCTTAGCTCGGAGCCTCAGGCCGTCTTAAAGATTGACCCGGACAGCAAAACCAGCTTACATTTAGAAAGGAAAAGTGTGTAGTGTCTCATCAGCACTTCTGACGGAGCAGGGGAAAACTGCTTTGACACGACTAAGGGGAAATTTTCACTCCAAAGATTCCACTATATGTTTAAAGCATAATAAGTAATGTGTTTGGGAAAATGAGTGTTGACGTGTATAGAAAACTTTTTTTTTCAGACAAAAATGTATTATGTCTGCAGAAATAATCTTTTTATGAATACCATTATTAGTTGTTAGTTTAACTTTTTGAAATAATGCCTCTTTAAAATAAGATTAGCATAGTTTATTTGAATATGTATTTCAAGTTATGGGCTCATATAAAACAGTATTACAACAAAGAAGAACAGCTTTTGTGCATTTAAAATTCAGCCTTAATAAGCATGTTACTCATTTCCCTCCAAGCTACCCACTTACTACATACTTATTAACCATAAAGCTGTTTTCTACACTAATATCAACACAGATTTAGCTGCCCAAGTATTGCTTTCTTTATTCCCTCTTCAACAATGGCCAGTTGCAGCCAAGCTTAATGCAGCCCACTCTCTGCAACTCGGAGACAACACTTAGCCTATTGACACAGACTGCGAGAATGGCTTTAGGCTTTTCCAGCACACAAATAGTTTACCAGTGGGCTTCCTTGTGCAACATTTATTTATCAAAAAACCCAGATGGCACCAACATTGCTTGTTGCCAGGTTTGTTTAAACACTCTTTGGTGTTACTTTTTTTAAAAAGGAGAACAAATGTCATCTGGCATATGTAATTGAAAGACAGACAAGTAACAAATAAAACAGTCATTCATGTTGGAGCAACACAATACTCTGCTGGTCCAAGGGTGAAAATGATTTTGACATATATCCAAAGATGTGACTGAGGGAAGGCTGTCTGAATACAGTACAGGTTCACAGCTCTTTCCTCTAGCAGTGAAGTACAGAGTGCCCCCTCTTCTGCAGTAGTCAAGGAGCAATTCTGCAAATCACTACATTTATTCACTTTGATCAGGAACAGCTCCCACAGGTTTATCCTCTGCATCACAAAAAGAACTAGTGCAGACTGGATTTGTCAGGATGTAACTAAACAGCAGAAGTCATTTTTCCATTCATAATACATTGCATGATTTGATCCTTGACAGATGGGATCAGTTTTTAAAACCTTCCTACGCGCTTGCCCTAATAGCCATGCCAAAATGTTAAAATTCTCACTAAGCACCATTCCTTCAAGTACTTTACTTTTTTTCTCTAAAAGAATACATTTTTAAAACTACATTGCAACAAAAAACATGAAAATCTTTCCAGTTGGAAATACAAGGCCTCCCAGAGAGGTGAACATCCCAAAGAGAAAGTCACTGATCAAGGAATGAACCTGCAGCCTTCCCATTTCCTTTAGAGGCAGGAGGTATACGCCCCACTGGCTCTGCCCTGCCGCCTGCTGACTCCACTGCTGTACTGCGGGCTCTGAGCTACAGTGATGCTGATGAGATACTGCAACATAGAATGCCTATGGAGAAGACAGACAGCTCAGATTTGTTGATATCAAACAAAATACAATACATGTGTGCAGGGAACAGTTCTCAGTGCTGTGGAAGTGCACAACAGGCTGCAGTAGTTTTGAGCTGGCTACTTTCATATCTCAGTCTCCAGAACTTCCATCTGAGCTATCCTTTCCTGTTGCTCTCCAATCTTTCCTCTTCCTTTTCTTCAAGTCCGGCTCAGAGTCAGAGGGTTTGGGAGAAGTTTGCTTGTGTTTCTTTCTCCTGTAAGAATGGCTCTCTTTGACTTTCTCACTGTCACTGTCCACTGAGCTGCTGTCAGAATCCCTACATTTTTTCACACTTTTCTTGTTTTTATGTCGACTTTTGGCTCTTTTTCTCTGTTTGTCTTTAGCAGTTCCACTGTCATCGCTTCCACTGCTCCGGCATTCAGCTTTTGTTCGCTTACTTTCCTCTCCTTTTTTCTTCTTTTTCTTTTTTTTCTTATGAGAGGATTTTTTGGAACGCTTTGATGGTTTTGTTTCTTCGCCAGATTTGGATTTTTTTACTTTTGCCCTGACCATTTTCTGTGAATCACTGGAATCGCTAGAAAAGTGAATGAATATTTTATTAATGGTACAGTATAAACTTTCCAAATAAATGAATGGGACAAAAAATATTTACATTGCTTCACCTGTCACTAGTGAACTCCTCTGGGTAGAGCTCTTTAAAGCCACTGTGTCCCCATCTGTAAAAATATTATGAGATGAATTATCTTATTTATTACATTATATTATTTAAAAAGCTTCTGCAGATCCAGTGTTGTACCGTTCTGGATCCTTAGCTTCAAACTCATACAGTTGTTTAGTCCAGTATCGGGCCTCTCTGTCATCATGCTCTGAAACTCTGCTTCTGCTGATGTGTCTAGATGGATCAGACTCTTGATCACAGTGCATGTGCCCCCTGGAAAACAACCAACAACACTCAATGAATCACAGAGACAAATGAGGCCAAACACTCTCTCAAGTCCTTCTACAATACAAGACCAAAACCCAAAGGAGCTGGACTGTGTGGACCTTACATTCAGCAGCTTTAAATTAAGCTGGGACATTCACAGTCCTACCTCATACTGGCAGCTGCTGACAAATGTTTGCGTTGAGGCGTTTGGAGCTCCCACTCTCGCATTTTCCACATTTCCGTCTCCTCCTGGATCTGCAGAGATTAACAACAGTGAGTACCATCTACTCCTTTTAAAGTGCTACTGCAGCATGTTTCTATTTATTACTAATGAATTATGCCTATAATATGTATTGCATATAAGTGTGCACTATCATAGCACATAGAATTATTAATTTGTGTTTTCATTAATAAAATAAAATACAACATGGACATATCCATTACAAAGATTACACAGTGCACCTTTAAATTGACAATACAGGATCAAAGCTGAGTAACAACTAGACCAACAGGCACAATGTTTTAACAGAAACAGTGCATTCATTAAATTATATACCCTGCCATATTAATTACAAATACATGACAACAGATTTACTGTGGCCTACTTCTGTACAGGCCAGCACCTTGTTGGGTTATTAGGACGTCTAAATAAAATCACAGATCGTATTTTCAACGTAACACCATAACAAACGAACCTTGTTGTGTGCATCTGTGTGTCGGATCACGTTCCTCAACAGCGTCTTTCCCATCGGCTGTCTCGACATCTTTCTACCCGGAGAAGATATACAATGCCGCTGTATCAAAAGATAAGAGTGAATATTCACTTTGATACCATAATTACAGCACGAGTTAGTGGTGAAATTCGTACAAAGTCGTGCATGGACTACAACCATTTGTTAGCCTAGCGCATTAGCTTGTATATTGACACGGAATTATGAATATCTGGCCTCGACACTTGAGCGTTCTGGTCTGCAATGACTGGTGAAATGTTTCGAAAGCTTAATACCTTAATAATTTATCCTTAAATATGAGAATTAAAACAAAAATAAAACATGTCCTAAAATTACACCGGCTACTTCCGCCTTAGTCCACGCGTGGCTGTGTCGCACACGATGACGTTTTCCTTTTCTGAAATATGATTGGATGGCGGCATGTCCTTTTTAACAGTGCTGCAATGAAATACGGAAAAAAAGTATCAGTATTTTTAAAAAAAAATGGTATATCAGTATTAATTCATTAATTTGCACTCGGGGTTAACCCTAAACCCGTGATAATTTTCTTCCATGGCTTGGTCAGCAGCCAGCTATGCCCGTAGTGTTGCTCCCATAATGAGGTTCTCTATCTATTTTTATTTCTTTTAGTTATAGGCTATATTGATTTGACCTCCATTGTTATACACATGCTTGTTCTATTACAAGGTGCAGTCCAGGCACTATATTATGAAAACTCTAGCTGCTGTGGGAACCCCTGGGCTGAGAAGTCGATCGCCATAGATTGATGACCATTAATATAATCATAATACATTTTTTATTGCAAGTATCTTGATTTTAAAACTAAGATCTTGACGTCTCCTTTTTGCCCACAGCTATTTTTGTCTTACCTTTGTATATTTTCACTTTAACAGTAACTGCACATGATCTGCCTCAGTCAATTATTTGCCATTGACAGTAATAATTAAGATATGCAATGTAGGCTAACCCTAAGTACTCTCTGTAAGCAAACAGAATTAAGTCTATGACTGGGTAGTGAAGTAAAAGTAAACAAAATGCATTCACTATCATAAACTTGTCTGACTTATTCACTGCCATTGTCAGTGAAAAAGAACCAAACTGATGATTGACTATTTTAAATGCTTGGATACAATTTTAATTGTATTAACTGCATTGTGCTGCAATTTCAACAGATAGTCATTTGACACAACAGTAATAAGAATATTACAGTCTGGTATATTTGTTTACATTTTTACTCTTTATTAAGATGTTTGTAAAACATGATACAGATCTGGAAATGACCATGACTAATGCAAAGTGTCAATAGTCAGACTCACTTCTTTTGAGCCAAATATCAGTCGCAGAGGTATCTGAATTGTATTTGACAACAAAATGGATGAGAGTCTCAGCGGTGAATCTTATCGCCCTGTGCTCTGAGCATATCTCTTTGAGGTCACTGAAATAAGAAATTGGATGGGTAAGTCTTTTGAGCTGCTACAAAAACAGTTTACATTCTCACTCCACAGTGGCTACACAAACAATGTGGCCTTCTTTTGCAACTCATTTGATTTACAAATTGCCTGAGTACATTGTCCCTGGGACCAAACGACTGTTTTCTCTACAGCTCTGAGATGACTTTACTTTCAGTCTCAAAGTCACTATTTTATTTATAATAATAAAAAAAACTTTGAGAATTTGTGAAATCTGTTTGTAGTTTGCCATTGTTATTTTACTGAGTATTACAAACGGGGTACTATAACTCAGAATGCCAGAAAGTCAGTATCTGCTTGTTTTTTTCTAGTTGAAGGATGGTTATTACTCACCCCCTCCTTCGCTTATGTTAGTGCCACAACCAGCACCTTTGCAACTGCTCCTTTTAGCCTGTATGTTAGGACCACGGCCGCACCACCATTACTACTTGACATGATTACTATTCTTGCTATGCATTTGTCCACAATATCAAAATGTACGGTAGCCAATTTTGAAATCATTCTTGTCTGATTCAGAGTGCCACATGTAATAGGCCTGACAGAAGATCATTTTAATCAGCAGGTGCTGTCTCTGTGATAAATATATCAGGGTATAATTTATAAGATAAAACATAATATAATAATAGATAAATAGTTTTTAGTTTTGTTTATTTTATTTAGCTGTTTATTGTTTGTTTGTTTGTTTGGTTGCTGCAGTTTATTTACATTACACGTATACATCATAGGCTGTAGCTATTGCTTATGAGCGCCTACTCCTAAGTATATACATAAATATAATACATGGTGTAGATGGTGTTCTGGTTTTGCAGTGATTCTATAAACAACATTGCTGTTTTTTTTTTTATCATTGTAGATTATATGTAACTTATCTGCATTACAGTCCAAGCAAAAGAAGAGGGCGGAGGAAGGACTTTTTCCCACCCAGTCTCATTGTGAAAGAAGAGAGTTGTGGGGGGAGGGGACATCTACCCAGACACAACCATGTCTGACATCCACGCGTGCTGAAAAGGAGCAGGGCTGCTAAAAAGACTCCACAACCAAAGCAGAGGACAGAGAGATGGGGGAAGGGTGGCAGGGGATCGGTGTATGAAAGATGCACAAGGGCTGCATCTCTCAGAGTCCAGGAGAACAAAAACATTGTGTTGTGAAGAGAGGCTGAACCACCAGGCGCGAGCAATGAGAAGCCGCTGAGCACAGCCTCCTCCTTCTGTCTCCCTGCGTGAGTCCGCCTCTGCCAGCTGATCCCAAGCCCTGCGATGATTTAGAGGTATGCATTATGGCTTTTCATTAGGATTTGGGTCTTTTGTATTAGGAATATGCTTCTGCAGAGGATTTGAACATGCTGTTACTTGTGATTGAACACAGTGTGCGGTGTGCAGACTCCCCTCCCTGCTGCCCCTGGCTGTGTTTGGGCTATGGTCCTGACTCAGAAGCAGAGCATCATCCAGATGTGGCTCTGTGGATGTAGCAGAGGTTAAGCCTGTGACAGCAGCATGGGGGCCAAACAGATGAAATGGTGAGTGCTGTTTGTTCATTGCTATTGCTCTGTCTGCTATCGTTTTTGTCTGATACAGAGTGCCACATGTAATACGCCTGGCAGCGGATCATTTTAATCAGCAGGTGCTGTCTCTGTGATAAAGGTGCATTCCCCATGACAACATGACGTTAATTCTCAAAGCTTATTGTTCAGTGTTCAGAGCAGGAGGTGTGGGTGTGTCCCTGCATGCTTCTGTGAAGGCTCAAGGCTGCTATTGCCTAGCAACGACCAACTTCCTGTAGCAGATCATCCATTTTAACCAAGAATTACATTAAATTTATTACATCGCTTTATTAAAACAAAACTCCATCCAACATTTACCCATTCAACCACAGTACTTAATATTTAATCATCAAAATGATAATGTACATTCCACTCGTTATTCCTCAAGTCTGTATGGATTGCAGTATGTTGTGTCGGCGTTACAGAGAGTAACATCAACAGTACACATTTATTGAGTTGAAGCCTGAGACTATCTTGAAAATGTCATCGTCTGCAATAGCAAGATTAGTTGTTGGCTTTGATCCCCTTTAGACAAACACTAAGGAAGAATCAATGCAGCGGGAGATAAGATGCTCACTTCTTGTTTTTACATGACCCACTGGAATTAATCTTGTTGAAAAGACAGCAAGAACATCCTGCAGGAGGCTTCTTAGATCTAAATTTGGATTTCTGTTAATTTTTTATTTCACCAACATCTATTTATAAACTGTTAAAAGTGCAAGATCAGCAAAAGTAACATAGTACATCTGTAGGCATGAACTGTTATTAGCTTTTGCAGACTAGTGCCTTTGGCTAAGTTGAAAATCCTGTTGCCCCACATCTGGATCTCACTACATATGTTTGGTCATGACATGTTAAACCGTTCAAATACCCGGCCAGCAGAGATTTCAAGGCTGTCTAAACTTAGCCTCAGACGCATACTTACCACTTATGTATTTGTAGCTTGAAGACCAAGGATATGATTTTCTGCCCCACTCTGCACATTCACTTGTTTTCCATTTAGAAATCAAACTATAATAGACTTTTCCCTCTAAAATAGAATAATGCTTTCAGGCACTGGGCATACTGGCTGCATAGTCTTTCTTTAAACAAAACCAAGTGGAGATGACAGCTGCTGGGGGTGCTTTTTTCTAAACTCACAAAACACAAGCCATTCACAAAGCGTACTGCATAATGTTTTGAAATTATAGCCAAAGGGGGAGCGAACTATGTCAAGAATTTCCTGCGTGAAACATGACAGAGTTGCATGCATTCCTTCTTAGACTGTGGTTTTCGAAGCTGTATCTTAATCTTATATTTAGGAATTGTTCAAATGTAAGTAAAAGAAATATGGCTTACATTTTTTGTCCAGGCTGTGTAAGATACTATTTTTGTGTGGCACCGTTGGGGATTATTTCTGTATTTCTTTTTCATGTACCTTGGTCTATTTATGTCATATCATCAGGCAAGAAATGCAAATGCACTCACTGCTGCTTGTACTCGCCATCTGTTTCAGCCTCTCCTCAGCCAGCCCTGCACACTCTCCTAAAGAGGAGTATGTTATCACCCAAACCACAGATGGATTGAAAGACGAAACAGCCAATGATCTCTCCGAGGTCCAAGGAGAATGTCACGAGGACCAATCAGAAGTGACAGAGAAGAAGTCGGCTGCAGGTTGGGACCCATAACACAGTACAGAATACACACTATGCACTACTACTAAAAGAGTCATATTGGGAAAGGGACGGTGGGCATGATGTAATTTTTATTAAAGGGCCCACCATTTTCTGATATAATGTTATAACGTTGTTTCCTCATCACACACCTACCTAGAGTTGTGTTTTGTTTCAGTCACTCATGTTTAACACAAACCCCAAATATTGAGTTTTTCTCTCAAACAGAACTCACTTAGGATATCATGTGGTAATACAGAAAGTGCTCCACTGTGTTTATAAACTCCTTTCACCTTCATTTGGAGGATTTCAGCCCAGAAAGTGCCAATCACTACTGAACTAAAGGTAAAAGGTAACTGTTAACTTGAAAACTACCGCTTTGTGACATCACAAGATGGAAGAGAGCATTTTGAGCTTTCTAGATGTAGACAGCCTAATAATAAAGGATTACTCAAACATGAATGAAACAAAACAACTCCAGGTATGTTTTAATGAGGTAACAGCATTAGAACAACATTTTATGTCTTAAAACTCACAAGAATCAATTTTGTGTAATATAGGACGTTCAAGTGAAATGACAATGGGTGATACCGAGAACAAAAATGTACTTGCCTAACAGAAATCACCAACTAACAAATGCCCTAATACTGTTTAAGTCATATTAATATTATGCCTATTTGGTGCATGTAATCAGGAGTATTCATATAAACAACAATACACAGAAAATGTCCTTAGTAGTAACATGGAACTAAATATATCTGCATGAATACTTCACCTCTTTCATTCCCTGGTGTGTCTGCTTCTATTGCAGAGGAGGTGCTGCTCTGTGGCTTGTGCCCATCCCTGGGGCAGGAGGGGCAGGATGGGGGGCACGAGGGGGACAGGTCCTGGGTGGAGCAGCTTGACGCCCACCAGGAGCAGCTGGAGAAGGAGATGCATGAAGCGCGGAGGATGGTGTTCCGCCTTCAGGTATTTGAGCAACTAATAGACCCAAACTAGAGCTTTCACTTTAACAAAGTATGAACACAGGCTCTGCAGAGGTACATTCAGTCTCACATACTACATACTGAATTACATACTATGTTTCACAGTTTAAAGCGCAAAATTGACTCTTGTGAGCTTTAAATGTGTTAGAACATTGTTATCTCAACAAAAATATCTGGAGTTTTCATTCACACGTTTCTTATTAGTCCATCTACATCTCCAAAGCTCAAAACGATTTATTCCACCTTGTGATGCTATTTTTTATCTTTATTTCAGTAGAGATGGGCAATTCCAGGACTGAAATCATCCAAATGATTTTAGTGAAGGTTTATGGAGTCTAAAAACACAGTGGAGTACTTCCTGTATTACCACATAGCATCATTTCATTTATTTGTTTATTTGGATGGGACAGTGCATATTCATGAACATACAATTTGTATGAAATCACACATATTGATGTAAATACGCCGGATTTAGCACAGGTGCTAATTTCCATCCGTAGTCCCATATATAAAATACACATAAAACAGACATTTGACAGACTCGACAAATACAACTAACAATATGCATAATACACAGTATAGTACAGTACAATAAACATAGCTCTCATGACCTCAGGTGCTGTTAAAGGTGCTTTTTATAGAATGCATTATAAGGTGCCTTCAGTATTACAGTACTATATTTAAAGTACTAGTGTCTACGTGTGTGTGTGTTTGTATGTGTGTGTGTAATGGTGTCTAAAGATGGTTACAATTTTGACTGCTTTTCAACCCATCTCTTAAGGTGCGTTTTAAACGATGCAAAGGTTGGGCTGGTTCTGACTCAGACACGTGAGGTGTTCCAGCTGCTGCAGCCTGTGATGGAGAGAACATTTTGAGCAAAGGTGGTTTTTCGAAATTGTTTCTCACAATCTCCTCTAGAGGTTGATCTGGTGCTAGACTCACTTTCTCTTTTTATGTATTTTTTCAAGGGTGGTGGGGCCAGTTCATGCAGGGACCTAAAAATGATACAGCGGTTTTTAAATACTTTAAAATTATCAAAACTTAAAAGATTATACTTTCCTGGGATTGCACAGTGGTGAAATGATTGTGGCTTCCTATCAAATGCCTTTATGGTTTTTTTTATAAAGCTGTTCAATTGGTTTTAGTGTAGTGGTACTGGCAAACGACCATGTTGTGAAGCAGTATTCTATGTGAGACAATATCATGCAATGGAGGTAGGATTTGGCCGCCTCTGTTGTGATGAAAGGGCGTATTTGTTTGAAGTTCTGTAAGTTTAATTTTACTATATTGGATACCTTTTTATTTGTTTTTTGAATGTCAGGTTGGAGTCTAACACTACTAAGGTGGAACAGAGTGTTTTTTTGTTTTTTGTTTTAGAGAAGGGTTTGGGCATGTGTGAATAAAGAAAAACAAAACTACGGGTATGTTTTTAATGAAACAACATTAAAACATAGATCAAAAAATAATATAATATGGGCACTTTAAATTTAGGTCAAAAAGTCATGGGGACATTGCAGTTCTGAAGTAAAACTTCTTTCCTTTCTTCTCTTAATAATACATCTGCCTGTCACCTACATTAATCAGTTGCTCACGGCCCATTTCAGAAGTGAATTAAATATATATAAGATAATCAAAAACTATTTCTATGTATTAGATCACAGTTAAATTACACCATTTACACACCTTACTTGACTTATTGGAATTAAAAGCTGTACTGTCTACATTCATTATAGAGTAATTTGCCTACTCTGTATAATGGCCATGGGATGACCACCTACACATAATCCTTTCTATCCTTGTATAGAAAAGTCAATATAAATTGACTTTGACCTCAAGGCTCAATCAATGGATGTCTGATTTTTAAAACTTTCTCCCAATATGGCCTTGTTAATCTCCCCGGGGAAGTTCTCTGTAATACTGTGGAAAAGCATGCCTAACTGGTCTTCTGTCAGATATTCTAAACTAATTACAGACCTGTTTTGATTTGTCTCCCAATGAAGCCTGACACATAATTTCTTTTGCCCCTTTTGTGTCTCAGCTGTACATGTTATGTCATCATGTATAGGAGATCATTTACTGATTGATGTTAAGTGAATGTGTTTAATCATGCTCATATATCATGTTTCTTGGCTTTTATGGGGGTTTGTTTGACAACCTTATTCACAGTACTTATCATTTTAAGGCTGTGATATTCAAATAAGTGTTAATAATCCAATGAAATACAACTACAGCATCATGAAAATCATGTTTTAATTTAATTTGTATTTTGGCTGCTTAAGGCATATCCCAAGGCTCTGAATCACCACCACATGTCACAATTTATTCAATCCAGTTCTGTTTGCAAACTAGACATGCATGACTAAAACAGAGGAATAGAGTGAGGAGACTTGTCTCTTGATTTGCGCGTAGGTCTACTCAATTTAATGTGCACCCAGTAATGCTGAACTTAAAGGTACACTGAAAGCACACCTATTGCCATGGCCATCGCATGCAGCTCTGTACTTCGTTCGCCAATAAATTCTTCTTAATTGCTGATACACAGAGAATTTGGCAGCATTACATTGTCATTTTGGTACAAATAGAAGGAAAAAAGCAGTTGACACCACCAGGCCAAGTTACAGGCCAAATCTGCGGACGGGTGACCCCACACACAGCAACAGTGTTTGTCAAGGTACCTTTTGCAATAAACACACTAGGCTATAATTGAACAAATAGGAAGAGACAGATACTTTTAATGCCACATTGTGGAACATTCCAGGCAAAGTAGCATCATCTATTTTTGGTGGATCAGCCCACTCCCACGAGAAAGGTTACATAGTGCACTTTTAAATAGTAAATAATTTACTTTGTTGCTTGTGTGTGCATTTGCACAACAATTAGTCGGGTCATTAGTGGTTGTTTTATTGATTTTTGTGATTATGTCAGTAGAGGTTGTGGAGTATCTATCAGAGCTTTGCACATCTGAAATCCTCTTTATAAACACAGTGTTTGTTTTCACAGGCTCTGCTGCTTCATGGCTCTCTCCCTGAAGAGGACCAGGAGGCAACCATCAGCTACGGAGACAGTCGAGCCAATACTGAACAGCAACTGGTACAGCAGCCTCTGTCTGTCAGATTCAACCATTTAAAGTGTTTTAGGACTGCACGATATTGACTATATCACACTGTTTAATGTTTTAATTATCCTTATGTTTTAATTAATTTTCATTGACCATTGATGTTATTGCAATGTATTTACTTTGTTGCAGTAATGATTACTGTGTTAGCCAATAATGTGACGTCGATACTTTAGCCATATATTGTGTAGCCCTTATTTGTATGTCACTAACCAGAATGTTGATTTGTGATGACGTTTACACATCACTCTTGCCTTAGTGATACATAGCACAGCTGAATCTCTCTGATCTGAGCCATAGCTGTCATAGAGACCACACAGATCACACATGCTACTTATCTTCTTTTTTTTTTTTTTCTTTGAAGGTTTTAATCCGGAGCCGGTTGGACCAAAGTGTGGAAGAGGCCCTTGATCTTAAGGTACAGTGCATAAATGTGAATTAGAATTCACGGATTATTATGGAGATGAGATGCAATACATTTTATTATACCTCTATATTATCATTTTAGAGGGAGCTTCTGAGACACAAGCAGGAAGTGCGCCATGTTCAGGCCATCAAGGTATTCCTATTACTATATGGCCTCCTGTGTGAATGCAAAGGATGAAACAATATCATTTAATAAGCCCTCTGGTATTTTGCTTTATTGCTGAATGGTATTTGATCTGTAAATGCATATATTCATGTCTTATTGGGAACAGTATGGGATAGTAATGGTCGCATGCTGTCAGTAAGGCAGGTGTGTGCATCCTGACTTCTGTATTCTGGTCTTCTGCTGCTTCCATTTCTTTGATGTGTTCCTGTCTCATTAGGATGCTCTGCAGCAGCGCCTGGCAGTGCAGGAGGACACTGTACTGCAGCTCAAGCAGGAGCTGCTCAGGTGCACCATGGCCAAAGATCAGCTTGAAGGGGAAAATGTGAGACAAGTTATGATATCCATTTGACACCATACTATGTGTCCTGAGTCTGACTGACCTCAGGCTGCAGCTAATGTGAAAACAATGTTGCCTTCATTCTTCAACGTGATGTGTTGTGTTTGCAGGCAGAGCTCAAACACAAATTGAGTGAACGGAGCAAATTACTGAGCGAATATGAGGTATTGTTTTTTATTATTTATACCTCTGGATTCTCTCAGGGTACACACGTGTATTTATGTGTATGCTTCTAGTGATTTATGGCATTCATTGGGCTTGTCACATCTGCAGCAGGTCGGGAGGAGGGAGCGATTAATGCAGCAACAGAAGCCTGATGAAGCCCCATATAAAGCACATGAAGTCTCCCTTGGACGGGTACAAATATTCACACTTGCAGTACATATTTGGCTGTGCTTGTTTGGTGGAAATTCCTTTTACCCACCCCACTGTATTGTTGTTCACAGGGGGAGGAGCTACAGCTGGTGAGAGAAGCACTGCGCAGTTTGCGAGACAGTTTCTCTGGTCATGACCCGCAGCATCACACATTGGACACTTTGGAGCAGGGCGTGGCCAGCCTCATGGACCGCCTACACTCCCTGGACACCCAGCTTAGACAGGACAGAGGGGTACGCAACCCTTCCCCCCTCAAATCTCACTCAAATCCACAAATTCTTGTAATACATGGGTTGAATGCGTGTGCTGATTGTGAGTAATACCTCTCTCTTGTAGGAGGAATTTAAATCACCAGGACGCAGAGCAAACTCCACAGACCGTGACTCTTGGCCACAAGGCTCAAGTGAGGCAACTCAGATCTTTGTTTTGTTGAATTTATTACCTCCTGCCACATCTCATCTGGCTATTAAATCAAATATGCTGTTTAATTACACCCCAATGGGTTCAGGGCATTATTGACTTTGAATCTACTGCTATTGTAGTGTTGGATGGTGAAAAGCAATGTCCGCTGTTTTTTATAATCATTCTCAGAAATGGCACACTCCCAAAGCAGCCCGGGGTTGGACACAGCTGTCTCCACCAAAGTGCTCTACTTCACTGACCGGTCACTCACCCCCTTTCTGATTAACATCCCGAAAAGGTGATTTTACATTGTCATGGCGATTATTGTTTTTGCTTAAAAAAATTTAAAACGATCTGAATTATGTTTGGTGAAAGCTGCAGGCCGAGGACACTGGGTAGGAGCCTTGTATGACCAGGACTATAAATGCACGCTTCTGTGGTCTGGCTCTTTAAATGTTTATGCTGGAGGAGCTTGATGCATCTGTAGGCGTGTGCTAGTATATGTACACTGATAATGAATGATGGCTTGTACTTGCAGGCTGGGTGAGGTGACACTGAGGGACTTCAAGGCTGCTGTGGACCGTCAAGGCAGTTTCAGATACCACTTCAAAGCCCTTGACCCAGAGTTTGGCACCGTCAAAGAGGAGGTAGGAAAATTATAGCAGCTACTTCTTCTCCCCTCAGCTTCACTAGTCAAATAAATGCCAAGTATGGGGTATAATATGTTAATAATAGTCTCAGCGTTTCTACCCTATACTTCAAAACACTGCTGGAGAGCTCATTTACATTCCAAAGACATTAGTATCACTGACTTCTCATTTTCAGTTTGTGTCTGGATCTTTGTTCGTTATTCATTTATATTTTTTTCTCTGATATGTAAATGATGAATGTTCAATATGTAGGTTTTTCAAGATGGAGCAGTTGTACCAGGCTGGGAGGGGAAGATTGTGGCGTGGGTTGAAGAAGACCATGGAGAGAGGAGGTAGAAAGCAGAACTATAAACCTCAAAACTCACTGGACTGAATTTATGAACCACTATATTATTTGTGATTGTGATTTTAACAATGCTTTAAGAGGTACAAGACAATGACCTGGGACCAATGGATGTAACCTGATTTTTAAAAAGTTCTCAAACTCACTATTTAATACAAAATATAATTAAAAGCATTTTTATTGCATATTCCAGCAAAGCACATCTCACAAAGTTCATCTCATGCACATTAAGATAATGATTGTTAATTAGTTTGTAATGCAATACGTGGGACAAGGTACTTTACATGACAACATTGCCACTCAAATCTTGTATAAGCTTTTATGTGCAAAGTTTGCCAAGCTTACAATGGTGTTTACTGTTTTTTCCACATGTTCATGTTGCCAAATAGTGTTCCATGTTTTAATTAATAAACACAAATAACTACATGGATCAGTTGTTGTTGGTTATTGTCTAATTATACAGTCATGTTGCATCTCTACATCATTATGCAGCCCACCCCTACACCCACACCATCACAGATAAACTCCACATGTATCACTGTACTAATTAGGTAAATCATTGCAGTAAATGGGCTTTGATGACCCATAGAGGGATTCTGACATCAGGAAATGGGTACACGGCAAAAATAACTAGCTTAAATTAGTTAAAATCGCTTGAGCTATGAGTGTTAATCTAAATGGCATTGATTCATTCACCCATTAAGAAAAAAGGCAAATGGAACAACATATTTCACTTTTATCTCCTTGTATGGAAATATTACTGGTTTGCCTTGAATGTTACGCAGGATGACATTAAACATTAAATATCCAGGTGTTGTAATGCTAGGAAATACCTTGATAAATTCTTTCTGTTGCAGGGTTGCCTCTCAACAGATCTGACCTGTAACATGTAACATGTTTCAATGGAGCCATTAACCAGTAAAGTTAAATAGTGCATAAAATAAAACTGCAATATTCTTTGGGAAGTCAATTCAAAATCTACTCAAATCTAGTAATAAAACTTAAAATCATAAAATGTTTACTCTCAAAGTCAGTTGTCTCTTCCTCTTGTTAAATACAGCAGTTGCAGAATCCTCATCAACAAGATTAGGAAAGTCCAGGAGCAAATGGTACACATCTTCCACTTCCAATAAGACATCATCCTTCCAAAAGAGAAATAATTTTAGCCCAGACGCCTCATCCAGATGACCCACACAAGCAAAAATAAAAGCACTGAGGGCAATTATGTATTTTTCATGAGCTCACACTATGCTCCGACATTCACTGGACTGTGGAGCCAGACGTTCATTATAACATTGTTCAAGGTTGTGTGAAAGTACTAACCTTGGAGATCCGCAGTTGGCATTCTGACATATTAGAAACCTTTGGCAGCTCCATTGTCAGCTCCACGCAGCGAGGAGAGCCCGCCGCATCAGGCCTCACCTCGAGCTGGTACTCTGGCCTCTCTGGCTGCACCAGTGTGGAGGAGATGACTTGGATCAGATTCTTTTTTTTAGGCTCCGCATGTTCAGGAGCAATGAGGATCTCGTCTTCTTTCTCTGCATGTAGAGACGATATTTTCTGCAGGAGGGAAGCTGGTGTTTGACAGGCTGGGAAAATAGAAAAGACACATTAATATTAAAATAACAGTTTGGATGGTATAGCTTTCCTATGGCATCATCATTCTAACACTATAGAAAGCAGTGGTGGAAAGAGTACTGCAAATGTGTACTCAAGTAAAAGTAGTTACATGGCTAAAATGTACTCATTTACAAGTACAACTACTGCTTTCAAAATTGTACTTAAGTAAAAGTAAAAAGTACACATGCAAAATACTAATTAGAGTATAAGTTTCCAGTTACTTTTTAACAAATTTTAGGCAGCATTAGATCAGTATTCTATATAAATTAAACAGCTTAAAGCTGAATTTAATCATGAATGTAATTAGTGACTTTCCACCCCTGCAAATAAATAAGCCAAAATATAAATGAATCATACAGGTTACTCACTTGTCATTATGGAATCTGTGCATTATGTCTAATTATAACAGTATATCTAACTGTTTGGTCTCTATAGTATAACAAGGATGTGCAGTATCACTAGTTTCCACGCTGTTCTTAAAATATACCCTACTGACAGTACACATAATGAGTACAAATCTATCAACATTGGCCTTTTTTCAATACACTGCTGTTTCTGTATTACAAAAAGCTGTATTACATTGGACCGCAAAGAGTACACAACATCATCGTTTGAAAGAGTTTGTATCACTTTTGTAATACCTATTTGTCCTCCACTGTCTGCTTTACTGCCCATATTAGGCCACTGTTGAAGTCCAAGGCGACGGTGCAAGTCCTGTGTGGTGCTTCTGGGGCTAACAGGAGTGTAGTGCTGAGATAATTTGAGGTTGTGCTGCTGCTGTACAAAGTTCAAGAGGAGCATGTAGAGCTGGTTCATCTCTGTTTCATTGGGCTTATGCTCTTTTAGCAGCCCAGGATTCACCGCGACATCCAGAACGGTGTAGGGTCCTGCAGGTGAATCCACACAGGTTTAATAGTCATATCAAACAGTGTACTTGTAATACCGCATGGCTTTGTCTCTGTCTTTACCTTGACCTCTTTTATCCTCTGTTTCTAGTTTACCGGCGCACAAGGGTAATGGCTTGCTGGGGTGCTGGGGAGCTGGCACGCGTTTCCAGCTACACAGGTTGATGTAGAGCTGCCCTCGATTTGGGTCCTGTTGAGGACACAGATGTTGTATCGTAAATAATTGGTGAAACATACAATTTCAAACCTATAAACAAAAGACAGATGAGACAGCTCCATATGGGGTTCACTGGGAACACTTTATGCTTTTTACAGCCCTATCATAAAAACACTCAGTCATTTAAATCTCCATCAACTCAAGAGCACAGGCAAGTGATTAATATACAGCAGCCTAATGCCTAAATGACATGTTTTGCTGTTCATCCTTATAGTGCGGTCCATTATGTTGTAAATGTGTAAAAGGCCAGCATATTCTTTTAAGAGAAGAATGAATGAAAAAATATAGTATTCATGGGTTCAAAATAAACGTACATTACATATATACGGAAAACAAAATATACAAAATATAAGTAGAAATGCATCTGCAGGCTTCTTTACTTCTTTACGTTCTACTTACCACCTTAGACTGAAATACTGTCTAATACCTTACTAAATACAAAATACTAATAAAATACAACACTAAATACAATACTAAACACAATCAATCAATTACTGTCCCACTTTTAACTGTATGTTTTAATCATACTTAATTTGTTTATGTTGTTGTAAGGCGATGTTGGATGTCCAGAAAGGTGCCTCATAAATAAAATTTATTATGATTATTATTATTATTATTATTATTATTATTATTATTATTATTATTATTATTATTACTACATTAGATCAATATTTCACCACCTTTTTCAACAAGCTATTGTCTTACAAGGAAAAATATAATTGCTTTGTCGTAACGAATAGACTTACTTTATGGAAGCATCTAACTTGCTATGTCTCTTTTTAAGAAGACATTTGGGGTCAATACATTGGAGAAAAATATTTTTAATGGGGTCAGAGTAAGTCTACACCCACAGGTCTTCACATATACTATCTAAGGTTTGATTAAAATACTTTGCAGTACTTTCCAAGCAAATAATAGGCTACAGACGAGACCTTTGAAGAAATCAATAAATCATTTGACTACGTAGGCCAGAACAAACTGCATTTCTTTTACTCTCGGATGGAGCCTCCGTTTCCCTGCGTTACCGGGAGGTGCATGGAGCCCTTTAATGCGCATTTAGAAAAGATAACATAATTGGTCAATCCACATTAAATCGAGTGCAATCAGCATTACTGGACCCACTGGTGCTATCAGACTGCTGGCTTCAGCCAAGTGGGCGACTGTATTTAAAAACTTACCAGGATGTCGGTGCAGATGCATGAATGGAGCTCAGGCGCAGCACTGAAGTCCGCTCCTTCTTTCATTTGTTTTTCTATGAGTTTGCGGTAGGCCTCTGGGTCATCTCGACAAAGATCATCCAACATGGACCAGAAATGGTTTACTTGCTGCAGAACGTCCTCTTTACTGTTCCCCGATGATGGCATTATTATACGCCCGTTGTGTAAGACTGTGTAAGTATTATGGTATGGCGCTGTCCGTCCGTCCGTCCGTCTGTCCGTCTGTGGACACTTCAAAGCTTTGAAGTCTTTGAAGCTTTGTCTTCATTAAAGATCTGAACTCTCTTCTCAAATGTTCTGCTGCTGAAAGCGAGAACAACCCACATTCTCTGCTTCTTTGAGCTTTGACACATTAAAGCTTTGTAGTGTCTTTAAGTTCTGTTGCTGCAATCTGATTGGTGGAATTCCGATTCTAGAATTCTATATACAATAATTCAAAGTACGGGCGTATTTTGCCCCGCTGGCGGAGCTCCTGTTAGTTTGGTAAATAAGCTAACTTCAACGCAAATTAGCTTGAACTTTAAAATTCTTGATTGAAAGAAGTACAAAGTAGTACAAAGAAAACTGATAATTGTTACAATGCGCACTTTCGGTCGTTAAAAGTTAACTTTGACTTAGTGCCTAACATTTAAAATCTAAGTTGTATCATTGGTTGGCTAAAGTAGCATGTAAATTAGCTTGTTAAGTGAGGCTAGTTAGCAAAGTTAGTGTTGTCCGTATCCATAGTAACAGTGGGAGTCCTTGGTCAAACAAGAAGCGCTTTACTAACGCCCCCTGGTGGTAAAGAAAACAACTGCATCTTTAAAGTACTAGCAGTAAAATAAAATAATTTTATTTTTAAATAACTAGTGCATTATACAGGGATACGTAATACATAAAAATATAACAAAAATATGCATTAGCTCTTTGAATACTTTTAAGCTTAGGTACAACCACTCAGGTCTTGAAGACCAGTCATAAGCCATATTTTGTTACCATTTGCCTGAAACCCATGAATAGACTAACCCTGATGCATCAGTAATTCTGCAAAAACAAAACAAACAAACAAACAAACAAAAACAAATAATTATCAACCATCATCAATAGGCTAGTGTAATATTGTTATATTGTAAGGCTAGTGTAATATTGTTATGAATACTTGAGCCTCTGGTCCTGTTGTAAACTATTGTCTCACCTCAATCATGTCATAGATCCAGCCCAAGAATTCAGCCACTTTGGTATAGACACCAGGATGATTTGGTTCTGCACAGCCTGTCCCCCAGCTGACAACTCCCACCAGCCTCCACACGTTATCATCCTGGCACACCAGTGGTCCCCCGCTGTCCCCCTGAAAGGTATGTATGCACACATCACCTTTGGTTTCCTTGTGTGCCAGAGTTTGTGTCTACTGTAAATCACACAAGATACAACTGTGTCTGACCTGACAGGCGTCCACTTTTCCCTCTGTGTATCCCGCACAAAGCATCCGTGATGTGATTTCACCATTGTACATGCAGGAACTGTTACACTTCTTTGTACTTATTATAGGAACAGGGGCTTCTTTTAAAGTATCTGGTGACTGTACTAGAAATTACCGTAAATAGTTTTCTCATCATTACAGGATGTACTGGAAACACATTTTGTGTCCTATATAGTTGTTGTTGTGTGAATCTTACTGCCATCTGGTTGTGTATAACCCCAGCCAGAGATCCAGCACTGTGTTCCTCCTGGTAGATCGTAGTCATATTGTGGCAAGCACACTGGTCTTATTGTATCTGTTTTAAGAGCAAAATATTTTACCATTTAAAATTCCTGATTGTGATTTTGATTTATCATAACTAACCTGAGAAATTCAGTGGAGTGCGCAGCTTCATCAGGGCTATGTCACTGTCATGGCTTCTGTGGTTGTAGTTTTTGTTGTAGATAATTTTTTCCACAGCGTATCCCGTGTGCTGAGTCATTTTAGCTGAGCTACGTGTGACAAGGCCAGCATAGACCACCCAGTTGGACACCTGAGGCAGTCTATAGCTGTCAGAAGACAAGCATCAGTGTCAGAGAATAATCTTATATTATGCTGCTGCAGCTGGTAAAACTGATTACAACTGATGTGAGTAACCGTTGAACTTTGACACTGAAGAGGTCAGAGGGCTTACTTGTGAACACAATGTGCTGCTGTGACGACCCAGTGCCGGGTGATGATGGAGCCTCCACAGTTGTGGCGGTTGCTGTAGTAAAGACTGACCTGCCACGGCCACCTGCCCAGTGCCGCCTCAACACCTCCGATTATTCTGGGCAACTTCGCCCTGGTCCCACACTCTGCACAGAGAGCCATTCATCAGGCCTGACCACGAGAAGGTTGAACACCGCTTTAGCAGGTGTCATCCATCACCGGGTTTGCCTTCCATGCACACCTTTACTGTAGAATCACTAAACAACTGTAGGCTTTTGTATTTCAGGAGAAGTCTGAAAAATGTAAATGAGCTCACCAGAACACTGTAGAGCGATAACCTTCCCTGTGATACAACTCTCCCTGAGTGAGAACAAAATGGGTAACTAATGATCCATAATCAACGTGTTATGTTTCAGCAACATGCTTTACCTTAGCTGCCACATATTTTCCAGTCCACTTTTGTTTTCTGGGGCAATTTGTATAAAACCATCAGTGTAGCTTGGTCCAATGTCTGTAAGATTTACTCCTTTATGTTTTGTTAGACTGAAAAGGGGACACATTGAAAAATATGTAGTTTGTATTCAAAAAAATGTCTTGTAAAGTAATTTGTTTTTGCGATTTAAAAACAAGGCGATTTCTCCACTAGCTGTAACAGCAAACATTTCATTGTAGTTCAAAGTAGTGCACATACCTGAGATAGCCCAGCTGTCGACAGACCAGTGTTCCCAGAGAAGAGTTCCACCTCTCATAGCACACAGGCAGCCAGGTGGGCACTTTGCTCAGCTGGATCTCCAGGATGGAGTTCTCTGGACTGATTCTGTAAAACACTGACCCTGATTCATTCAAAATCCCTCCAGATAAGCACTCAGTCAGTTATAAAATAACTCTCTGGAAAAAGCAGCAAATGTCAATTTTAATGTAGGCTTTACAAGCAGATCATTATGCACTGTGTTTCATGCCAGTCAGTGTAATGTGAAGTGGCTCTTTGAATATTAATGCTGCTGCTCAGAGCAACAACACTCAGATAGTTCAGAGGTATGGCCAGGTGTACTGATTTAGACACACACACAAACACACACACACACACACACACACACAGCCCACTGCTTCAATATTGATGGTGAATGAATACATATATTGATGAACACAAACCTTTTCTGGAGTCAGAGATGGAAATGTCTTCAGTTACATTGCAGAAAGAAGTTTCTTTGGTGTCGCCCAAGCCCACTGGACTGTGAGTGGAAGAAGGCCTTAGGAGCAGTTTGACTGCATAGAAAATACAGTATAACTACACATTAATTTAACATATGGACACAATCATTATTACATGTGGCTGTATTGATCTAATGTGGACTGGAATGCATTATGCAGTAACAGAGTCCGTTGCACTCACCCAGAAACCAGACCCCAACTGCCAGACCCCCCAGCAGTCCAACAGCACACAAAGCAGCCATACACCTCACCAGTCTGTGGCCTGGAGCACAAGCTAACCGTAAGACATTGCAGCAAAACATAAAGACATTAATCATTATCAGAGATGTTAATAATCCAGGTACTCACCAAAAGAATGAAACCAGGTTCTGCTCGGCACGTCTTTGGTGTCCTCCAGTCCTGATGTTTTGTCAAAGGTTGGAGTCACAACTGCAGGGTTTTCAATCACCGATAAAGTCTCTCCATCACTACTCTGTAAGCACAGGAGTCAGAGGAGGTCATCCAAATCCACGTCATACTGATAACGGTAAAAGTCAATAATCAATTGCAGTATCAATTGGTTTAGATTTGCCACATGAATAATATTCATAGTAATAGTAATAACAATAATATAATAATACAACTCTTTTAGTGACACTCAAAGACGCTTCACACAGTTCAAGGCAAAATACAAGTGAAACAAATAACAATTTCTCTCACAGAATGCTTATTAACAAACCTGAATACATCTTTTTGTGAATTAATACAAATAATATAGTACATCCACGTGTGAATAGCATTTTTCTTTAGCCATAGCTGCTCTGGGACTGACTGACAAAAAAGTGTCACGCCCAAGAACATATCAAACTATGTGGTATAACTAATGTAAACATGACCCACAGGCCATCCTGTCCCAACTATACTTACTATACAGTGTCTAAAACTACTGCTAGTGTTAAAAGTTTTCAAATAATATTATAGTGTTGGTAGCTTACATTTGAGTACTCTGTCTAAAGAAAGGTACGATTAGGTAAAGGAGAGGGCATATGCAGTCTTTAGTTCAGATAAGGAGGTAAAGAAAGTAGTTGAAAGAGTTGTTTGTTTCTTACCATGTTTTCCTTCCTTATAATCCCTGCTAAAGGCACCTGTGTTTGGGCTCATCTGCAGGCCCGAGCGGAGGCACAGGTCTGGTCCACTCACAGTTGATGCTCCATTTAACAGAATGCAAGTGTGGATTTTCCCTGGACAAAGAGACAATGAGGTCAGCAGTGGTCCAGAGAATGAAGCTGTTGTTTGTCCTGTGGGATCATGGGGCCGGTGCAAGCTGCAAGCTGAACCAGGTCTTTGTCGACAGAGCATCTCCAGAGATACCTGCGAGCTGGACATTGATAGGACCCTGGGTTGCTAGGAAACCCTTTTACCTGTGCCAAAAGCTGTCCACTTTCACAGCATGGCCACTTATTACCTGACAGTTTGTAGGTTCAGGGAGAAGGTCATTATTGCGGATTGTTGAAAAGTCTCATATCTTGTCCATTTGCTGTCATTTAGAATCCTGAGCTTGTCTCTTAGCTCTCATGCTCAGGCTCACATCTGCTCTGTCCACATACTCACACAAGACTCTTTCCGTGTTCTATTTTCACACGCCAAAGTTCTGCTTCTTCTGTTCTCTTAGGACGATTGTAACAGGGAAAACGGCTCAAAAAATGACCCAAGTGTCTGATGCTATCAAACCAACTGTAGAAAATAAAGCCTGTCATTTCCGAATAGTGCTGCTTTTAGAAGACAGTCTCTCTGCCCTCATGTGTACAGTTTTTGCTATTGGCCTGTGTGAAATTGTTATTTAATTTATTTTTTCCTCTTGGTTAAAGTTGTTTTGTTAATAGTTTTGTTTAGATCCATGGCAACGTTGAGAAGTCAGTGCACAGACTAGAAACATATAGGATGAGACTCCACAATTATAACGCAACCACTGAAATTCAATCGAACTAAAAATCTTATTGGCTCCTCTCCCAGCTGTTAACTGTTACCTTAGTACTGCAGTCAAAGATTAAGAAATGAAGGTTACTCAGTGGGTATATATTAAAAAAGTGAAATTGCAGTTAATAATGTTAATAATACAGAGTAAGAGTGGGGTCCACCTGCATCAAGGCTATCACAATGAATGACTATTTGCCCTGTGTCTCCCTCTTCTGGTTTGTTTTATTATTTTTTTACTTAATGGGGACATCTCTGAGTTCTGGTCTGGAGCGCTGCTGGCTAAGGCTTTGCTTGAGTCTGGTCACAAAGGCCAATCTTGGAGACTCCACTGTTGATGCTGGCAGTCCAGTTTGGAGCGCCCCCTGTCTCAGAGGCCAGTTCTCCCTGTCTGTGGTGCTGAGACTGGATCAGCACTGCCCTTCTCTCAGCCTTGAGTTTGTGTTCTTGTTTGTGAGGCCAAAGCCCCCACACCAGAGACAGTCTGTCAGTCACATGTCCCATCCAGACAGAACACTGCAGAAGAAGAGAGCTACTTGTGCAGAGTCCAGCTCACCAAGACATTTGCATATTCAGTGAGCTGTTTATATTTTGATATCTGGCTGTGACCTCCTGCAGAAATAGCATTAACGGTTGGACTAGACACAGATGATGATAGTTCTACTGAAGCCTGTTTAGAAAGATCTGTTCCCAGAGATCATCATGTCCAAATGAGTGAGACCATCTTACTGCAACAACAACACCACATGACATTTATACTGCTAGATGAGGGCCACTTTTCTCTATTGATAACATGGTACATTGCCATGGAACTTGTTGAACCTGATCATTTATACTGGTGATTGCCATAATAATACAAAAGTGTAAAAAGTTTGAGCTATATGATAATAATTATGATTTTATTCTAATTGTAAAATGCTATAATTTTATCTACACTCTTTACTTTATTTTCATATTGAAATATTTTAAAAGTTACCTTAATTTTAATGTTGTGTTGCTGATGCACTTAAGACATATACTTATTTGCATATTCCATTATCAGCATTTTAACAGCAACTAATGATACCATAATTAATAAAAATAGTGTTTAGCAATCTGTAAATAATCTACCCCCCACCGCATGATAGAAAAACATTGAGGCTGCGCTGTGGTTGGATACAGATGATGATGCCGCTCTGTGTGAGCCCCTGACCACCTCTGCGCCGGGGTAATTGTATAGCTCTGCTGCTTTCAAATGAAGTCTCTGTGGAGATATAAATCCTGGCTCCACTGGGGCCTCTTCTCAGCTTGTGCCATGCTGCCATCTTGTGGTTGACTATGGAACAGCTAAATTTGTGCTCATCCAATTAGGCTATTTCAGTTCAGTTTGTTTTAGCCCTGTCTGTATTTTAAACTCCCAATAGGGCAACATTAGACTATAATGTAAGTTGTACTGAACTTGCTTTAATGCCCTACACACTATATGACCAAGGCAGTGCTTTCTAGTCATTTAAAGTAGTTTCTCAATCTAGGGTAGTGGGCTGTGATGGTAAAAGCTGAATGGTATCAGCGTTTAAAAGAAGGTTAAACTGAATAGTATTTGAATTAACCATTAGATATATTTGCTGTCAATTTTAGATATGGGACATCAATATCATTAAAACAAAAAATAGAATAGAAATTAATAGAATAATAGAAAAGTTATCATGGTAAATATTTATACTACCTGTGTCAGGGAGTGTAAGACAAAGCTCAGGGGTACTTGGGAACTACCGGGCTAAATGGGAGTAAACTTGTGTGAGTGTTGAGTAGAGCACATCTCCACAGCAGTGTCTAAATGGGATACAGTTATGGCAGTATTGGAAGTGGCAGGGTGAATAAATTGCTGTCATGTATATGTTTGTGTCTTGTCTTGTACAAGCTAATGATGGTGAGAGCGGCTAAGAGCACAGCAGATGGTAGCTAATGTGGTTTGCCTTAGCTGCCCACCACGCTTACTCTAATTAAACAGAGGCGATTGCATTAACACTGGCTCCCACTCAATCTGCTCCCTCACTCCTCAGATTGGAGCAGGCTGGGATCAGGGCTGGACTCAGACTAATGTGACTAGTACTTGCTCTTTTTTTAACGAAAGGAATAGCTGAGATTTTAATTCTATATTTTCCAAAAAATTATATATTTTTATTCTTTTTCACATTTTGATTCAATAACCCACTGTCAAAATAGACACTGATCACTTTAATAGCCGATTAGTAACGATTATTACATTTAGTCATTGCAAACCTGGAATATTGCATTTGTTGTGCATTCATTGCTTAGAAATACCATAGAAAAGCATGCATTTTTACTGTGAGCAGGCATTTCTTTCCACAGATCTCACCTGCAACTTGGTTTGATAGCATCACCAAAGCAATAACATCTCCATGGAGACAAGCAGGTGGTAAACCCTTCATTTGGTAAGTTACACAGTGCACCTTTAAGAGAAAATCACATTATTATTAATCATCAATTAAGCCAATTATTATTTGGGGGATTTGTTGACGACGTGATATCTTACATTTCATGAACATAACAAGAAAAGTCACGTTTACTATTTGAGCAAAGCCGTCGATGCCATTGCTTTTGATAACGTGTTATACTGTGCTTTCAAAGACCAATTTTTCTGACCATTTCCAACTAAATCATGATTAAAAATGTGCAGCATAAACTATTGTCATTTTTCAGGCTAACAGGCAGGACTGCCATAAAACTCAATCCTTATGTTTCTGGTAATTGTTTTGTGTCTTGGAGTTTGTGTCTTGGGCTTTGAGTGCTCCCATTATTTACAAGAAAAACAGTAAACAGTGCAGGTTGCAGTGGTGGGCCCAGGAAATAGATTGCATAATAAAACATTTGCAGTGCTCTCAAGGGCTACTTTACAGCAAAAATGAACGATTTAACAAATAAAGGCCATAAGCATTGGACAAGAGTTGAACACGCTAGCTGCTGTTCACTTGTATAGGGGTCTAGAGTCGTCTTCTAAGCTCTTAGTTGAGACACACTTGATTTAGTCATCTCTTCTTCACATTTGCACTTGTTGCAGGCTCCAGCTGTGGCACTGCTCCTCTGTATCAAAGGTCACCACAGAGCCGGGATCCAGTCCAGCTGTTTACAAGTCACCCAGAGGACACACAAACTTTGTAAACAACTCAAGATGATGCTGGCAAGGTTTTGGCCACAATCTCTTATCAGCCAACAGAGAAGAACAAAGACACACCATGTGCATAAAATGGTAAACAGTTTTATTCTTTTTTGAACCATGCCACTGAACACTGATGCATACAGAGTTGTGCCTGAATCCACACAGAGGATAACACTTTCACACACTGTGTTACAAAGCTGTAATGAAGAGAGTTTACTGCACACATGGCAAGAAGAACAACCCTGATTGGACACCAGGTCGAGCTTTGATCTGGCCCTGAGGTAGACAGACATTGACAAAATCTAAACAATGCTAGTCACATCCTTGTAGAACACATCAAATAAAAGGACATCTGCATTATCACAACATAGAGAGATCAAAGAAAACCCCTTTTCACGCAAAGTGCTCTGTTTCTTTTGGTCCATTGGATTTCCATTAGTGCATGTTCATGTGGATACAGTGAAAGTGTATTTTCATGGCACTGAGTGTTGTTGGCTACTTAAAAGGCATAAAGATGCCCACAGACGCCAAGGTTTGTTTTACTCACTGGTTTCATTTTAAGATCTCAGTCTATTGTCACTTTAAAATAACTACATATTTGAAACAAGTGTGGACTTTTTTACATTGAAATTGCTTGTGACTTGCATCAGAGTATCAGCTACTATCACAGTTTGTTGCTTCCAGTTGCAATGTTCAGACGAGTGGATCTACATGGCAGTCTATCTGAATTAAGTAACAATAAACAAACACTCAGAAACATCTACCAATAGCACAGACCCATGTACTCAGCACATCAAGGCTCTATTTATAAAAGAGGCACGAGGGAGGGGTCGTAATAACACTTACAAAACACACAGTAAGATGTCTCTCAAATCATACCAAATGTAAACAAATAGCAAATTACTGTGATACAAAAATACAACAAGTTCAACTCTATAAGGCCAGTAAGGCTCACATAAGGGAATAACGTGACAGTTGTACAGTACAGCTACACTACAATTAACAATTACCTGCTCATGACACAATGTCAGATTTTTTCATATTGAAAAAAAATCATTTTCACATTTTCTTAACTTTTCATAGAAAATTCAGATTTTTGATTTTGTAAGACATCTATATGTACTATATAGGTAACAGTTAAAAAACTACACATAAAAGCCATTAGGCATTTTTACACATTGTTGACCATCAAAGTTTGAATGGTGGTAGTAAGAAAATTTATGTTTTGACAAAAAACTAATTTCAGTAGGTTTAAAATAAAATCAGAGGTAGAGCTTGCTCTACTATAAATCATCTTGAGATGCTGCCCGTGATACACACCAGCACATATTTGGTAAGAAACACATAGCAAACCAACTACATTGCAAGAAATTTAAAAGTGTGAGCTTGAACAAACACCCACTGCAAGATAGACAAGGCAGTTAAATATTTCAAGCTTATGAGGTCAAAACATGGCAGCCATTCAAGTAAAACATGCACAAAACCAACAACTCCAAAAATAAAACCAAAAGCAGAAAAATGAACTGGAGAATATGTTAACTCAAAGATGCTTTCATGGAATAAATGTGATCTGTGGATGATGCACAATCCTGAAAGTGATGAGAGCTCCTGCTACACACAGGCAGTGGCAGCCATGGTTATTTTCTAATAGTACAGATGGATTGTAGATTCAGTCCTGTGTGAACCAGGCCTATAGTAACACAACAACACACAGCAATATCTATCACATGATTATCACAGAGTTTTTGCTTATTTTGAAGAAATGTCTTAAATTTAACACGTAATTTCCTTTAGGCTTTAAACAGACAAAACTTCAGCTTCAGCTGTTTCAGTTGTCATCTACTGTTGTGGTTTATTTAGCCCAAGTTCTTTATACCTGACCCAGTCAGATAAAAAAAAAATCCACCTACATATACAGGTTACCACAACATTGTCATAAACATTGTCATTCAAAACAATGTTATTCTCTTGTAAACTATAATTCCCTGTTTTTCAGTCCTAAAAACTTTCTTAAAAATCATTGAACAGGGAGTGTGATTGTGTCAGTGTGATCAGTCCAAGTCCTGCTTAGACATAACAGACGTACAGGTAAGTCTTCTCTATCCTCCAGTCAGGGGGCACCTCCTCGGGGTTGTGGCCCTTCATGTGCTTCTGCATGGCGGCCAGGCTCGGGCAGAAGTCCTGGCAGATGGTGCACTGGTATGGAGATGCTCCATTGTGAGTGCGCAGGTGCTTGATCATCGCTGAATAGTCTCTTGAGCGTTGATGACATAACTTACACTCAAATGGCTTCTCCCCTGAAAAATAATAAAATTATTTTAAAAAATATATTTTCTTGAATATAAAGAATGTCCTCCATAATATCATACAATGCTTAAAATATGAATTAAAATATGACAAATATTTCAATAAAAGATGTAGAACAAGCGAGCTGGACCTGTGTGCACGCGGTAGTGCGTCTCCAGCTGGTGTTTGAGGCTGAACCTCTTGCCGCAGCCGTTGCACTCATAAGGCTTCTCTCCAGTGTGGATGCGCTTGTGGCCCCTCAGTGTGCCGTCATCTCTGAAGCAGCTCCCACAGAACTCACACTCAAAGGGGTGGTCTCCTGAAAGAGGCACAGACACACATATGCACCGGTCATATGTGGTCACGCCAATCTCTTTGCTCTGTCCTGATGTCGTCCATGAAACACTCCCCCTGGCTGTCAGCTAATAGCTGATACAAGTGCTCCAGGCCTCATGTGCTCTGTTCTATACTGTAGTTAATCTATTTCTCTCCTAGGCTGAGAGTTTGACTCATCTCCAATGACCTATGTGCCTCATTATCTCAGTGTCCACAGCAACAGCCAAGTCAGAGGATACATTGCTCTCCTCATTACAGGCCGATTCTCCCCGATCCCCCACCCCACTGTGGAGCAGATGACATTTACAAAATGTTACTTCCAAGCAGAAAGGCATACAAACAAGATACGCTGCCATGGCCAAAACTCCCTTCACTTCTGTCTCTTCACATCAATTATGTATTTCTCCTGTCTAGACATCAAGTCGTCCTGACAGCTGCGAGTGTTATTTAAGGTAAAAGAAGAAAGGGGGACATCTTGGCAGTAAATATCTCTGCGTGTCCCGCGGCACTAAGACTCACCCTCGGTAGAACACACAGACAAGTCATTTCCATTTGCTTTTCCTTCAATATTTATTTGGGTTTCCTCTATCATTTTGGGTGAACCACAGTAGAACTGACAGCCGTGAATTGCACAAGCCCAAAGGCTGTCTAAGAACCCAAAATATAAACAGGATGAAATTGCCCAAAATAATCACCGGTCATAATGGTACAGTGCTGTCATCAGAGAGGTGAGTCATCATCTTATAGAAAAAGGAAAATCAGGGTGAAGACTCTGCATATAAAACAGCTCAAATCTAAAGCTGATCATCTACAGAAACAACCCCATGTCTAAAAATAAAATATCATTGTCTTTGTGTGTCCCAAATGATTTTACCACTGTGTCTTTACAGACTGTTGTGTCAGAGGTCTTACCTGTGTGTGAGCGCAAGTGTCTTTTGAGTGTGGTGTGGCTGGGGAAGGGCCGCTCACAGTGGCTGCAGATGTAGCTGTGCATGCCTGTGTGGACCTCCATGTGCTGCTGCAGGGCCTTCTGAGTCTGGAAGCGCTTTGCACACAGCAGACAGAACACCGCCATGTCAGTCCCTGGAGAAAGCACAAGACAGTTATTTCAGTACAGGGCCTTAAGTGGGGAAACTGGGTCACTTCAACTTTGTGTGAGTCCTCTGAGGGAAAAGCTTCTTTCAAAGAGCAAGTGCCTGCACCTAAACTAACTCTCCTGAAAGCCCACAGGCACTTTCAACTCTTTACATGTTCTATTTTAAACCATCAAAGACATTGTTTTCTTTAAGAATTTCCCACACAATGCACAGCATGCCAATCACAGAATCAATGGCTCCTTCCTGGTGTGTTAGATGTGTAATTATTCTCTTCACTCCCCATCAGGAGTCGGCCTCAGCCTATGAAGTCCTCTGTCTGTGCGCTCAAAGAGCGGCAGATAGTGACTCCACCCTAAATGATGCCTACACCATGTGCTCTGTGCTGAATGTTAAGCAGTGATATCAAGCCATTAAAGGCAGGACTGCAGGAAAAAACACAATCCAGTTTAATCCTGTGTGTGACCTGGCATCTCTTTGGGGCTGCTTTCCTGTTGCACCGAGTGTGGAGAGGAATACAGATAGGCAGACGCTGGCATACTACTTCAAGTCAGAATGGCTATGTGAAGATCCATTGGCTGTCATGCTCTCAGTGCTTGAAATACAAGCTGTGTATGACAGCAGCCACATTCACAGTGTCATACACATGAATGCACATCATAGGAGTCTGACTTAACAAGTGGTTAACTAGTCGTGTTCATGGGAGTGAGACTAAAGCTCTAATGTGAGATTATGGGCTGCTTATTTCTCTGTCTGCTCAGGTTGCAGATCATTTACAATGCTAGCAGCTCCCATTGGTCCTGACTCAGATTCAATCAGACATCTCCAGCGGAGGATCATTAGTAAACAGAAGACTGTGCCAGCACTTCATTGGAATTCAAGTGGGGTTGCTGTGTCGCATTTAAAATGCAGTCTGATGAGGTCCACTAAATCAAATCATTTGTTACTGTTATTGAAGTGCCTTGAGGCAACTGGCAATTAAATTGGAATTAACGCGGGGAAAAGGATACAGCACACTCATACTAAGAGGGAAGAGTGTCAGACACTTGCTTTAGGTTCAATCAAGTTAACAGACAAGCCTTTTCAAAGAAGAAAGGAAATGTAATCACGTACATTCACATCATGTATTGTATTAAACCACATTACAATTTGTAAAATGTGTGTTTTTTTTTTGCATTCATGTTTAAAAGAAGAATTGTGCGTAAATGAACATTTCTGGAGCTTTTCAACCTGTGCTCTTTTCTAAAATTAGCATTGTTCAACACTAATACAACTGATGATCCGTAATCATTAACAGGAAGAAGACAAGATGAAAGACATTCCCTGATCTTAACAGTCCTGCAGGGAGGCGATCCGCTGGACTGAACTGCACCTGTTCAGGGCTTTAGCCTGTGGACTTTTGCACAAAGGGACACAATGAAGTTCAGGCCCTCATTGACCAAACCCATTAGTCATAGGTTCCTTGTGTAGCTCCTACAATCCCTGTCTTTATGTTGTTGCCTAATGACCACGGCTTTCTCTCACCCACGGATCACAATATTTTAGTGAAAGACAAAAGCCCTCCCCCCACCATTCACACAGCCTCTGCTCGCACACCCACCTCTCTTCTGCTGACCATATAGGAAATCCTTTCATTCGTGAAACAGCATTACCTTCTGCCTTAGTCATGCTTAACTCAGACTGCAGAATCATCATGGATCTAAAAATACCACACATTTAACACATGTCTAAACTCAACAGGTTTTCCTGCTTTTCATGCACTGTTATAGATGCGGATCTATTCCTAATAACACTGCAATACATTTAGAGGTCAGCAGGGGGAGTGCCTCTGCTTCAACATGCCCATTGGTGAGCTGAAAGCAGAGCTTTGGATAGACTGAATAACACATCCTTTCCTTTAGATACTTCAAAGTTATTTAATTCATTTGCAGAATTAAAAAAAAAAGAACCATTATTTATATATAGAATACATAATGCATGAGCTTTCAAGTCTGCTCTCCTGCTTTAAACAAGGAGCTGTCTATTCTAAAAGTTAAGTTTACAATAGAGTGGAGGTAAAAGTGTCGAGACTCCCAGACACTCCTTCATCTATATGGCGTTTTTTTCTGTCACCGAGAATCCTCCAACATGAGCAGAAACACTGACAAATATTCTGTCACCAAACCTCACTCTACATCTCAGGCTGACACATGGTGACAAAAGCTCACAAGTTGCTTCATTTTCTTTCTGCACAACCTTCACTGGAAATAAAAATAACAAAAAATAAAGTTAAGTCTAAACATAAAACTCGCAAGACAATGAAATGTTTGTGGTGGCATGTATTTTGTCTTGCTGTTCAATGGTGTGATCCTTAGAGACAAAAAGCATTCCCGGTTTTCGTCTTTCCAGTAAGCTCCAGTAATAAGTGCGGTGGAACTTCTTTATGAGAGAATAAGCCTTAAAGTTGGCCATCGCTGCCCCCTGCTTTCTCACCCTTAACCAGACAATGGGCCTGGGATTTAGGTTTAAGGCACTGGGTGACCCCTGACCTTTGGCCCTCAATGGGGTAAATACCATGTAATCAATGGTATTCCTGAATGGCCAGAGAGTTGACTGTGCATTGTGTCTGTGGGAAGAGGGCTGAATAGTGGGAATTTGCCAAGTCAAAACAAAAATGTACATTTCTTACATTATTGGGCTGCTTACTTAATAGGCATTTAAATTAAGTTGGGTAATTGAGGGCGATTGGAGGTTGTTATGCCATCCACAGTGACACTATGTGTATACTCATGTGATTTAACATGGTCTGCTTTCATACATCTGCCACTTACTCAGTCCAACTGAGGTGGGAGCCCGCCAGGCTCTCACGCTGCCTAAGAAACAAAACCATGTGTCTAGGCAACCAGATAGGATCATGATCCTTGTTGGGGTGAAGTGTTCAAGCTAATCCCTTCATTCACAAATAAGCACAGCCTGTTTCTTTTCAAGCAGCACACAAAAGTTTTCCCACCCTGAGAATCTGGAAGTAAACTCACTGCAAATTGAACAAGACCACTGACAACCTCTATAAATCTTGTGTGTTAATCTAAAATTTGGAGTAAGCTTCATAAGTACAGCAGGTTAAAGTGGCTTTTTACTTAAACTTCAATAGATGCAAATTATGTTACAGAATTTTTAATAACTAATAAACATGTATCGTGTATTTATCTGGCAGTGTCACTGCATTATTGATAATCATAATGAATAAGTGAAATCTATCAAGACTCCATATGTGTCGTGTAAGTGCAGAACTCTGTGACTGCCAGAATAATATCATATCCTCATGTTAAACAGTCACAGAAGCTGCATCATTAGGTCCCGACCTCACATGACCCTGTGCTTTCATGCTACTGTATTCAGGCTGCTACAGTACCTTAAATAACCCCAGGCCATCAGTGTGCACTGCTAATCTACCCGAGTGAGGAACAACCATCTCAATAATTAATACAACAAGAGATACGTTGCTTGTGTTTAACCACCATTCCATGGACCAGTTCATTGAGGTCACACAATGCAACAGTGTTTTAGCCCCTGCTTCAGTTCCTGGAATGTTACAGTTTCCCTAATTTTGTCTTTACTTCAAAGTTCCTTCACAGTGCTAATTAAGACGAAGAGAACTATCAACAAGGTTAATTTGGTTTAATTATTACAAGTTACAGGTGACCATTTATAGTTGTGCTATGATGGCTGCCACACAATTAGGAAGGCTCAGTTTTAAAGGTAGGCTGTTATTCAGTGGGCCACAGGACCGTTTAATTAGGAATCGGACAGAAGGTAATATTATTCACTTGGCAAAGCAACTGGTAATTTGTGGAAACAGTGCAGTTGCTGTGCGTACATAAATGCAGCACTCTTTTGGCCTTTGCCTTAAAGGCTAGGTGGCAAAATAGTTAGCTAAAGCATATAGTCCATTTCAGTGGCTGCTGTAGATAAGTGTGTGCCATGAGCTCTCTCAAATTGAAAGCAAATGCCCCAAAGTCTTGACTTCTCTGATGAAACAAACTCCTTTGTTGTGAGCGCAGTTCGGAGACAGATCCATTCTTTTATTTTGGGCACTGACAAGTAGGTCAGAGGAGACTATGACAAGGCTGTGGTGAGGAGTAAACAGGAGCACATGATGTTTTTCTCTCAGTCCTGGCATCCAACACCAGCAGCCATCCTGCTACCCTAAGGAAGTCCTCACAGCCCCTGCCCCCACTACTGCCCCCTCCCTTTGATCTCTCTAAACCAACCAAAGGCCATTCACCTCTGACATATCAAAATGATTAGAGACTTTCACTGTAAACGAGTCCCACAGCCAGTGTTACCCAACTGCTCCACACCACGTCTCCCATATAGTATTATGTTTCTGCCAAAGGATCTGAAGGGGAAACATGTAACTCAAGTGTTAATGTGCCTGGAGGAAGCTGATTTGGCTTGCATGACACCATACCAAAACCATTTTACTCTACATAACAGTTTGACAATTAAGCTCAATGCGTATGCAGCTAACTGTATAGGGCATGGGCACAGACGTATAGCAAACTGACATCATGACAAAATAGGGGAGTATTGCCTGGATCTACAGCTGTGGACCTAATGCCAACCTGAAACTGAGCTGGGGATGTTTACAACCTCGGGAGATGAGGGTAGAAACTTCTGGGCGTCGTTAACACCCCTCCATGTCCACATGCATTAACTATTCATTCTGTGTGTGCCACCCGGAGTTACAGTTACATGCCAATGCGCCTGAGAGCCTGATCGCCTTTCTCTGACAGTAGCAGAAAAGGTGTGGGCCCTGGCAGCTTTAATGTACAACAATATCCTGACATTACAGAGCAAGTTGAACATGTTTTAAACCTATAAAGAGTGCATACCAAAAAAAGGATGTGTTTTTTACCAAAATAACAGCCTTGGGTTGTGTGCTTGAGGACTTAACATTTGTAGAAAAAAGGTCAGTATAACTGTGTTTGATTATTGTTTTATTGTTTTTGATACAGGTGCTGATAGACACTTTCTCTCCAATTAAAAAATGTTAAATTTGTTGTATGGTGACCTGGCAGGGGTGTGTGTTCCTTTAAAACTGTGACGTTGGTGTTGTGGCAAAGTGGCATTCAGTGGCTGTGGATGCCGAGAGATATTAGTGGGTGACATGTGAGAGGGCCTCCCACCTCTGTGTTGATAAATTATGGAGCATCATAACAGGAACAGTTTAACCCAGCCAGCATGACAAACACATTTGGAGCCATAATCACAGGACTCTTTACAGTGCAGTTCGGTACTGGCTCTGTCCAGGTTAAGAATAATATGAAAAGTGCTTTATGAAATACCTGTGTGCGTTTGTCGATGAGCTTCCAGGGCATCTTCAGAAGAGAATGTGGCCGCGCACTGATCACAAACTAGCGCTTCGGCAGGAGCTGTGGGGAAGTAAGAAATGTTTTAGACATACTTTAGAAATTGGAGTCATTTAGCATTAAAGTTAAGCAAAAGGCCAGAAGGAAAGAACAAAGGAGCCCTAATTCAGAAGTGACCAAAAGAGTGGCTTTACGCACTTGTGGCTTTCAGGTGTTAACCAAGGAAGTTACTGCGCACAGTTCAATGGAGGAAAGTGCCATAAAAACACAACTCAGGGCAAACAAAGGCAGCAGACAAGCGGCACCGGCCTTGCTTTTTTAGGGAAACGAAGTACACTGAACACATTTATTTACAGGCCTGTTATCAGGCGCACAGCAGCAGTAGGCTCCAGAACAAGCTCCACTTCTATCTATGGTTCTATGGTCCTATGCCTTGTGTTCAGTCTATGGTCCTGTCTGCAGACTGAGCCTGCAGCGCACTCTTCATCAGAAATACGGAGTCAAATCCCACTGCGTCCAGTGGACCGGCACCTGGTGGCTCACCTCTGGAATGCCCTTGTCTATTCTGATGAAGACTTTAGTGTGCGCTGCTCCTCACACCTGAGCACACACACAGCTGTGGGGATGTGGGCTGGCTCTCACAGAGATGTAAATCGGTTGCAGATCCATACTGGCCCAGGGCTCATTCACTGATCTATTTTCTGCTCAGCTGGCTTTAAATGAAGTTAAAATGACTCATTAAAACACCCACAAGCTTTGGGAACTCTGAGCGCTCCAGCCTAAATGTGGTCCTCTTTCAACTCTTGCGCTGTACACAGACAGTGTGCCACTGTTCCCAGTTCTGCACAAATAATAAAAAGCCCCAATCTGTTCATTTTTAAAAACAACCATTTCTGAAAACAAACAGTTACTGTTTGGAGCGTGCGTTTTGTTACACAGTCAAAAATAAAACTTGGTGGCAAATAGTTTGATATAGTAATAAAAATACAAGTGTGTAGATGCTGATGCTGTGTGGCGCTGTCCAGTGTGGTATGTTGTGCTGTGTGTGATTCTGTGATAAAGGAAGAAGAGAACATAGTGCATTGTCTTGTGCAGTCAAAGGCACGGAGTGTGCTCTCATCCATAAACCATCAAACTGTCTCCAGACGCGGCTGCAATCGTCCTCCATCAAAACACTTTGTCTGGCATACCAAAATAAGAGCCAGCATCGAGCTGAATACCAAATCAGCCCATTAGAGCGGTGGAGCACTCGCTCCTTAGCAACCAGCGGGATCTAAGGCTGCTATACCAAAATACACAGCACCAAAGAAATGAGATACACATCTTTCTTTGTAGTATTAAGGGGTGACATATCAGAATTGTGACTTTATGCAAAGAAATCAAACAAGGTTAAAGGTGCTGCTGTTACATGTCAGAGGCGATTGAAGAGTTGAGCGTGATGTTGAGGTGTGAGAGGAAAGGCTAGAAGTGTGGTTAGGGTTACGGAGGATACTGAAGCGGGGCCGGCTCAGGTGAAGCGCTTTAAGCTCAGTTTAAAGAAACAGACTTTCTTTTATCTGTCAGCAGTATGTCATTCCCAAACACTTGTCAGAAGAGGAGACAGGACAGGTACCTGGGCCTTGTCTGTACATATTCCTACTGTGGATTTAATTTTTAGGCCCACCCCCCCTTGCTCCTCAGTCTTTATTTTGGAGCTGGGAGAGCAGTCAGGTCTGATTAAGTCTGCATTTGGGTACAGTGTGTTCCTGGACACACATCTGCGAGCGAGCCATCACACACGCTTCGGAACACTGGCAGAACACCCAGGCCTGCCGGCAGCTCATGATGTCATCACTCAGAAGGGGCCGGGCTGGCCTGCTGCCAAAGTCTCCAAAAAAACACTGGAACGATTCAAGCAAGAGGCTGCAGTGGGAGGCAGGAGGGAGGAGAGGTGCACAGGCCTAAGCATGAACAGAAAGCATGATCCAAGGATTCGGAGCAGCACTAACTGGGAGTGTGTCTGCTGGGGAGGGGCGAGTGGTATGGAACAGGTGCATCTGAAAGGAGGCACTATTGAGAGACTTAATAAGCAGAGGATTGTGTGAGGAGTGTGACTTTGTACCTGTATGAGACAACATGTGCATCCTGAGCCTCATGCTGTCCTGAAAGTGTTTACCGCAGAACTCACAGCCGTGGCCCTTCTCCTCAGAGTGCAGCCTCCTGTGGACAGACAAACACCAAAGTGAGAGTGTTATCAGAAACACAACTGGAATGATAAAAAGTCTGGGTGCTTTTCATCTGTCAGGTCTCCAAAATCCACAAGCGTCATTGTCCTCGTAACAAGAGGAGCATGTTTTAATTCAGGCAAGAATCCCTCACTGAATGCAGCATCATTAGTATAAGAGGCCCATGGAGTTGTGAATCACAACGCATGAATGCTAAAAGAACACAGACAATAGGATATCTGGCTAATTTCAGAGTGCCGACAAACGTGTGCCTCCACCCGCCTGTGCTGCAAGACAGTACACACACACCACACACTAATGCATGCGAAATTACATCTGAGCTAAACACGGAGTGTGCGCATATACACTTCCCTTGTAACTGCAATGAAAAGAAGATGATTCGCTAAAGCTCCGCCAGCAAAGCTATCATATCACACACATCCAAGCATGCTAGGCAGCTGTACTGTTATCCTTGGATCACCCCACTAACAGACAAACAAATGACCTAAAAACTGATGTGGCCAAAATAGTACAGGGAGTTTATTTTGCATAAGTGAAACTACTAACCAGCATCAGGACAATAAAAACAACGGGGGATGCAACTAGCTTCAAAATATGACAAAAAAAGTTCCAATATACAAATTGCCTGCCACAATTGGCTTATTCATTAAACTGTATGTTAAATTTGATTCTCACTCAACAACAAATTCTTTTTCTATGCGGAATGGTGTGTCCTCAAACAACTCTCAAATGTCAGCATGCAGACCAGGTGAATGCTCAGTGACCTGGTTCCACACACCAACTTCCTGACATCCTGAAGCAGAGGCACCAGGGGGCTGCTTGGACCCGCGGACATGGCGCGTGTGTGCGTGAGTGAGTAAGAGCCACGCGCAGTAAATACCTCACAGGACGGGTGCTGGTGTGGCTGAGCACTTGAGCCATAGCTCCAGGGAGAGCTGGTGTCAGTCAAACCCTACAGGGGGCACTACAGGCTGCAGCACTGGACTAATGATGGGTTAGCTGCACATAAGGATCCACCACTCAAAGGCTGTTTTGTTTGTAATGATTAGTGATGAGTAAAACGCCGCCAAGCCATCGCAATTATTACCATCTAAAATCAGGATAATTAGAGCTGTCATTGAGCTAGTCTGTGTGCTTTGCTAAGTTTTTGTGTACAATGACAAAATATCATCTGTCACATTCATAAATAAAAGAGAAATAAACAAAACAACACAGCGGGTTTGGAGGCAGAAGTTATCCATCATCAAGCCCGAGCGTCCAGCCGGTCCCTGCTGAGAGCCTTCTCTTGCCTGATGCAAAGGAATGCATATCAAATAGCCTGAGAGACAGCCTGTTGTGTGAGGCACGCTTCTGCACAAATAATCAAACAGAATTTAAAAAGTACGCCTTTGTATAAAATAATGTTATTTGACGCCAAAGCTCTTTATACCAAATCTCTCACAAAGACCCAAGTCTTACTCGCCGATGCGTCTTTTGAAGAAAGACATGAGTGCAGGTGTCCCTGAGAATACATTTACATATTTACCACAACAGCTATGTTTCTTACTCTTGATTGTTTTTGTTTTTTTTGCCATCCCCTCCCATTTTATAAATCTAAAAAAAATAGTATTATGATTTTATTTATATATTTTATTTTATTATAAAACGATTGCATGAAAGGCACCAAACAACATGCACTATTTTTAATGTTATATATAAACTTTAATAATAATAATAAATGGCACTCATGTGTTTGTATGAGTTACCTGTGCTGCTCCATGGCCTGACGGCTGTGCAGCTGTAGCCCACATTCACCACAGCACTGGCCCTGGCTCTGGCCCTCCTGCCTCATTCCTGCTGCAAACTGGCCCAGTCGGTTCAGCAGTTCTCTGTGGAGCAGACCCTGGTGTAACAGGCCACCATAGGCCCTAGGATCCAGTGAGACACCCAAGGGTGGGGCCATTGATACTGGGATCATCCCATCTCCTGTGTGGTTGCCAGTCATTGAGTAAATAGAGGTCATATGTTTCTCTCCTATCCCAGGGAAAGAGTCCAGAGCATTGGCCACTGCTCCTCCATGCTCGGGGCTGGAGTGCAGCTCTCGAGCACTGGTGATGACGCTGCTTCTCAGGGGGGTCCCGGGCCCCTCATCATGAGGCTGCTCTGAGACACCGCTCCCCTGGTCCGGGCTGGAGGGCCGGCCTTGGCCCACCTCAGGCTCATCCACCTGCATGCTCTCACACTTGATGCTGTCAGGATCCATAGAGGTCACCTGGCACAGCTCTGAAGGCGACTCATGGGTGCTCTTGAGCGCCCCCTCCTGGAGTTGTTTTGGGCTCAGTGGTGTGTTGTTTTGCTCCATGTGACTGGGACTTCTGTCGGACATGTGGTACAGGGCCAGCTGGTGCAGGACAGAGGGGGTGGTGCGTGCAGGCCCATCTTGTATGGAATGCTTCTTTGACATTAGCATTTGTCTCCAGTGGCGAGCGCGTGGCTCGCTGTGGTCTGTGGGGCTGTGGTTTTTCAGGGCTACATCATGGCTCTCCTCATGCTGAATGGTCTCCAGCACCTTGAGGCATTGCTCCTCCAGATACTCTATCTCCAGAATCTCTGCAGCGTACAGCAGGTCATCCAGGTCCTCAGCAGTGGCCTGCAGAGAGGCGGTGTAAGCGTACTCCAGGATCTGCTGGAAGGTCTTGGGGGACAGGAAGTCCAGGGCATATCGCAGACTGCTGCGATGGAACAGGATCTCAAACATCTTGCTGGTGCAGGCCAGGACTGTGCGATGTGCTGGGAACTCCTGGCCATCCACTGTGATGATGACATCGCATAGGGTGCCAGTGAGACGCATTTGATTGGCCCGGTGCAGCAAAGTGCTGGAGTGAGAAGGATTGTGGAGCTGGAGCACACCCATGTTTGTAAGAGCCTTTTCCTCTCGGAGCCCAGCCCGAGCCACGCATCAGGTGCTGTCCCGCCTGGTTCTGTGGGCCTCAGCTGTCTGTGGTCTGTGGTTTGTGCACGATCACAGGATCATTAGCACCTGTCTCAGTTACATTGTGACACAAAGCACATTTAATTACACACAGCTCAACACATTAAAAGTATACATTTATATTTCTTTGTTAGTTTTCCAATAATGATATTTTAAACAACAGTCTAAGCATTTGAAGACAGCTCTAGTAACCTATTCCACTCCCTATATGTGTTTTCCTATGTATTTTAATTAAAGAGAGGATAGGAGGCAGGGGCTGCATGGTCGATAAGCGCAGACTAGAGCAACAGTTTCCACTAGAGGTGATTATATTCGGAGGTCTCGTTGCGCGCGGTCACGTCGCTGTAATAACGTCTGCATACTGAGAGGTGACGCTTCAATTTATCAAGCGCCTCACACATCTCCGCACTCAACAGGTAGGCCCACTATTAACAGCCGCCCTCGAGGCTCATTAGTTCATTTAGGCTGCACGTCTTCGTGATTAGACGTGTTAAAGACAATTAAATCGCTCCGCTAAAAATCCCTAAATAAGTTATCAAAGTATTTAATTGATGAGCGTGTGATAATGGATGGGGGTAGAGTAGCGGGGACGGGTCTGTTAGAGGGATTTGTGTGATTATAATAGCTGTAGCCTATCCAAAACCCCAGTGTCTATGAGTCTAGCGGCGACCGACTGATGAGGGTGAAGCCCCAACTCCCAGTCTCCCCATCCGCGCGCATCAGGTGCACATAAAATAAGCGCGTAGAAAATCCGAATACTTCAGATTAACCTTCAGCACACGCTCATGCAGTCCCTTGTCTGCCCGGGCTATGACAAACCGCCTGTTGTCTGCAAGGAGACATTTCCAAAATGCATGCATTCCTCTCTAATTTTAGACATTTAGTTTCAGATCAGTCTTGTCAGTTTCTTTTTCCATGCTTTAAGGTATAAAATCACTCAGTCAGTATTTAAGAAAGTATAATACCTTTTCAAATAAACAGACAAGCACTGAAAAGTCATTCTAGTTCACGCACCGGAATGACCCGAGTTAAATTGTTAGTTGCCTACATGAACAATATAGTGTAATAAAAGTGCGCAGTGACAGTTGTTCCTACCTCCACGTCCTCTCACCCTCCGCTGATTATCCAGGCAACATCATGCTTACACATTTCACAGTACGCGCTCCAAACTCACTCCTGCCTCAAGTAAGCAAATCATGAGCCAGCCGCCACTGTCAAGCCCCACAGGGAAGGGCCCACATCCGGAGACCAATTTCAAAATAAAGCGCGCACCAGAGTCCACTTTCTACACTCCAGTGACTGTGAGGCGTGGGGGAAAAGCACAATATCGCACGAATGTTCAAGTTATAAAGGTCTAGTCAATATAGGCTTTTAATATAGGCTTGCTTTTCTTTTTCTTTTTTGCTTTGTAGAACTTGCACTCGCATTTTACCTTATCTAAAAACTATACTATACTATACTAAATATAAAACAAAAAACAAAAAACGCATTTCTCACCTTCCACGGTGGTTGGTCTCTCTCACCCTCATCAGCTCGGGTCCTCTACCAGAGGCCTGGGAGCTTGAGAGTTCTGCGCAGTATCTTTGCTGTTCCCAGTACTGCACTTTTCTGGACTGAGATGTCTGTTGTCCTTCCTGGGATCTGCTGCAACCACTCATCCAGTTTGGGGGTCACGGCCCCGAGTGCTCCGATCACCACAGACACCACCGATGCTTTCACCTTCCAGGCCCTCTCCAGCTCTTCCTTGAGCCCCTGGTATTTCTCTAGTTTCTCGTGTTCCTTTTTCCTGACATTGCCATCGCTCGGTATTGCAATGTCCACCACCACAGAAATATATGTAAACAGTAAATGTGAAAATGTTTAGTTGGTTTATCTGGGGAAGTATTCAATTTGTAACTGTTTAGATGTCTAATTTAGTATAATAATATTATATAAGATTACATTATAATAAAATGTCCTATTTTTTCCCCTTTTTCCATGCTTGCTGTAACAACACATAACAATTGTAAACTACCCTACTACTGCATAAAACTCACAACTGAAATAATGATTGAATTGTTGTTGTTATTATTATTATTATTATTATTATTTTTTTTTTTATTATTATTATTATTATTATTATTATTATTATTATTATGTTCACTACTACTAGCAACAATTGAACCACTACCCCAGTGTGCACTGAGGGGGGGTACATATTTCTTGTTACGTCACAAGAGTGCAAATATGTTTTAGGCCGAAAAGCTGTAAAGCCGTCTCTTTTATAGTGAAAGGGCTCTTCCGTCATTACCTGAGTTATGACGGCAGTTTGCCGCCGTCTTGACCGGCTGCAAATCATGAGCGGCCGACGTCAGGGCTGTGAGTGATCGCCCTCTGCTCCTCTTCGCTCCTGCTGCAATCAGAGACATCTGCAGGGCATCTGAAGACTGACAGGCCACCGGGTTAGCCACTTTCTATTCAAAAGGGCAAACACAAGTGCCGGAGCGGAGCCGGCTACAGGAGTTGTATTTAGGCGAAGTGAAAAGTGAACTGAGGTAAAGCGGGGCCTTTTAGTCGCATGTCTGAAACAGGATGCTTCGTCAGGTCACCGCGGTCTTCTGTGGTCACGGACTCTGTTGACACAGCACCCGTTTGCGGCTCATGTCACATTAGCTGAAGGCATGCCTCTGCTGAAAATAGCTTACTCCAGTACCCCACTCAGTATTTTGACATCCAAGCCGGGAAGAGTTAACTTGACTCATACCCAAACACGCATAATATAACCACGTGCTTGTTTGCCCCGGTGCAATCTGAACAAGTGTCCCGAAGTATGTACTGCCCAAAAATAACCTGATTGCACTGTAACCTTTCTGTTAATAGTCCAGTGCGCCCATGACATGGCGAAAACAAGACGCAACAATCAGAGGGCGACGACTACCATCTACTGGATAAAGCATGGCACTACATGCGCTGTCATAGGTTAGAAATGAAGAAAATGCGCCAAACGCTTTTAGAATTAGCCTTTTTTTATTTTGAAGATGGGTTAGCACCCAGACTGTACAGAACAGATATAAGATTAAATAAAATATGTTCGAAGTTGAGACAGACAAGGAATGTTGAGAAAATGTGGAAGATTTCTATGATGAGCTCCATTAGGCCTATGTCCATTCTTTTTGTTAAGACGCAATAAAAATGCTGTACATTTATTCATCTGGTCAAAGCTAATTTTAAAATAATAATTTAAATAAAACAAAATAAATAAAAAGGGGATTTTTGTACAAAAGTAAATGGCCCAATATAGAACATTTGAGGAAAATTGACTCGTTAATACTATTTGTCTATGGGATGAATCTGCCCAAACAAGGACATATATTTTAAGCACAGTTTTTTATAAAAAGATTGAATCATGCCACGGTACACCTTCTTTCACTACAGCTGCAAGTTGTAGTGCTGTGACAGACATTATACACCACACCATGTTAGTTCATTTATTACATTTCATTCAGAATACTAAAAAGAATAGGCTAAACCTGTCACAACAACGCTATGCAGATTATTAAAACTGAGGACAAGACTGTCTATTGACACACAGGCGCAGTGCACAAGCTTGCAGGCAGGAATGGAAACAAAACTGTTCTTTTGTACAAGATACAATTTTCACAACTAAAAAAGACCAACTTTTGATTTAATCTAGGGTTACAGAATTAGTAGCACTTGAAGCTTTCCCAAGGCCATACCAAAAGAGTAAAGTCAGTTTCACCAATGTGTTTGTGAGGGTATTTCGTTACCTTTTTATGCTGTTTTTATTTAGATAACTGAAATGTTAAAAAAGCATCAAAACTAGCTTGATGCTAAATATATTATTTTTAATTTACCATAGAAATATGGCCTACTATTTCCATCTAAACTTTTATATAATTATTTTATTGATCAGATATGGTATAATCCACACACCTACAGCATTCCTGTAAAAGACAAGCTGTAACACCAACCACTGTAAACAAAATAGTACAACCTTATAGGTCAGACATGCAGAACAAGCTCCAAAAACACTAACTCACAATTCAAACAAAAAAGCAACAATGTACATCTGAACAGGAGAACATGAACATAAGAAAAATAATCTCTATTTATATATATATATATATTTATATAGTATATATATAGTCCTTTTTTACATCTTTTAATAACAATTCAATTGTTGTGCACAACGGCAGTTTAAACCATAACCACATAAAAAAAACTGTTATTAGTGTATTTGATATTTTATCAGGCAGATATTATAAGATAGTTACCATTTATCCTGTGCGAGTAAATAAAATAATATAAAAATAAAATAAATCTCTTATGATCTAAACTTCCAGGGTGTAGTAAACATGTCATGTGACCCATAAGGAGCACATTGAGGTGCACTCAAACAAGAATTGTGATTTTGTAAAATGAAGTTAAGGGCACTGGAAATCAAAACTTTGAAAGTTTTGAAATGTCCGTGTGGAAAATGGTCATGTCCCATCATGCTTTGCTCTCAGTCTGTATGATACTGTTGTGTCCTGTAGAGATCTCTGCCAGGGCATTTGTTAACTCAGCCTCCTCCAGTTTGCCTGTTTCATCTGAGAAAAAGTGCCTGAAAGGGTGAAAGAAGCATGTTCAATCATTATAGAGCTGAATTACTTCAAGAACAACACTTGAAACACAATTAACATTAGTTGCTAACATTTTAGCCATGTATCCATATGACATTTTCACCCAATATGTAAGAAGACGCCTTATATACTTGGAAATCTTATTACATATTTCTTCACCACCTTGACAGTAGGGAAAATAGACAATAAACTCATCATAGGGAAAAATAGGAATTGCTGTTTTTTTTATAATGTAACTAACAAGCCTCTAGAGCATGTGATATTAACTTGAGTGTAGGTCCATTGTAAAAGCAAAGGTCGTAGCTATGTTTAATTTGATTACTGATCATTATACTGCTTATTATTATGTATGAATTAACTATAATACATGATCAACAACAAAGAAAAAAAAAATTCAGAAAAAGTGACAGTGAAAATAAACTAATGCACTGGTGACACTTTTGATCACAAGGCCTGGCTTATTAAGTGATTAAAAAAAGTGATTAAAAGTTGTTCCTATTTAAAAAGGCTAATTATAGAGATTTAAATACATAACTACTTATGAATTTAGAGGGAAAACCTGTTCTAGAGGGTCTAGTAAACCGCCCCCAAATGGACAATGACACACACAAGCATAAAACAGAAAAATCAAGACATCATTTTTCATTCACAGCACAACATTGAACTAAATATACTAATAATACTGTCATTGCCGAATCAACCATTACTTTAGATAGTGCGTGGTCAATGGCAGGATGCGGTGGTGAATGAATGGGCATACACACGCACACTCACACACAAACACACACACAGATAAACCTCTAGAGGGAGCCGTACTCATCGCTGACAGGAGGAGGAGCGGTCTTGGCCAGAGTCTCTGATGAGGGGTCTGCTCCATCTCCATTGGGCATAGCGGGATCAGAGGGCGGGCTGTCTAGGCTAATCAGGTCAGCAGGGGGTGATAACGGCCTCTCTGTCCTGTCCCTGAACTCTAACTCTATGTCAGGACTCTCCAAGCCAGTGAGGTACGGGCTGGGTGCTTCGGGTGTTAGAAAATCATATGTGTTGGGATGCATCGCAAAGAGGTTGTTTGAGGTGCTGAGGTTGGAATTAGCAGAGTTCCCAGTAGGGACATCCGCGACTAGGGGGGCAGTGTCTTCAGTATCCACGCTGGGGTCGCCACGATTGACTGAAGGAGCATTTTTGGTGATGTTATAGTCATCCATTTGGTCAGACGGTTTATAATTATTAAAGCTACTCTCTGGGGCAGTGCTGTGTGCATTTTGCAGTGTGGCAGGATAGGTGGCAGTGTTAAATGTGGTGAGTGCATCTAAGGCTACTGGGTCTGCTGGTTCAGCCTTCTGGGATGCTGGTGGACTGGGGGCAGGTTTCCTTAGAGTGGGAGAGGCAGAGGGGGAGGAGGCAGCGAGCGGGGAGACAGGGGGGCTATTTCTCGCATGCTGTGCCGCCATAAGTTTGGGAGAGAAGCGTCGCTTTGGTGGTATTGGCGTGACAGATTTAGGATCTTTAGTCCGATCCGGAGTAGATGGAGGAGTGTTCAGTTTAGGCTGCTCCTCAGGGATGAGACTGTCTTTCTGATCCAAAACTAATGGGCTCGGTCTATCTGCTTTCTCGGGCTTTACGGGTGGCTCTATTTTTTCCGCGTCGTAAGTAGAAGAGTTGACAGGTGTCGGCGGGGCAGTGTTGGACTCGGCACTTGGGGTTGCCGCTGTGACGGGGGCGTGTGCGGGCTCGTTGGCAGGAGTGGACAGACTACAGGTGAGGGTGGTGGTCTCGCTAGAGGGGCTGTCCTGGGCAGGGTCGAGAGTTGCTGTGGCTGAGGAGAGCGTGTCCAGTGCCAGAGCAGCAGTGTAAGCCGCCAGCCTGAGAGCAGGGAGAGAACAGAGACACACAGACTAGACACCAGGGTGACTGTGACGGAGGAAGGTGGCTCGGACCAGCATGCACGGGTTTAGTTACAACACCACACGAGTATAGACAAAGCAACTGAAAGAAGCACATATTAGGCCAATTAACTGAAATAAAAAGGCATCATGCTGTGAGTGGACCATAAAGGATACACCCCATACACACAACATGGAGTACACGGACTAGAAAACTAATACTAGAAAGAGGCTACCAAGAGCTGGTTAAACAGTACCAGTGACAATATTCAAATGCACTTTTCCATATAGTCTGCATGAATAATGGCTTTCTGTGGTTGTCAAATGACTTCATGAGTTGACCACACTGTAAATGCTGAAAATTCACTGTCTTTAACTGGTATTGCTTCAACCTTTAGATCAGAACATTCTCCGATGACTGGAGAAAAAAAACATAAAGTGCGATAATCCCTTTGAATGGGAGTAAATACAAAAAGCAACACAGTTCAGTGGACTCCACTCAAGAATGACCCGGACTTTTCACAGTGCGCATTAATGGAGGCCAAATCAGCCGGTCTGTTAAAGAGAATGATTCTTTGAAGTGGAGTGCATTGTACACAGCTCAAAAGAAGAGTTAAAGGGCCGCGCGCCGCAGGTCAGCTGCACTTACTCTGGGTCTGTGAGGGGTGTGGTCTCGCTGGGCTCTGTGGGGCCTGCTGCGTTGTGATTGGCCGTGCATTCGTCCTCAGTTCGAACTTCAACAATTGGCTCTTTAGACTCATCTTTTCTGTTGTAGGGCACATCATATATTTTAATAAGAGTAACAACATAGAAGGGCCTTTATACATACATATATATATATATATATATAGATATATATATATATATATATATATATATATATATATATATATATATATATATATATATATATATATATATATATATATATATATGAAGAGAGAGAGAGAGGATAGATTTTTCTGTGTCTATCTGCAGATTGCAAGATCGATGTTTGTGTCTGGCTAACTGTGGCTGCATTTCACTGAAAGCAGTACCATAAAACGTAGACAAATCAATACATAATTCTACTACCCACACAATTTGATTTAAGTCAGCCATTTCTGTCAGTCTGCATCTATAGTCTACCCTACTACCTTACGCTTCTTGCTTTTTGTATTGATCTATATGGTACAAATCTCATTTCTCTGTTAAATGCAATTGCTTCTAAAATGCATTTTAACACAACTTACATGAATGCAGCCTTGCCCTCCTCCAGGTTGTGTCCTTTAGTGCCAGTGCCTGACTTCCCACAAAGGCACATAATTAAGCCACACTTGTTGACAAAGTAACAGGTGACATCCACAACCAGCAGGAGCAGTATAAATACTACAACTATGATGCCCGCCCAGAGAATAGTGTTCATATTGAGCACTGTCTCCTCGCCCAGATCTGCAGCACAAACAAGAGGAGGTTTTACTCATCAACAATGAAGACACAAAAATACTACCTACAGTTTATCATGAAAATAAAGTACTCACCTTTGTGCATCTGATGTTTCTTTAACTAGTACTGATGTGCTAAGTTAGTCTATGTTATTAAAGGAGTACATTTAAATAAATATTTTATTTAGTACAAGCAACACCAGATACATAAGATGTTGCTAGTATTTTAAAATGAGAAATAATTAGTACAGTATTCTTCTTTCTTCATATTACAATGTTTGGCTGAAAGTATTGTACACAGAATTGTACTGTTATTGATTAAATGAATAAGTGCTCTGTCTTTGAAAGTCTCTCCCAGAATGTATTGGGAAAGAATTGACACAAATGATCAAAATATAAAATGTGTATAAAAACCCATATAGCTATTTTTAATCAACTAAAAAAATTACAAGACTTACAAATAAAAACAAATAAAAATATTCTAGACTAATATTATGGTCACATACGTTCTTGCAGATCATTGCAAGTGCTTCTGTCACTCATCAGCCCACAGTAAATACAGTTTTTCAGCCTCTGTTAACTGGTGGTGAGTGAGGAGTTCTGGTGCCTTTGGCTCAGAGTCATGTTAAAGCACCTTTTCTCTGATAAAATCAAAGAGTGACATTGTCCAGAAAGGGCCCATGAGGGCAAACTCCCCTTTTCTCTTCTATTAGAGCAGGAACATGGTGGACACAGACAGGATGAGTGATACCAAAGTGTATGTCACAGATGAACAGCCTTGTGTGGCTGAAAATACACACACGTCAGGATGCAAATGTTCGTGGTCCACCACACCAATGTCCAAGACCAGGCAAGAGAGCGCCACACCAACACACAGAGCAAAAGGAGTGGGGAAAATGAAGGGAAACAAAGAGGAAAACCAGAGAAGGGTGGGAGAACACAGGAAGAGAGAAAGTGAAAATGTGGTCTGAAATCAACCAAAGTATAATAAGGAAAACTCATCATTATAGTAATCGGGGAGAAATGGCAACACATCAAAGAAAAGGCACAGCACAATGTTGAGATGGTGAGTGAGTAAGGGATGCTTTAGACTGGAAAATGAATGCACAAGCTCTGCTGCTGCTGATTTATTTTATATTGTGACTACACTTGAACGTAGTTAGAGATGTCAATATTAAATGTTTAGGGAGTCGCAATGCTCTTTTTTAAACCCTTGACAAAGCAAAATTATAACGATATATAACATCATCCTTTGCAGGAAGTGCCTGTCCTAGTTCTGCAAGAGCAAACTCAGGCTCATTTAACAAGGCCTGTCAAAACTTGAAAGTTAGAAGATTCAACCGGAAAATCATTTCTGGCCCAGTGCTGTCCAAGAAATCGTTTTTGTAGATAGATTTAGTTGTCATTCACCTTTCAGTGGTGGAGAGGTAACAACAGATAGTTTTTGGTTTGCTCTAAGTTTGCTCTTTTAGTTTGAGTGTTCAGGCACTGGGAGAATACCTGGTACTCCGGCTGGTTCTACTGTGGTTCTGAATGACATGGATGCTGGCTGGGACTTGCCCTTCTGATTCTCAGCCACAACCAACACATTGTATTCTGTGTCCCATTCAAGTCCACTGAGGACCACAGAGTCACTGCCACTGGGCATCCGGATCTCAGGTTTCCACTCTGTTGCCTGAACCTAGAAAAGTACAGGGAGCACAAACCAAGTACAAATAATTCAGGCAAAGATAAAAAAGAATGCAAAGTTCTCTGAATCTCATAAAACAACTTAACATTTAATTTACAAGGAGTGGACAGTGGACCGGTACTGCTCATACTCACAGGCTTGTAGCGGATGAGATAATGCAGGATAGGTGAGCCACCATCGTCCTGTTTGATCCAGCCCACTCGGAGAGAGTTGCCTTTGGGCTCAGGAGCCCACTCCAGCTTTGGGGGATTGGGGTTTCCTGTAGGGACAGACACCACCTTGTGTAAACACATGCATGTTTATGAAACAGAAGCAACTGTCCATCTTAAAGTAAACTCTTTTGTTTCATTATAAACTGACTTTCCGCTTTGTTGTTTTTCTTTGAACGCACTTGGCCTTCCTAAATCACTTTCCTGGAGATAGCGAGTCTGGAGTCAGCCTAATTACCAAGTGACACATACACATGCTTATCTGATTCCGCCTGGGAGTGGCTTTCAATCAGCATTAAATTGCTAACTGACATAGTGCCAGTGTAATACAGCTCTGGGAAGTGCTCTTTTTGCACTGACTGAAATGGTGATTCTCACCAGGGGCTTTCACAGAATAAACAGATAAGTGAGAAGATAACACTACTACTGTATAAGTAACATCAGTCCACATGATATTTTAAACCTTGTGTTGGTGGGACTCTGTATGGAATCAGTGCATAAAGAAATGTAATTTATTAAATTAATAAATGTCAAATAAAAAGGAAAAACAACTTTTTCCAACTTTACACGAAACATGTATTCAATACAGAAAGCTCACCAACTAATTACATGAGTTAGTCCAATGTGTCTGAAATATAACGACAAGAAGGTTAGTAAGCTATGTAATGATTTCTTTAATATATTAGATTTTTATTTAACTGAATTAATGTTACATTTAGTAGTAGTGGTAATAACAGTAGTGGTAGACGAGACTTTGAATACACTGAAATGAGCTTTATTTCTGTGAGCAAACATCGATTAGGACTCTTGAGTTTATCATAAAGTTGATTTATCCCAACACACAACAAGGAGTTGTGTTTTTAGTTTTTCCTCTGTAAGCCATCAATACTACCCAAGTGATGATGATATTAAACACTACAGTAGGGACAGTTATGTATCACCATGTAAACGGCTGTGCTCCTCCCTTGTTCATCCCACTACGGCAAATGTCCAACTCTCTGATTAATACATTCGAGGTGGGTAATATTGCACAGGCGCTTCGGAGCTGCTGGAGTTAAATGGATGAATTAATCTGAATTATCTGATGAGGAAGTGCTCTTTTCAGAACTGGGCAGTTACCTTCTGCGGAGTAGAGGACATCGGCACAAACATGGTGCGCACATGTGAGAGTGAATGAGACAAATGCACAATAAGACATGACAGCACGAGCAAAGCAGAACAAATCCTTTTAAGGCAAACAAACAGACTGGCATGGCAACGTAACAACAACATTTTATAAAAAGGTGCATCCAACTGCTTTGTCTTCACTTAAGACTTTGTGATTTACGAGACAGCTGATTAATCAAAGCTGATGAGCCTAATCCAAAAGTAAACATTTCCAAATTACACCCAATGGCGGCCGCTCGAGGGGCCCCACTGTGTGTGAACTGCAGAGATTTGCTCGTACTTCAAAAATACAGCCATTAAGCCAATTATTTCTCAAGCTGTGAATCAAAGTGGTATTAATATTCATAGGTAACAACACGCTACATAAATTACAATCTAGAGGTAAGGAAAAAGTGGTTTTGTCAGTGTTACTATCAGGAAAGGTTGCATACTTTTGGTTATTCTATTACTCTAAATGTTGCTAATCAGGAAGGGTTGATGAGGTCCAGAGAGGACAGACAGTGCTAGGACACTGGAGACTAATCAGCTATTATCCGCACTACTCCACAAACCTGTATCCTCAGCGAAAAAATGAAAATTGCCATCTATAGACAGAAAAGGAAACAAATCAAGCAATCAGAATTGGCGGTGTTCACTAGTCACTATCTGGAGTCATTGTTCTGGTTAAGTTTGTGGAACAAAAGCATGTTAACAGTTTTTGTTACTGTATAATTTAAGTAATATATAATATACAGACAAGATTCTGGGTATGATTTTAAGACCTATGTGTATTTTAGTAAAGCCAGAAATACTGCTTCTGCCAGGAGGATCAATAAGTAATATATTTGCCAAATGTTTTTCTTACCAGAATTAAGTTACATAGACATGCTTGTTGCCACTTTTATATCAGTCAGACTTAATAAAATTCTGATATTTTCTGATATTACAAACAGAATAAGAATTTAATTATTATTAAATAAAACAATATAACATAGAGCTATGAGTATAGTTGTGTGGCTATAAATTAATAAAATCAGAAAAATCATTATCCAGAAAAACAGACAAAACAATGCCTTGATAACAGATTGTTGATGAAAAATACATCAATCCTACACCACGGCTTGTGTTAATCTGAAAAGGACTCTGATGACAGCTAAATCTGATGCGCCCGCCCACATGAGACGACAAAATTAAGCCTCAGCCAAAAACAAAGAATCCGCAGACGATTAGCATCAAGATAACACAGGACGCTGTCCAAATGTCTCTAAACAGATTTCATTTGGAGTCAACAACCCTTACAGTGTGGAATAAAAAATATTTTTAAATGACCAGCAGAGGGCACTAAACACTAAAGAAACAAGTTCAATCCAGACCATTCCTTCAATTTTATAGAAATAGGCAGTTGCAAAGGTAAACGTCATAGGTTCTGCATGTAAGCACATGAACAACTGCTTGTATAAATAACCCATATTGTTTACAGAGTTTCTGATACAAAGGCATGAATGTACTTACGGACTGGCTCAGTCTTGAAGAACTCGGCAGGGCTGCTTTCCCCTTCACCCTTCCCGTTGATGGCTGATAATCTGACTTCATAGTTCGTCTCTGGCTTCAGGCCTGTGATGATCATCTCACTGACAACGCCTGTCACAAGAGGCAGGTCAAAGCTTTAATTTGCGCAACAACAAACTACTCTTGGCTCGTCACAACACAGTGAAGTACTGGAACTAAATATTTTTGATTCTGATCACATCGGCATTGTGTATGACTATGTTGACCAATTCAAATTCAGCAAACATACATCTATTAACACAATAACGCTGCTGCAGTTCTTGATTTAATGTTACAATCTAATTTCTTTCTTGTGTCATTGATTTCTCTTCTCAGTCAGGTACAAAATACTGAATGCTGTAAAATGACAGTTATACAAGATTTATATAACCGAGACTGCATATACAGACAATAGTTCAGCTCAAACACTTTCTTACCATCCTGGGCCTCAAAGACCTTGTGGTGCCAGCGGGCACTCCCAGGAGCCCTCCACTCTGCCTTGTACCTCAAAACAGGCACTCCTCCACTGGACTCAGGCTCCTCAAACTGGACCTGTGCTGTGGTGGAGAAGGGCCGTACCTCACTCACAGAGGGGGACGATGGGACATCTGTGACAGGGAAAGACACACAGGTTACAGCTGAAATGGCAATAAAACTTACAGTGGGTGCAAAAGACAGTTGTGTTTTTCCGCCCCAATTCTATATGAGTAAGCATTTTCATCAAATTCATTTTGGATGGTAAGAGAGGCACAGAATGATAAACTGATTCTGAAAAACTATTTAATTTCATTCACATGAATGATTATTGATTTTCAGCCCACTGGTGATAAAAGAGAGAGAAGCCAGTGTAATTACTAACATTAGAGAACTGTGGTTTTGTCAATTCATTTTAAAGCTAAGGCTTGTAATCTTCTACACTGTGTGAGAGTGGCTGCTGTGTTATTGAGCGATGGTGGGAGACTGCATGAGCACGCAGCACCAGTAGTGGTTATTTTTAACTGCGCTAAATAAAATCCTTAAGGCTGTTTGTTTTGCTAAACAACCAAATGAAGCGAACAGGAAATCATCTGTCAGTGGTTCTTTCAGCATTTGAGATTGATATAAAAGCCATTTAACAAATACTGATCTGTTTCTATTAAAGGAGTAGCTCTATTCAGAGGCCTAGCTGTGTTACTTAAGTGCGTTTGGTAGCTCTGTAGATGTGAGAGACATTATAATGTATAATATTAAACCATAACAGTTGTACAGTTCAGTACTGACCGGCCTGAATCAGAAGAAACTCCTTGGACTCAGTTCCCATGTCATTTGAGGCTGTGCAGTTGTAGCTCCCAAAGTCATTTTCTGACTCTGGCATTATCTGCAGGAAAGAGAGAGAGGACAGCAGCACGTTTACTGTACAAAGGCACAGGGGCACAACAGATGAAGAAAGTTGTGTCAAGCCTCTAAAGGTGACCTTTATGTCTGTCCATTAGGGGAGCCTATTTTTATTTGTTGTGAGCTTTCCTGCTAAATAATTCAGGACATCTTTTCCACAATGTAGCTGAAAGAAAATCCTACACTTCAGTTCAGTCCTCATAAAATTTTGATGAACAGAAAGAGTGTGGACATTTAAATCTAACACATGCTGGATTCCACATTAGTTAGCAGAGCTGTGTACCTGTAAGTAGCTGGAGGAGGGGGTCCTGAAGATCTTGATGCTGGTGGAGTTTGCATTGGGAAGCTGGAGTCCATCGCGCAGCCACACAATAGACACGTCACTGGGGTAGGCCCTGACCTCACAGCTCATGTTCACAGAATTGCCTTCCCATGTGTACACTGCCACTGTGCCGTGGATCTTAGGAGCATCTAGACAAAACATTTACAATTCTCACATTATATTCCCTCATTCAATTAGCAATATAAACAGGAAATATACATGATATGATGTTATATTATGAGAGGCATAATTAATGAGACTGCTGCAGTTAAGAACATTATTCTTTGTCATCTCTGGGTATTGTCAGCTTTAATAAAGATGTACTATTTAGGCCTTTAAATCTTTTTATACTCAAGACTTAAAACCAACAAAACATCCAAACCAGATTCAGTAACTGCCAAGTGATTTAGCACCTGCCAACAGAGCTTTGCTGTCTTATTTAACCTCTAACCTTTTAAATAAAGTGAATACTTACAGTGAACCTCCAGATACGCTGCTGCTGTGTCTTCTCCAATGGCACTCTGTGCTGTGCACATGTACTGTCCAGCGTCTGTGTACTTGACATACTTTAAAGTCAAAGAGGAGACCCGAGCATCACTTCTTACTACTACATTTCCATCTGGGCTCTAAAAGAGGAGCGAAAACAACATTCACATTTCTACATTCACAAAACATAAAGTACATCTGCGTGAATGTGTGACCTGAAAATATAGAAATGAAAATAAAAGAAGACTGTAAACTGTAAATAAATAATGAGGTACAAGAAACATCCAAAGCTTTTCACACCATGTGAAGAACATGGCGAGTGGAAGACAGAGGAGAATTTTTAGTACTAAAGAAGCAGTAATCTCGTCAGTAGCCTTAATATCATGGAGAGAAAACCATCATATAATGTACCAATATGTTTGAAGTTATTTCTACTACATGAAGGTTGCACATTGAATGAGAAACTAGTTGAATTATAATAAGCTGATAAATGCCTGTTCCACTACATCCGGATTTCTTAGAGAAGCAAATACAATGAACTTCCTGCTGCTGACCTGAGGGTCAACCTCCCTGATAGTTTCACCTGTCGTCACCTGATACTGAGCCATTAGTCGTCGTGGCATGGTAGTTACTCTTTAAAAGAATTATTGTCTTTTTAAACCCTAAATCTATTTAAAAGTTGGAGGTCAAATAAAAGGATAAAATAAAAAATAAATTTAGTTTGATTAGAACATAAAAAAATGCATTAACTTCAAACCTCCAGTATTACTGATCATGAGTGGTAGAGCTGCAGTGAATGGCTGTATTTCAGTGGGCAGCAGCAGGACTAAGCCTGTGTTGCTCACATGGCTTTGATCCAGGCTGTCAGCCAAACAAAAGCATGGATGCTTTTACACATATTGAATTAGGACCATCCGGGCAGCCATGTAAGAGAAAACCTCCTTCGGTTGTATTCACATTCAATAGACAAAGCACGTCTGGGCCATTCATTATGCATAACGGGTAGCAGGAGCAGAGACAGTTGTATAATGCAGTACCCCTTTACTCTGACCCTTAGCACAAACAATTTCCCAGCAACCTGGAACACTAACATTTGCACCCCACCCAGACACCTGTGAATCTCCAATAGCACATCAGCTCTGAAAAACCCATACCAACCAAATAGTCTAGCTCACAATCTGCTAACAGTCAATAGTCAGTATTAAGCAGAGCCAGTTTACAGTTTTCTCTGCTCCTCTACAAGAAAGGAGACATATAGCTGAACATCAGGGCATAAAATTGCGACTACACTGAGGGCATGGTAAACGCATGTCTCGCCGAGTTTAAGCGGGCCTCAAATACAAATGTAGCCTTCTCTGACTGTACCTTTTCAAATCACTCACAAACATGCAGTGCATTCATAAACTGGTGCATGCTCTGGGCATCGTAACAGGATCACTGACACAATTCTCACACTACATACAGACACAAGGGCTCATGGATGGAATTCACAACTATTTTAAGGGCCTATATTGTACTATTTTCTGATCTGTTATAATGTTCTTTCCTCATCAAAGACATATCTGGAGTTGTGGTTTGTTTCATTCACAAAATCCTGCATATATGGGTGAGTTCTTATCTCAAACAGAAGACACTCTGGTCTAACTTGTGATGCCATGTGGTAATACGGGAAGTGCTCCCGGGTGTTTTTAAACTCTATGCACCTTCACTAGAATCATTTGGGTAATTTCAGCTCTGGAATTGCCAATCTCTACTTAACTATAAGTAAAAAGTAGCTGTTAACTGGAAAACTACCACTTTGGGGGTGTAGACAGACTAATCATAAAAGGTTACACAAACATGTGTGAATGAAACAAAACACAAATCCTGGTATGTTTTAAAGAAGGTAATAACATTATATCATGGCTAAAAGCTAACAAGAATCCATTTTGTGTAATACAGGACCTTTAATAAAGGACTCCCTGGTATTGTGTTGAAGCTAAGGCAAGTAACAATAACACGCACTCTGAAATTGCAAAAAACTAATTATTTTCAAATTATAGACCAGAGTGGGACATAATAAAAAAAACTGTTGTTCGCCAATCCAATCAAACAGCCGTAAAATATTTCTCTCCCAATGAATTAACACAGCATTGCATAACATAAAAGCCTTATCTCCTACCTTTAAGATAACTTCATTTCAATTAAAGCTCCTGCCGGGTTTTGCCAAATGAGAATGAATAACTTCTTAATCCACATCACTTTAATATGTAACCCTGAGGGAGTCTGAATTTCTCACCATTCTCCCATATGTAAACCCATATTCTGATTAAGTTGAAAAGGCTTGTGTGGGCGATTATTTCTGTGCCAATGTTAATTTGTTTCAGGAACAGGCATCTGGCTCCTGCAAAGCTGTCACACATTCTCTTCAATGCACGTTCAGAGATGTCAGGCAAAAGCTATAGATAAATGCAAGTAGAAGTCATGAGATAAGAGTTTGGCAGCAGACCAGGCGAGGACATGTGGGTGGGAAAGTGTGATTTCTCCTTCATAAACAGTTTGAGAAGAACAGAAGCATGCAGCACCAAACAGTCTAAAGATGGCAAAGCACCAGGCAGATGTCCTGTTCTAACTTGAAGAAAACATACCAAAAAAAAAAAAAAATTAACATAGACGTAAAGTTAGAGGTTTTGTCCCCTAACTAATCAAAAGTTTCGGTCTACATCCATCCCAAATTAAATTAAACAAGTTCTGGACACGAAAGATGGATGGGTGTTTGAAAAAGTCATGCATTTAGAATACCTTGTGTTGCTCAGGCCGAGTCCATGATGCCTGTAAGGACAGAGACAGAACAACAAACAAAAGGCAAAGCAATTCTTAGAAAAAAATAATTTGTATGCAGGCAAAGCTGGGGAGATGCATTCTGAACTGTCTGTCTCCTATATTCAAAGAGCTTTAAGCTCAATGTCTCATAACGTTAAGTATTTGGATTTTCTTTTAAAACAACAGGTTTAACAGGATATTTAGTGATAATTAATTGTACAACAACGCTACTGCTATCCCTGTGAAAAATGTCTATTAGCATCTTGATAATGTCACTGTTAAGATCATTGGAGGTCATTGGTTTATCAGGAACAAGCTATTGAACTGCATTTCAACTATTGCTCCTTGTAGTACTTAAGCTACCTTGAGCCGTACTACAAAAATTATTCATACTTCCCAATAACTGCTGTACACTTTGGCTTTCTAAGTGGCATTTTTCTAGATCATTAGAAATCATCCAAAACAAATTATTACTACTCTGTTAATAAGTCATCAAGCAAGTCATACTTCCCAATCATAGACTGTATATATAAATGGACATAGATAACCAGCTAGCAGCCACGTTCCAAATAGGAAGTGTTCATGGGCATGTTTATGACTTCCAACTGACTTTACATTGAAAAATTGTAGCCCCTCTCTCTGTAACTACTGCTGTGAGCCTAGTAATTTTGGTCTTAAAATGTACGTATTAACCCACCCTCTGTGATCCTGGTGTTTTTATTTGACTATTTTGTGAGTAAACAAATTCGTATTCCAAATAAGGAGCTTGGCCCTTGTAAAACCGCTAGCCTGGTGAGCTTCATTTGACTGGAGCTGAATGCTATGGGTGGTGTCACACTTCCTTAGTCCACTTCTTTACACAGTCTATGTTCCCAATGCAACATTTAAAGAGCAGGTTAACAGCAGTAAAAGCTTTTGAAAGGCATGCTTGGTGAATTCTGAGATGCTGTTAAGAGTGACAATGCGATGTAATGGCCCCAAAGAGAGAGTACTAGACCAGAAAAGACAGGATAAACAGCTATTTCATCAGGTGCAGTAAGAAAATATAAGATATTTAAAATGAGCTGCTAGTGGAATAATTATGAGGTCAAGCAGTTCACTGAGAAATCACACATTACACTTTCAAGAATTTATTGACTAATTGTGACAAATAACAAATAATCATTATCTGGCCTATACAGGCTCTAAAAGGAAGAGACTTTTATAACACCAACAGACTGCAGCATTAATAAATCAAAATATTTTTTCATTAATATTGCCTATTTTATTTGTAAATATTACAGAAGTCTTAAGTTGCCTCATTTTTACATTTATTTGATTAAAAATTTGTTTTGAAAATCTACATTTAAATTTGAAATTATAGTTTGACTAGTCAACTAATTGAAAAAATAACGGCTAACTGGTCATTTACTAAAATAATCGTTAGTTGGAGCCCTACTTAATAATAACAAAATGTGTTCAATATTGCCAGCATTAGGCTATACAATTAGGTTTAACTAGAAAGGTTAAAAAAGTGAGGTGAACAACTACTCTGCAAATGAAATGCAACCCTTCTTTATAGCTGTAATATATTCTGAAGGGCACTGGAACTCTCTGTCATAACAAAAAAAAAAAAAAAACGCTTCGCTAACACAACACAGCCAGAAGGAGAAGGTGGCCAATTAAAAGCAGCAATCCAATAGAGAGGAGTATGGCCGCCACACTCTCATATAGTGGTTCACAGAAGAGCGAGAGCTGACAAGTCACGCTGTAATATCTGTGACAGGTGTTTGGTAGAGACAAAGCAAGGCGACAACAGTAGACAGGAAATGTAAAAAGAAGACACAATCTCCAACAATATGGTGACGCCAGGTCCCAGGGGACAATCACAGCATTATGTTCTCCACTTCCACCCGAACCCTCCCTGACTTCAACAACATGAATTATAATGGCGGATTGTACAGGGGGACAAACAATATAAAGATGTTTTATTCTTACGGCTAAACCCTGTCTGGGTTTTGTTATTGTCCTTTTACCAAAGCAAATTCTTTCTAGGACAAAACTGATAAGTATGACGCCATTTGGTCAAGTATTGTGTAAATGAGTGGCTCATTGTATTCGCAGACCACAATGGTCTGGCTACCTTTGCATGCTGCAAGCTTGAAAACACCGGAAAATCATGATAAAAAAGTCTAATAACTGTACATTCTGTCAATTTCATGGATCAGAAAATAGACCAAAAGAAACTGTCATTTAAATGCGACAAATAAAACTGTTCATTCTGAGAACAAAGTTACAGCAGAGGTCCAACCTGGAGAGTGAAATCTTTCATGACAAATCCTGCTTTTGTTATGTACAGTAGAACTAGTCTTATTATACGAAAGCAAGGCAGTAATCCTCTCTTTCTTTGTTATGCTCTTCACGGTTATCAGACAATGCCACCTTCTATTGACATTCAAAATCCTGTTCTTTAACTAAATAATGTCTTTAAAAATAGTCCACTCTGACGCGTATAATAAAATAGCAATATGTACTGTGGCAATGAAAGAAAGTCTTATGAGTAAAGTCTATTCATAAAGACAAGCATTACAGAGAGTACTGCCTAAACCAGTTTTCATGAGCAAGGAGTGGATCATATTTATAAAAAACAGTATTGCTATGATGAAGAGGGAGATCTATTTAGTTTTAAATATTTTTTAAATAGTACTTCAATATGAACAGTGACATTTTCATTTAAAATGTTAACCACAAAACTGTGGCTTTAGTCAAAGCCATCCTTGATGAAATACAGCTGTGATGATACAGAAAGCATGGCAAACACCACATGGACACGAAGAAAAAAAATTAGCAGCCAGTTCCCATGCAGCCATTAGAGCCCCTGAGTGATGGAGAGAAGGCAATCATCAAGAGCTTCTACAGTCTACAGCACACACTCCACTACTGAGCAAAACACACTGCCACCAGAGCACAGCTGTGTGTCACATGATGTGTCATGTGACCTGCTCCACTGCTGCACAGAGACATAGACCAGTGTGCTTCATATGGAGGGCTCCTGTTTAATACAGTCCCACCTGCAGGGATTATTCTGCCATCTTTAAAAAGGGCTGTTTGGAGGTTGGAACAAACACTCTGATGACTCCTATTATGACAGCTTCTGATCAGATTGTCCAACCGACAACAAAAATAGAGAGGCAGCAGATGGGCCGTGTGCTCAGCAGTAACATTGCTCTCATGAGGATTGACACTGCTCTCACAGGCAGCAGTGTAAACTGTGTAAACTGTGGCTCAATGTGCTCATGTGCCAGTCTCATGTGGTGGTAATGTGCTTTACAGAGCTCCACCAAAATACATGCCCCACTCAGGCCTGTAGCCAGCAGGTGGCTCCAGTTTAGTCCTTCTATCATGTCTGTTATTGACCACCTCAACTGTGACACTGGACACTGGTACAGGAGAGAGTGTTGCTTTAGCTGATTTTAAGTGGATCATGGAAAATAAGAAACAATGATTTTTTTTTAAGTAAAATGACACCAATGTTAGACAGGCTATTGCACAATGGAAATGACAGACAGAGCTGGGCTTGAATCCAGGCAACCTCATGCAGTGATGAAGAGGTCACATGATCAGGTAACAGCGGCACAGAAATGCTGCTTCGTTTAGGTAATCATAATCTTCCATTTCACAGTATAAATGAATTCACCCTGTATAGCCCTTATTTTCAAATATATATATACTTTTTTTTTTCTTCTAGAAAATCATTTTTCCAGCATTGCTCTGGTACATTTCTGTGCCACATCAGTGTCATACCTGATAGATCCTGTTAAGATGTGCCTGTTGGGAGAAAATGGAGTGCATGTAATGGGCTAGCTCCAAAACTCCATGGACTATAGTCTTTCTATTGTTCACCCCCTCAGATAATGAAAAGGCAGTACAACCTTGAAAAACTGGCTGTATGAGCAACACATGTATGAGAATACCAATTAGGTATTCATTGATTTGGATGCTGTGAAAATGAGATATTTCCAGCAGTATCAAGGATGTAACGTATGTAATTATCAAGAAGCTGCTGAACAAATGTATCAAATGAAAACACAATTCAAGTGCATATTTGAGTAAATACAGAGCACTAGACATTTTTGGTAATTATAAATCCTCTTAATGTAAGAGTATAAACAGCAGCTAATTCTGCAAGATCCAATCTGCAGGTTTACGTTGCTATTCAGGGAATAGTGGCCGTAAACCTGTAATGAAAGTGCATCTGCAAGTGATCAATAAAGCTCTTGAATTTAGGTTAAAGGTATTCAATTTCTCTCCTTAGAACACTGGTGTCCTGCTTTGCTTTGTCTGCTCCCCAGGGGTTTCAGAGTGCCCCCATTAGAAAGCACTGACGCACTGGCACAAAACATCTATCCAGATGATCTTTTAAAATGTGTCCTTACTTTGTGGTTTTATTAGGTTTCATAATGTTTGGTATTTTTCCAGTGTCGTGCAGTGCAAAAATAGGACCAAGACACTATGATCCTCCTTTGTGCAGGTGTGGTTCATTACGGGAGTGAGACAAACGCTCACAGGACACCAGTATTCAAGGAAAGAAGTGGATAGCACGGATTCAGGCACTTTTCTTGCTCTGTCGGCCTATATATTTGAGATGAGTGCTCAGACTTTACCTGCTCTCCTTCAGTGAAGACGTGCTCACCAGAACTCCAGCTGATGGTGGGTGTGGGGTCGCCCGACGCCTCACACGTCAGGGTGACCTGCTCTTCCATCTCTGAGCTAGTTTGATTCACGATGTATGTGATCTTAGGTTTGACTGTAAAACACACAAGGCTTGTTAGTCAGGTGGGCTGACAGTTGAGACGGTAAGGAGCAGAGAAACTAGAGTTCAAAGGCTGGATGAGGATCAGCAACTTGACAGGCAGGAAATCTGAAGACTAAAGACTCAATATAAGGATTGTCTTTTTCACTGCTCGCTCAGAAACACCGAAGCTTTCCTTGTGTTTACATTGGAAATCAAATTTCAAGGGATTCTAAAGCTGACCTATCTACAGAAAGAGAACATTGCTAATGAACCACAAGAAGTAAGAAGTGTGCATTATTTAAAGCAGTTTGGTAGGTAGTCAATCAATCCTGAGTAACCTTACTAAAATATGTCTGATTTGATTAAAAAGAAAAGCTTGATTGAAAAAGCTTGTTGTATTTTGTGTTTTGAATGCAGCTCAGGCAGTAACGAGCTTATGTGCACTGCTAATTTGCTTTTTGAAAGGATTGTAGTAAGCATGAAACTCATTTACAGTGCTTTGTTTATCACAGTAAGCATAGAGAAGGTTATTTAGCAAAGAGCCTTGTTAGCAAGTGAACCTTAAAATGGCACAAACAGGTGAACAGTAGCCTGCAGCTTTGTGTCTGCAGTACTGTTCTGAATATTGTGCATGATGAATCAGGGAGGCTTCTGCTGAATATAAATGCCAGCACACAACCATACATCCTCACTGTGACTTGAGGGATTGTCTTTGGTCTACACTTTGTTAGCTTCCAATTTGCCTTTATGTTGAGAACGCTCTGCAGCTTCGATCAATAAATTCAACATGTCACATCAAATATTTATGCTAAATATTGTGGTAATACCACGTGTCCAGTTGGGCCTGTCACGATAATTACGATATATAAACTTATCGTTCAATATATAAAGATGTAACAATAACTTTTGGGTCAATATTTATTGTGGGGACTTTTTCTTTGCAGTAGTTTCTGTATTATGATGAGATTTGAGCTGTAGAGGGTTGAATTATGAACTTCTATGACTCATTACAAATTAACTACTTAAGTGTTGCATTCTGTAATTTATTTATTCCAGTTCACATTATTTAGCAAGTTTGTACATTTAGACTAGTCTTTTTGGGATAATTCTGTTTTATGGTTTGGTTTCAATATATTGTTTATCATCTATATTTATTTCAGCAATATATCGCACTTTAAAATTTGATGAACAGTTACAGTGTTACATTTATAAGGAGTTTTCATCCAAGGATAGTAAGTTATTTTACTAAACCTACCAGCTAAACCTACATTGTTGGCAAATTATGGCATTACATTTGGCTTGATGCAAGAAATATAAAAAGAATATCTACAAATGGAGCAGACATATCTCTCTGATTCTGCTGCACACGTGTACACTGAGCTGCTGACCTCAGACCCTCGGTTATGAAAGCCCTAAATATCATGCTAAATATAGACCAAAATAACTATTTGTTCAAAAGCAGAAATGCAGGAACTCCAGCTCATCATAAGATCGCTATTTCCCTCACATATTTTTCAATTATACATAATTTTTCTCCCCAATGAGAGTAATTGGACATATACAATTCCAATAAATTACTACAGGCTAATACTACTGAATATTGACTGTAATATTAAAGCATATAATTGGTAAAACAATGACATAATATCAAGTATTTTGATTAAAAGACAAGTCTGTGCTGAGTGTATTAGCAAATCTGAACTGTTCACATGGTGTTCTGTGAGCTGCAGTGAACCAAGCCCACAGACCTGTGCTGTGCATACACAGGCTGTGGAAAAGCTTTCATTCATACAATGGGACATGTTTACTGCACAGTATGTGACGCAGGTATTCAAATCAATGCAACAGTGTGACAATGCTGCTGTTACTTGTGCTCTGTTATTTTATTAGACTAAAAAAGCCCATGCTTACAGAAATGGAACACAATAGTTATTGAAAAGCATAGACATATAACCACATTAGCAAAACCAAGCACATATTAAGCCAATCCTACATCAGCACTTCTAAAAATCTTTAAACTGAAACAAAAACGACCCACACAAAACACACATTTTTGTGGCAAGACAATGGACACATAAGGACATGATTTTTCTTCTCCCACCCACTCTGCCTGCTATACCTCGGTACAGAAAAGATGAGGACAGCATGAACAGCACTGTCTTACCAAACACTCTCAGACTGAGCTCCTGTTCGGCCTCTCCGGCCTTGTTCGTGGCGATGCAAGTGTACTCGCCCTCGTCCAGCTTAGACACATCCATTATCGACATTTCTGAGCCATCTTCATTAAAGCTGTACTTTTCACCAGCTTCAAGAACCCTTTTATTTCTGTGGAAAAACACATGCAAGCCAAGGAACGTTTACAAGGTGAATCAACACCACTAATACTGCTTTTACTTCTTTGACACTGCACTTGTCAGAGATCAAGTGGAACTTAATACCAACATTTGTTAAAGTATAGATTTGGGTCTTTTTTTTAAATCAATAAATAGCATCTCTACAAATGGTTGTGTTTTTGCTAAGTTAGACCACCAGAATTCTTGGCCTGATTCCAGGTCCTACAGTTTGAAAAGCAAATAGATCAGGGACAAAAGCAGAAGCTATCAATGGCCGCTTTGACATAATGGGGATAGTGTGCCTATTGTAGGAGTCTGGTCTTCAGGTTTCACTGTTTAGATGTTCCTTTGATACTCCTTCTGCATTTAGTCAGTTTGTTTGCTTATAGCAAATAAAAAACTTTCATCATAGTGCTGCAAAGAGCATTTTAGGCAAACCCAACACATTTGTGAAGATAATGAAACTTGTTCCAAAAGGTCTTTGCACACTTTACCTTGCCCATGTGACCATGGGTTCAGGATAGCCATCCGGAGCACAAGTCAACATGGCAGTATTTCCAACTTCTGCCGTGGCATTCACCTCGGACTGCCATATTCTGATGGTTGGGAGTACTAGGAACACAAAAAGAAAATGATAAAGCGCAAATTAAAAACACGGCAGCTGCAAGGTTAACATGCAGACTAAAGCCTAATCCATTAATACACAATTTCTAAGATCAAAATGGCCTGGAAGTGTGGTTATGTATGTATGTCCTAACCCTAACCAAAATATGTTCTTAAACTTAACCATAATTCCAAACCTAACCTTAAACTTGGCATAATTATGTTGGGGAAAGAAATTGCACTTCCTGGAACAATTGAATGGAACAACAATTTGTTCGGATAAAATATCTTTGATACTAGGTTGCTGTGGGCAACAGTTTCTATACAGAGGCTCTCAGAGGATGTCCCGAGCACTTGAGCGTCACAGGACACCTGCTGAACAAAAGCTGAACAAAAGCATCAAAGAGCCAGAGCAGCACTGACCGTTCACTACCACCTTGATGACCCGCAGATCAATCTCCCCTCGAGCGAACTGTCGAGCCTCGCATGTGTACGAGCCCTCGTCTGTCTTCTTTATCCCACGGATTTGAAGATGGTTGTTGGGCAAAACTTTAAACCGAACTGGCACAGACAAAACAAAGCGCGGACTGTTAATAATGCACATCACATTCAGACTGTAAACAATGAAGCAATCAAACAAGTACCACACATATTTTACAGCTAGGTTTGTTTTCTCTTTAAAAATTTTGTTGATTAGAGGTGAATTTTCAGGAGTAATAACAATGCAGTAGATGCAGATAAATGTTGGGAGGACATGTCATTGGGCAGTATTCCTGAAATAGGGGCAGCGATTATTAATTATGTGACACAATTTAAATTAAAATAGCAGGGTGCTTCTCCATTAATAATAGTTGTTTTCCTAATTTAGAAAAGGCTCTGTCATAAAATTGTAATAATAATAATAAAAAAAAACATCTAGCAAGGTCAGTTTCTTCAGAAGTAGTTTGATCAGGTGTGAGTACAAACACTTCAGTATGTTTCCAACACTTGAGACTAAAGCCTCAGTCTTCAATGAAAGGCACAAAAATCTTACATTAACTTTGCAGCACAATTTCATTGTCAACAATAACACCAAGACTAGATATAATAAACAACTACAAAGTAAAATTTAAAAATGCAATAATAATAGCTTTTCCAGATGCTCAAAAGTCACTTTAAAATTTGGTGAATTTTTCATTTATTCCACACCCAGAGGTGGTAAGCACTCATACACATGCACAACACATTCATATTAGGCAATGTGGATGAAGTGTCTTACCTAAGGACAGAACTACAGCTTTTACCACTGTCACCCCACTGTGACACCTGAATTTCCCAGTGGTCTCCCATCCATGTACTAACCAGGACCTGGCTTGCTTATTTTATGATATGAGGCATTGACAAGGAGATTTGGCCACAATCCTTTTTTTGAATGGTGCCTCAAACAGATGACATCCCTCAGTCATTCAAAGGAGCCTCACCATCTTTATGCATCTGTATTCTTGCTCCTTTGTACTTCCAGAAGACGGTGGGCGGGGGCGAGCTGGTCACATCACACACGATGTTGGCATTGTCTCCTTCAGTGAACTCTTGTGGTGATGGAGCGTTAGTGAAGGTGATTCTCTCTGAAAATTAAAGAACAAAGCACAATTTAACTGGTGCTACCTCAGTCATTCACAATATGTAACCTCACACCAAGTCACTGTGACAAAGATTAGAGAAACTCAGGGGAAAAATCCACAAATAAATATTTTTTAAATTTTCAATGACAATACCAAAAAAGATAGTATGGCTTAACTTTCCCTTAATAATCCTTTAAATACACAAAAATTGGAAACAGAAGTTGATTTCAAACTTGATGTGCAATAGAATTTGTGGATATTTGGCGTTCAATGAAAATAAAAGCCATTATTCAGAAGAAATGCACAATAGACAGGATCATTAAGCAGCCCTCTAATGGTCTTCCGACCATTTATTGAACTGATGAAAAATCTATCCTCACTCACATATGAAGAGAGAAATGTGTTGTCCCTGAGCAGTCAATAAAATATTCCTTCAATGAACAGATTTTCCCTCTGCACAAAGCTCTGCTTTACTTTTATGGTACTCACGGAATATTTTGACGTTGACGGTGGACTCAGCTTGCTGATCTCCGCTGGTAGCCACACATTTGTATGTCCCTGCGTTGTCTTCTCCAGCGTTGTACAGTGTGAGTGTGGATGATGACTCATCATTACGACTTACTGTTATGTCTTGTCTGTTGGGCTCTATCCGATCGCCTTTTGGACCGAACCAGTCTATATGTTTGGGAACTCCAACCACTGAATCACACAAAATATAATTCATTACACACAATATACTGCTAAATCAAAACTGTATAGTTTCTAGGCATTGGAAAGGTCCAGTCAACATAGATTACTTACCTTCACAAATGAAGAATTTGGACTCTCCGAGACTAATCTCACCGTGACTCGGGGTTATCTGCACATCCAGGGAAACTGAAACAGACAGATGTGAAAGACTATATCAGATACTCAGGAAATTTTAAATGAAGCACTGTGGTTAATTATTAAGAACACAAACTCCTAGGCTTGAGTCTCACATCTTAGTGCTCAGCAGGACGGGCACAAGCCAATGAAATTCACATTTTGTGAGATTCGGTCAAGGGTACCTGTTTACCCTAAGGTACTTGTTATTTTATTTTTGCCTGGAGCCTCAATGTTTATCTCCATGTTTGAAGTAATGCAACATCAACACTGCAGGACGATTTCATTTAAGATCAAGCTTTGAGTCTCAGCAGCAGACTTCTACATAAAAATACAATTTATTGTTACTAGCTATGCATTTAATATGTGTAAATGTATGCCTATACCACCTCCAGCAAAGGGAAAGGCTTTTTTATTGTGTATATCGGGGAGTGGGGTCTGACTTAATTAGAACAAAGCTTCTCTTGTCTGTAGCTGAAGCTCCCGCAAGACCGTCTCCTTACAGAGGTGGACTAAGATCTGTGACTAAAAAGCCCAAAATCCAGCCTCACAGAGCACAGTGTGCATTATGCACAAGCAGCAACATGACCACCACTCCCAGTCTGCCAGAACAGAGCACTCTGGAGTACATGACAAAGTCTGATATAGCAATTACATATGAATTATATATTAGTTACACTAATTAGAGAAACATATACTTAATCTATTTTTATGTAGAGCAGTGCACTGTAGACTACCTGAGTTTATAGGTTTTTCATATTAATTAAGAACTTATATATCAGTCTAAAAATCAGGCTGTATTGTGTAGTGATACTGTCCATGACCTGTGAATCTGACATATTGCAATGTTTTAATTGTTGCAGTTTTGACTGAGGAAACCCTGGAAGGAATGTGCACACAGTTAAACTAAAAACTATGCCTTATGCCCACACATTCTCCTCACTTGGCCTTTGGACCTTGGAGTAGGACATTCCTGTCTTATCTTATATAAAAGACTCATCCAGAGATCCCCTTTAACTCTCCAAACAAGGATTAAAGACCTTTTACAAAAGATCTGCATATCTTTGCGTGTTTCCCTTATAAAGAAACTATACTGACTGAAGATCAAAATATTATATATTAATTAATTAATACTTTATTTGTTCAAAACTGTTCTTTTGTTTCAACTGGTGTGAGTGGAATTTTCTGGTCTTCTCTCCACTCACTCCAGCCCCCACTTCTAAAGAACCCTCTTATCACGAGAGCCACCCCAGCTCTCGATTTCATCCAGGAAGACATGGAGGAGACAAAGACAGAGAAACCAGCAATGCTGCTCCTTTTAAGAGTTCTCCATAAAGTTTTTGCCCGTCTTTTTGACAAGTTTTTATCCAAATTTCTGTAGCAAATCTGACCGAAAGCAAAGCTTTCATATATTTTTTCAAATTTAAATATTTACATTTTTGTAAACAAATAATGGCTTTGATTGATTAGCTTTAGTGACCAGTGCTGCTCAGACCAGATGGACGCTCAGAAGTTTGTCTCCTGTTCCTACTGAGATTGAGGACAAAGCTGGAGATACTGTTAGATCACACGGCCGTCATCTGTCCATATGTTTGATGCTGCAGATGACACAAAGAAGGATCTGGATCGGACCCACTCGTGACTAACACACTTCTCTTTCTGGTCGTATATTCACAAAATGTCACAGATGTCTTAAAATCAATCAATTCAGACTCAACACATAACTTTAGAAACTCTTAAAGTGTACTTTATCTACAGATTTACAACATTAATTGAGATTGTGCCCCAAAACTCTATTTTCTAGTAAAAGTAGCATTCACAACAGCCATGTGGGTGTTGCTTTGACTCAGAACTATCTCAAATTCCAATCGATAAATTCAATTACCCCATTCTTTAAGTGTAGGAGACTCTTCCAGTACTGAGAGAATATGTATTCCTTCTCCAGTCCAAAGCTAATTAGTTCACAGTGGCTGTATGCAGAGCTATGGCTCTTTCAGCAGATACTTCAGAACAAGGCAAGATAACTACTCTCCAAACAAAACACAAGCACATACCTTTAAACATATAGAAGTCTAATGAGTATCTGAGGAAACAGTGCAACCCCTAAGCAGGGGGTGGTCAAATTACAACCAACGGCCACTGTCCTAGAAATGTAATCCTACTGAGGCTGTCCACAAACAGTTCCCTTCTAAATCCAAGCTGCCGTCCAGGGTCACCCCACATCTGGAGCAACAGTAATGTAAGATTTTAGCACAGTCACTTGTTCAGGTCACTGGTCTTGTGTCCAGATAAGCAGGGCTCAGAGCCAAAGGTCCAAAACAATTCAGGGTTTACAGACTTAGCAAGTTTGAGTTCCTCTGTGTCTCTGCTTAGCAACAAATGAGACAGTTACAGTTTCTTCTGGTTTTCCACCAATGAAAGCATTTTTTTGATCACATATGGTATGACTAAACAAAACATTTTTGTAAATGACTTTTTTATGCAATTATTAGTGGCATAACATCTTGTCCTCAAACTTATTCTGTTAGCAACAAGAAGAATGGAAGATATACAGTTCCAAGCACAAGCATGACAAGGGCTAAAACTGTCAGGTGGAGATGACATGATTCTTACATCTCCTGGGTGGCATCAAATAACAAATAATAGACAGTAGATTTTTGTTGCCTGATCATCATTTTGTCAAAAAGTTCACCCTCTCCATATTTCATTATGAGTCAATAATTTAAAAGAATGTGGCTTAGTGCACTTTGCCAATCCTTGATAAGTACAAAGTAGAAGAAAGCCAAGGGACCCTCCAGAATGAGCATTCATGTTCCACTAACTGGACTTATGACTTAACGCTTCTAAGTTTTAACAACCCCGATGTGAGATTTGAATACTTTTTTACAGCTTGTTTGACAGAAGAAATAATAACGTCTTTGAGTTTGGTCAACGATGCACAACTAAAACACACATTATTTGAAAACATAGCCAGATATCTTGTCTCAGGTGTTGCACTGAACCTTGCAGAAATCCCTGTTCTACGTCAAATACCTCCTTGTAATTGAAATGATAATTCAGGGTAAATCTTATGCAACTGTTTGTTTACAAAGACACAAGAGCCCAGCCCATCTGAACATTATATAGTTGGTTTGTGGTTTAGCGTCCCCCTAGTTGTAGGCAAAGTCATAGACAACAGGACACAGACTGATTATGACTATAGGAGACAGCTTGCAGTGTTAATAATTCATGTCTCTGTGGGCCTCCAAAATGCCTTAATGTTGGCGGAGAGCGAACCAACTCCAATCCTAAACCCCATTTTGTTACACAGCCTGGTGCTATTAGCTTAGAGTGCATCAAAACATGGCCTGGCCTAATACTGCACGCTTATTTTACAGTAATTGCAAGAATAATAGTGCACTTTTTGCGAACTTGCGCTGCTTTGAGTTGCTATTTAAAGTGCATGCATTATTTCTCGCACTCAGCCAGAAGGCATTGTGCTTCTTAATACCAGCTCCTGCACATGTGTTTACACGTGGAGCTGTGACTCGGCACATGCGGTAAGGGTGGTGGTGGTCGAGAATTTCTTGAATGAAAATGGGAGTCATTGCGGTCCTCGGGCGACAGGAGTAATCAGCTGTTGCAGAAAGAGATTGCGTTAACAGCCTTGTTTAGCCTGGACTATTTCTCAGCTTGGATCTCGAATAAATGTTTCCCATAGGAATTGTAGGACTTAGATATGGAGAGGAGCATGGACAGTTATCAGGCGCCTGTTCGGTTGGATGTGCTGCTGGTAAAGCTTCTGTGAGTCACTCCTCTTGCCTTGTGGGATTATGCTCATTATCCATTCTGTCGGCGCAGTACACACACTCCGAGACTGACAGCATGAAGGCAGCAGTAATCAATGTAACCCATCCTATATGCATAAAAACAGTTTTATTTGAAACTGTACCCTTTCAGTTATGACAAAATTTATGTGCTGCAACAGTTAAGATGTCATTATTTGTAAGAGCCCACATCTTTGTCCCTAAACCCTGAATCCTAGTCCCTAACCCAACCCCTAACTCCAAACCCTAATGAGTTTAATATTGAGATGGCATTCTTGTTGCTGCTCCCATATCTGCATCTGCTACATCTGGGCTTAGAACTGACACAGAGTATAAAGGGGGTGGAGTGGTATTTATTAACTGAAAACACTGAAAATGAAAAATACAGCAAGAAAATAAAAATGTGACATATGAAACAAAGTCCATTCATGGTTTGTAATTTTAGAGTAGATGGAATTATCTCTTCAGACCTGCTCATTCAGTATCACAGATCTTGACATGATCTCTATAGAGCTTGAACCATATGATGCTAAAACTGTCTGCTACCTGAAAATTTACTGAAAAATTATGTACTGTATATCAACATTTAGCCTTAATACTGTTCTTTGCTCTATAGAGGCAATCTGTATGGTGCAGAAAACAATTATAAATTAGACTGATTATTTTACTTATTAACATCATGCTCAATTAGTTGTTGTATCTTGATAATAAATGAGGTCCTACTTTTAAGGAACAAGTATTTGTTCTCTGTTCGTGTCTCTCAAGCGGAGTTATACTCACTTCTTGAGTTGCCATGGAAACGTGTTTCCCAGCTCCCCTCTCCCATAATTTGACATCAGTGCTGGCTCTCCCTCTCCCACCCTCCTTCGCAGCTCCCTGATTGGACGGAGCAGCAGAGCCTACAATAGTGAGTGAGTACTTACACTGGACTTGTCAACATAGAGGAGCATCAGCTGATCAGCACAGCTGTCCTCCAAGCTGAGCGCAGCACTGCACACATCTTATGGGAATTTGGGATGAAAAGGTCAAGTATTTTTTAGAAAGCAGCTCTTATCTTTAGTGGTGACTCTGTCAGTCGGTGTAATTAAATTACTAAAACTAGTGTCAAAATTACAGTGGATATTTGAGCAGGTACCAACAAACTGGATCTTTTTCAGAATGACAATTGACAGTATGACTAGTGGTATAATCAAATATGTCTTATTCTCTGATAGTACTGAAATTGAGTTGGCAATTTTAGTATTGTGGCAACACTAGTTACTTGTAAGAGCAGTTTATTGAGCTTCCTTATTGTCAGAGTTGGAGCATGATTCCTTTTCTTCATGTGATTTTTCCTGTGTGTAGACTAGAGAGTGAACAACAGATGGTCTATGGCTCCTAGAATGTCTCACAACTCTAGATGAAATAATGCATTTGATTCATTTATGCATTCTTGTTATGTGGAGCGGTATGTTTAAAAGATGAGAGTAAAATATTCTGAAATACTGACGTAATAGGTCATGTGGGTTATGTAAAAGGGCAGAGTAGACATATTATGTAGGATGAGGCACAAAACGATCAAACAGAGGAGCGGCATCGTTAGGTTTAGGAATTTAGTTTTATCATTTGCTTTTTCCATCAGCAAAAACAAATAGCACTGGCTGAAGTTTTTGAATGCAATGTTGGAGAAATCTGCAATAGAAAAGTGTATCAGATTTATAAGGCTGAAGATGTTTTTAAAATGTGATGTTTTCTGACTAAGATTAAGAATAAGACATTATTTCAAGCAAGATTCAGTTCAGTGAGCATGTTCAGGGGCATGTAAACATGACATTTAGGTCTAAAAAGAAAATTATGCCTTTGCAGCCTTTGCAATTTGCTAACTGACCATTGTGATTTTTATTTTGTGATAAATCCAACTCTAGTTTGTTTTTATTTCACTTCTCAAATTATAATGAGGACAGCTATTACAGAATCATAATCAAAACTACTGTGTTATACAAAAAAACAGTAGCAAGATTTTTTTCTGTTTTGTTTTGGAATAAAGTGTAAAGAACAAAACTCCGTGGTTGTGTGGACGGTGGAGACTGAATGAGTTACAGTGCTCTCCAGTTTGGTTGCCAGCAGAATCCATCCTCATTCAGCCACTTTAAACTGAGTGCCCCTGAGCATCTGCCTCAGATGCGCCTCCACAACAGCCCACAGAGGCAGTCCCAGCATGCACTGCTCGCTCCACTCTGATGATTTACTGTTTAAAAGGCTCATTACAAGGCCACGCAATTACACACAGGAACAAGAGGACATTTTGTGGAATGAAATGAAACAGTCCTGAAATGAGTTCCACATTTAATTGAAAAGTGAATTGATGTAGGTGCTGTATTTGGAAACAGAAATTCAGTGAGCCTGTTCCAGGTTTGGAGATTTGTTGCAATATGAAAAATAGTTAGAATTCTCTTCAGCTCGGGGCACTGAAGCAGGACCGTGCATAAACAAAGCGCTCGCTCGGTGCGCTGCGTTTGAAACATGTGAAGGCAGCGAGATGGAACCGAATGTGGAACGTTTGAGCAGAGAAGTCTTTGAGATTCTGAAGCCTGAGTCCCAGTGGAAAGTCTAAAAGAATAGAGCGTCTGTGTGGCATGAACACGGCCTGAGATGTTAACATCTCTGTGAGCACAATGAATCACCAGACTGTCATAAAAACACTCTGCACATTCATCATGGCTGTGTTCCTTCAGTGCTTCCCTGTTAGTGCTAGTCACGACACACTCCCACTAAGCCCACACTAGAACTGGCCCACACCCCGAGCTGCACAGACACATGCTCACACTGAACAGGTGAAGAACAAAGAGCTCCTACTGTATCATTCTATTACAGTGCAAAGACAGAGGCCATAGAAGCACAATGAGCACTCAGCTCAAGCTGCCTGGGCCAGGGCAAGCTGCAGCCTGGCAGCAGCACACAGCTCTCTCTGTGTGTCCTTTGAGCAGGCTGCCGACACGCCGGGACGGGCCGGATAAGCCTGCCTCGTCTCCACCAGGAAGAGCGGCAAAGGAGGGAACGCAGCATTTCAAAAGCAGCCAGTCAGGGGCAGGGCCAGGAGGCAGGGCCACACTTGAGCTCTCATTATGGTGTGTAGTTTGGGAGTCATCTTTGAATGCAGCAGACCCCACAGTATGGGCCAGTCATATCAAAGCTGGCATGGATTTGAGCTGTGCAAATGAAGACAGGCAGTGGATTGACAAATATAAAAATCCTCCAGAGACTGTAGCTGGCAGGGGGACAGTTGGCTGGAGCTGAGCCTTTGGACACCTCTATTAGCAGTCTTTACTCAATAAAGTCCAGCCATCCACAGAGATAGAAACGAGCACCTGCCAAGTTACCTGCCAAGTCACCTGCCAGCAAAACAATGCTCTGACTGTAAACAATCATCGCCCGCCGTGAAGGATGACATGATCATGCCTCAGCTTATATTAAAGCACAGTTTTACTATTTTATTCCAATTCATGTAGTTATATTTTTATCCTCTTATCCTCTGTGAAGGGTAACCATTTGTTGCTTCTACAGTAAGAGTTCACACTTGACTGTCACTCTCTCAGAACATGACAGAGGCTGATGAAGAGCTGACCAATAGGAGGAGTAGGTGTGGAAAACTATGTATGAGCAAAAAGCTGAGGAGCACTGAATCACAATATGATGATCAAAAATGGACAATGACTGCGGCATCACTTAGACCTTTCACGATTCTATTGATTTACCGTTCAATATACTGGATGGAACAATACATTTTGAGGGTCAATATTCATCGTGGGGACTTTGTTGGTATTTTTCTGTACTGTGGTCAAATTTAAGCTGTGGAAGGTTGAATAAATAACTTTTATGGCACATTATAGATATAAACTAGCTACTAAAGTGATTACCGGTAACTCTGCTATTTATTTATTTATTTATTGCAGTTTTGTTTTTTTTAACTATAATATCTATATTTTCTTCAACAACATATCGTACTTCAAAATGTGTTACTCTGACAGGGCTTAGTACAGTTGAAAAAAGCTTTACAAATTAAAAGGTATCTTATGAAGAATTCACTCATTTTCATCTACATTTGCTCGTAAGTGGCAGGAAACTGTTGCTTCTTCCAACCTGCAGACTCATAAAAGACTCTCTGGGCCAATATCCCGAAGGGCGTCTCATCTGTCGGAGTCATTTTGTGCTGGGACATTTTCAAGGACAGGACCAGCCATTAGGATTCTATTGTGAGCCATTAAATTACACAAGTCATCATAACTCTTCCAAGGAGTCATGTCGCCATAGCCTGCACTGAGGTAAACTCTGCAAATGTACCTGGTGTTACACTTCACAGCCCGAGAGTCTTGTAGTCTAACACAGTATGAATGTGTGAATGTGTATTAGGCAAAAAAGCAGGCAGTGGCGTAATGACGTCACCTGTCATAATTCAAGAGCAGAGGGAAGCAGCGGTGGTTATTTGAGCACAATGTCAAGTCTTTTAGAGCTGCTTCAGACAAGGGCGCATCTGACAGTGGAGCAGAAAACATGTTTGTGTGATTCAAGATGTCCCTCATTAATCCATGACAGATCTGATTGTGCAGAGCCATCAGTGTCCATCTGTGACAGGCGTTTTCAGACTACTGTAGGAGGTGGCAGATTAAGAGGATCAGTGCCCTGGGCCAGTCTCAATATGTTAAAGCAGAGAGAGGATGTTTGATCTACAGCAGCACCAGTGCACTGATACTCATAATGTCTCTCAACTCATTCAAACTCAATATCCTTTGTCATAATAATGCACACACTTATAATCATACTAATAATGCAATTGAAATGTAATGCATCGCTGTGTTGGAAGTAACATATTAGTTATATCGTTTACTATTTATAGTAGTATAGTAGTATATAGCTCATATAGTTATAGATATGTTAGTTATAGCGTGAATTAAAAAAAAAAATTCAAAATAAGTGATATTTCTTTAGCTAATTTAACACTCAATTCACATTTTTGCAAAAGTTTAATCTTAAATTTGAGGTAATTTCTGCTGGAGTGCAGGAATATGGTCCTCATAGTAAAAAAATGAATTGTTGTCGATATTTCCCACTCTTCTTGAGCCCAATGAGCTTCAATCTATAACACTTGTCGCTGTATAGATTGTGATGATATCTTCAGACTATAATTGTATCTTGCTCAAATTAACTATCCCTACTTGTATCACACACTGATTCAGTCGTCCAAGACTGTCAACAAGCAGCTCCACTCAACCATTAACACTTCTTGTGAGGCAACAAATTCAGTTCGACGAGTCTAGAGATGAATAATAAACAATCTGCTTGGACACCTGCTGCTGAGCAAATCTGTTCTGATAACTTTTAGTAGGTATCGCCAGATGGTACTTTCTCTGCCAATACTTCCAATCTCCAGCAATCAATATCATGACATGCATCAATTATTTACCGCTGACTTCTGTGAACAATTTGAATAAAAATCAATGAAGCAGCACCAATCAGAGAGGGCCTCTTTGGAATCATTATATCCGAGTGCTCCCCCTCCCAGTCAGACAGAGCTATCAAGACTAAAAGAGCAAGGAAAGCCCAAGGTTGTGTTTCGCATTCGGAGCCAGAGCGACTAGGCGTGGTCCGCCTTCAGCTCATCTCCACTGAGGGCGACAGATGGCATACTGGCACCTTACAACACAACGCTAACATCCACACACACCTCGTTAGCCAATCACAGGCCACACTGTAAAAATAGATGCTAGGACAAGGAGGGCTCCAGAGAGTTAACTACCCTCCCCTAGAGTTAACTACCCTCCTTTAAGGGGCTGGACTCCATGAAACAGGAAGACTATCAAGACTACATCCATTTGTTTACAAAACGGCATGACTGACCACAAGATTTCATGTCTTCACCTGCTATAATTAATCTGCTAATTAAGTCAGCAGACATTCTGGCATCGCTGCAGTCAACAAAAGCTGCGATCACCAGAAAACTGCTCAAAGAAAAGGTCAAATCTACAAAACTGGTTAATACAAAGTGCGGCTAACACGTGACAGCATCAACGGCATCTAACACACCTATCTAACTAATCACACTCAGGCATTGGGGCTGAACATGTTTCCCAGCTAAACACCTACAGACTACAGAAGGAACGAGACCAGCATAACACTGTTGCTCCCTAGAGCCAAAATTGTAATTAATGGGGAGAGGAAATAACAGCTAGAACCCAAACATTGTGCAATAACAGTCTGCATGTGTATCTTAACTTGGAAAAACTTTGACATTTTGCTTATACTTATCCTGCCCTGTTTAGGGATGCACAGATACAGCTTTTTCAGTTCTAATATCTGATATCAATACCATGTTGCAAATTGTTATTTATCCTTGAAATAACTACAGAACAGCCTGCTTATTACATCCACTTAAAGGCCAAATCCAGCTAATTTTTCAGTATCAGCACCGACATTAGATACAAGTGGTATCAGTGCATCCTAGCCCTGTTGATCATATTTTTGGATACAAAGCAGAAGCAATTAGTCAAGTGAAGAAAGAAAAAGTAATCATGAATTCCTCCGTACTCTTTTATACTGCTGTCTAAGTTTTAAATGTTAAAAGTAAAGTAAATCTGAAATTATCTGATCATTCCAACACATTACAAACATACCCATTCAATATCTCACACTGAATATAATACATAATTTCAGTTGATTTTCTCAAACAGATTCACAGCGACTTTGGAGCGTCTGCACTTTTGCCATGGACATATTGGTTTGCTATTTTCCGCTCTGAGCAGAGCTCAGTGGGGCCCTGGCCCTGCTCTCAGCAGAGAGGATCATGGGAGAGCGTCACTTGCTTCAGTGGCCTGTCAGTCGCCTCTACACTCAGTGGCAACAATGAAAAAGATGCGCGGTGGGGTTCATGACACATCCGGTCTGTGCTGGCATCCCAGGCCACACAGTATCAGGCACAAGTCGCAGTGTCACATCCTTCAGGGAGAACATGGGAGACATAACAGACATGACAGACATGACAGACATGAGAGACATAAGAGACATGAGAGACAGGAGAGACATGAGAGACATGAGAGACTGGAGAGACTGGAGAGACTGGAGAGACATGAGAGACATGAGAGACATGGGAGACATGGGAGACATGGGAGACATGAGAGACTGGAGAGACTGGAGAGACAGGAGAGACATGAGAGACAGGAGAGACAGAAGAGACAGGAGAGACAGGAGAGACATGAGAGACTGGACAGACAGGAGAGACATGAGAGACAGGAGAGACATGAGAGACAGGAGAGACGAGAGACATGAGAGACAGGAGAGACATGAGAGACATGAGAGATATGAGAGACAGGAGAGACAGGAGAGACATGAGAGTCAGGAGAGACATGAGAGACTGGAGAGACATGAGAGACAGGAGAGACAGGAGAGACATGAGAGACAGGGGAGACAGGAGAGACTGGAGAGACATGAGAGAGATGAGAGACAGGAGAGACATGAGAGACATGGGAGACAGGAGAGACATGACAGAGATGACAGACATGAGAGACATGGGAGACATGAGAGACATGGGAGACATGGGAGACATGGGAGACATGGGAGACATGGGAGACATGGGAGACATGGGAGACAGGAGAGACATGAGAGACATGACAGACATGAGAGACATGGGAGACAGGAGAGACATGAGAGACATGACAGACATGAGAGACATGGGAGACATGGGAGACAGGAGAGACATGAGAGACATGACAGACATGAGAGACATGGGAGACATGAGAGACATGAGAGACATGAGAGACATGGGAGACATGAGAGACATGACAGAGATGACAGACATGAGAGACATGGGAGACATGAGAGACATGGGAGACATGAGAGACATGAGAGACATGGGAGACATGAGAGACATGAGAGACATGGGAGACATGAGAGACATGGGAGACATGAGAGACATGAGAGACATGAGAGACATGGAGACATGAGAGACAGGAGAGACAGGAGAGACATGGGAGACAGGAGAGACAGGAGAGACATGAGAGACAGGAGAGACAGGAGAGACATGAAAGACATGAGAGACATGGGAGACAGGAGAGACATGAGAGACATGACAGAGATGACAGACATGAGAGACATGGGAGACAGGAGAGACATGAGAGACATGACAGAGATGACAGACATGAGAGACATGGGAGACATGGGAGACATGAGAGACATGGGAGACAGGAGAGACATGAGAGACATGGGAGACATGAGAGACATGAGAGACATGACAGACATGAGAGACATGAGAGACATGAGAGACAGGAGAGACATGAGAGACATGACAGAGATGACAGACATGAGAGACATGAGAGAGATGAGAGACATGAGAGACATGGGAGACATGAGAGACATGGGAGACATGAGAGACATGACAGAGATGACAGACATGAGAGACATGAGAGAGATGAGAGACATGAGAGAGATGAGAGACAGGAGAGACATGGGAGACATGAGAGACATGAGAGACATGACAGAGATGACAGAGATGAGAGACATGAGAGAGATGAGAGACAGGAGAGACATGGGAGACATGAGAGACATGGGAGACATGAGAGAGATGAGAGACAGGAGAGACATGGGAGACATGAGAGACATGGGAGATATGAGAGACATGAGAGACATGGGAGACATGAAAGACATGAGAGAGATGAGAGACAGGAGAGACATGGGAGACATGAGAGACATGGGAGACATGAGAGACATGAGAGAGATGAGAGACATGGGAGACATGAGAGACATGGGAGACATGAGAGACATGAGAGACATGGGAGACATGAGAGACATGAGAGACATGAGAGACATGAGAGACATGAGAGACATGAGAGAGTGGAGAGACATGAGAGAGTGGAGAGACAGGAGAGTGGAGAGACATGAGAGAGTGGAGAGACAGGAGAGTGGAGAGACATGAGAGAGTGGAGAGACAGGAGAGTGGAGAGATAGGAGAGTGGAGAGACATGAGAGAGTGGAGAGACAGGAGAGTGGAGAGACATGAGAGAGTGGAGAGACAGGAGAGTGGAGAGACATGAGAGAGTGGAGAGACAGGAGAGTGGAAAGACATGAGAGAGTGGAGAGACAGGAGAGTGGAGAGACATGAGAGAGTGGAGAGACATGAGAGAGTGGAGAGACATGAGAGACATGAGAGACAGGAGAGTGGAGAGACATGAGAGACAGGAGAGTGGAGAGACAGGAGAGAGTGGAGAGACTGGAGAGACAGGAGACACATGAGAGACATGAGAGAGTGGAGAGACATGAGAGAGTGGAGAGACAGGAGAGACAGGAGAGAGTGGAGAGACAGGAGAGAGTGGAGAGACAGGAGAGTGGAGAGACAGGAGAGACAGAGGCATAAGAAACATGGGAGCCATGGGAGCCATGAGACACAAGACAGACACAGTAGACAGGCGAGAGCCACACATATGGCTCAGGCTGCACTTGTCTAAATGTGCATAATGTCATGTAAGTGCACACTGTACATGTGTGATCACAGATGCTCGGCTCAGTGCCAGTTCTCATCCATAATGCACTTCACTCATGTATGCAGACCCGAGCTTTTCTCCTTCCAGGCCAATATTGATCTTTTAAGTTTTGGAGTTGGCCAGCTGAAGTCTCAGCTTACAATGTGCCTAGATGGGCAAAATAAGGCATATGAGTCTTGTTGACAGACCACACTATATTGGTTAATTTAGCCAAATTTCTTCAAACAAGCAAAATGTTCCATAACAAAAGTAAGAGACATCATTCTCTCTGATCATATTTAAGTATTTCAGCATCAATGAGTCCCCACTGTCTTTAAGCATTGCCAATGAGCAGTGCAGAGCTTGGGTGCCTTCAGTGGTGCCTGATACTGATCACTGGATCTCCATAACTCTTGCATTTGGATGAAAACTCAGTAAAAGTGATCATATAAAATACTAAGAATATTTCATTAAAGCACAGACAACACTGTGCTGTGTCTTCCAAGCACTAACCGTATTTTAATAAATGTGTGCCTCACATCAGCAGACACTTCATGAGAAACAGAGTTACTTTTTTAGCAGCACTGCTCCAAAGCCCCCAGACCAGACAATGCTTGATAATTTATGGAGCTCTCCAGCTCTGTCAGCCAAATAAGATCTATGGAGCGGTGCACATGCAGCCCGGCTATACGAGCACTCCATCACACAGGCCGACAGATTATTACATGAAATCTGGTCCTTATTTACATTGTTAAAACATTGTGGTATTCTTCTGGACTACACAGTTTCCTGCCCAAAATGTCCAGGAGCTTCAGAGAGGACAGTGTGACTATGGAGCGGCTCCATGGTGACACCTTTGTGATGGTGTGCATTATTTAAGTCACAGCTCCACTGACTACACAGCACTGGCCACACTGCACACACTGAGGAACAGGCAAGTGCTTGTTTCATATTTGGAGCTATTTGATGTACATGAAAAAATATAATTAATAGAATATAATGTGTTATTTTTGTTGTATTGGCACTGTAATTTGTATTAAACGAAGAGAAACCTGCCAAACCATTCTTTCAGTAAGCAGATCTTGATCTTGTGAAAAGCATTTGAAGAGCCCCTCCCCCTGTGCCTTACTGCCTTTGAGCCCTGCACTGGACCACTCAGTGACCTGTGATTCAGAGATAGTGCTTATGAACACAGCCTACAACGTCTGCTGCCTCTAACATATGTGTTACACCTCCACAACTCTCTGTACTGGCTCCTGTCCATTTGAGCACCTGTCAGAATAACATGAATAAACAAACACAAATTACCAACTCGAGTCCCACACAATGAGAATAAAAAAATAACATCCTCGGCGGGTGGCATTAGGATAGTGTTTATTGGGGTGCTTGTCCTCCACAGTGAATAGTCCTGATGATAGGGTATGACCACCTCAAAAAAAGAGGGACATGTCGGTGAATGTGGTGGGGACATAGACTCATAACACACATATAGAGAACGAAATAGGATTAGGTGCATGCAGGTTAAATGTTACAACCCAGACAGTCAGTACACCCAAAAAACTAATATTATCATGGTTTCTTAAGTATATGTAACTATATATTGAATTCATATGACAGCAGCTGAAATAATGGGACATTTTCTCTAAATAAGTGACTGTGCAGGACAACTAAAGCGGGACAGGTGGTCACAGGTGGCTGCTGGTGCATTTGAGGTACTCTTTAAGCTCTATAAATCTGAGGTTGCCATGACATGACGTGTAGTGGAGGAGATACATTACTTTCCTCACCTTTTCTGTTTCCGAGTGGGAGTTATCACTTACAGCACAGCTCTGTGAGAGGAGCGGACACTCCAAATGTGAGATAAAAAATAATGCTCACAGATGAGGAAGTCCAAATCCTGTCTGCTCTGAAGGCTTTATCAGCAGTTGCACACACTCATTACTGTTTTGTCAAAAAAGTAATTAAATGATTTCCAATATTTCAGACAGGTGCAATATCACCTTTGTGTCATGTTTTGGTATAACATAAGATGAACAGAATATCAGCCACGTCAACAGACACTGAAATTAAATACCTGGAAGAATGAATAATGTAATAATGCATTTTATTTTGAGGCGCTTTTCTAGACACTCAAGGACACCGTACAATGACAATTAACTAAAAACAGGCAATATATCCACTACAAGGCAAAGAAATTAGACAAAGCAATAAAAATTTAAAAAATGGACGATCAGCAAGGAGATAGATAATTCATTGGGGTAGGCTATTCTGAAAAAAAAAAGGGGTCTTAAATCGAGATTTGAAAACGGGTAATTATTGAATGTTCCGAGGACAGGGGGGAGTGAGTTCCAGAGATGGGGAGCAGAGCAGCTGAAGGCCCTGCTCCCCATGGTGCTGAAAATGTGACAAGCTTGTGCTTGTTGAAAGCAAACCAAGACATCAGTAAATCAGTTTCTCTGCTCAGGTTTGCAGAGACACTAAAGAATACTCCCGTGTAATTGTTGTGGTGAATGTACAGCTCGGACACATACGGACTCTGACTGAAGGCGCTAAATAGGTTGACTCCAGTGACTGAGTCCCTGTACAGTGGAGGAGGTGCAAACCACTGTTAGTGGAAAGTGAATGGAAGAAAAGCAGCTCCACAGAGAGACTCTGTGATCTAATTAGAGACTAAAATAACAGCCATGAGCACTGGTACTGACCACGCTCACGTCCCCACACAGACTAAATACATGTCAGGACTTGGTGTGAGCTGGGTCGTCTGTGATGGAGCTTATAGTGCTGTGGAGGCTACCACACTGTGAAACAGAGCCTGAGGCGCAGTGGGCCCATCTCCTCTGTGCGCAGTCATACACTCCATAGTGTTTCAATAATACATGCATCATCATGTGCATGGACGCATGAGAAGGCATGCAGCTTCCGCTAACGCTGCATAAAAGAAGTGAAGAGCTAAATCCTGGCCAACAGCATATTGGTTTATAATAGGGAGATGAAACATCAGACATACAGCAGCCTTCCTTGAAAAGTTCAACTAGTAAATGTAAATGAGGACAGGCCTTAAAGCAGAGATACTGTGAGCTCCGTCACTCCCAGGGGCCACGAGGCTCTGTGAACTGTTTGGACTGAGGATGGATCAGAGGAGTCCTGTCCACCCTGTTTTCAGCTCTCCCTAATAAGCTGTCCGGATGCATTCAAAACAAGTCTGACTATCTCACATTCTTTAGCAGCAGGCCAAGAGAAGAAGAGATTTTATTAAGCCAAAATCCCTGAACCAAACAGAAAAGCATCACCAGGCTCTGTGACGACTCTGAAAACAGGCGATGCTCACACACCTGACTAATGCATCAGGATTAGCCTCATGTGTTGACACAAATGTCAACATCTATTTGTGTGAGCCACGGCTGGAACAGTGTAACATGTGGAGTGTCAGAAACAGAGGAGAGAAGGTCATTGGTGAGTATCCTCCTCCAAAGGGACAACCACAAACTATTATCTTATGAGCCACATTCAGTCCTGGGACAAACCTCGGTCATGAATGGGCACAGTGCTTCTATTGGCAGCAGTGACGTGTCAAATTTCACCATTGCCACTGCATTGTTTTGCTCAGTTTGACCTTTGACCCCTGTCCTTATGATGCCTCCAGCTCATCCTCTCCTCTTTCTCAGGTGCCATATGTTACTAGACAGCACTGTAGCGAAATATGAGCATTTAGAGCAAAGCAAACACTAAAGGAACTCCTTTGAGTGTGCACCTTTTGTGAAGCTAAACAACACAATGCAATAGTAAGCCCGCACAAGCTTTACCAAGAGTTTACAGCAAAAAGGAGGCAGCTAGAGGCACAACATATAACCATGAGTAAACTAAATGGCTATTATAATGAAGGAAGGAGAAGGGAATGAGAAGGGAAATAAAAAAGATTCAAACTTTCTTGAACATTTGTGTAGAAACAAGGAAAATATCTAAACAATGTACCAATCCGCTTACAGGTTATGTTGTAGGGCTGTAGGCCTTCAGTCGTTTAGCCAAAATTTGTATTAGTCGATAAATAATTGTATTTAGAATGTGGTTTATAGGACAACAGCAGAAAGTTAGTAAGTGAGGGAGTTAGCATTTTTTTTGTTTTTTATATGTAAAAAGGCAGAGTTGAATCTGTCTTTATGAAAATATACTGTTTCCTAGTACATTTTCTGTGTAAACACTTGTTTTGAATGAACTCCCATGCAGTAGTAGTCTTGTGAGTGTAGTTTGAGTCAGATGCATAGAGATATATAATAGTTTTGAGAGCTTTTGCCATGACACTTTTTAGGAGACAAATTGATCAGCAGGACATGTCTTCAGCCAACCAAGAATTTCTTTAGTGGACAACAGCTCTACTTTGTTGTGAGAAGTCTATATCAGAGGCATGTACCATTTTAGCATTATATAAAGATGAATGTAGCATAAACACAATACTGTAATCTGATATATCTTTCTTTCTCTCTCTCTCTCTCTCTCTCTCTCTCCCTCCCTCTCCCTCTCTCTCTCTCTCTCTCTCTCTCTCTCTCTCTCTCTCTCTCTCTCTCTCTATATATATATATATATATATATACACACACACACACACACAAAATATGTTTACATTTAGGGAACATTTGAAGGATCATTGTTCTGTACACGTGTTAATTGTAAGTGTGTGAAGAATAATGATATGTAGCCTGATGATGACCTTGCCTTGCTTAAAGGTTAGTCATTGCAAAACAACTGCTTAGCCTAACGTACGCCTCATGTGTACAAGCCTGGAGTCATGTACACTGACCACACAGTGCTGCTTGGGTCACGTGAATGTGATGTCATCCGTGCGAGTCTCCTCCCAGACCTGGATCTGTCTCATTTGCTCGCCATCACCAAACCCAGAGTCCTGACCTGGACACAACCACAGCCCTGCTGCTGCTTCAGCACGAAAAGAGGAACAAAACCCTTGGCGTCTCACCGGGATATCCTCCAACACAATATAATGTCAGGGAAAGACCGACGGTGCATTGGGATTAGAAGAACAAGAGTGACAATAGGGAAGGGAATCCACTATTTTTTTACTCACCATTACATACACAGTGCAACGTTTTGTGGAGAGATAGTTTCTGATAAGGTAGCAACACTAAAATTTTATACCACAATGGAGATATATGGATCTATAATGTATGGTAAAATGCCTGGGGGACTATAAGTAGAGGAGATAAATGCAGGGGACATTAACACATGCACAAGCTTTCACATGCTAACAGTGTAAGGAGTAGATTTGGGTCTTGGTAAAGCTACGTCTTATGTGCAGAAGACAGGAACAGTCTGGCTGTGAGGGTCCAGATTGTCCTGCTTTAAAACATGGAGCAGCGTCACGGTTCCACATGAGCTCACACTGACGTAATGTAATACGCTTCAACAGTCAGGCTATAAATCTAACCAGGAGACTACCACTGTATATTATTGGAATATTAAACTGAGCAGACAGATGTTTCATTAGAATATACTTGACTAGTAGTGCCAGGTGTTTTACTGTAATAGATGTAGGCCTTTCAAAATATTTTCATACACATTGAAAAGACTTAATTAAAAATTATGCCAAGTGCCTCACTGAGCATGCAACCAGCAGAGAGCGAGATAGCTAGCTAATCCTTCCACTGTCTCAATTCAAGCAATACATTACAGGATCATCACTGTTCCATATGCAGCCATCGCATGTATTTTCAGAAATGAGACATTTTCAAGTGCTATTTTTGTGCAGCAGAATATAGAGGACAAAAGCAACTTTTGAAAGATGTCCAAAGAGCCATTTTAATTTTAGTGTCAGTAATGTATAAAGCTTTTGATACGTTATTTGCGTATCAAAGGGAAATCTAAATGGGGGAAATAACAGGGCCATTAAGCCACTGCAGCCATATGTTGATGTTGAACACAATTTCTTTCATCTGTAATTATACCCTACGGTACTTTCAATGCACATAAAATGGCTGCCTATAGGATATATGGTTTAAATAGGCTTGACATGTACTTCAAAAGTTGCCATATCCTTCTTACTTGGTACCCACAAGAGTGCCTGTTTGTTTGTAATAACTGTACCACAAGGAATGATAAACTGGTGCCAAGCATAAATCATGTTCTCCATTTCCATTGCTATCTCAAAGCTTTCAGAAAGTGAACTGCAGTGTGTACCAGGGGAGGAACACCCTACACATTCTAGGCAAGATTAAAAGGCCAATATCCCACAAACCATAAATCTGACTGGAGCAAATTATAGCTTTTCCTTCAAATGAGCAGAGATGAGAAGATTTCAATCACAAACTGTACCCACAGGTTATTAAAAATATAATTTGACACTAAACTCTCCCAATTAGACTTACATAACAGCACATTTTACCAACTTAGAGGGATCCAATTTCAAAGCATTTATCGTGGCATCAGATTACATAACAGATGATTCAGAGGAGAAGTTGTGTTGGCTCTCCATCACATACACTTTGTCCAAAAACACAGAGCACTGGGAGAACGGGGACAGTCCAAGCACAATAACATCTTCCAAGCTCAACCTGACAATGGGGGGTCAGCAATGACAGGGACAGCACCACGCATGTCCCACTTTTTACTATGTAGGCTTGTAATAAATCCCAAATAGACTTAATCCACGGGGCTGCTGTTTGTCATTGCTTGCTGCAAACCCAATAGCATCACTGATCAACAACAAACACGTCCCGTCCACAGCACAGGGGGAAATGTCTCCATGGTCCATTAGCCCCGATGCATTAGCAAGATCTATCCAAACAGATCCAATGCACCGCACGCCCTTTAGATCATGTTTTAGTAAATGTCCAGAAATGCTAACTCAGCGTGCACGGTACTCACGCATGCATATTACAGTGTTATTAAGGCTCAAGTACACGTTAAGAGGCAGGGGATTTCGGGTACATAGGAGCTTTAGTTAAACAAATGGTAAAGCTCGTTTTCTGTAAGCTAATTAGCAGCAGTCGCAGTATCATCACCATTGCACCTGCACAACATAGCGCCCTGGGGCGGAGCAGGCGAGAGGGGAAGACCAGAGCCAAGGAGGAGATGCCAGCGGTCCCACCACTGCTGATGAGTGGAAATACATGCCAGGCACGTAGTAACACGGGGGTGAAGCCTGCTAGCGCACCAACGGAATGCTCCGGCCAAATGCTCGGGCTTTCTTACCTGTGTAGCTCACAAGAAGCAAGGCTAGAAAGATGTCCCCTGACTGGACCATCGTAACTCCCGAGTAACGTGAACGATAAACGGTGTTGCTTGATGTCCGCTCAACCCCAGCGTTTGGATCCCTGTTTCCCTTTTCTCTCAGCGACTGTTCATCCTAATGGGTATTTCTGAGGTGGTCGGAGATAATAGCTGTGAGTAGAAGCGTCTTGAGTGCGAGGCAGAGGCAGAGATTAGCGGCAGAGATGATGAGCGCCAGACTCTGTTCAAAGTCTGACTGACAAGCACGGCCTGCGCACCTAAGGCGATCACTCCGCCTCGTAAAGCGCAATGGGGCAGCTCGCGTAAAGTAGTGCGCTTCGACCATGGCCGAGAGCTCGTGTTTAGTGTTGATGCAATGCCACAGAAATATTTGAGCAAAAAATAAATAAATAAATAATGGCTATTAGGCTCATCAGGCTCATATGTTATTATAAATCTCAGAATACGTTTTAGATTGAATAATTTAACATACAATGGAGACATTTCTCAGTGAAATATGTTACATTTATGAAACAGTGGTTACTGCAATCAAGTTTTTACAGAATTTTCCCAGTCTTGAATCAACATGGTGTACATCTGTGTAATCTATCTGATAGACACTAAGCATATGAAAAGCACTGGATGACTCTATGTTCTGTCAATAATCATATCATCATTGCACTGTCTTCCTATGACCTCTTGTATGTAGCTGAGATTTTATATTTTATTACTTATTTACCTATTTTATTTTGACTTGTACATTTATACAATTATGTCTTATTTCACACCTGCAGCTTTCTATCTTTTTGCTACTTATTTAGAATTTATTATTACTTTTATTTATCCATAATATTTTCTCTTTATTATTATATTATAGAGTGATTTGTGAGCTACTGTGTCCAAATGATTTCCCTTGTGGATGAATAAAAAGTCTAATATGAAACAGTTGGATGTAAAATATGCGACTAGTCTGTATAACAGTAAGTTTCCTATGGACATTGTCTATTCTGGCGATGCCACGCTATTGTGTTATGACTAAGTAATACAGCATTTTAAAAAAACAAAAAAAACAAACATGCTAACATAGTCATGTTAAGTGTTACAAATGAAACTTCCATAGGGCCATATGTTCTCTGTAATCTGAAGTGAAACCTGAGGCACTTTGCACATTGGAACTCTCTTACTACACATTAATGATTCATTCATTCACTATACATCTGCTACAACTCCATTACTGGCCTGTCTCTTCTATGAAAGCATTGTTGTTTTTACCACAACTCATCACAATGGAGAATACACTACTAACCCAATACCCCTGAGTGACTGATGCCAGGGTTAAAGCTCTAATGGTAGTTTGTTTGCTGCCAAAGCATTTTGTAGTTTAAGATCCTCAATCCAGGAATTTACCTTTTTGTAGTGGGTGCGTTTCCCTAGATGCCTCACAGAAGGGAAGATGCTTGAGAAATGATTTAACGACAACTCTAATAAATGTAAATATGATTTATTTTACAGATAATAGAGTCAGCCAATTGACAGACAATTTGAGTCTGGATCCCCTTAGAAGCCCAATGCAGGAAAGACCCAGAAGAACGTGTTAGGGTTACATTTATAGATTCCATAGGACATCCCACTCTTGACCATCTGGAGTTTCCTCAACATGTTTTGCACAAAACACCCAACCATATATGACCTGACCATTGTCTTGCCAAATGTCTTTAGGATGCACTTTCTCCTAACCTCTGACCCCTTAATGCTCCAAACTAGTGGTCCCAAACTGGTGGTCCCAAAGATAAGGAAATAATCATCCTGGGAAAGGAAATGAAGTATAATCAGTAGTATAACAGATACCACAATTTCTAAAGCATTTTCACTCTCACATGTTTAAATCATTATTCACAAATAAAGAGAACTGAACCAAGTATTAGACAAATTACCGCAAGGTCAAATAATGCACAGTTTCGAAAAATACAAATACTAAGGAGCAATGTAGTTGAACATTTGTTGAATAATTTGGTAAGGAAAAAATAGAAAACAATGACTTTTTTTTCCTTTATCTATAATGGATCTTTCAGCTAGCCAGTGACCATACACAGATACCATGTGCTTAACAGTGTTCTAGGAACAGTTTTGAGTGTGTCTTTAAGAGCTTACAATCATAAGAATACACAGATGTAACCGCACATGTATCAAATAGCAAACCCAGAAATTTAGTTGCATTTAATTTGGAATACACACATTTACTTAAACTGCTCTTCTTGACACAGCCATCGCCATATATCTGTCTTGGTGGCCAAAATCCAGACCATAAATGCTATCTTAAAATCCAATCCTTAATGAAGAGGAATGTTAAGAAAATTAGGCTTCAATTTATCAAAATATTATGGTCAATTTGGCCCCAGTATCCTAACCAAGATTCATGTAGAGTTCAACCACAAACCACAGGGCCTGAATGCTGCAAAAATACTTAGATTTTAGTGGCAGTTTGCAAAAATGATTTGAAATCAAGTGAAACAGAAGAGGTGATAAATCCTGAGCAAGGCTAGGGCCACTGTGGGGGGTGAGAGGCGGAGGTTTGAGTGACATTCTAACATGATAGCAGTGAGTCAGGTGATGATTCAGCCGTATACACTACACATGTCCTCCAAATACAGTCTTGTGTTTAATGTAGCCCACACTCAAGCTGCAGGAAAATGGTTGTTGTTTTAAGTCAGAGTGAATTAACTGTTGATTTTAGTGTCCTGCCTCCTCATATGAATCAATATATAATCTGATTGTAAGATATAGGGCTAAATTACATTGTTTGCCAAAGTGTGGTAAAAAAAAAAAAATGGACCTATTATCTACCTTTTACAACAACATGAAGAACTGATTGTTATTAAACACTTAATCTTTTATATGAAATTAATGATGCCACTAAAGTCTTATAACATAATATAAAAAAGACATAATATGGCATTCAATACTATAGGCCTTCCAACAATATTACGATCAATAACAGTGTGAGGTGTGGTAATACTGTATATATGGGTATTGTTACACAGTCCATTAGTGTTTACATTCAGTGCTTCTCTCACAATTTACAACCCACTGTAGCTGGAATGTAGGTGCTTTTACTCAAGAGCAAAAACAAGTACTCGGGAGCTCTGGAAATATTAAAACGTCACCATTTATTCTATCTTTGAATATTTTATTTAAAGATATTTAGGCCCCTGCTAATCAAGAGCCCATGGCTTCACCCTAACCTTTCTTTGCTCTTCTGTGTGCTTGTTTATGTCAGGTTGTTCTATTGTCAGTGTTGTACTTATATACTCCATGAGAAATTGATGTGATCTCAGAATAGTTGTCCAAGCATGTTTTTTAAAATAGCTCATACTTTACTGTAGAACTCACAGCAGCATCAGGGAAGAGCAACAACACTCCATCTATCAGAAAATATGTATGCTATATTTGTGAAACACAATGAGAAAACATAATAATTGCTCAATGGTACTACTTCTTTTTACAGTTGCATAATTTATACCTTTCAGCAGACAGGTGTAGCTACCACCTGCAAATCTCCATGGAGATATTTCCTTACCTAAAATGTTACACAGTATGGCATTAAACCTGTGTATCTTGCATTTATTCAAGGTGTTTTTATTATTAATAATAAATGACATTCATGCATTCACTTGATAAGTGGAGTCGCCTCTTTATAGATATGACCTACTTTGACCTGGTGGCGTCACCTGCTTGTCTCCATGGAGATAAATAAGTTTAATCCATACATAGAGGATTTCAGGAAGAGCGTCCATGACAAAATTTACATAATACACCTTTGTATAAATAAATATATCTATAAGTGAATCACTTATGGATATATTTGTATCTGTAGTTTAGTTTATTTGTTTATTAATCAGGGACAATGCACATAAAACAGTGACCTACACAAAGTCTTGGCCACTAACCTTTACAGCTGCTGGGCTAAGCTCCAGTGTGATAAATGTAGGCATATATCACTATTAAATATTCATTATTATCGGTGGTAACATGTTAACTGTGAAGTGATTTGTGATAATGATTGTTTAGATAATGAATAACAGTGGTGCACTCTGCTGCGTTTGGTCAGCCACAATGATCAAATCTCAATAAAAGATTGCAGCTATCTCTGAGCAAGTGTATCTGGCTTTGAGTAGGACATGGAGTTGCGGCACAGTGGATTCCTTGTCTGGAGTGTCCTGCCCAAGCGCACAGAGCATCTTTGTGGACAGCAGATATTAATCTCCACATGCAGGCTGCGATCAGGGGGAGACTGGCTAAGCTCATGTACACACTCGTCCCATACTTATTCATTATATAACTGTCAATGACACACTGCTCTGTGCAATCCGTCATCCCTCTACCACCGTGTCATAGTACACTAGGTTTGAGTGTCTGTATTGTGCTCACTGAAGACACAAGGGCCTTTGCCATGGTTCTAGTATACAGTAAAGCCACACAACTCAATGGACTATAATGAGTTCACCCCATAAAATGTTACTTTTGAAATAAAGAATACATAAATACATTGCATATATGAATCAGAATAGGAATACTATTCACAAATGCAATCGTGTTGCATCATTGAGAACTGTGGTTTAGAATGAAACAAGAAACCATTAAAAACTACAAGTATCTGCTGCCATCTTGTGATATGAATGGACTTTTTCTTTCACATATTTATTTATTTTTAATAAGATGACGACACTCATTTCTTTAATTGCAATGCCAGCTATCGAACTGAAGAGGGCAGCAAGTATCTATGTTATTGTCAACAGTAGACTACATGAGCAAATTCCCCTCAGATGGAGAAGCCATAATAGAATAAGACATGCAGTTAATAATAAGAGCTGATTAAAATGCAATGTAAAAATACAACCTGGTAGTATATTTTTTTATGATTCCTTTTGATTTAGTGCCATAATATTGTTACAGGAATTATGTGACTTATTTAGCCATAACTTGGACAATTTTTATGGACTACAACTTCAGTCTTAAATCTTTTTGGACAAATAGCACAGCACTTCAAATAAATTGTGTTGTGTTATATTAGAAACAGTAGGCGAGCTGTGTAAATCCTCTAGGTGCAGCTAGGATTTATGTTAATTCCCCTCTCAAAAGTTGGGCCAGATAGTGCTGCTCTACTGATTTTGTGTTGCTGATTTGAAGCCTCAAATCAAACAGGCTGTGCAGCACATTAGCCCAACACGGTGCATCTTCTGTAATGTGCCGTGACAGTTCACATCAGATTGTCAGTCTTTCAAGAGGCCTGTCACTTTGGATCTCACTCAAGTTTCATGGCAGGGCCTGAACACTCTCAAAACCTCATTTTCAGACCAATATACGGCATGCAGAACAAGACTCGGGGTTATACCAAAGAAGATGAGAAATGGAGCCTCAAAAGGATTGTCCTTCATACTGAGGGAGGTTATACTTTTCTCTTGAATTTTAACTGATAGATTAAAATGAATAAGAGTATGGTCAAGGTAAATTCAAATGATTTCCAATGTTTTCATTCTATAAAAATCTTATGACGCATTCTTTCCAACTGGTTTTTACCTTACCTTTTTTACCTATTACCTGTTATGATGCAAAACTGACAAAAAAATAAAATGACCAAGAAATGTGGTAAGATTTATAGGGATGCACCAATCCACCTTCTTCTGTTCTGATACCAATATTGATGCTTTGGCTTTAAGTATTTGCTGATCCCTGATATCAACCAATACTAGGGCAGAGACTTAAAATATAACTTCTTTGCTTTAAACACAAAAGGCGTATGGTGATAAAAGATCCAAGTGTGTTTTTTTTAACTATTATTTATCATTTAAAGTGACAAAAATATTAACAGGTGTTTTGGGCCAACATTGTTTAGTAAATCATCTTTTTACACAAATTTATACACTAAAATGGGATATCGATTGAACCAATAGCTTTGAACCGAAAACTTTCAATATCAACATGATATCCAGTACTAGTATCGTATCGGTAAATCTAAAAATGTACACCAAGTATCACAGAAATATGAAAGGCCCACTTGACAAAATTATACCCTATTCCGCAGCAAGTTTCTGTATCTGTTTGCAGCTTTTTGATAATTTCTCTCGATATTCAATTTTGCATTACTTAAAACAGCTATTCTGATGTCATCTCATAGATAAAAATTAAAAAATTAAAAAACTGCTGCAAAAGAAGGGCATCTGGTGAAAGGAATCCACCAAATCACTCTAGTTTGCTGTGGCCATCTAAAAAAGGGAGCAGCCAAATGTATTTCTATGTTCTGAGTGTATTTCATTTTATTTTTACATTATTGAGGTCTAAGGACTGTCACAACAAACTCTCAGTACAATGGGCTACTCTATAATAGGATCATATCAGCAGAAATCCATTAAGCAACTCTAATTTATGGAAGTGGGTTTGAGAACTTGCAAATGGGAAGTTAGCAGGTTTAATTTTAATGAATAAAGAATGAAACTTTGAACCGACTTAAGATATATCTCATTTAGGACATTCATTTCTGCTCTTAATTATTTCTCAGCTGAGGGAAATTGTAGCACCAAAATACTATAACGGCTCTGGAAATTAAACTCAAACGTGCACACCTCATTAGTGTAAGATACTGTACGGAACAAGACAATGTAATCCCTCACTCGCCCAGGAGCGGTCCAAGGTACAAAAAGGTTTCAGAAGTAGTCATCTGGACACTGTTTTTAAAATAATTGATAACTGATAACTGATTAAAAAAATATATATATACATTGTACTGCACGGAAGTCAGTAGGGCCAGGAGAGAGTGGAATTAAAAGTTATACTTATATAGACTAGGCATCAAACCTGTCTTCTTTGGATGATCTACAAGCTTGTGTCAGATAATCCAATGTCCAACCCTGATCTATGTGTTTTTATTCACCACAACCTCATTAGTCATGTATTTGATCATTGTTTGATTCATTATTGCTTTAATACTGATGTGGAAGTAGCCAAGGGCAGCACTGCACCTGAGGCATTATTCTCATTTTAAAGTACACTTGGACTTCAAACAGAATGTGATGGACTTTGAAGGAGGAGCATTCCATATTTGGCCCTTTGTTCTCATCTATTGATTGCATGAAAAGATAAGTACAAAGATTTTCTGACTGTTACTCGTTTCCTTTGACCTCTCTGATGATTTTTGGCCTTTCAATCATCCTTTTGTTTGAAGTGCCAAAACTTTACTTTACAGCACCCAGGACCCACATATATTCAAGAAGACATATTATGACATATTATTATTTTACATTTTCTGCATTGTAAAACACTGCGATGCACCACCTCACCACAGTAAAATCTCCAGAAGCAAGTAGCAGATTTTTATTTAAAGGTTTACTGTGTAGCTTTTCTGGTGGAGGGTCCATCACCTGCTTGTTGTTATAGATATGTCATGCCTGGAATGTTCCACAGTATGACATTAAACACCTCTACCTTACATTTACTCAATTACAAGTGGTATTATAGCTCAAAAATACCTAGAAAAACAAGCATTCACTGTGAGCGGGGTTGCCACTCCACAAATCTGACCTGTAACTTGCAGGACAATGCAGGATTATTCAAACATAAATGAATGAATTGAAATAAAACACTGAGTAAACAAATTATGAGATAACGGCATTATAACATGCATAAAAGCACATTAAAGCACATTTTACATAAGAAGTCCCATTTAAACAAAGCACTTAGATCAACAATGATAAATAGGCTACTATTTATTCAGGCTAATGATCACCTTCACGTTGTACAATGTAGTTTCCAAACCCACACCTTGTTGTTGTGTGGCTCAGTTTTTAGACCTGTAGCACTTATGCAGGGACCAGAGCAAATGTGCTGTGAGCGTGTCCCCAATCTCTTTTCATTTTCCGCAGAGCTGTCCAGACACCAATTACGCCACTGGAACGATACAAATCAAAAACAGTAAATGATCCATGCAATTGTCGCTCAATACTACACTCCTTAACTAAACCCACTTAATGTGCTAGATTAAAAGAAGTCATCAACAATTAGAAAATCAATATATCAGTTTTTGTGGCATTTGTAATCATGTAGCAGGCGTAACATGGTTCAATAAATCAGAAATAGCCCATAGGATGCAGTGCATTGGGCCAGTTCTGTTGCACTCACGCTGAAATAGTGGACAATAGATAAATAAACAAAGAATGGAAAGCAAAATCCTCACAGTGACAAGGCGGCTGCACCAGTGTGTCTTCATTTATCACTGCAGCAAAGGCCAGCCGATACAGATGGCATTACATGAGCTGACAGGCGAACAGCGCACGCTCCTCTTACATCAAACTCACTAAATATTTAGATGTGAAAAGCAAAGAGAACCGGCAAAAAAACAAGCCACAGTCATGTCCTCTGTGGAAAATAAACTGAAGAGGTCTCATCCCAAGGAGTTAAAAAAGCAGGTATGGTAGGCCCATAGACCGAATGAGTAGGTCAACGGTGCTTAACAACAACAACAACAAAAACAAAAAACGCAAAAACACACGCACACAAAAGAAAATGCTATTAGCTGTTATTTTAAAGAGGGCGTTAATGGTCCTCCTTGTGCTACATAACCCTTTATGTATCTGCAGCTCGTCCTTTCTTTTGAATGGTTTTAAAGTGATTTGATAAAGTTGCTGACAGATTTTAGCTCCTGTACATTAGGCATTTAAAATTTGATGACTAATTTTGTTTATTGAAAATAATACAATAATAATAATAAATAAATCCAACAAAGCATTGCAACTTTGTAACATTTTCCGTACTCTTTTGCGCAACTTAAACAATAAGTTACTAAATAAATAAAAAACAAATTAAACAAAATAAATATAATATAATAAAACTAGCGATACAGTGATACAGTGAGTTTCATGCTTACCAAGGGTAAGAAGAGGTTTGTGACAAATAGTCTGTTTTAATTTTGGATTTGATCAGTTAGCCTCCTGAAAACTATGGTTGCCAACTTAACTTTGCTGTCCCACATGGCTATCTCCCCAGATACAAGATTCACAATAGTTAAAAGTTGTGTAGCCTATGCAATTTTAATTCACAACGTTTGTATGATATGATATGCAGACTGCCACATCACCCAAGAAGCAGCTCGATCAGCTCCTCCAGAAATGAGAAGAACAAAAAACCAACCACGGAGGCAGAGGTACCAAGATAAACTCAAATAATTATAGACAAGACTTTATCTTACTTATTAAATGTATAATATTATGTCATCACATCCTGTCTACTCACCAACTGACAGACACAATGTAGTAAGTTTACTTTTATGAGAGTGAGACTTTTATTTGTTTGTGAAAAGCAGAATAGCATATAAGCCAGTACTCAGTCTGTACTGGTCTTGACCTTTTGTTCCTAAACACTTCCTTGTTCTGAGCAGTTCAGTATCTCTGGTTTCACACATTATTTCTGAGTGTAACCCTGAGCGGCTTTGGCAGCCATCCTTCATACTGCCCAGAGACTTACTGTAGGTACTTCATTCTTTATAGGAGGGTCTCAATCGCTGACTATTTCTTATATTTGTCAGCCACCAGCTTGCGATGGGGTGTTATTACTTGTCCATGTTCCACAGTATGGCATTCATGTTTTTTTTAAATCTTGTATTTAGTCAATTACAGTTAATTTTTATTGCTCAAAATATCTTGGAAAGACATCATTCTTACTGTGAGATACCCACAGATCTGACACTTGGCCTGGATGTGCCAGCCTGATTGTCTCCATGGAAATAGGGAAGTTTAATGTAATATCACTATATTACATTAAAGTTCCCTATTTCCACAGAGAGACAAAGCAATCTTCATACAAGCAGCTTTATAGAGTTACAATGATGGGTGCAAAATCATGATGGTTTGTGTGAATAGTGACAGTGGATGTTTCCATGTATATTTCATTGAAGAGGACAAGAGAGAGGTACATAATTAATGAGGCACCCAAAGTTAAGCTTAATACATTGTGACATTTTCTAGCTGCTTTTCATTTCAAGTGACAAGTGTGTTCTTTTTAATGAATAAATATGTCCACTGTAATCTTTTCATAGGCTGTGCTCTTGACACCTGCTTAAGCTGCATCTCTCATCTACACATTCCCATACGTACAGTAGGCTATATTTAGGCACTTTGGAAAAGGGATGCTTATTTGGTTTTATAACAAGTTCAGCTGTGCATTTAGTTTAATTACATATACAAATGCAGAAATGTTTGAGAAGGCATCAGACTGTGTGGCTACAACATTAGCTTCCTGTGGAGCTACACAGCGACTGCCCACTGTTCCTAATTCTGAAGGTTGTTTTAATGCTGAAAAAACAATCCCCTAAAGGTTTGAAGGCTAATTTAACATATTTTTCTTATCAAAGCTCCTTTACCTTTGGCAAAGCAGAATTGGTTTTGCATAAATATCGTGCAATGTTTTATTTGGTAGTAGTGTTCAGCCAACAGCCCTAGGACTAAGTGCTGTGAGTCATTTTAAGTATTTATTGTTTGGAATAAAAGGCCCACAATAAATGGAACCAGCCCAGTGCTCAAGCCATAATTGTCATTTGCTATGCTTGTTCATGATCAGTGCCCAGAGTGGACCGTGACTGGCAGTGCTGTGTAAGCACACACTCCGTGTTCATAAAAAATAAGATTAATACAGACTGTGTTGTAATCTAGGAAAGCATCCTGGCATGAAGAATGAGGATTATATATTTTTCATCTCAGAAACTAATTGAAAAGGTCTGTGATGGCACCGTTATCGTGCGTGTCCCCGCTGAGTTTGGCCAGGGCGAGATATGACTGGCAGAAAAAGGGGAGACTTAATGAACAGCGTGTGACTAGTGAATAGGCAGGTGCTAGATTATAGAGCTGGCCGTCTTTAATAAAGATATCTCATATTAGTGTGGACTCAGCCTTTCAGATTAAGTGATAATGCCTTCAGCCCACACACGGACCTTTGTAATGGATGAGTGAGCAGTCTGTATTTGCTATACATGAGGCATAATTCCTCTGCAGTTACTCTAATCTTTCAAATACAAGTTGGAAATAGCTGAGTGTAAGAAGAATTCACTTACACTGTGAATTAGGCTATTTGTGAGGTTTTCAAATTTAGCAAAGAGATGAATTTACTATGGAGCACACAGTGTCAACTTATTTTATTATTATTCAAGTTCTTCCTTTTGCCATGAAAAATGCGTTTGTTCTTCAGTAGATGAAGAGTTCTGTTAAATGGTATTGTATGGACAATGGGCAATGACATTTCTTAAATGTTAAATTTGAATGTATGCACTGATATCTTCATTCAAGTAGATCCAAACATACGGTGTGTACTGCTGCAGTTTTCCAAAGATGAGTTTGAGAAAATTGCTAAATATGTTTTTTCAGATCTCGAGGTTCAAGTTAAACCTTGAAAACTCTGAATTATCTTTGAGGTCATAAATGCATTTAGTATTCATATAAAATGACATTTTAATAATTGTGCAGCACAAGATATTGTCAGAGGGATTATTGCTTACATTTTCTGGAGGAGGGGTGTATATACTGAGCTGATTTTATGCTTTTAATATACAGATGCTATTGGGATATTTATGTTCAATATTCAAAGACAGTTTGTGTTTGTATAATTGGCATGACAATCCTTCTTGCAGTGAGACAGATAAAAAGACTATTTTGGTTCCTCTGCTCGCTGAACATTCACTGATAGCGTGCGCTTGCTGTACTGAATGCTTTAATTAGTCTCACAGAAGAGGCCATAGTTAATTCTGCTCTATTTTCTTACTTAGTCTTGATTAGAAAAGGTTGTCTCATTTTTCAGGTTGAGCAGGATCTTAGCTGTTTAATAAAAGAAGAACAAAATGGCAATATATCTGGTATATGACAAGTGCAGGATTGTTTTGTTTTGTTGGAGTAGATGGGATTTGTTTTGCTCATGCATGGTTTGAATTCCTCCTCAGATGTTTTTCATTCACACATTGTAAAGCAACAACATTGTTTTTTCCCATCAGCTTGTATTACCACTCAAAAATATGTATTTACTCAAACAACTCGACCTCATTTCACAACCAGTCCCTGCTTAATATACAATTTATGTGTTATTCTTCCCTACTGTGTGTGCAAAAGAAATGCTGTGAATTCCATGTCACAGCATATTTTTGTCTCAAAGAATGACAGGGATTGGAAAGCTGTTGTCAAAAGCAGAAAAATATGCACACTATTCCATCAGCTGGAGAAAGATTTAACTGGATGCGTATAACATATACAGTATATATATATAACTACAGGATAGAGGTGCACTAACTTTTATGTTGTTGCTTTGGATAGAATGTTCTACAGTATGTCATTGTGTCTATCTCCAGATGAGTATGGCCCACAAGCGGGCAAAGGTACGGGTCACATCTGTGGAGAGGGGACCCCGCTCACTCACAGTTAGAATGCGTGTACTTCAATGGGCCTATATTACACCATTTTCTGGTCTATGTGATAATGTAGTTTCCTCAGCAAAACATTTGTTTTGTTTGTTTTATTCATACATGTTTAATACAAAAACTCTGCGTATTTAGGCTGAGTTCTTTTCTCAAACACAAAACACTGTTCCACTTTGTGATGTATGTGGTAATACAGGAAGAGCTCCACTGTGTTTTTTAACTCCATGCACCTTCACTAGCAGGATTTCAGCCCTGGAATTGAAAATCTCTACTGAACAAAAGGTAAAAGGTAGCTGTTACCATGAAACGTACCTCTTCATGACATCATAAGGTAAAACCACAGGTGAGTGTGATGTCCGGCTGTACTCAAATGAAGCTCGCGATGCAAACGGTTACAGGACTGAATTTGGAGCCAGGTTCTATATTATGAATAGGATTTTTTTGACTGACAAAACAGTAAAAAACCCAAAATAAAAAAAAAATAAAAAAACAGGATCCTGTAGAGCGGGTTAAGGGGCCACAAGAGCCAGTAGGAGCTGGAAGCGCCCGCACGCAAACTTCCTATTTGGAAAGCGGCGGCCCATGTGTCCATTGATATATACAGTCTATGGGCGGAACACAGCATTTTGACCTTTTAGATGTAGACAGACTAACATGTTTGAATGAAACAACTTGTGTATGTTGCTGAGGTGGTAACAACATTATTACACAGCTTAAAGCTCACTGAAATAAATCTAAAATATATACATTTAATTGCATTATGAAATATTCCATGCAAAGCAATAACACCTTTATGTAAACAAACAGATGGTGAACACTCCACTTGAAAAGTTACATAGTGTACCTCAAAAAACAGAAAGCAGAGTTATTCTACAGTACCTTAATGAGTAACATATTTGGCTTTCATGCATTTGGTTTAATTTTAATGTAAAATAGATTAATCTAATAGTATGATTACTGAAAAATAGCCTTGGGATTCAGAACAAAATTAATCTGTAAAAGTGAATTTAAAGCTAATGTAATTAAAATGTTGAATTGAAATGTTGTTAATTGCCACACTTTTGTTACACTGAAATATTCATGCCTCTGAGTTCAAAGATTGTAGACGCCCACAGCAGCCATTGTGCAGCTTTTATGGAAAGGCTGGCAGCATAATTGCACTGAATCCATAGACCGAATAAGACTTTCTAAAACCCAATTTGTTCACACTTCATAACCAAACTAAAAAGAAACTACTTAGAGATATCTTCTCTGGACATAGGGCTACTGTCAGATATTGCCCTATGAAGGATCTGCATATTTAGATGTGTCAGTTGTAAGTGGTTCATGCTGTTCTGCCCATAAATGAAACGATTTTTAAATTAATTGAAGTGTGGATGGGAATTGAACTATACAAAAAAAAAAAAAAAATTCTTAAGTGCAACGGGATTATATTAAGATTCGATCAACTGAACAGCCCAACTGGACAATAATTAATCAACCCATTGTCTTGAATCAATGCTTAATGCTGACCTGAATTTTAAGTATTATATCTCTGCACTAACAAAAACTGTGTACTTTTTGTATTGGCTCTCTGGAACTCGATATTGCAATTCAAGCAGAATCTTAAAAATTTTGTCTGGCAGAAAAATAGATAGCAGACTAGGATGTGCTCTGTCCAACCACAAGAACCTGCTCAAAGAATTCATTCCCATATTGACCCGTGTGTCTGTGGTGCTTTTTCAAACCCAACTCAGAATGGTACACTCCTTAAAAAAGTTCATGTGTTCACAGATGTTACAGACTTTTGACCTGTTTTACTGTCTCAAAAATGTGAAAAACAAAACTACCGTAGTTCATTTCATATAGTTTGCAGTGCTCCAAACTTTTTCCTCACTTACCTAATGCTCTCCGAGCATCCTAACTACTCACCGCGAGATCTATGAGAGCTATTCACATCTCTGAGACCAGAGTGAAGTTTTGCCATGACTAAAGCTAACGGCAACTAGCATGCCAACGCGCACTTCCTGATTATCAGACAATAAAAAGCTTCATAATTAGAAGCAGAGAGAAAACAGCAGACACATTTTGATCTTAAGAGCTGCTTATTATAGAATATACAGTATGTCTATACAGGGGGAAGACAAATTTTGCTGAAATACATGGCAAAAATCATGTACCGGTCTTATAGCATGTAGGTATAGCAAAATAGTGTGACTTTTTTGTTAATTGACAAATAAACTAACACAAAATGAACACCAAATGATTAGCTTTTATTTAGCTAAAATGGCCTTAGATGACACATAGAGAAGAAGTCTTTGTCTGTCCACTGGTGAGACACACAACTTTATTTTGGTTTTCAAAGCGGCCCCTGGACATCCTGCTGGAGCACATCAAAGCATTGGTCAGGGCTGAGGATGAGTAAGACTGTATCTACAGCACAGTCAGAGCACAGCAGCCCAAAGAACGGAGCAGAGGCCAGAGTGGACCTGCATGTCATATACTATCTTTCTCTTCTTTTATTGATTCTTTTTTTTCTCCCTCTCTCTTTTTTTCAACCAGAAAGAGAATTCTGCCAAAGCAACATTCAGCTTTAATGGGAGGTGTATCTGTAACTTGACGTGAATAGGAATACAAAAAGCAATGCATATAAAAGTTGTCCAAAATCAGTACCCAGATACTAAATTGAAACTTATTGATATTGGATACTCAACAGAATCTGATCTTGCCTGATTAGTTGGAGTGTGGTCTGGATCTTAATCAAAACCAGCAAAAAACATTATTTAATATTATCAGTCACATAATTTAAGTAATTATATGTTGAAATTTTATCATGATTTTGCTATCGAAATCAGTATCAAGTCTTAATCTTAGTATCAATTGAAATCATAGTATCATGATAATACTGATATGTACATGATAACACAATGTGTTATCTAACAAAAGAAAGTTCAGGGTTAAATGCTCACCTTGTTTCACAAATATCAGTTATCTTTTCTTTTTCTTTTTTTTTTTTTTTTTACATTTCTTTCACGAACTATAGAAAGTTTATTTTTGCAATTAGTTACTTTCTGAAATCGACAAACAAACCAACAAACAAACTAGTGTGATTAATTTTGGAATTAATTAAATGTAATAATGCTGAACTGTTTAAAGGGGCATGGATTGCAAATTAGTTAGTAATTAGTGGTAGTAATGTTTATAAATATGGTAAAATCTCATTACTATTAGATTGCTTTCAAGCAGACCATGCAAAGATACATCTATGAAGCAATGCTTTAAAAATATCTCTGCCTAAGGTGTCCCATTATTTACTTGCCCGTAGGATAGGGTCAACATAGTGGGACAGTGTGTATTCACAGAAGTATGCTCTTAATGAGGCTACGGTTATCACGGGCTGCTTGGGAGTTAAAAATATGCCAATTCATTAATGAAACCATTTGCATTCCTGCTTCTTGCTGTGTATCTCATTGCAAATAAGCCCCATTTTAATTGTCACTAATTTGCTGTCTTGTTTATAACTCTTTGCTAGTTCATGGGAGCCAACATTGTTTAAAAAGGTTTTACTAGAATATAAAAGTCATAGGAAAGTTAATCAAGCAAGAGAGTTTGAGAGTGGAGACAGAAAGGGTATTTGGCATATTTTTTTGGTGACTGCCTAATGGAAAATACAAATATGTATCCTAATGAGGAATCCTTCCAGTTGTATGAAAAAATTATAATATTGCAACAGTTGTACTGAAAATTAGAAAATTAAGAAAATCGTCTAAAACCACAATTTCTGATGCATTATTAAAATATCTGATATCATGATCATCATCCAAATAATACAAAAATATCTAGATTTTCTTTTTTTTTTTTCAAAATCACTGATACTTCCACCTAACAGGTTTGTAATGATATTCAAATGTATCTATGATATTTTCACAATACACGGTACAATATTTATTGCAATATTTTGTGGAGGCTAACAGAACTGTGAATATGCTACTTTTTCTACTTTTTAAAGCTATTGCTGCAGCATAACTATTAATTCAAGCGAAGAGACTTGTAATCTGATTTACTGTGGTGGTCCACGATATTATTATGAGACCTTTGATGATACGTTACATCTCTACCACATTACATGTGATGAGGCCAGTCCAGGACTAAACTGCCACTTAATTGCCTAGCTAACTCTTGTAGGTGTACAATAGGCACCCAGACAGTCATTCACTCTCACATAGATGTCTGTAAAGAGCTAGCGGCTCATATCCACATGCATGTCCGCTGGTGGCAGGTCCTGTGTGGTCTCTGGACAATGATTGGTCCCTCCACATGTCCTCGTCCTACAGGGGCCAATTAGTGCGGTCACGAGCGCCCGGTCTGGTGCCTCCGGACAGAGAGAAGCGGCACCAGTGGGTCACACTCTGATGGCTCTGTGCTGGACTCTTCACTGTCCTGTCCCAGCCAGCATGGACTGATGGTGCATGCAGGGTATTCAACATGGGGCACCTGGAAACTAACAGCAGCTTTTTCTACATATTTGTTAGACCAAATATACTTTACATCTGATACAATAAACCATAATTCGACTCAATTGGACGTAGTTCTATTTGTGAGAATAAGTAATTCCATACTACATTTCTCTTTGTTTTAATCAGTGTAGCTATTCTCTACAGTGAATTGGTAGTCCAGTGTCGAATGTAGAAGTAGTCAATCCATTAATTTTCCAGAGCTTTTATATAAAATGTTAAATCATTTGCTCTAATGCATTTAATTAATCTGACATTAAACTAAAGCACCAATTATGAAAAAAGTTTGTGCAATTAAAAGTTGAACAGAGTCTGATAAATATTCAGTATTTAATAATATAAAACCTAATTAAAGTTTACAATTATTTTGATCATTTATAACTTTTGGGGGTAGAAACTTAACTTAGTTTGATTGAACATTGTTTGTTTTTATATTTTTGTTTAGTCCTTTCTCAACTCAACCAAAAATAATTTCTTTGCCTCATACTCAATACTTTTGTAGTATGAAGCTGTTAACTATAAACCATGACTTGAATATTGACCAGGTTTAAGTTGTTCCTATATTGCACTGCTATTGGGCAGACACTTTTCAAAAAGAGATCGGACGTTTGCGTGGTGAAATGCTGTCACTTTGATTTCACTAATTGAAAAAATGAAACTACATTGGTGTGTGAAGGCATATTGTTCTTGTTGGAGACTAATTTGTGAAGCCAGTGGGATTACAAAATGATTGCTATGTGCATCGTCAAGGTTAAAGCTTTTTATTGGATTTTCCGAGGTCTGATTGCAGCTCAGTTGGTCTTTGGTGGATGTTTTGCTGTGTAATTGCTGGAACCGAGTTGTAGTTGTTTTTTGTGATATAGTGACAGGGAGACCAGAGCAGAGCAGAGGATCTCATGGGTCTCTTCAGTGTTCAGGGTAAGACACACCACATGGCGCACTTCATTTGGCTTTAAATGAATAAGTATGACAAGACAAACTAGTGCACGGAGAGAGATTTAGAGGCTGGACTGCCCCTCAGGGAGTGCTGGATTTACTCCTATGTGGCATCTTGCTGACATGGGCTAAAACTCTGTGAGATTACAAGAACACAGGAGCCGTAGTATCATGCACAAGACCAGTGCATTAAATCATTCTGATTTTATAACATAGCCACTGGTTTACTGGGGGTTTATAGCAAATCAATATGCAAATGGCCACCCATGTGTCAAAGATGCAGATTAAATGGAAATCAGGTCAAGTAAGAGCGAGTGTTTTATGATGCTTTGATGTCTTATCATGCATACCTGTTATATATCTCACACAAGAAGGCTTAGCTTACTATGTTCAAGCTTATTATTTTCATAGTAATGTTAAAAGTTGGTTTAATGTGTCTGAAATAATGGTCAATAATTTCCAGACTAAACAAAATAGTTTATTTTCACACAGGGTCCACAGTGTGTTGATAACATGTCTGGTCACATAAGGAAGTTTGCTCAGTGATAACTGTATGAAGATTTCCAGCTGTGCTAGTAATGTCAGTGCTGTGACCACAGTAATATATAGAGCCAGTTGCTATGGCTCATACCTTTGTTCTCTTTATTTGAAATTCATGCTTCTTCAACATAGGAGAAATGAGCACATTCACACTATTCACTACACAATAGTAGTTTGATGTAGAATTCTGAGTGTAACAGTGGACAAACCTGCAGTAACCAACATTAACCATAAAGAAGAACAAAACATATTATTTTTGATGGCCAATTCTTCCATATAATTCTTATCTGCTTCCATTTCGGTTTTGAGAATATGATGTTACATGAACTCAGCCTACTTGTTTTTTCACAAACAATCTGTGAAACGACTTGGGACGTTAAATCACAGAGACCTATTGGAATCAACAGAAATGTAGAATTGGGTCAAAGCTATTCTTTTGAGCTGCGGGAATGTGAAACAAACACTAGGACTAAAAATACTTGTCACAGATGTACAGTAGATGTGCACTACTGTCTTACTGCTCTTACCTGTCTCCAGTTAACACAAAGTCATAAAAAACTAAATACCTGAAATGGTAATTCTAATTTCATGAGGTACAACATTATGACAACCTGACTATAGTTATACAAAATGATGATGCTCTGTTTACTGTGACCCTTTGGTTTAATCATGCATTGCACTCTCCAATTACATCACCTGTTGCGCTTTCAGCATCATTTTGCGCTCACCCTGGACCACTTTTAACAGAAAATTGACATTTGCAGGTGAGCAGTGCCTCTCTGGGACTATTCTGGTGATGCTCTTGTCACTTAGCCATCACAATGTGTCCTGTGCCAAGCTAGTTCCTCTCCTAATGCTATCCTGCTAATGCACATCAAGCTAAGATAAGATAAGAAAACGTCTATTTCTGGCATAATGGGGAAACTCTGGTGTTGCAACGCAAAGTTCAGGAACAGCAGAAGACTAAAAATCAAATCACTCAACAATCAAAATAAATTAATTAATATTAAAACAACTAGACTTAATGCAGATCTATTATGCAAAATAGATTTTCAGAGCTTTTAACCATGTTATAGTTATTTCCCCTGTGAAAGTTGTATTAGGAGTGTTTATGTGCATGTTTGAGCAATCTTCAATCACTTATTTTCAAGACACCATATTGCCGATTAATCCACATTTTCACCGCCTCCGGTATAACCTACTAGGGATGTAACAATAACCAAAATATTGTGATATTGTGTCAACAAAGGTCTCACAATAATATCGTGGACCATCACAATATATCGAATCAACAGTCTCTTTGCCTAAATGAATAGTTCTGATGTAGAATTAGCTAAAAACAAAAAACAAACATAAAATAAATAGGAGTTACTGTAAAGTGACTTCAAGCTAGTGCCACTTGCTGCTTAATGAGAGATACATGTGTAATAATCTCTTATCATTATTCCCTGTTTTACTTAAATAGGAAACACTTTGGAGGAAGGGAAGATTTGGACTCTATATATGCACTCAACCGAATGGGTGGACTTTGAAAATGCTACTGTTCACTGGCTGTTCCTCTTATAATCTTGCATATAAAGCCACAGTCAACAGATGGACCATCAGGACTCAACCGAGTGTTCAAATATAAACAATGAGATGAGAATTTTAACTGTGCGAAACAATAGCCACATACTTCTCTGTAACAGTGAGTGCATTCTGTATGTTGGTGGTGGGATGCAGCCATTTGGAACCAGTTTTAACATTTATATAATCTGTTTCGATAATAAATTGACTTGTTCTTCATTTATTGTAGTGGTACAGAAGATAATCAAGCTCTAGTGATGTAGGCGGGGTAATGCAATTTATGTCTCCTATTTTTCTGTTCTATGCCTTTCAAGTTTTAATAAAGTGATTCTGAATGCCATGTTTTTCACCAGATGCCCTTCCTGACTCTTCATTAATCCAGGTTTAGAACCATCTAATCTCAGTAATGCAGATTAAATTCTGTGGTTTCATTATTATCCTTCAGCCAGTTAATCAAACTCTAGTGATGTGGGAAGAGTAATGTAATTTATGTCTCTTAATTTTCTGTTCTATGTCTTTCAGAACTTAATAAAGCATCTCAGAATACTATGTTTTCCACCAGATGCCCTGCCCGACGCAACTCTTCCAGGCCATCTAATCTCAGTAATTCGGAAATTCTTATTTCATTATTATCATTCAGCCAATCGTAATACATTTTAGGCCAATACTGTAGGGCTGTAACTAAGTTTTAGTAGCCGATGCGATTCATTATTTTGAATTGGTTGACTAGTCATGCTATTGTTTTTACTGTACTCCCAGCTTTTCATATACATTTTTAAAACTGAGGTTGAAATATGATAACCAAATGCTCCTGCATATAGAATATTTATGAATAATGTATTGCAGCTGTACAATATTATCAGTATCCATGTTTCTTTACATGTTTACCAGAGTAGAAATATTCACAGATACTTGACAGAAACCATATAGATACAGATAGATATATAGATAGATAGATTTATTGATCCTGAAGGAAATTCACACAGTAGAAGCCTGCTTCACATGGTACCTGCAGGCATAGAGAACTGATGGCATGTGGTGATAAATTTGGAATATAATTTCCTGTAATAATTGCAAGAAAGGGCAAGAGACAGAAACCCAGACTAATGTGAGCGTGTGTAATAAATGTGATTTTGTCACAATAAGGCACTGGTGAAATTAGTCAAAGGCTATGCTTGTGTAGGCACAGCAATGCCTCTTCCCCATACTGATTACTGTCCATTATGTAGCACTCAGTCTGCAGGACATGTAGATCCTTGTACACGCTACAGGAGAAAATTAAATGCTATACTTGTGCCTGTTCACTTATGCTGTGTGAGCAGGAGAAATCTGCATTTTATTTCAATAAGCCTTGTTCTTGCTCAGCCACTGGGGTCACTTACAAGGGTCTGATTCAATTATTCTTCCTTTCACAACAGCAGGAAAACATTTTCATGGTGAATGGTTTGCCTAAATAGATTACCATCTCAAATAATTCAATTTCCGTTAATTTGATTGATTTCATACCAAGGGGAAAAGAAATCTTAATTTAAAGCCATTGCATTTCTAATCAAACATTAACTGAAAACGAAGGCTGGGTGAAAATCTTTTATTACCACTTTCCTCACTAATTTAAAAAAGGAACCGCTGACGGCTGCCCTATTAAATGGCGGCAGTGGCATTCAGCTCGTGACTGGCTCATATGCACAGACTCCAAAATAAACTTTTGTTTGCAAGTCATCGCTGTTTAACTGCCACAAAAGCCACTCTGCATAGTCAGGCCCTGGGAGAGAATGTATGGCCAACCATTACCACAGAGGATCCAAATGAGGCAGCTCCGTCATCTGATCCATTCACATCCATTATTCATCCAGCTCGCAAGACCCGGGACGCTTCTTACAGAGGACCCAGGAACCCCATCTATTCTCGTGAGCAAAGGAAATGCCACGCAATAGTGGAGGAGTGACTCACCGCCACAGCAAAAGACTGCGTGCACAAGCAACCACTGATGCTTATACAACAACCCCAGTTCTGAGAAGTCAGAACATAAATGCAAATATCTGCAAAGATCCACTCTTATGAATATATGAGGCTGAGACAGAGCAACAAAAAAATAAAATAGAAATAGAATAATTGTGTATCATTATGTATTCAGTAGTTATACTCCATGTGGTAATATTACTAACTTTAAAAAGTCACAATTTTTAATTATAGCAGATATACATTACATTATTATTATTATTTGAAAATTTTAATTAATAATCTATCTAAATGTGATCTGCAAGCTACAGGATTTGAATTTTATTTACTTTATAGACAGTGTTCCAGCTTCTTTGAAATGGGGCTGTGAAAGCAGTGGAACAGAAAATTTGAACCATTATCTGCTGAAATTATGGGAGAAAAAAAGTTATTAAGAATATTTGGCACCCTGATGACCATCGACGGCGAGCTGTCGGAAAGGAAAGCAGCAGGACTGGCCGGTGAGGAGCAAACACCTTGTGGAGACACATGAGTGGCAGGCAGAACTGGCAAGCTGCCACAGATAATAACATCTGAAATAAATGTGATGTGTGCAATTCAATCTGTAGTGATGGGGACGGCTGCAGCATTAGAGTGCACTTCTAAATGCTATCTACTCATCCATGGAATGAGGACTGACATGCAGTCTCACAGAAGAGATTGTGCAATTAGCAGCCTTTGTGCCATTTTGACACAAGCAGGGAGAGAAATGAGAATCAACTTTGTCATGCCTGCTTCCCCGGCGCTCTGTGATTCCCAAAAGATACTCTAAATATTCCTGTTGTAGAGGGAAGGTGAAGGAAAGTGCATTGTTATTTCACACCTGGTTATGGACTATTACTAACGTATCCACAGGAACCCACTCTAAAATCATCCACAACAATGCAATCTAATGTGCAATACTGCTAAGAGGTACAAGGGGGCGCTCTTTGAGTAAACATCACTCGAATTATTGGTGAGCTGCATATCCTGTTCAAACTTCCCCAAGTGTCATGCTTTTCTTTTGTCTATCTGGACCAGGCCTATCTGTTATGTTACATTTAATCTCATAGTGTAAAAGAGATGGACCATAATTATATTTTGTTCTTGTAGACCAGTGCACTTATAACGTCTTATTTCTGCTCCTCCCTCACCCCACATTAACCAGCAGACTATAACCGTAAAGGAAAATGACTATAATATCCCTATAAAGTGTCTGTGGTCCTCAGTGGTGGCTTTATGGTTACCTCAATGCACTACGGCGTTTTATACTTCCCCTGCTGTCTGCAGTTATCCTCGTAATGGGAGATTGGTTCCCTTTACTTATCGGTTGCGAACACACTTTTGACATTTTAAAATACTCCTACGGTCTATTGCAGTAATGTTGCAGTTTAATTTCATAGACCTGTGTGTGTCATTGCAACATAATGCAGCCCGATATGATAGTAGGCTCCCTGCTCGAGCCCTCCCTCCGCCTCTCATGTGTCTACATTTTCATCCCATGGCCGTCTCTAGGTGATTTAGCGCCGCCAGTCTCAAGCAGGTGTCCAACATGGCGATCACGGGGAGCGGATCTCTCGCCTTTTCTCTGTACATTTTCGTCATTTCAGCGGCGTTTCTTCCTAAAGGTAAGTTTTCCCGTCTTTTATGTCGTGTAGAATTACGACGAGCCACCGCAAAAGCCAGGAGAGTGTCGGGGAAGAAGTTGTGTTGCGCACCAGCTTGCCTTTCAAATCTCAGCATCACTTTTTGCTCTGTTTTCCCGGAGGCTGTCGGACCAGTTCACGCTGTTGTCGAATATCTTGTGTGGCTTGTACGGGACTGCTCTAAAAGTGTGGCAAGTGAAGCAAAGTACTGTTGGTTACATTCGGGCAAAATGGTCGTATCCTACAGACCTTGCTCAAGTTGTACGCGGAGCAATTAGACACAGCGTCAATGTTAACTATAGATTTAAATGCTTTCTACATCAGTTACGTTCTTAACTCATTACAATGCGCATGTACCGGTGCACTTCAGGTGCGCTTTGGAAGAAAACACGCATTGCAGTTCTCGTCTCACATGGAATGCTTCGGCCGCACAACTGCAGCTTGAGGTGCCAGTGCCAGGCTCCGCAGTCTCCGCTCTCCCCGTCACTGCGCGTGTAGATGGAAATGCTCCGTGTCGCTCTCCGCCTCACTATCCGCATCGTATTGTCTCCTGGACCAGTGCAATCCCCGTACGAGCGAATCCCCCCGATTCTACCGTGGTTGCATCAGTGTTGCATGCGTCAGTCAAGGCGCGCGCTCATGTGTGTTTCCCGCTAAATATCGTAGAGGCTGACAATATGTAGCGCACGTAAAGCGGTTAAAATGTCAGCTCAGGCTCCCTGTAATATCTCCCAGTGCCGGAAAAGGCGTGTTGTATTGTCAATCAAGGCCCTGTGTAAATGGCAAGCAACAGTTGCATCCCAGCTCTCCACTTTACCCACTTGAAAGTGTTTTGATATCTGCTCTCTGCACTGGTACCATCTCATATCAACAGGTATTTCCACTCTCTCTGCCGGCTCTCTGTATGTGCTGCTGTTAAAAATATGTGGTGCATTAAATCATTATATTTAGTGAGTTGATTTGTTTTTTACAGCTCATTGCTTCCAACCCCTTAATTTCATATTTGTTGAATCATTATGGTGTGTGCTGAATAGTTGAATGGCATTTACTGGATTGTTTAGCGACTTCTTGTCACATTAATTTAATTAACCTCTCAATCAAATAAAATAATGCCTGGTGAATGCAGACCAACCCCCTCCTCTATAGCGCTCTCCTGTATTAGAAAAGCATGGCAGTCAGCTCTACACTGAAGTAAAATCCCTTCTATCTGACCCCATGTTCTACATTGGTCTGACTGTCTGTGTGCCAGCAGCCTGGAGCTACAAACACACAGGCTCTCACTGTAGTGGAGTGCTGACAGTCTTCATCTTGACACCATCCAGCATTTTCCTTTGTTAATAATCCAAATGTGTGGATTTAAACTTAGCATGGAGCCAAGGAACAATCCACTACTGTATCTAAAGAGTAGATGCAATAGGTCTTCATTTACTGAATAGGTGGCTAATGATAAAAGAACATGCTATTGCAAAAGGTTATGTGTGAGCAAAGGACACCAGCAGCACCAGGAAACCAAATCATTTCAGATGCTAGGGTTAAACATGAAATATATTATGAAAAAACAAAAAACAAATTTGAGCAAATTCATTAGAAACATCACTTTTGTTATTGCACAAATGCCCAGTATTATTAGAAAACACACAGTTACCCATTTTGTGGAATAATCGTGTTATACCATTTGTTAAAAAAAAATTTGAGGTCTCATATCATAACATATGGTCTTATCTCGGGAAAGGTTGCATAATCCCAAGACGTTTTGCCAGTTTGAAATCGTTCATCATGACTGAGTGATGGTGAAGTGGATCAATACGGGCTGTCGTGAAGCCTCAAGGCGCCGCTGAAGGACGCCATCGCAGAGAAACAAAAGGAAACATACAGTTGTTACGCTACTCTTGGCTGCCAGTTGGCATGTGACACACTTAGTGATTGAACATGTCCATCTTTAGCTCAAGTGTTGGCTGTGAAACAAAAGCAGGAGAGATTTGCGTATACTCAGCTCTATATCCTCAGTCTGTTTGTCTGCTGTGGTGTTGATGGTGTCTCCTGGAAGGAAACATCTTCACAGATCAAGCTTAAAATGATGGCTACTGATAGAACATACTATCTCTCTTTCTCATGGCACTTCTGAGTGTATTGTATTGTATTAATGAAATTGGTGTGGCAAATATGAAGATATGAGTTAAAGCTAAGTTTAAGTGTACAAATAGTTTTTCCACAAACGGAAATTGTGTTTCCTAAAAAGTCCATTTATTTTTTGCTAAATGTGCGATTGTAAGTCTGAATATACCATGTTATTGTCCAGTAGACAGTTTTTGTAATATTTGTGGATTTTATAGTCTCCATGGAAATATCCTCTGCATTTGACCCATTCATCAAACAGTGTCTCTGGGCAAACTGCCTGGAGCAGGGGGTGACCTCACTATCTTCATATCTTCAGATAGGGTTTTGGCCAGGATTACCTTGTTGGAGAATTAGCCAACTGTGCTTGCTTTGGCATTAATGGAGAAAACCAGAGTACGGGTACTCCGAGTACAATGGGGAGGGCATTTGACTATTATGTTGAATAGCCCCACCCAGCCCAGGATTCAGACCACAGACCCTCTTGTTGTAAGCCGAGTTGAGCCACTCAATTTGATTTGTGTTCACTGTTTACAAAAACGAGATGCCTTCAAACAGTGATGAATCCCATTTTGGCGCACCTCCCTGTTGATGTTACTGTCATTTTGGTTTCCAGTATGGGCTCCACTGGCAGTACATTATCATTATTAGTTGTGTGGAGTGCTGGGGAAGAGGTCATTATATCAGGCACATGCGGTACATTTCAAATCGGTTTGGAGCCAACTGGAGTGCACCCCTCCTTTTATCTCGCGTGTCGAACAGCACAGCGTTCCTGTATAAATTTAATACCACACTTAATGGCCCGTTGATATGTGCCCGCTTACAGTGTTTCATGGCCTGTATGTTAAGATCACCACAGTATATCATTTGTAACAATAATATAGTCTTCTATTTAAAGAAATTGAATTTATTGCTCATTAAATTTACATTACACTGTGCTTAATAAGGCACACTCTAATTGCGAGATAATGCATGGCACTACTTTATGTGGTGGCAGCTAATTTCACTGTTAAAGGGAGAGGGCAGTAAAGCAGTTGGCAACTGATGCATAATGAGACAGACAGTATAGTCACAAAGTAAGTAATATAGGTTTGCATATTATTTATTTTAGAAGGAATGTATACTCCCTTTATCAAACATGTCAATTTGTCAGTATATTAAATCAAACTTAATGCTCACTGAATTTTTAGCTTAGTCCTTAGTGGTCACAAGCTCACAGATCAGTGGGCTTATATAAAAAGAAATAATATCATATTTTACAGTTTTAAGTGTTCCAATCTTTCATCTTTTATAAATGGACACTTCCTACTTCCTATTTGTTTATGTTCATGTATTTATTTACATATTTTCTTTTCTTCTTCTTTTTTTTATTATTATTATTTTTAAATACAATCAAAGACATTTTGATAAGGTTTGGTTGCTGATCTATTTGCATCTCTCCGCTTTCATTTAATTCTATAAAGTACTTTAATAATAATAAAGTAAAGGTAAAAAAGAGTACTGAGGACCATTTGACATAAAATAAATAGTGTCTTAGTAAAATTTCCATTGTCTACATAATTCAGTACAACTTCTACTCACTACTTTATGACAATTAATTAGTACATTTGAGTCATTCGTCCTCATCTCTGGTGAATAGGCCTGTAGTGCGGTGTCAAAACTGAATGACAAACTAGGCATGATCAAAAATGTGTCTGTCCGTCTGTTGAAATGTAGTAAACAGTCAATTAGCAGAAGTAGACAGATGACAGGGGCCTTCGTGATTACCAGGACAGAAGCTCCCATTCATAACTGCTTTGGTAATGATGAGGGGAGCGTATGAATATGACATTGTTCTTTCTGTTCCCGGAGATCGGAGAGACCTCACTGCATTGGCTGTGCTGCTTTAGACTCCGACATTCAGGTTCACAATGCTGGTGAAAAAAAAAAAAAAAGGAAAAAAATAGAAAATGCAATGTTTTTGTTTTGAAAGGGCCATAGAGTGCACATTAGTATGGGTGATGGAGCAATTACAAGAGCTGCCATTAAGGCTGTGGAGCAGTCATTTCACAGCGATTCCTAAATGAACAAGTCCATAGGGCAGATTTCCTCACAAACCTCGAATTGTGCCGTTTTCTACCAATGGTTTTGACGAATGCCAGAGAGTGTTTATTCAAAGACAGTAAAAGAATACGGCTTTTTACTGCGACGTTCCCCCCGCTGTGACAACGCTTTCAGTGGCCATCACACATAATGTTACAAATATTCAGCTTTTTACACAAGTGCGAATATGCCATCTTCATATCTGCAGATGTCATTTCTGTTCAGAGGGGGGTTACTGCTTTTGTTACCGTGTCATTATGATTTCACAGAGCATTACATTTAATATTTAATCATACTTACTAGAATTTACACTTCTTGTACAATCAATTATTAATTGCTTGCACATTTACAGTTTGACAGGCATATACCGAGGTAATAACATGGACAAAACTTACAACTCTGCTTTTCTGCTTTAATAAAGGCTCTGTGGTTATAGACTTTAGAAAATGTATAAGTTATTGTTGCTATATTATGGGCTAAGCCTGAACTGAATGGCAGTATTCATTGCACAAGGGGGAACTGTAAAAGTGAAAACAAAATAAGTATGAGAATACATTTAAAGATGCAAAGTCCAGAGATGACTGGCAGTTTTCAGGCTGAAAGGAAATTTCCTGAGGCCAGAGTCCATCTGTTAACATATAATTATGAGTTTGGGTTTTCTCCTTTGTTTGTTGGCCACTAGTTGGCAGGTGTCACTGTCTGTTTCCATGGGAACCAAGTAGTAAATTACACACAGTGATTAGTTTAGTCTGTAAATAAGTGATAACTCTGCAAAGCACGTGTTTCGTGAGTCTATAAGATATTATTATTATATTCGGGTAGATGGTGGAGATGAACTTGTTTTTTGGCAGTCATATCCTCTAAGTCAGCTGCACTTTGCCTGCTGATACCTGCAGGGGGCGACACCTCAGGACCCTTTCCCCCCTCACCAGACTTGATAAAATAAGCATTGTGTTGCAGTATCGCTGTATGAGGCGGCATGGACTGTTTGGTTTTGTGTAGTCAGTGGCACCAGAATGCTAACACTGCACTAATCAGGCTCTAGCAGAGAGAGGATAAAGCCATGACAGATGCAGTCCTTTACCTTCAAACACAGTATCTGCCTTCTCTTCTCTCAGGATGTTATTAGGACAAACCTGATCATATTTGTGAGTGTCTGTTTGTACATGCATTTATGCAGACAGAAATAAATCTTATTCCCCTCCTCAGCAGGATATAAGGCATGTTCGGGACCACGTTATAGCCCCGGTTCCTCTCACATTTCGGTGTTTCTCGTCTGTAGCACCCCTGTGACACTTTTATGTTTTCCTAATTTTATGTGAGCTGTAATTCTGGCATGCCTGCTAAAGGGAACTAACCCACACTCGAGATGAAATATTAACGCTAAAGAGTGTTTGATGAGCTGGTGAGAATAAGTTATACATAGCATTTTGTTACATTTCATTTTCACTTGAGGGAAGATTATAGTTAACATGCTTTTAGGAAGTTTTATTTGTTTGTTTTTCCTAGAGAGTAATGGAGAGTCATCAAGAGATCATGTCAGACTTTTATTATTGAATTGCTTTATCACTTTTGTTGCTACCAATAATACGTACAACATAAAACTGCAACCTAGTATTGACTTGTCCCCTGTTTATTATCTGTGTCTTACAATACTGCGCTTGAGACAGATAAAACTGTCACTGTCACTATAATACACGAGAGAAATTTGCCTCAACAAAAAGCAGTTCTGTAGTGTTACAAGAAGCACCATTTTTACAATAAACCTAACATTCTATCAAAATGAGTAGTAGTTTATCAATTAATAATTTAATTTTACACTGAACTCTATGCCATATATTTATGTTCAGATTTTCAGTGTTTCAGATTTATTATAATTGCTTTACAGTAGTCATTAAGGAGCCCATATTATTATTATACTATTTTCTGATCTATGTTATATTATTTCCTCATCAAAAACATGCCTGTTGTGTTTTGTTTCATTTAACACACAAAGCCTGCATAAACTGAGTTCTTCTCTCAAACAGGAAACGCCCTGTTTCACCTTGTGATGTCATGTGGAAATACAGGAAGTGCTCCACTGTTTCTTTTAAACTGCATAAACTTTCACTCGAATCATTTGGATCATTTCAGCCCTGAATGTTCCTATCTCTATTAAACAAAAGGTAAACGGTAGCTGTTGACATGAAAACTACTGTTTCATGACATCACAAGGTGGAACAGAGCATTTCCAGCTTTGGAGATGTAGACAGACTAATAATAAAGAATTACTCAAACATGTGTGACTGAAACACAATTCCTGGTTTGTTTTGATGAGGTAACATGGCTTAAAGCTCACAAGAGTCCATGTTTTGTAATATAGGACCTTTAAGCTAGGTTTAGTGTTGTTTTGTTAAAAGAGATAAAGGTATCTCTTGAGAGTCCACCTGTCACTCACAAGGCATAATAGAGATAGATCAATAGACAAGCTTTATTATCTATCCTAGTAGGTGACAGAATTTTTCTTTGATAAGGCACAATATTCATCATAGAAGTCATACATAAGACATGTTTAAAGGGCCCATATAAATCTATTTTCTGATCTCAAGTTATAATGTTTCCTTATCAAAAACATACTTAGAGTTGCCACATTCTAGTGAACTAAAGGTAAAAGGTAACTGTATTTTCATTTTTGGAGACGTAGACAGATTGATAATAAAGGATAACTCAAACATGTGAATGAAATAAAACACAACTTTGGGTTTTGATGAGTTAGCAACATTCTGACATAACTTAAAGTTCACTAGAGTACATTTTGTGTAATATAGGATTCTTTTAAAAACACATTAGAGTGACTAATTGGACAGGTGGGTGGGGAAAAGTAGGCACTCATGCGTCTGTGTTTGAGTGTAGTTCTTAAAATATAATCTGTTTTAGAATATGTTTTAAGTGCTCAATTTCTTTACATTGTTCCTTTTTTTTCAAATAAATAGTAAAACAAAGCATAGCTGAATTAAAGGTCCTATATTATGCAAAATTGACTTTTATGAGCTTAAGTCATGTTAGAATGTTGTTACCTCATCGAAAACATACCCAGAGTTGTGTTTTGTTTCATTCACACATGTTTGAGTAATATCTCCAAAGATCAAAATACTCTGTTCCACCTCATGATGTCATGTAGTGGTAGTTTTCAAGTTAACAGCTACATTTATATTTTGTTCAGTACAGATTGTAATTTCCAGGTCTGAAATTATTCAAATGATTGTAGCGTAAAGTGTATAGAGTTTAAAAACACAGGGGAACACATGTGATCTCACACGACGAAACAGTGTTTTTCTTTTGAGAAGAACTGAGCCTAAATCTGCAGCTTTTGTGTGTTAAACTTCAGAGAATGAATGAAACAAAACACTACTCAAGATATATTTTTAATGAGGAAACAACATTATAACATAGATCGGAAAATAGTGCAATACAGACAAATGTATTTTCTTATAATACAATTCAGGCAAACATCTAAAAGTACCCGTTTCTGTTTAGGTCTGATTATTTCCTTCTCTTGTGTTGTGTTGCCTGCCTTAGACATCACGCTGCTGTGTATCCGTTGTAACGACAGACCTATCTTAATTACTCTCCCATACACTGCTACAATTTGTCTTTGTCAGACTGATCAAGACTGTGCAAACCAAGCACCAGGACTCATTCACCCAAACCAGAACCCTATCGATTACTGCTCATAGTAGAGTCATGGCGCACTGGAGAGACATGGGTGGCAATAGAGTTAATGGAATGGGGAAACTCAAAGTCACATTGTTTACATCTGGGTTGACAAGTAAATGTATTCGAAAGGAAATATAGGCCTTATCCGATGGCTCCTGAGTAACTGTCTGTCTGAATATAACAAGCAGAGGGAGCTTTAAACAACCCCACGCTCTCATGCTGTGCTCTGTGCTTCATGGACCGAGGCCTTTATGCATCAAGTCTATGTTTATATTCAGCTGTTACACAATGAGGCCTTTCATTCACTGTATCAAATATGAACCTATTCAGGGCAGTACACCTCCACCAAACACTACATGCCTGTCATTATGTTCCATTTGCCCATGGTTTTTGCCTCTGATTACTCAAATACATGCCACTTCTTTACTTCTGTAATTGTAATTTAGACCCACACTGCGCATTTTCCTTTACTATGACCACACTTCCTAGCACTTGTATTAGAGAAAGCAGCCACTATCTTTTCAGTTGCCTTGCCAACTGGCGCTGATGGCAAAGCTCTCTGCCAGTGTGCATCATGGATGTTGGATGACACTGCTGTCCAGTGATACATAACCAGGGTCCTGTGACATACTGGAATGACCACCTTTCCACACCCGCACACCACTGATTTTCAAACAGAAAAACATGGAGCTGGAAGAACTCAAAGTCCTTTTAACAGTGTTTGTGGCCATCTTAAGTGCTCTAAAGTTGAATACTGGTTGTGCAGTCAAATCAATTTAATATTAAATGTGCTAGTTTTTATTGTGACAATTGGCAAAAAAGAAAAATATTTTTTTCCCCTCATATTGATTCAATAATTGAATTACATTTTTCTTTCAAAGTAAAAATGACATTTAATATTGGTTATTTGAACAGACTTGAAACCACTGTTATTTAACACAAAAGTTTCAAATTTCATCCAAAATCTGAACCCCTGGTCCAAATTACATACTTTTATAGACAGAGAAATGACTGTAGACCTCTTGATTAAAAAGAACAAAACTTATCACTGATGATTAGAGAAGGTTGGATCTCAGTGTGGTTAAGATTGGATTAATTGTTCAGCCCGTCTAACACCAGCAGCTTCAAATGAAAATATGCGTAATGATATTTATTGTATGCAGTAACATTTGAACATTCTGTGAACATATTTGAATGATATAAGATAACTCTGGAGAAGAGTGCCAGTTTGTTTTTAGTGTTTGGAATTTGATACTTTAATATCATTAGACACAAAGTTAGATGTAAATATGCAGCATTTACATTTACATTATTGTTAACGGTGAAAAGAGAAATTATTCTAATACCGCTCTTGTTTTTGCTTCAGACTTTGTTCCTTCCTGTTGTTTTTAATTAGAATTTCTGTTGCCTCTTCCTTAACTAGTTAAGAACTGTAAGCTTCCTGTTTATTATTGTGTGGTGATACATGTTTTTGTATATTTGTAACAAAGTTAAACTTGTCTAAAGATAAAACTTTGCTATGAACTTCTTGTTCTGCTCTCACAGACTTAAGCCTAAGTGGTAAAACCTTCATCAATGCTTTTCATTTGTCAAGATAAGCCGATTCCACTTGTCATCTTTTCTTAAACTTTTCCAGACGTCATTGTGTCTTTGTTCCAGCAGTGTGCTCATTTGTAAAAAATATATTGTCGCATTTTAAAATACCCCAAAAGAGCTGCTTTAATTTCATGATAGTGTAGTCTAAAGCTGCTTTTCAGAGACTCACTAGACTCTAATACAGAAGATGCATGTGACCGTAAGGACGCCTCAATGACACAAGCTCACACGAGGATACACGTTCACAGTGACAGCTCTTGAGCCAAAGCGCCTCCTCCACGGTGGTCAGCTTTTGTTAAACATTCAAACTTCTCACAATAAGCACTGCGCATTAGTTCCCCCTGCACCTTTTTGTCATGCAGCCTAATTTAGCTCTCTTCACAGTCCGGTCCATTGTCTTAACAACTTTAATTGGTCATTGTAAAGTCTGCGCCTGTCCTCATATCCTCCGCTTCAGGTATCCTCTGAGGCAGAACACACACCATTAGCCAGAACCCACAATACACCTTTATTCCTGCACCAAATATTATAGTGGGCTGTTGCAATGAAGAGGATTATACAGAGAAATATACCAGTGTTTAGTACTGAAGTCTTGTGTACTTAAGTGAACTTGTATAGATTTTAAAGTACAACTACTCCCCCAGTCTGAAGGGAATGAGCAGACCTTTGAGTTTTAAAGAACACTGCCTGGATCTATAATGTTTTATTTGTCTTTCTTTTTTTGTTGGATAAGCTTCGGACTGTATTTGTACAGAAGCACAAGGCACAACATACTTCACCATGTGCAAAATTCACAAACGCAGCATTAAATCAATAGAATCTCAGATTTTTATATCTGCCATAAAGTTCTGTTTTCCTTGGAGTTGGTTTATATAGCTGTTAACTTTGTCTTTGTTAGTTAGCAAAAAAGTTAAATAACTGAAACCTTTTTTGAAAATGTTATGGGTCAGAAATGGTCTGAATCGAATATGTTTTTCTGCAATGTGCCACAAAAGCCAAAAAAGAAACAAGTTGGTTCGTAATAGAGAAGAGGCTCATTATAGAGCTTCTGCTTTTGTAACCATTGATGATTAAAATAGATGGTCCCTGATACTTCGAGATGGGCCGCCTAACTTAATATCATTTTCAACAGACGTGTGAGCGAGATGCAGTGGGCGCAACAAAAATCAAAGTGTGAAATGTCAAATGCCAACATAAAAATTTGCGTTTCAAAACATGCATGAATATGAGAGCAAAATCCATTTTATGGACTTATTTTAGTAGTCCTTGGGCTTAGTAGAAGACCCTGGCTTTGTTCCAGTGGGAGCTATAGTTGTGAGATATATAATGTCTCTTTTGTTGCTCTGATAACTGTTCTGTAGTAGTGTGATAGTAACATGGCTCTAATTCATTAGTATTCTCACTTACCTCGGCCGCCAGAGGTGGCCAAAATGATTCTCACTTGCAGAAGTAAAAATACTCACGATGGAGTGATTCAAAGATGCAAAACAGGCTCGTACAAGGCTCGTAGTGGCCGGCTTTGCCTGGTTTGACCACTTCTCACCATTGCCACCTGCAATGTTATTAATCAATAGTTCTCTATCTACTGCAGCTTGTGCTGCCCTAATAAAACATGTGTATCTGCAATATTTTGTGGGCCTCGCTCCAAGGTCAAAACTTTTCAAATGAAAATTTTAACTAAAAAATACTACGTGTACTTGTAGTTCCCCCCACAGAGGAGGTGCTCTGGTCTAAAACAGACATCAATAAATGTAAACAGCCCTGGCCTAGGGATGTCATTAAAAAGAATAGCGTGTCTAGACCTCATGAAAAAAACAAACATATTGTTATTTGCAAGCAGCAGGAGTCATTGCCTGTGAGCACCAAGATGACATCCATCAATTTGGGCTTTTATTGGGAAATGTAGATGGAGCTGCTGGAAAGATGTAAATGATTGACTTAGCATAAAGTTTTGCTTGAGCAGGCAGCCCAACAGTGGAGTTAGTGCAGACAGGGGGGAGCGTGCTTGTGGCATCAGGCTGTGCACATGAATAAACAGCCTGGACATAAGCAACATGGATTATTCGGCTTGAAATATCAGTCGACTTCACACTTGTCAAAGGAAATACATGTGTAATAGGGCTGTGTTACATTACTCCATTTTGTCATTTTAGACCATCTTCTAAGGTTGGGAATTGTCTCTCGCTGTGTGCACAAATTGCAATTTTATTTTCTGTGCCTTTTTATGTTCAGACCAATTTAATGAAACTTCCTTCCATTTAAAATTCTTTTCATAGAAACCATGTTGATATAATGGCAATTGAAAACTTTTTGGTCATGAAAGCGGTTTATACAATAGATTTGTGGGCTGAGAAAATCACTATTAACTTCATTACGGGCTGTCACTCCACTTTCAGCTCTCACCAGGGAAGGCGACAACAAAACAACAAAAAAGAAATATGAATCCCCAGCACATTTTTCCCCAATATTTTGAATGTACCAGTCTGTTTTATTTTTGAATACACTGAACAAGCCTGGAATAAAATAGTGTTGTGTTATATGTGCAATAGAGACCACGAAAGCAGCCTGATTGTAGCACACGTAGCTTCAAATCTACACTGTACGTAATGTCATCTGTTGAGTGAAGGTTGACTCTCAAAATGTGCCTTGTGGAGAGCGCTGGAAATGATTGAAATCTTCAGAAAGCAACCTTCCTCCGACTGCAGTGGCTGACTTTTCTATATTGGGGTTAAAGCTATTGAAGCTCCTCACACACAGAGAACAAAAGTGTATTGATACATACAGTAGAAATCGACTTGTATTTGAAGGCAATGGGTTACTTTTAGAGTGACCTTTACTATTTTCAGTTGAAATGTCTTCAGCGCAAAAATAAATCAGCTTTCTGATACTGCAAAGAATAACCGTAAAATATGGTCTTACTATCAATACTATACACCAAACTTTTTCACAATAGAATATATTTAAATGTATTTTCCAGGTGTGAAAGAGGCTGAATCGGGCATGGCATTTGCAAAGAGCTAATTCTGTGACGTGATGATAATGTACATCCTTTAGAGATTTTCTCAAAGATTGATATTTGAATTTATTGCCTGTTCAAGTATCATCAGTCTCTTTTCAGTTAACAGATTGTTTCTATTTCAGTTTTTAATAAAATACTTCTGACATCCATCTACAACAATATGTAAAATTAATCCATTCTAATCTCAAAAACAGTGGTGCTCATTTTTGTTATTTAAGTAAAAGTACAGCCTTTTTAACAGGTCTCAGACAATAATAAAGTACTACAAAAATGTAGTGGAGCAGAAAGTACAGATACCTCCACTGAAATGTAGTAAAAGTTAAACATATCCACTTCAGCTACTTCAATTATTTTTTACTTTAAATTGAAGTTATTTTTTTTTACTTAATTTTTTACTTAAAATTGAATTACAGTGTTACTTTTACTTTTTTAGGTTCTGCCACTGCTAAAAACACAGTGCATTTATTAGAGAGATATAGAAGTAAAATAAACATCACTGCAAAAAATCAAATGAGCTTTTTGAAAAATGCAGTTAATTAAATTTAGCATTCAGTGCACAGGCACTTATGTACAGTACAACATCAGCAATAACAGACCCACTCCTCCTACAGCCCATGGTTTATGTTTTATTTGTTTTATTTATTTATTTATCTTGTATTTATATCTGTATTCAGTTTGTTATTAGGTGTAAAATTCCTTGTGTCTCACGTCCACTCTTCGTTACTGCTCTGAAAATGAAAACATGTGGGCTGAATAGAGAAATAGCTAGATGTGTTTCAATAGCTGTGTTTTGAATGGGCCCTGTCAAGGTTGTGGTTGAGTCCAATGTATTATGTGCTTCATTCATTTGTACAGATTGCCCAGTGCTTCCTCACTGTACAGTATTTGACGGTGTGGACTGCGGAGAGGCTGCTTTTCACCTCCTCCAATCTCAAGGTTAGAATGTGCGTTGGAGGCCCGTGTGTAAAAAATGAATTAAGCTGTGTTTTGCAGAATTTCTGGTAAGGTCAAAAGCGTATAGCCTTAATCTCAGTCAGAGCTCGGTTGTATTGTATAGATTAAAATATTTTTTGATTGAATACAACTTTAGTGGCTTTGACACACAAGCAATTACTAGTTGTATCCCATATACCGCCTTTGTTGCAACCTTGCATATTTGTTATCAGCTAACACAAGGCCTCAAATAGCATTGTCAGACCAAATCATACAGGCTTAATCAGGCAGACAATGTGTTTTGCTGTAGTCCATACCTGTTCCTCTGGTATTTGCACTGCCACAGATTTGTTTTTATCATAGTGTTTACACTTGGCAATTTGCCCTCAAATTTCCTTTTCATTTTGCAATCTTTTGCTTTGTCCTGAATTCTTGAATAATATGTTATGTCTTTGTTTATGTGTTTGCCTGAAGTCTTACTAGTTTGTCTTTACAGAAATTCTTTTTGTTGCAGTAAAACCAGACCTGTTTATGTTCTATATGTTTTAGGAAATGTGTCTTTTCATTATTGAAACTGAATTTATGACAAATCTGTAAAAGTACGACAGTCACATTTTATTTTAAACACAGCTTCACACTTTCAGCGATACAAAGCTGAGTTTGAATCTGTAAATGATTGTGTTAATATGTCTTTGTTATAACTTGCTGATGATGGGTGCCTATGAGCTCCGGGACATGCCAGCATTGGCTGGGTGTCACTTTGGGCGTGTTGCTGATGAAGTGTTGACTGACAGTTGGCGGGGCCTCAGGGAAGCACCCGCCTGAAACAATACATCGCAAGTGACACTATTAGAAAAATTCTGTCACCTTATCCTTAAAAAGTGTGTACAGTTTGAGATGATAGATTTGCAGTAAACAAACTATTAGTTGGAAGACTGACATGTTTTGTCCCAGCGATTATGTATTATTATGTCTAATGGTTTCTCTAACCTGCAAGCATGCTCAACACACAGAAATCAGGCTTGTTTTGTCCAAAAACATCACTCTTTGTGTTGAGTGGGTCATCTCTGATTTTCTATTTTGTGTCATTAAGAAACTTCCATCATGCTGTATTCAAACTCCCTGTTGTCCCACTAATACTGACATGCAGTTCTTTGTACATTCTCCAATGCAAAATATTGTATGACTATTGTGTCTCTTGCCCCAGTATTCATGCTTAGCCAGTCCCTTAACATATATTTGTTTCACATAGGTCACCTCAAAGATTTATCTCCTCCTATGTCATGAACGTCACTGCAATTTGTACAAAATATTTCTCACGTCACTTTGAGATGAAACTGCTGGGCCATCATGCTCTGACAGTGCCATAATTACAGTGTATTAACACATCAACATGACACAGCAGCTAGACAGATATGCTAAACACCAGTAAAGGCCTGCTTGGTTCACCCTCAGCTGCATCTCAAGAGCCTGGCAAAATAGAGGTTTGTTTGTCTATAGTGAATCATAATCACATATGGTATTTATGATGGCCATCAAGACTTCAGTCAAGAGGAGATAGCATTCGAAGGTGACTTTTGGCTAAGAATCTGAACCCGCTCCTCTCTCCGAGCCTTTTAAATCATAATTGTCCCCCCCGCCTATGATATATAACCTACTTACACAGCGGCAGAAGACAGTGCTGACACTTTTGGGCTGTTTCCTGTTATTAAGCCATCTGTGTTGTGTTAAATGTTTCTTAAAGTGCCACTTCGGTCATGTAGAGGATGTACCCTTTGGCCCCTTTTAGCCACACTTGTTGCTGCAGCGATGTGGTCAGTTGAATTTTTCATGTATGCTTCAATCAGCACAGAGGAGCTTGTTAGAGTAGAGGCCCTGACAATGCGTGTGATTTTGCTGTCTATCTAAATGTCGTTCGGCGGCAGCTTGGCTGTCCGCTCCCTCACAGCCTCAGAACTCTGACTAATGATTATGGTCAAGCTGGTGGAAGTGCACATGATTTTAATATTTTTAAGGTTGTGATAGTGATATAGTCGTCAATATCATTAGCTTCTTGTTCTCTTTCTTTCAAATTTAGACTTTATTGATCCACAAGGGAAATTATTTGGACATAGTAGCTCACATGTCACCATGTATTATGATAACAAAGACCAAAAATAGAAATGGTAGTAATATATTCAAAATAACTAGGAAAAATACAAGGGAATGGTGTTAAATGAGGCGTCATTATTTAAATATGTACAAGTAAAAATAAAATATAGAAATATAGTAATACAAATAGATCTCAGCTGTATACAAGAGGTGGTAAGGAGAAACAGTGCAAAGATGAAATAATGTTTAACAGGACATAGGGTTTTCTATTGCATAAGGGTGAGTTGTTGTACAGTTGTATGGAGTATGGTATGAGTGTAGCCCTGTATCTCTCACTGCTTGAACAGAGCTGTAGGAGTCTGTCGGTGAATGAGCTCCTCTTAAATTTGTCAATATCAATATCTTTTTGTTCTTCAACTTACTTTTCAAAGGAATATTACAAGCATTTCTAGTATGAGTATAGCTCATAGACAAATGAAAGTTAAACTGAAGTCTATATTTATACAAAAAGTACCATGTGTTGTGTAAGCCTTCGTCATGGTGAGTTCAAATCACCACCCTGCTGCCAGAAACATTAATATATTTTCCTTCTTTTTTTGAGCAGGTTTTGGCATACAGACTTAAGCAGTCCTAAGAGGGGGCCGGTGCTCCTCAGCATGTGGATAAACACTGCTGTAATCTTTCATTAGTGTGTCCTTGCTTCCTTCCTTCTTTCCTCTCCTTTTGTTTTCTCAGCTCCTCTCCTCTGTGCCAGCACCACTTATTACAGTGTGGGGCAGGTGTGTGTGTGTGCGTGTGTGTGTGTGTCGTCTGCCTGGTCTCAGCTGGGCATTAACCTGGCCCAGATTGTCCTTGGACCCCCATGTCTGTCTTCGAGCGCACTGTGGCAGGCCATACATCACAGTGGCTATTCTTAAAGCCTTTTTCCTCCCATTGATTAATCCACTTTGGTCCGATTCGGAAATGATCAAAGCTAGTAGCATCAAAGCATTTTATGGATGTAATTAGTCACTCATTACCCATATGTTTGACAAGCCTGCTCCTTGTGCCATTGGAAACCTGTCTATTAATCATAAAGTAGGATCTGACAAAGGGGAGATAATAAAATGATGAAATATACAGTATCCCGAGTCAGATTATGTTATTGATGGATTACAGGGGAAGCTGTCATGAAAAAGCACAGCGCCTATGTGATGTATGGCCACTTGGAATATATTGTAGGTCGCTGTATTTTTCACATCCCATGTTCCAGTCGTCATTATCAGTCTGACCTGTTCAGGGAATAGCCCGCGACCATTCATACACTGCCACATGTCAACACACAGCGCTTGTTATAACTGAAGCAATCTAAACAGATGATTTCACCCACCACCTCTAGCACCTCCACCTCCTATGAGAACCCGCCCCCTCCTCTCTTTCTCCATGTCTGTCTGAACCCCTCCGCCCACTCTCTCTCCCCCTGACGTCCTGGGCGATCTCCCCGGGCGCTGAGGACAAGACAGGACAGCCCAGGATAAATTATTACAGCCAGGTAGCCAGTCGCTCTCTCACTCTCATGCTTTCATTTGCACCGGCAATTAATCAGCCATCACTGGAGAGCTCTTCCATGTCAGGCTGAGGTTTTTATTAGGAATGTCCTTTATGGGCTTTAATGAGACTTATGTCTTCCCTGAGTATTTCAATCGCTGCTTATAACCTGTCGGCTTGTAACCTTGAGGTGAGGAGGCTGTCTCGTCTTCCACAGCAGTCAAGCTTGGCAGGCCTTTGTTACTCAGCTCTTTGGCTTTCATCTGCAGCGGCCATTGTTCCAAATCCTTGTGTGTCACACTTATCTAATTTTAGTGCATTAAGTTGATTTGTTTGGCTCATTCCGACACTTAGACAGCATCGCTTTGAATGGAGGCGCTAAGTGAGTTATTGGAAACATGAAAATCGTCTCTTATTTCACAGTATGTAAAGACAGGCAGTGCATTTTAATAAAGCTTTGATTAAGATCAAAACAGGATTTGTAAAAAGGGCATTCTCGGCTCTAGGAAGCGAAGACATAGAGGAAAGACAAAGACATTTTTTGAGGAATGTTTATTTTGTTCTTGACAGTGGATTTGGAGAAATACATGATCTAATAGAGTAGATACAACAGCACTAAGCTAACAAATATTACACATTTGAACTAAAGAGATGGCTAATACTCATTTATACTTAATTTATTTAAAAGCCCTCATATACAATAATGTGCAAAAACAAGTAGTAAAAACATAAGTAATGACAACGCAGTAAATACTGTACAAATGAAAGTGACACAAGTAAACAGTAAACTAGATTGATGACAAACAATAAATAATCGTGACAAAGTGGCCTTATATCACTGTGCTATCTACTGTGGTTTCTGACTGCCTTTCCAGCAGCAGCCATTTTCACTCTCAGACGAATGAATACACCACACAACAAAGAAGATATATTGTTCTGTTTAGTTCAGTTAAACCACCACTGTCCTGACCAGTAGAAATCATATATGATTAGAAAAGATGCGGGACAACAAGAATGCTCCTTCTCCCATTGTAATTTCCCTTTTATTGCTGCATGCCTTTGAGATTTGAAAGCTACCTCTTCCATTTTTGTGTGAGCCAAACAAGAATCACAGTAGAAATTCTTGGAGTGGGCGTCACCCAGTTAACCCCAACCACAGAGCAGCCAGTGCGAGGATATGGAAGCCATCTGGTGGCATTTTTACAGTATGGTGTGGCCGCGTGCCCGTGTGTGCTACCGCTCGGGTCGGGTGGCGGTCATGAAAAGAGAGCCTCCTGAATCCTCCAAGGACAGAAACATGAATATTCTCAGTGCAATTTTCTGGGTCATACGTAGCTCAGCGAAAGTACATGCCCCGATCGCAGCTGTCACAGGTGGTGCGGGGCGACTGATCAAACTAAGTGACCTTTGGAAAACTTTATTGACATTTTGCACTTCTTTAAGCTGCATCGGCGCTGTGTGATAAAAACTTTGAAAGAGCAAAGGATTTAAAAATTACAGGCACTGCCCTCTTTTTTTCAAAGGCACCATATGTTAATAAGTAGGACACTTCAGTGGGCAGAGACTTTTAGAAAGGCTTTGAGGATGTCGGCCTTGGAACTGAATTATATAAAAGTTTGATAAACACAATCCATTAATCATAGATCTGACTGAGAGCATTTTGATCATGTTAATTTAGTGTGCTGTAGGGCTGAACGATATGGGGAAAATATGTAATTGCAATTGGGATTAGATTTGAGATTTATGAATAAATAGTAGGACTCTGTTCAAAGTTACATTTTACACCCGTCCAGGAGAATTGACGAAAAGATTCAAATAAGCCTAATACTAATACAAGAACACATGCATTTCAGAATATGTTTGTACAGATCTAAACAGGGTTAGCAATTTTTATGCAGAATAAGACATTTTATTGTTTGTGAGGATACTGTTGTGTTGAGGGTACTTAAATGGCAGCCTTTGCGATTTGCCTGTTGCATCCATTCAAATTTTGATTTTGATTAAACTGCTTAATTTTGCAGCACTTGTATACTGCTGAAAATGTGAGTTGTAAAGTCAGCTCCACGAACATAGCTGGAGTAAGCCATACAATTTATGTTTTTGATGTTAAAGTTCAGGGCTAAGTTCTTTTAGAGAGATTTGTATAACATTTTTGCAGATGAACTCCCTGATGCAGTAGAGTCAACACAAGGGCTCTTTCCTTTATACTGCAAAAGAGAGGTTTTCATAAGCAGTGTACTACACTTACTTCAGCTTGGTGACTTATGCTGAATGTGTCTACTTACTGTGATTTCCTGATTTCGTGTCGCTCTTTGCTTTGTAGTAAAGCAAGTTCTCAAGTTACTTTTAAAATACTCTATACAATTGGCCTGGGATCCAGAATACACATTTCTTCAATACTTTGTGTGAGTCTGGTCACCGGTGAATCTTCACGTATTCAAATGATTGTGATTGACTGGTGAATTAGCCAGTCAGGGACACGCATGGTCTGCGAGTACTGGAAATAATAAAGGGAAAAAAAATCACAGGGGACATAGTGGATTTCTGCAGAATCAGAGTGAAGCACTAAACTCTGTTAATCTGAAGTGAGATAAATTAAGATTTATTTGTAAATAACTGACCAATGAGCTTCTTCATTTCACACGTATTACTGAAAAAAAAAAAAAATCTGAATGCACAATCACATTTGCGCGGGCTTGAGATTCGGTGGACACAGGGACTAGACTGATATTGATCTGTATAAAAATACAGAGAGATTTCCAAGCAACTAAACAACTATGTTTTTATTTTAGTCATTCTTTTTTGCTAGATACAGTGGTCACAATGTTGAAACAAAATAATGTTAGCCCACAGGGCTAGATATCAAGGAAAGGTGCTGTTGCCTGGGCAACAGTGGCTGTAGTACAAACTGTTATTGTGTCCATAGGCAAGACACCTCACCCACTTTACCTGGTATGAATGCAGTGTGAGTGTTGGTGGTAGTAACCAATCGGCCTGTGAAAACTGGCAGCCTCGCATCCATCACCTTAGTTCAAACTTATATCACTTATTGCTAATATAATATGTCTAATATAAGGAAGAATGAGTGGTGCATAGTTCTTGCCGCCCGACAGCACAGTTGCTGCACAGCCTCTCTTAATTAAGCTCACCCTATTGTTGTTATTTTTTGTTGTTGTTGTTTTTATTGTTGTCGTTGTTGATGATGGGTAATTTGCAGATGCAGACAAGAAATTCAAACTTTTCAGCCTTTGTGGCGCATGTTATTTCTGTGTTCTAATGGCTATTGCTTCTGAGTGGAGTTAGACTGTTGATCGTTGCACACTTCAGATGTGTGGACAGATAACGTTTACTTTGAAAACTGCCATAGCCAAAAATCAATATTGAACCGAGACAGGCTATTTACAGTACCATAATGTTTGATGTGGACTTCTGGGTAGAGGGATTTAGGCTCAGAATGCCTACTCTCCCATGAAAACTATGGTATGGTTCGATTAGTTAGTAATTGTTTTTAGTTCATTATTTATTTTGTAAATTTGCATGGACTAGGCAATGTGGGTGGCGTGCCTTGTCAAGGGGCATTTGGGCAAAGTTGGAACCACTGACCCTCTGGTTGGTCATCAAATGCTTTAATCAATGTTCCACTTATTTATCTCCATGGAGACACGAAGGTGACATTGCCATGCCATCTTATAGGTCATATCTGTGATGAGGTAACACCGTTCACAGTAAGAATACACGAATGTCATGTATATGCAGGAATAAATACTGTAATTGAATATGCAAGATCATTTTAATGCCATATTGTGGAACCTGCCAGCCAGGTAAAGCAATAACTTCTCCATGGAGACAAGCGAGTGTCAGATCCTCCAGCAGAAAGTTATATAGCACCTTTAAATAAGTGGTGAAATTGAATTATCATGTCTTGCTTCTTAATTTGTTTTTATGTTCTACCAAACTGGCCCCAAAAGCACTATATATTGTGGCCTTGCATATGCCTTGAAGCTTAGACTTACATTTACTTCTTATACGCACACATTTTCAGAGCCTTGCGGTTGTCTGGCATAAGAAACAAACAATTAACATTCATGTAAAAAGGCTCTTGATTTATTTAGTCAGATGGGAGGGTTGAAAATCAAATGATGGTTTTTACTTTGCAGCACTCTTCGTCGTTTTGCCTGAGCAGAATCTTGAGGAAAATGAGGTGCAGGCTTTTTGCATTTTTAACCCAATTAATTTGTAGTTTGAGGTGTGACAGCGGCGAGGAGCACAAGTGGAGGTGCAGAATAATCAAATGACTCCCTCCCTGGGATTTAATAAACCAGAAAGTGCTAATTTCACTTTTGATTGCACGCTGTATTTAATGTCTAAGGAAAGCACATCTGAGTTCTCATCATGAGCGCAGTATGTGACTGACTGTTATTCTGTGCCCTCTCTGGCAGACACACAATTGGAGCAGAGGTGAACAACACAGTCATGATGAAATAGTAATTGTATTTCATAAATCACAAATAGATCAAAGTCCACAATTACTAATACTAAATACTAAAGACAAAAATATTTTAAAGGCCGGCCAGTCTCATTCCATGTGCATGCTACCAGGAGCTAATTTACATACTCACATACTTTCTAACCACTAATAGTATGACAACAGTCCTGTTTTCACTAAAACAGAATCTAGTGACTGAAGCTATAAAAAGTGTCGTTAATTAGATAAAGACTCAGTAACACCCCATAGTGTTTGACTGTAGCCTAACTTGTTAAATCTCTTAACACGTGTAAAAGTAAATGTAAGATTCAGAGGGCAACTGCAGCAGCAGCAGAGTGAGTGACTTTGTGAGCTCCGCCACCCACCAGCTGCCGGAACATAAATAGTAATGTATCATTATGGCTGCGCTAAAGGAAAACACCCTGTGTTTTAGTTTTTTGCGGAGGTCATGTGGCAATCGGTGGGTGTGTTCATGCAGCCAGCGCTTAGAAAAACACACTAAATTAGAGCTTTATGGTGAGGCCACATAGACTCAATCCAACAATGGCATTTATGGAGATTTACTTTTTTGCTCTGATGCTTCTCTCTGTTGCCGTCGTATTGGAGGATTCGTTTCAGTCGCACCAATTGTATTGACATGAGGTGTGATGAGAATGACCCTGAAATAAATTAGATTTGTCTTCCTCTTATTTATGTCCTATAAATATCATGCACAAGTTTCTTCTAAAAGAGACGCTAGTGAGAGAAAATGATCAAGGACTCTTTGTGCCAGGCTCAGTGAGCCGCAGGTTCGTCTGCCATGAGATGACTTGTTGGTGCCCACACATGATGCAACACAACGCAAGTCCAACGGCTTTGAACTGCTGCTTTTATGCTACACTGTCAAATATTTCTGTTTCTTATATTGTTTTGTTGACTTTCTTTTGTTCTAAAGTTTAGCGGTTGCCTCACACAAATATATGAACAGCATATATTTTAGTGTTTCATCTCAATGCAAGGTTGTATGCATTTATTTAACTTTAATCTTGAGATCTGAGTCGCACGTCGATTCATTTTGACAGAGCAAAGCATTGTTTCAAAAAGAAGTCTTCATGTGTGGTCTTCGGAGGATTAAGGTTTGTTTATTTGTCAGTCTGGACTTTTTTCTATGAATATATAACTTTTTCACAATCAGACACATTTGAATGGTTGCATAATACATCTGCTGTCGATCCAAGTTGTTATTTTTGGTTGGGCCTCCGATTATCACAGTGATGTCCTGTTTCCTCGCACACCTCACACTTCACACTGTTTTTTTTTCTGTCGTGGCGTATTTTCTTGTGACATAGAAATATTTGGCTGCTGTATTCTTGACAGAGTGTTGATGAAGTCTTGGAATGAGATCCATGAGTGGCCTACCCCCCCTCCCTCCACTATCTGTTAAATATGCATGGATGAAAAATAAATGAAGCCACCTTGAAAGAAAATGTTGATGTGAGCAACTGACTGATCGTCTAAAAGTATGCTTAGTTTGAATCAAGCTGTCTCGCTGATTTCTGTTTGCAGTTACTCTAACTATAAGTATATTCATATTCATCATTCAAAAATATAAAATTACTGTGCCAATCTTTGCCATTGCAAGACAGAACTAAAAATATAACCCTTGCCACAAGGGGTCATCAAAGGACTTGAGTTGTCCAATACCATAATTTAGTTATCAGGATTTTTGGCTGTTAAGTGGATTCCCTCTTCATCTTTTTACAGTCTACATTCAAAAAGTGTTTGATGGGGAATTTTCCATTTCACTACTGTACCAAGGACACCGCCGGCTTGGTCCTGGTTGACATTTCATTGTGAATAGCTCTATGGTCTACGTCATCAGAGGTTACAAAACATCTCACAGTGGGAACATGGTCAGACGTGAGTGGACAATACCACCAAATGTTTGAGTTTCTCCACTGGTGTACTGATGGTAAATAAACTTCTCCTTAGGTATGAAACGATACCCAAATCTCTTGATATTTTCACGATATGCATCTTACAGTACGATATTGATTGTGATATTCAGTGGAGGCTAACAAAAATGTGAATATGCTACTTTTTTGTCATAATCCAAATACTAAAGATTTAAAAGTGCTTAATAACAGTTATATCATCATGTAGATTGGACAGAAACAGAGCAAAGGACCATGGTATATGTAGTTTTTTGCACCATAACAGTGAATTTAAGAGACTATATGTGGGATAGTCATTCCACATATTGGGACTGGCTCACGATTTTATTGTGAGACTTTTGGCGATCATGGTGTTTTTACATTTTTAGATTTATTTTCTGATCTAAACATCTAATTTAAAGATTTGATTTAGGATTATCAAGACTCCAAGATACACATTTCTCTCAAATGTACGGACTCAGTGTTATCACAGCAATTCTTTGGGGAGCAGAGTGTATTGTTAGTCGCTGTAGGTTGTTTGTTTGCCATATATTCTGAAAAGAGGTCCCTTTCCTCCCATGTATTAAGCATTTTATTGATTTTTTTCCCAACAATATGAGAGGATAACACTCTGACATTCTCATTTGTCAGCCAAAAAATGCGCCAGCATGCTGTTTGACGCTGGGAAACACAAAGTTTGACACAAAGATTTTCATTCTCACTTCTCTTGGAGGTTCACAGCTGTCATAGATTCAGACATAGTTCAAACCAGTATTTGACGTCTCCACTGTAGAAGAATACTAAGAAGAACTTAAGATCAATTTCCACCCACTTCACACCCGCACGTCACGCTGAGTGTATTCCATCATGTCAAATACACATTTACACTCAGGTTTATGGATTCAACTAAAGGAAAGTTTTTTTTATTTTTTTTATGTTTTTATCTCACATGTGAATTGCAGGTTGTTAAATTGTGTGAAAAGTGGTTTGGTGGTATAGTATGTTTAAGAGTGTAAGTGGCAGTATGATTGATGTGGCTGTGACTTAAGTGCATCAGCATTAGTCATAGAAGTGGGTGCCCTATCAATTATAATATACGGGCCTATATGTCTACACTTAAAGTTATATACGTGTTTTAGACAAATGGTTAGTGACTACCATTTAGTGTTGTCAATGGACATCTCAGTCCAGAAAAGCGCAGTACTGGGAACAGCAAAGATACTGCGCAGAACTCTCAAGCTCCCAGGCCTCTGGTAGAGGACCCGAGCTGATGAGGGTGAGAGAGACCAACCACCATGAAAGGTGAGAAACATGTTTTTATATATATATATATATATATATATATATATATATATATATATATATATATATATATGACACTGATCCACACCACCAGGATCTACAGCACAGACATTGGAATGTCATTCGGGCTCGAGAAATGTAGTAGGATGGTGACAAAGAGAGGGAAGGTAGTCCACACAGAGGGGGTCTCACTCCCAGAGGGAACAATAACAGACATTGAGGACAGCTACAAGTACCTTGGTATCCCACAGGTAAATGGCAACCTTGATGAGGCAACAAGGAAAGCGGTGACAGCCAAATACCTGCAAAGAGTATGGCAGGTCCTAAGAAGCCAGCTCAATGGCAAGAACAAGGCGCAGGCAATAAACAGCTACGCCCTGTCAGTGATCAGATACCCAGCAGGAATCATAAGTTGGCCAAAGGAGGAGATACAGACCACAGATGTTAAGACACAAAAGCTCCTGACCATGCATGGAGGGTTCCATCCCAAGTCCAGCACCCTGGGACTGTACACGAGCCGGAAGGAAGGAGGCCGAGGACTAGTGAGTGTGGGAACCACTGTCCAGGATGAAACATCCAAGCTCCACAAGTACATCAGTGACAAGGCCCAGACTGATGACATGCTCAGAGAATGTCTCAGACAGTGGGGCGCAGAGGAAGAGGTGCTGGAGGGACCATCATGGCAGGACAAACCCCTACATGGGGCGTACCACCGGAACATAACTGAAGTGGCTGATATCAAGAAATCCTACCAATGGCTGGAGAGGGCTGGTCTGAAGGACAACACGGAGGCACTCATCCTGGCTGCACAGGAGCCTTGAGCACCCGAGCAATAGAGGCCCAGATCTACCACACCAGACAAGACCCAAGGTGTAGGTTGTGCAAAGAAGTGCCTGAGACAGTCCAGCACATAACTGCAGGGTGTAAGATGCTGGCAGGGAAAGCGTACATGGAGCGACATAACCAAGTAGCGGGCATAGTGTACAGAAACATCTGTGCAGAGTACGGGATGGAAACCCCAGGATCAAGGTGGGCAATGCCTCCAAAGGTTGTGGAGAATGAGCAGGCCAAGATCCTGTGGGACTTCCAGATAAAGACTGACAGAATGGTGATGGCGAACCAACCAGACATCGTGGTTCTGGATAAGCGAGAGAACAAAGCCGTGGTGGTGGACAGTGCAATACTGAGCGATGGTAATGTCAGGAAAAAGGAACACGAGAAACTAGAGAAATACCAGGGGCTCAAGGAAGAGCTGGAGAGGGCCTGGAAGGTGGAAGCATCGGTGGTGCCTGTGGTGATCGGAGCACTCGGGGCCGTGACCCCCAAACTGTATGAATGGTTGCAGCAGATCCCAGGAAGGACAACAGACATCTCAGTCCAGAAAGCAGGTATATATATATATATATATATATATATATATATATATATATATATATATATATATATATATATATATATATATATATATACCTCCTGTGGGCTCCTGTGGGCTCACCACCTGCAGAGGGGTTCATGGGGGGGGGTCAGGTGCTATGAGTATTGGGCAGCAAGCTGCCCCCGCGACCCAGCTGGATTAAGCGGGAGAAGATGGATGGATGGATGGAGATATATATATATATATATATATATATATATATATATATATATCTCCTCTACACTCAGGCCTCACAGCAAGAAGGTTGCGGGTTTGATCCCCGGGTTCCCGCCTTTTTGTGTGGAGTTTGCATGTTCCTCCCCGTGTCTGGATGGGTTTCCTCCGGGTGCTCCGGTTTCCCCCATCAACTCAAAACATGCCCGCACCCCTATGAACTAACATCAAGGACCATGATGTCCACCCTCCTGTGGGCTCACCACCCGCAGAGGGGTTCATGGGGGGGTCAGGTGCTATGAGGATTGGGCAGCACGCTGCCCCCGCGACCCAGCCGGATTAAGCAGGATGGATGGTATATATATATATATATATATATATATATATATATATATATATATATATCTCTTATGCTTGTTCTGATATAGATCGGGACCATTCTTAAACTAATCAGATGATGTTCTGTTTGTGATATAGTGTCAATACAATTTTTAGTATCAACATATTTGTATTTCCATTTTTGACCACCTACTACCATTTAATGTAGTCCAAGTAAAGCTATAGTTATATTTCATTCGTTCCATTTCAGTAAAAGATTGGGTAATTCCCATTTAGATCCAAATCTTAATAGTTGATGTTCTCAGAAAACATAACAATTAAACGCAAAAGTGCCAAAATATCACTTTCTCTTATTAAGATGCAAGTTTGTTTAATATTTATTTTTAATCTGTTTTTTTTGTCTTCAAGGTGCACTGTGTAACTTTTCTGGGGGAGAGTTCGCCACTCCATGTAAATGTTACTGTAATGGAATAAATGCAAGCTATAATTGTAATGCTATACTGTGGAACATCCCAGCAATTACACCTCCATGTAGACTGTATTCTCAATATTCTAAATTAGCATTTCCAAACAACAAAATAGCATTATTCATATTTTGATATATCTCCCTCCTCTAGCTAACAAACTGGAGAATCTCTATTAACATGCAGACTCCACAGAGAGATTTATGGTGTTGTAGGCTCTAGTTAAACATCACTGTTGTTGATAATAGCCCAGTTGCCTTTATTATATACTGCTATTTAAATCTACAAGGTGTATAGTTACTATGATCTATTTAACAAATCTGTATTCACTGTAAATCCAACCTTCAATGAAAACATGGTACATTTCTCATGCTTCAGGCTGTAGTTATAAGTCACTGCCAACGCAAGTTTAAACCAAATAGTATGTATTACACATAGAAAAGCCATATATTCACTTGTCAAGGAGATCCAGATGTGAAAGATTACTGAAAGCATACCATTTATTTGAATATGACAAGTAATATTTATAATAATGTTTTATCGTGTTTGGTAATATTACAAGTAGATAAATCATAATATTAAATGTGACTGTGGCTTACCTTTGGCTGTAGAAGTTCTATGAGTTTATTTCCGGTGGACGTTGGTCAAGCAGTCTGATCTGATATTCCACCTTTTCCTCTGCCCGGGATTATGAATAAAATAATCACTGTTTGCTCTATGAAATTTCTACCCCACTTCCCTTCGCTGATGAATATCTTGTTTAAAGTATTTGAACTGGAAAATATACTCTGTAATTTGAATGCCAATGAATCCAACAAATGTGTTTGGGGGAGCAACATCATATTGTGCTCTCTCTTATTGCTTTTTTATCTTTAAAATGCTTTTCCACTCTCCATTCAGCGTCTCAGGGTTGTATAAAAGGTGCAATTAGACATTCCTTACCCCTTTGAATATGACCTTTAGTGTGAAAATAGGCTGTGACACGGTGTGCATGTCGGATGATTGTTCTCTGTTAAACAAATGCATTTTGTGGCCGTTTGGAGCTGGAGATAATGTGTACGTGGACAGGGATGTTTGGGGGGATTGTGGTTTAGCCTTGCTTTGCTGCAGTGTTGGCCTATAGGCTGTAATGAAGATGGCCAAGCGAGGGTCAGCGCCCTGCCTTCACAGCACACAAAGGCTTCTGCGGACCATTATGTTTCTCAAGGGCTATATTTTGTAAACATGTATTACTCTGTGTGTGTGTATGTGTGCAGGGACTCAGGCGGAGGCGGCAGCGTGTCACTTGAATAGGCTTGGCCGTGTTGCTGTTGAACTATATTCAAACTGTTTTATTGAGGAGAGAAAATCTGTAGAAAATGGCTTTAACTTTAAGTGCACCCTCTTCCTTCCTCTGAGCTTTTTGCCCATTAAGCTTTAGTGGTTAAAGTGCTTGGCAAAATGTTCCAGTCAGTTGAGCATCCCCCTAAGCAAGATACCCCCAACCATCTGAAGTAAAATTAAGCAATATTAATACACAATAGTGCAGTCCATCTAGTTGGTGCATCAGTACGGCAACGATAAGCTTTAACTCAACACTGCTCTTTGGAATATTGAATAATGCATCCCCTCGCTGTGCTGGTCTGAAATTTCGGAGTGAGCGAGACAGATGGTTATAGCTGGGATTTCAAAGTGATGGAGGAAAAACTAACGTTGCCAGCCCCTTTGCCAACTCCTAATTCTTTCATCCTCGCGAGTTGCACTTAACGAAAAGCAGTCCCTTGTTGCCTAAATGAAAGTGCACAACAAAGCGAATCTGCTGACTGTCAGTATTCAGCACATCACCGGGCCCGGGTGCCACAGCATACCGAGCAGAGAGAGAGGAGCGTGCGCACCGCCAGCTCTAAGGCTTTAAGGCGTCTGCAGCCTCGCTCCCTCAGAGGTAAATGGATGAATGGGGACTTTATGGAGATGAGGAAGTGTAATGGTACTCTCTCCTCCACGCCGGCAGCTGGAACAGTAGCTCTCTGTGTCTTTTATCAAAGACATGAAAGGGGAACAATAAGCCTCTCTGCTATCAACAATATGGTGTCATTTGAAGCAGATTATCCCTCTGTTGAAAAAGAGCAAAATAAAGGACAGGACAAAAGATAGAGTTAGGTGCCAATGTTTCCTCCACCCGTAAGGAAATCTTTCATTATGCTTTGTCTTAGTTCAAAATCAGCCAAAAAGTGCCCACTCTATTTCTTAGGTAGAAAAGCTCTGTCTTGATTATCCCTATATAAATACCCTGAAATATTTAGTAGCTTTCACTGAACTTTAAATTGCTTTCTAACATCCAATTAAGAAAAGGGACATCCATACAGAGGAGGGGATTAGAAGTACTTTGAGACAGTATAAGCAAAAGTTGAAGTGCCTATATTACATTATTTTCTGATCTATGTTAAAGTTGTTTCCTCATCACAAACATTCCTGGTGTTTGTTTTGTTTCATTCACACATGTTTAACACAGAAATCCTGCATATTTAGGCTGAGTTCTTCTCTCAAATGGAAAACACTGTTCCATTCCACCTTGTGATGGTGTGTTCAGACAGGAAGTGCCCTACTGTGTTTTTTAAATAATTAAGACTTTCACTAGAATCATGTGTATAATTTCAGCCCAGGAACTGCCCATGTCGACTGAACAAAAGGTAGCAGTTAACTTGAAAACTACTACTACATGACATCACAAGGTGGAACAGAGCATTTTGAGCATTGGAGATGTAGACTAATAATAAAGGGTTGCTGAAATATGTGTGAATGAAACAACACTTCTAAATTTTGTGTAATATAGGACCTTCAAATAGATTTCAAGAAACCTTTTTAATCTGCTGCACTATTTCTACCTTTTTTAAAATACATGAAACCTGCACACCTACGTAATTGTGCTCTTTGTGCTTGTGCTTCCAGCGTATTGTGATTAAATCAAAATACAAGCTATTTATCTAATTAGAGTTAGAGATAAAATTAGTTACAGATGATAAAGATTGAAAGGTTTTGCAGTTGTACGAAAGTAATATGTTGTTTTTTGAATAAAGAACTGTAAGTCTCACAAAATCTAATGCAGTAGACTAACAAATCCCACTTGTTTACCATTCCCATCGATCTTGTTGATTCATTTTTTAAGATTCAAGGCTCCAACTTTGCTATCCAAAAATAGGACCATATTTTCCAAAAACATGTTTCTATACACTTAGTGACTGCCCTTTTCCCATTGAATTAGTTTGCTCAGTGTCAGTGCTTCTGTGTGCCTCTCAAAAGCGCCAAGCGTTTAAAGCACCATCTTCTGTAGGTAATGCACAGACTATGGATAAGTAGCCTGCCTAGCCGCACTTCAAACCAGCCGCACCAAACACTTTAAGCCCCTCAAAAAGACCCCACACTTGAAAAGGACTCCGGCATTAAACGCAAAAGTAAACATAAGAAACGAAATCTTCAACTTGATAAGTGAACTTTAATCTCCGGGTTCCTCGATGGCCTCCGTTTGCTTTGCGTCTACATTATGTGTTGTGTGTCTTCCTCCAGGTCACATACAGACTTCACCCATCTATCATCCTTCCTCTTTTTCGCCCCCAAATTCGGCTGTTGAGAGCCTGTTACGACCTCCTCCATCACTTGCTTTTAAACAGGCCCAGGGCTCTGAAGTGCAGCTTCTATCTCCCAAATTGAGACTGAACACTGTTGCTGAGTAGCGCCGTTCAAGCCTTATTGCAACCCTACCCATCACCCCCGTGCTATATGTATAGGCTCCAGGCTTATATGCAATGCAAAAGGGGTGTCACCCATTTCCTTAGCCTTGATGGCATCTATTTAGCTTGCATCCGTGTATATTTGTTCAACGTGTATGCGCAATTAATCCATGGGTGGGAGTGTATCACTGGAAAGCACAAGACATTAAAGAAATCCAACTAATGTGATGAAACACAGTGACATTTGAGACGGCGATTATCATCAAAGTTGTGTTAAGTTGCACACTGTCGTTGGATACGTACGTGAGCCGGGGAGACTTTATGTGTTTACAGACTTGTGAAGGAGGGGAGACGAGGTGGAGGAAAAGAAGATGGAAGACGCCGCCACAGAACAAATTATTGGGATCAAGCCAGATGCTTCAGGTCTCCATAGAAACTCCACACACTTGTCATTTATTTATTTATTTTGTTGTCAGCACTTCCAGAATAACTTAATTAAAGCCAAGGCAGTTCTAGCATGCTGCGCGAGATGACAGGAGGCCCGAGATGATTTGTGATGGATTACTGCATTTTTATCTTCCCCTTTATTTGCTCGGTGGAAACGCGTCAAAGCTAGCAATAATGCCAAATGAATGTGCGATAAACACTATTTTTGTGCCTGCTCGGAACAATTTAGCAAACACAACTTTGCAAATATAGATGATACTTTTCCCCGCCCCTTCACTTTTTATATAATCCTTGTTTTTGTTGTTGAACTGGTGTCTGCTATCTGCAAAGATAAACGTGGCGGGAGCAGCAGTGGCGGTATACCTGCAAAGCGTGCACTCTCAGCTCCACTGATAAACATAGTCTTAATTGGACATCATGGGGTGACTAAACGCATCATCTTTACTTGAACTGATTAATTGGCAAAGTTTGTTTTTCTCCTGATTTCCTGTTTATGTAACAGCCCAATAAATCCCACACTGCTCAAGCTAACCACAAACTCACAAATTAGTATTAGCAATAAATCTAAAAGTTTCACGCTTGAATAGTAGCCTATAGTAGCATATATATATATACATGTCTTAAGCCTTCAAGGTTGGTCCTCAAGGCGAAAAATATGTGTTTTTTTCCACCTACACAATGTTCTGAAGTTCAAAATATAAACCCAGTTTCAGTCAGAGTTCATGAAAAAAAATCAACTTTAGACGCCATCAACAGCTGTCACACTCCATCAGCGAACACAGTGTATCAAGAGCCCCGTCAATCATGCTTGAGGAGTTTTTATTTTGCTGTTTCAAGGCTAAACTATTGAAAGGGTCTCAGATGCTGGTGATTGAAGCTTAAAAAATAAAGTTTAGAGTGGATGCACTTTTTGTAGCCTCTTTACCCCTGACTGAATTATGCACCCCTGACAAAACCAGATCAGGTGAGTACTATAGCTGGGACTTGCCCACTACTGTTACATCTGGGAGGAGGTGGAATAAAGAAGGGTGCATCAACAACCGGTGAACAAACCCAACTGGATTCCAAACACGTGAATTAAAACAAGAGAGGAAAAAAGTAGATGCAGATTTTGTGAATTTAATACCCATAAATGCAGTGTTGTAATGGTTCAGATATTTGTGCTGATATCATAGTGACTAACAATTTCAAACAAAATATTATAGCTTTTGATAATAATATTTCAAAATGTTGCATATAACAGAAAGCTGAAACCCATGAATATACCCAACTTTATGTATTGTATTATCAAGCAAATCTGAAAACACAAAATCAAAGAATCACATAAATGATTAAAATGCATTAACTCCATTTGACATTTGTGCCTTTTGAATTTGTTAAGAAAGCTAAAGCATGAAATAACTGCTTTGTCTATTACACTCTCCTTGTGTTCCTGTGTTTGGTTGAACACATTCTGTATAATGTAGTAAACAAAACTGGCAGTGTCTGTGAAATGGTGCTGAGTGTGTAACTGGGCGTTTGGCTTTGTGGTTTTCTCTTCCTGCTAATGGACTGTCCTCAGCCAGGGGTGCTATCCATCACATGCACTACCTGAAGTCTGCAGCCTCTATAAAGATTAGGTCTGTTAAGAGAAGATGGATGGCTCTTGTCGTCGCCAAGCATCATCCTCAAATGCCTAAATTAAATCTTGAAATTCTCACGGGGAGCTCAGATTAGCGCGGTAATACAAGTCGTGAACTGGGGCTATATAGCTTCACTCACTCTCACACTCATCACTACTGTGGCACATAGTGAAATATTTACGAGATTTGTCGTTGTTCAATTCTAAACCCATTTTTAAGGCTACCGAGACTTTGATGTGGGAGAAATCCACAAACCTGGTTCAGTTTCTGCTGTTGGCATGATGGTGGACAGACTGAGGGTGGACACGCTGACTGGCTTATTCCCCAGTCAGTCCCCCGCCTCCACCTTGGTGAATTAGTCAAAGAGTGAAGCAATCATTAAAGTAGTCCATATTAGATTGACCTTTGTTCATCAGCTCACACCTCTTTGGTCTTTTAAAAGGTTTGTTGGTCCTGTGGCCTTTTAAAGCCTGTAGTTATGGATTTGTTTCTTCTCAATGAGACAGTTGACTCAGGCAGTACAATTTAAAAATCGCAGTTGGAGGCCATTAAAAAACCAAGTGCAGCCAGTTATAGACATGTAACTTCCTGGCCTTTGTGGCAGAATTGAGAGCGAGAAGGGTGTGATTCTGCATTTTTTATACATTTTATTTCTGAGGAATTAACAACATTTTCACATTCCCAATGTCTGTTTTTTTCATGGGCGAGGGGAGGATGGAGCATGAGATTGACAGGTGGATCGGTGCAGTGTCGGCAGTGATGCGGCCGCTGTATCGGACCATTGAGGTGAAGAGGGAACTGAGCCGAAAGGCAAAGCTCTCGATTTACCTCAATCTACGTTCCTCCCCTCACCTATGGTCATGAGCTTTGGGTAATGACCGAGAGGACGAGGTCGCGGATACAAGCGACCAAAATGAGTTTCCTCTGCAGAGTGTTTGGGCGCTCCCTTAAAGACACGGGAAGGGCTCGAAGTAGAGCCGCTGCTCCTCCACTTCGAGAGGAGCCAGCTGAGGTGGCTTGGGCATCTGTTCTGGATGCCTCCAGGACGCCTCCCTCGGGAGGTGTTCCGGGCATGTCCCCCCGGAAGGAGGCCCCGGGGAAGACCCAGGGACTATGTCTCTCGGCTGGCCTGGGAACGCCTCAAGGTCCCTGAGGAATCTGGAGGAAGTGTCTGGGGTGAAGGGAGTCTGGGAGTCCCTGCTTAGGCTCCTGCGCCCGTGACCCAGCCCCGGATAAGCGGAAGAAAATTTTGAGAATTTTGTATTTAGCAAAAAAGCTGCTTATATTTTATGCTTCGAATAAGTCAGTCAAAAAACATTCATGTCATAGTTTTCGTGGACCCTATTGATACTTTTCAGCGACATTACGCTTCTACATGTATCTCTCTGGCAGAATGTTCAAGAGTTTCCATGGTTACACAATGCACACATTAGCAAACACCAGAGAAAAGGTACAAGAAAAAATACAAAATGGGTTATTCAGGAGGCTGTGATCTATACGAGCGCTTATGGTCCTGTTTGTGTGTTTTTTTTTTTTTTTTAACCTTTATTTACCCAGGAAAGTCCCATTGAGATTACTAATCTCTTTTTCAAGGGAGTCCTGCCATGCACACACCACTTTCGTGTTTGATTTTCAATACAAACGTGAGAGCGACTAACTGAAAAACTGTTGGCTAATGCTAGCTAGCTTGTGGCTGTAATGTTATTTGAGAGGGGCTTGTTTAACAGCACACAGGAGCTCACATGTTGTAGTTCTAGCCACGTCATTTCTTTCTGGTCAGATAGTAGTAAAATAAAGTTCAGATAAAAGTCTAACAAAACTTCAGACAGAGCAAAGTCTACAGTTAGCAACTCCCCAGAGAATGTTAATCACATTAGCTGCAAATTATCGCAGGGCCACAACTTTAGCCTGAAGACTGCTTGTTTCACTGATGATTTTTTTTTATAGTATGCCTGTATGTATATCTATGGATGAGTTGTTATTTGGCCCCCATTTTCTGTCAGAGGCTTATAAAACGGCTGGCTCAATGTTGTAGTCTACCAACACCATGTTAATGTAGGATTTTAATTCTAAATAATTAATAATAATAATTAATTCTTCAGCGTGCTTCAGCGTGTTTCAGCGTGCTCCAGCGCACTCATAACTTATACAAAACACACGTATAACTTATTGGACGTATAACAGCGTATTTGCCAAATTTTTCATACGTCGGCAATACGCTGGCTAAATTGTCAAGGTGCGACAGCCGCTTAACATGTAATTTGATCTAGAGATTTTTTTGAAGGCATTCAGTGCACAAAGATTTTCCAACTTACTGTACAGCACAGTCTTAAGAAAAATCTTGAAGTATTAAGAATAATCTTTGCACAATATAAACATCACTCGATTCTGATTAAGGCCACTCACTGCTGCAGCTTTCACTGTAAGTACATTTGTATTCACTTTAACCCCATCAGGTCAGTGTGTATGCATCTGTTTAGTCTAGAATTATGTATTAAATGGCTGTTAGAGAACTGCAGGCACTCTGGTCAGTGGATTGGGTTCAATGGGCAACGCATTTCCTATAAAACTTTAAAAGAACACAGCACTTCCCTGTGTTCTCCCATATTTTGACCTTCTTCAATTTCCTCCAATTGCCTGTCGGTATAAATTCAGTGCTCATGCTCTTGTCTCACATAGCGCCCGGGGGAGAGGCAGTGCCAGTCATTCCTTTGGTTTTAAGTGTAATGAACTGCCAACGATTGTAGCCTTGTACCCCCCACTACAACATTCAAATGGCGCATCAAGAATCTCACGCTGATGGTAACCGACTCTCTTCCACTAATGTAAATGTATCATGAAAGCTTTTTGTATTTCTCTTTTTCCTGCTAGCAGTGTAGAGCCCCATGTGTATCCAGTCTGAGTGCTGCTAGGGTGGGAAAGAGTAGCTTTTCTCATTTCCTCCGACTGTTTTGAAACTGAATCACATTAGCACAGTGACAGGGAGTATGACTAGACCATAAAACATCCTGCTTTGCCTCTGTCCAAATGAGAGATGTGTCTGCTCAACACTGCAGGTGCTTGCAGCAGCTAAAAGATGCAATGAGAATATTGAAAATTATTCTTTCCGGCATTGCTTTTTAGGCCAACTGCTTTATCTAGAGCAAATTGAACAAAATGCAAGATTTAGGAATGATATTGGTGATTCAGTTATTCTGTGTTTTTCTTTGTAATAAAATAAACAAGATCAGTGATAGTTATGAAATGTCTATGATTATTTCTTTTATTTGCCATAATCTTATACTGGCAAGTGGTTCAAAAGCTTTTACATTTCATTAATTCAGATTATTTATGTAATAATAAAGGACAAAGCACAAATAATAATAATCACTAATGGCAAAAGAGGCTCTGTGCCAGACATAAGCTATTTTCCATCTGTAGGTCGGCATGTATAATATTTGCTTTCATACACTCTTCCCTTCAATTCATCAATAAACACAAAAACTTTTTAGCATTAAGTTATGGATGCAACACAAGTAGAAGACATAGAAGTACAAAAAAAATCATTACTGCATAGGGGTTTATGATTTTTTTTTTCTTTATATGAATTGATCCCGATTTTTAAATTCAATTTCTAGTTTTGTATTTTTAAAAAAACAATTGGCTTACAGTATCAAATCCTTGAACGTGATCAATTAATCATTATTACCCATTGCCATTGACCCATAAAATAAAAATCAAATCTTCCTCCATTGTCTGAATTCTGCTCCAAAAGGAGCAGAGGATTAAAATGACCCAAGCTAATCATTGATGATTCAAATATGATTAATTGCACAGGCCTATTAAGGCCTATTACTACGTCATGTGTATTACCTTCTACTTTGTATTGTTGGAAGGCGCCGCTGCTTGTTATTAGAAACAGTGTGGAGCCCAAACCTGGGCAGTGCCAGTTGTGAGTAACAGGCCAAAATGTGTCAAGGGAGCAGACTGTTATTATCTGCGATGAAAATCCATGCTATCCTGACAGCTACAATTAATGTCATCTGGGGTATTGAGTCTTTAAAAAGGAGCCGTGGCCTTTTGGCTTCCAGCCTGTCTGGCTATAGATGTCTCTAATGAGGCATTAGCCGCATGGCCTCTCCTCTCATGAGTCCAGCCCATAATGGCACACCTTTCATCTATTTTACACAGACACTGTCGTTGGTCATTAGTACAGCTCTGAAGTCCTATTACCTTAACGTCAATGATGAATGAATAGAATGTGGCTGCCAAGAACAATATCTCTTAGTATCCTGTGGTCAGCCATGACTTTTTTAATCCAATTTCGCCTTCGCCATTAAGTGTAATTGATAATTGATGCAGTCTCACTTCAAAGATTCTAGATTGTGCATCGTCACTTAAATCGGGGGTGAGGAATGTTTTTTACTTGAAATAAAATCAGTCTCAGTGTAGCCATTCATCAGTAGTCATCAAAGTGATCCAATAAAAAGCAAAAAAGTCCTGAAAAAATATCAAATTTCAACCATTGGATGTATCATTGTGATTTATGATTGGATGTCTGTATGTGCTGATGACTGTGTATCCAATAACCAAACGCACTCTAAATCAGATTTTTTTTACTATTACACAAGATACAAATGGATATTGAAAGGGCAGCCCAAATATACCAATGTAACATTTATATGATTTTTCAGTGCGTGTAAGTAATCCTTCGCACATCTGTTTAAATCCACATTGCCGACTTCTCACTGCCGCCTGTTTACCATTGCAATGTTTGCTGCTTTTATTTATTTATTTTTTTTGGCACCTGTCAGGTTGATGACTTGATGACTGATTTGATCTACAGGGAGAAGCACCTCATGGGAAAGAACCTACAAAAATAATGAAGATGCGTTGATGCCCGCACAGACTGGCATGTCGCCCCTGCCACTCTTCTGTTAAATTATTCCTTTTTGTCTTGTTGTTGTCTCTCTTGTGTCTTTGTTTGGTGACACAGGATCAAATTGCAAGTGTTCATTGTATGGATTGACAACACAGTGTCCTCAGTTCAAGAGGGGAGGGCAGTATTGATAGCATTTGGAGGTGTGTTTTGCATAATGCTGCCAGAGGAAAAATCTAAACAAGCACTTTTTAAACTTGAAGTGAACTTGTCAGCTTATTCTGATTGTCGGCGTTCACTTGCTCCCATCTGCTGCTGATAAAACGCAGGAAATGTATATTTCATTACAACAGCTGGAGGTGTCACCTAGATTTGTGAAGTAATCGTGGTAGGTGTTTGGGAAACTGAGGATTTTTCCCTTCATGAATTGTCACCTAATGCCTATTACAGTAATTTTAATAAAGCCTTGGTTTCTACCTGCAGATCACTATGTATCCTTTTGCACCCACATAGCTTTGTTAGAGTTGCAACCTTGGTCAGCAGCTTAGTTCCCTGTTGCAAATTTATGGCTCAGAGCTCTTTTGTAAAGATGGGAACAATCTCTGCAGTTATCATGGCTCAAGGCTGAAAAATTAGAGTGTCCTTCCTTTCAGTTGTTTCATCAAGGTCATTGAATAATGGTGACAGAGCTGCTTTGTCGTCTTTTGACAGAAGCAAATCTATGTGCAGAAGTACAAGAAAAAGCTCACAACTACACTGATAATACCTCACTAATAGTTTTCGGGCTAAATTACAGGATCTTTTAAAGTGGAACTCAAGATATTACTTCCCAGTAGTTGTTTCAGATGAGGAGACTGATGATAACACCGGTTACTACTAGGCATGGAAATTATCAAAATGTTGTGATTAACAATTATATCATGAGAATTATTCAAGTTGCTAACAGTAATGCTGACAACAGTGAGAGAAAAATAAGTTGCTGAGCGTTTAAACAATTTATGTGTATGAATAAATATCATTTTTAGATCATGAACAGTTTACATATTTAAACAACTGTTATAGACTTGTACTTTGTTATAAGTGAAAACAACAGTAATCTAGATGAAAACATTAAGGCTAAGTAGATTTTTTCTGCACATGCTGCTGATATAATGCCGATTATTTTCGTTGGCTATCACGGTTATATAAAATGTCCCTTTTTATCACAATAAATGCAATTACTGTTTATTGCCCCATCCATAATTACTACTGAGAGAGGACCACTCAGGTGACCTTGAACTGTTGAACTTTTCCTAAACAGTGACCCTTCGGTGCCTCTTGGCCGTACTCTTTGCCCTTCTACGTGGGGCAGCTTGTTACAGCTCTGCCAATTAGGACAAAACAGGCTTTGCTCGACATCTGTGGTCCTTGGTTGGATAAAGTATTGCTGGGGCATGTTTAATGATGAACCCACAGTGACAGAGAAACCTGGATACAATGACCCTGCTGTGAGTCACTGTTCAAAGCAGAAATGTATTTTTACACATTTTTCACAGAATGTGTCACATAACTTATTTTTATATTCAGTGATAGGTCTTCACCTCCTGTGCCTCTGTGTGTCCTTTTCACACGAAGGTCGTAGTTGGGATGTGAAATATGTGTTTTAAGATGTTTCTATTCACCATAAGTGCATTGGATCTATTGACAGAATTGTGATAATAGATTCTAAAGGTCAAGTTATTACATTTCATAACAGCTGTAATGGCCGACACAGTCTTTGAGACCAAAAATAAAGTTACATGCGTCAGGCTTTTCATTTTAACCACCTGCCTCTTTAGAGTAATTTTATTTTATGTCATGACCACACAACTAAATGTTTTACTCATTGGGGAAAAGTACAGGACGGCAGTGTTTTGAGCATTCACCACCAAAATCAGTGAACCCTTTCATGTGTAGAACCACTCGTCCAGAAGCATAATCTACAAGCCCCCTTTTATACATACGGCGCCTCTCTGTTTGATCTACTTTACAGTCATGGAGCATCCTTACTGCTGTTGGTCATTAGTCTTGCTTGTGTGTTGGCTCAAGTTGGATTCAGACTGGTGAAGTTCATGGACTTGAATGGGTACAAATAGGCAGAGAAACAGATAATGCCAGTGTGAAGGATCACTCTGATGTAACATCCGGCACTGGAACAAATCTTTGTCTTTTGATGGTCTGGAATGAAAAACACTTTAGACAGACCAGTTCACTGAATACAGGGCTCCATCCCTCCCAGACGTCTGCTCCCAAACTGTTTTACTCTGCTGTCTCTTTCACAGGCTATTCTGAAAACAATAATGTAACGTCTCTCCTAATTTATGATTTGAAGTTTTAAGTAGAATAACAAAACATATTTTGTATTTTTACAAACTATAAAACAATATGCACTATATCACAAACTGGAATTTGGTATCTGAAAATAAAAAAGCACTGATTTTGCCCTAGCCACACTCTAAATGTAATTTCATTGTTACTTGTGACAGTGACAATAAATCCTTGAATCTGAAGCTTGAAACAGTGAGCACAATAGCTCCACAGGTATTCCTTTCTACCAGGCTGCTGTTGATACTTTTAATTTGAAAACACCAGTATACCCAGGCCGGCTCCTGGCTTATTTAGAGTGCATTTAGAACATTAGAAAGTGCTGAGCCCCAGAATAAATGGGATAATCTTCCTGCTCTCCATTTCAGTTGACAGCAGAGAGGGTTAAAATGCGGTGGCAGGATACTGTGCACAGAAGAGATTGGCTAATCTGTGAAAGCGACTCGGGCTGCTCACTAGAATATTATGCTCACTGATTTAATGTCCTCTCTGTCTCTTTCTCCTAGGTAAGCACTTTCCGCCACACTGTTGGGGATGGGGGTCGGGTGGCTAGTCGTGATGGCTGCCTACGAGGCCTGGGATGACTGATTGAGGTGATGTACTGCAGTGTGTCCATTCACAACAGAAAAGCTGCTAGCATTGATTTCTCCACACACTGACAAGCGGGGAGAGCTTGAGGAGGGCTAGGCATATAAAGCTACCACACACACTCTGCTGCTCACACACGGCATTAACGTAGTCATTCTTTATGATGGATATTCTACTGACAGAGAGATGCAAAAGCAAAACACTGGCAAAACACCTATACAGCCATTAAATAAATACTTAAAGAGTTAACTAACTACTTGAGCGATAGGTTCTCCACTACATTCTCCATAATCAAGTTCAATCAATCAAGTTCAATGGTATCACAAATATAAATAAAACAATAAAAAGTGGTGGGTACATTTGGTGATCTCACTGCTCACAAATCCTATATACCAATGGTGCAACTACTGTGTTGTGCCATGAGACAATCACATTGAATTTAGTAGATGATTTACTATATAACTAGGCCCTCCATAATCCTATTTGTTACTGAATTTACAATTCTGTGTCTTACATATAAACATAAGACCTTATTAAATGTTGGATAACATTGATCTGTGCTGTGGATTTAACACAGTCTGAAGTTATATCCCTGTTTTTGCAAACCTTTCATATCAGGTTAATGCACTGTGTGACTTTTGATGGGGGCCGTGGCTTTAAACTTCCCTTAATATTCCAGTAGGGCTGCAGTATTGACACTGAGATTGAACTACTTCCACATCAGTGCAGCAGTCAGACGGTGGTGGTCTGCTGAGCCTCCATTATGCATGAGGCCTGACCACCCTTCAGCAGCTGTCACTGAGCTGACCATCGGGGGACGTCACCGTGCTCCAGCAGGGAGGCTGCTGTAAGATGAGCCCGCTGACACGGAAACTCCCACTACACTTCCATGCGCTCACCCCTCGCCGGTCAATAACCCCCTCTATGTGAGGATGGCTTTCTCTAGTATGGAGTTCAGAGGTCAGGCTGGAGCGCTGAGATCTCAAAGGGCCTTTTCCTTCTCATAAATTGATATAAGTCAGGATATTAAAACGCTGTCTGTTTTTGTAAGTGGATGGGTAATAATGGATTTGTGTTGACATCATATTGAGGTGCCCATCTGTATAGATGCTGATGTCATAGTGCTGATTATCAGTGTGGAGGACAGCATTGTTTATTCAGCATGTCTAAAAGAGGCCCTTTGGAGCAGATGGTGCTGGAGGCAGGAGACCCACCCTTCTCTCACCTCAATCTGGATAGCAAGGCTCGTCACTGCAGCCCGCAAAGGGACAGGAGAAAGAGTTTGCTTAAGGCAAAACAAAGGCATCAACCTTGTGAGACTTGCTATAACATTGTGCCCATGGAATGTACAAAATGGTGTCTTTAGAGTGCAGGGAGGTGGACACCTTCCCATTTCAAATGGGGGCATATGTTGGAATAATACCCTGAGGAAGTCTATAGATTAGTGTTAATAAGCACATACGATACTGCAAATACACATTAGTGGCAGGCTGTCATCACCGAGACGTCTTAGGAGTAATCCTTATCAGAAGCCTTTGTGTTGGAACATCTGATTAAAGAAAATTGAAGGGACTGCTTTATCGCTGCAGCTGTGCAGCTAATTAGAAATGTGACCAGTTCCTCCAGTAAAATATCTCAATTATATTTGGAACTGTGTCCCACAGCTCTTTGTTGAGCCCGTATGAGCCTGTGAGACTGTCAGAACAGAATGGCTTTGTGAGCACAACTAACATTTCCAAATTCAATTGCAATTTTGTCTAGAACCACTTGAGCATTTTATCATCTTGTAAACTATTTAATGTTATTGCTTTGAGAGGGATTGTGGGCTTTAAATAACTGCACAATTACCTGAAGGCGCTACTTTCTGTTGTTAAACAGTGCATTTGCAGACTAAGATAAATTGTGATTCATAGCAGAGGTCTAAGCCAGGCTGTGGAATATAGTGCAGAGTTTGAGTAAGCTTCCTGAGCTGCAGACCCCTGGGCCCTCAGCTGAGTGTAAATAAAATCAACAGATAGCGTATGCTCCAGTATAGAATATACAGCTAAGCCCATACATGCTCATATAATGTTGTTGTAATTGGATTAGTTCAGGCCAACAACCTCAAACCAATTAGCGTTGCATTTATTTGGCATGTCTAAGTGGGAGTGCCACATTGAATCTATGCTTGTGCAGTCACCTGCATACTGTAGGATGGTTCCCCCAAATAGAGAACTGAAGGTCTCCATCAAGTGGATAAAATGTGTTTCATGGCTGTCAGCTATTGAATTTGAATCTCATTCATATTTTTGTTTCAAATAACAAAAGGTCGCATTAGCATTTGTGCTTATGAAGAGTTAGTGTGCAGGGAATATATGACTGCATGACTGTTTTTGCTGGTTGGATCAAGATCATCAATTACTGTAAAAGTATAGGATGAGTAGACATTATAGCAATTCATTATTATTATGATCAGTTGTGAATAAGTCTTAAATCCAAGGATGTTTTTTTTAGAGAGAGGAAGAGTATCTCAAATGTGAACCCAGTACATGAAGCAGAATGTAGCGTTAATACATCTGAATTGGGCTTCCATCTATTTGTCCATTTTCTCTTCAGTCCTCATTCAGTGCAGGGTCATGAGGGGGAGAAACAGCACCAGAATACAACATGTGTGCTGTGGACAGCACACATGTCAGTCCAAAACAGGTTTTAAACTGGCTCATTTATACCTATAGGGCAACCCAGTGGCTCTAATTTATCTGAGTTCTTTGGACTATCGCATCAGTGGAGACCAAGAGAGATAAAGAGACAGCAAACAAAGGAAACACATTTGTTCTTCAGGCCTCTCACTGTGACATCTCAGAAAGATGGTGTGGTTTCCAAAAAAATTTTAGCAGATTGATGCATTATTGGAAACTTTATTTGTTCATTTCTTTTGTTGTTGTTTACAATCGTGACTGTCTGACAAAAGTCTGCTTTATTCACAGCCAAAACTGCACGGTACCAACACATAGTGTTTATGTTCATGTGAGCTCTTCCATGTGGTGCATTAGAGTGTCTCTTTTTTCTATCCTCTATTTGGGTTGGTTGTGAGCACTAACGCTGCTGTCAGCAGAGGCTGATGGAGCTCCACTCAGACCTATCAGCTGTGACGTAATGCTCTCTTCAATCAGCAGCAGCCTACCCAACACTAAATCAGGGAGAGCTGCCACTCTGCGTGATGCTAATGTTAGCTCCACACTCCCCATTGAAGCACTGGGCCTGTACAGCAACTGCACTGAACACCAGGATGAGGCTGGAGATTTTAATCACTGCTAACAACCTCACTTATCAAGAGCACATTAGGCACTCTTTAAGTCAAATGCTGATTACACAGAATGTGCATTTTATAGACACTAGTGTCAATAGTCAGTAAAGACTCCACTGATTTCCTTTAGTAACATTTAGAGCCTTTCCACCTAAAAAATCTCTGTTGAACCAAAGGACCACTATTATTCAGCAGATAACTGAACCAGTATTACTACTGTGTTTTTATTGGAGAAACATATTGACATAGGTTTTTATCTGGGTTATATACTCTTGACAATGGGAGTGAATAATTAAAGCATGATATTGGGGAGCACATGTTAAAGCTTTTTGTAGGAATACAGAATTTTATTGTGTATTATAATAATTATAATTATAATAATAATTATTATTATACGGCCATCCTATATAACGTAGTTCAATATTAATAATTATATCATAGGAAATTTTTGAGACAGGAGCAGAATAAAGTAAGGACACAGGTGTTAGGTGCCCTGCGTGTGTGTAGCAATGTTGGGGCAGGATACTGAAAGAAATGAGGAAGCAAGTAGCACAACAGTGACACCTTTCCCTGACCCCATTTATCATGCTGCCTTTTTTGTCAAATTTGCCCCCACCGCCTGATATGCAGCTTTATTCCTAAATATACATTAGGATGTCCAGAAACAGCCAAGTTATACGATGCAGAAATGGAACCTCAATTATTTTGTCAGAAAGCCAACACAATGGCTCCGCGATTCAGCATCCTCACATGGATTTGGGTATTTCAAATCCTCAAACTGTTCATACTCAAACTCTTCAGGACATTTCTGGCAAAGGCAAAAGGAAATTTCATTTTTGTATCCATCAGATATTGAACCAGAACATCACACTACACACATGGACCAACGTGTTGAAGACATTTATTGCAATCAAGCATGATTTCTGAGTAAACCCATTATCAGCGTTTCCTCAGGGCAGCAAGGTCAGCTGCTTCGCTCCAATCCCAGAGATAAATGGATCAGGTTTCCACACCACATGCAGCCCAGGGCCCAGACGGCCACAAGCCACATAAACATAGACTCTAGGCTTTAAACACAGGCTGCCAGTGCCACTGAAGCTTGTCCAAACACAAAATGTCTCCGAGCAAGAGGGTGATCGATGGACACTGAAGGGACATAACTGTAGTTTCATTCGAGCAACCTGCAGATTTTGTCCAATTGTGCTCTGTGGGCTATGGAAAATTCAGCATGTGGGTGCGGGAGCTCAGATGCCATGATGGTGGGATTAGATGACACTGCCCCCAATGTACCGCCTTTGAAACAGGCATTAGTACTATGCAGGTGTTAACCGTGTGCTAAGCCATGTGAACCATTTGCACATCAAAGTGTCCTTTAAAGGGATACCATATACTGTGAGGCTCCATTTTCCAACCCCGGATTGAAAAGATTGTGGCAGTGCCACTCGTGTGCATGTAGCCATTTGACTTGTTGTCATCGCAACAGGTGTTAACCACAGATAAAAATGTGGAGTGAGAAATGTGATTTTCAGTTGAAGGATAGACATTTCTTATCAGAGATAACCACTTTACTTCTGTCATAACCTGTCTGTGCCTGTGTTCAGCTGTTTCAAAGGCTGTGTAGACATGATCTACTCTGTTGTGTCTTTTTGCAGTGGATTTACTCAAAGAGGTACTAACTTATTGTTGAGATGCAAGGAAAATGTAATATATACATATATTTCATCTTTCTTTTTTCTTAGTTTATTCAAGATGTAAAAATATTACTGCTGTTATGTTCAGTATTTTGTAATTTAAACGGTTAGTATTGAGCATTTGTGTAAATGCCACAGCAGCCATTGCGCTGGTTTGAAATGAGAAGTTATATGTTGCATAGAGAGAGCAGACTAGAGCAGCTCGTTGATAGTTGTGTTGAGTAGGTCTAATCCTAGAGGCGGTCTGTAGCTACTTATAGAAAAACGGGCACAGCTTCCTCTGTGTTTATAAAGTTGGCAGACCCAGGAGCATGAACTGGAGACTGTGGAGGTCTTTGATATCTGCCACAGTCGTCCACAGTATAGTTACAGGAGAATGCTTTTTCATACCCTTGGTTACTGTCCCATGTTGGGCCAGCTTTTTCTATTTCTTTGAGCTCTAGCAATTTGCAATGGCAATTTTGAAAAAGCGGTTCAAATGGAGTAAATGCGTAATTGTGTATATATGTGTAAGCGAGGATGGGTGACCTATAGAACTGAAGGACACCCACATATAAGCAATCACCCAGAATGAGGTGCTATTTTGCATGGCTGCCTCTGGAGAAATGAGAGAAGTTGCTTGGAGGAGGTCACCAGATGGTATGAAAGTCAGCAACCTTTAGTCCAGACAAAGTGGGAGCCATTTAGTGTGACTGCTCTTCACTGTGTGGTGCCAAAGTGCTTTGTTATCACAGTCTGCGATAAGGACTGCAGTTTAGGCACTGGGAAAAAAAGTACTGAGGAAATATTCAAGGGATATTTCACAGATTATGAATGGATAATTTCTTTAATTACATAGAGATTAAAGCGCTTTGCTTCTTCCGTTCAGGGTATTGGTTTTATCCAATTGCGTTGCTGTATGTTACTATTTTTAGTACGATGATTTCAAAATGTTCACTCAGGATCACTTTATGACAGCTGACAGGAGAAATAAACAACACAGAGAAGATACTGTAAATCAGTCAAGGGCTTGAATATTTGCTGTGACAGAAGTAGGAAAAAAAATCTAAAGGATTAATATTAAGTCAAGTTAATCGATACCGCAGTATTAATCTATACTAAAACCAGTAAAGACACTTGAAATTTGACATTTTCATTGATAGTTTTAGAATGACCTTCAGCTGTATCAGAAATAGTAGGCTGTTAGACCACATGGACATTGTTATAACCCAGCTCATCAATGAAACAACTATTATTTTGTGTTGTGTTTGAAATTCTAGTAAGAAGTTTGTATTCTGTATTCTGACACAGTGGGTAAAAGCCGGTTCTGGTCATGTTAGGCCTTAATGGATAATCGCACAATAAAGCCATATAAAGGTGACGCTTTGGTTTTATCATTAGAGAGATGTTATGTTATACCAGACCTCTTTTGGGGATGGCCATGTCTAGATGAGTTCACTTCTGCATTTCCTGTGTGCCCTTTGGCTTGATCCTCCATTGGCAGCAGATAGCATTTGAGCTACAGGGACATTTCACCTGTCACTCTGCCCTGTAGTTGCTCTCATTTAACTGACTGGACATGAGCCCACTTAAACAAAAGCAAATGTTTGGGTTTCCCACTGAGAGCATTACAGAGCAAATGTGCCGCTATAGCAGACCTCTTGTTTACTCTAACATGGCAGCCGTGACCTTTTGTAAGCATTTCAAATAACCAGCGGGACCTGAACCAGAGTAAGTTGGGCTTTGGAGAGGAACTTCCTGCTAGTGCTGACATTAAGCTCCATCTGCTTTAACTAGACAACAGGGAGACCTGCACTGATTCAGCACTTCACATTATGTAAATGCACTGGAAATTATTTATAGCTACTACTACTCAAAGTTATTACTATTTTTGTTCTCTGCTTAGTTGTATTATTGTCTTAAATATTTAATGTTTCTCTCTTCCACATACCAGTACATGTATGTATGTAGGCTACATTAATGTTTTAGGACCTTGGTGGTGTAAAACTGATATAGAAAAATAAGGTTGTAGCTAAGACACGCAAATAAAATGACCACTATCAGAATTTTTGTTATTTCAATTAAAATGCTTCTGAATATGCCCCCCGCGATTTGTTTAGATTGTGAAAGTAAAAGTGGGAAATATGATGGTTTAAATGAGTACAAAGTGACAGATTGTAGCTTTAGGGTGTGCTTTTATCACCACTGACTGTGATGACATTTTTTTCAGCACATTTCCACACTGTCTTTCCTTACAGATGGGCAGGGCTCACTTTTAGTGCTTTTGTTTAGTGACTCTGCATCCTTTATGGCGGTGTGTAATCAGACTGCTGTCCTTCTGGATTAATAATAGCTGTGATTGTACACAGCCTACTGTATCAGCTCGGCTACGCTCCAAGATGTTATTTGGCCACTGAACACAAAGCAGGAGCTGAATGACTGCCTGTGCCATTAGTCTAGAGCTGGCTTTGCATTTTCTCCTCTCCTTTAACAACACCAAAGTCTATTTGTAGAAAAAGAAATCAAATTTTATATGCATCTTTATAGTGACGCAGAATGTGCTATTTCCCTTTCAAAATCATATTGAATTATCACTGTGCCTCTCCATAAATGAGAATATAACAGTAGTCATGGTGGATGCAGCAGCGGGGCTAATGTAATGACATGGTTGGAGTCCAAGTGGAGTTGGGACCTGCAGGACACCAGGCTGACCTCAGCCCAGTTAAGTGATGGTCTGAGCTCAGCTCCATCTGCCTATTGTGTTTGCCCTTGGCAACCCAACATCGTGCTGGCGTTGGAGAGCTAATGAGAACTGCAGAAAGGTTAAGTAAACAGGAGGGGCCAGCTAAGAGGAAAATTACTACTGCTATCATCACAGAGTGGAGCGGAGTCCAGCTCTGGCAGTGCTCATCATTATGTCATTCATCAGGCTGATTTTAATGGTGCGTACTAATACTGCACTGTTAGATGCAGTGCAGCACATAGATGGGGCAAGAACTAGCTCCACAGTCAGGGTCTGCTCCGCTGAGGAGAAGGCAGGAGGTGATCCTCACTATTGGCTCTCTTTGAGGACCAGTGTGTTGCGTATGAATTGGAAAAGTGTCCATTTGAGCCGGGCCATCCCTCATGGTTGTGAACGGCTCCTTGGAGCTGCTCCTCAGGGTGAACACAGTGTGCCGACTCTCCCCATACCATGATGGATGATGGGATTGTTATTCAGCATTCCTAGGCTCCGCTCTGCTGCCAGGCTGCTGTCTCCTCCGATGGCCATTGTTCTCCGGTCGGCTGGAAGAGTCACCTTTATCCGATTGAAATAAATGAGATATACTCAAACTGAGACATTAATTACAAAGTTTATCTCCCGGCTAAAGTACACTAATAAAGGACTCTAATAAGGCATCCATCATAGCTCCACTCGGAGGATGTGGCTCGGGGCGCTGGCCAGAGGTCACTGTGTGATGAATGACAACATGTGTGATGCAACAAAAGGAGGTACACATGTCCACCCCATTTCCAACGCACTGCTGTATGTGCAGTCAAGATTTAGTGTCATATTTGTACATTAATTTGGATAGTATTGGAGCCATACGATGTCTTCTTTGAAAACAACAGCTTATCAAATCAAACCGTGCTTATTCTGCATGACCCTATGTCTGCTCTGTGCCCTGTGCTCTGTTCAGGACTTAACACCTGGATGCGTGCTGTACAGGTTGTGCTCACCCCCATTTGCTTGTCAACACACAACTATTGTTAACACTGTTTTTGTGAGCCTGCTGTAGACAATGATGACAAATGTGCAGTCTGCGCTGGCGGCACTCACTGCTGACTGCTCCTGGCATCACTGCTGGCTACACTCATATAAAGATAAAGTGAAACCTCCACCAACATACTGATTCACAACAATTGATCAAGCTTTGTTGTAACATGACCCTACGACCACAATTGACCCAATAATTGTTAGCCCTCTGCGGTCAGTGCAGTTTTGTGTCAACTAGAGAAAGGAAGCTTTTAACTTAACAATATTATAATGTGTAACTAGGACTAATGTACCAACTCTATGATCACCATCCATAATTGAACATGAACCTTTGTAGTGGAAAGACAGCCCTCTGAGGTAAAGATACAAACAATGCAAGCTTTGGTAAATGGTCGCCTTTTTATATTGTGCTTTTCCACCATCACTGCATTCAAAGTGCTTTACATCAAGGAACCACTCACCTAATCACGTAAACATACACACATTCCCACTTCAGTGTATGCAGACACTGGGGGTGAGGTGGGTTAAGTGTGTTGCCCAGGGACATAGTAACATCATTCATCTGTGGGAGCTGGACCGCCAACCTGTGGGTAAGTGGATCTGACCTCTCAACCAGTTGAGCTACATTTGCCCACTTTGTGAAACGTGCTTGCTCAATCAAACCAAAATCATTATGACCACTTAAGCCAGTTGATAGTGTTCCTAGTTTCTTAGTCTGAATATTTGTGGTCTGTATTCATCAAAAGTGGTTTCAGAAAGACACTGTGTTGAAATTGACAAAAGATGGATCAGTTAGACGGGCCTCTGTAGATGCTATTAACATAGTCTTATACTGTGCATAGTTTGTTATGTGATAACACATGCCATAGAGAAGTGGGAATCAAAGGGTGATTCACCATTTGATTCAGTGTGATGAGACGCAATGCTCAGCAACAATACTGATAATATTACAACATGACAATAGTGGCATAATCAATAATACACATTCACCCATAATAAGATATTAAATACTAAACACTACATTTGCTAAATTAAATACTTTAATACTTTATTGTAGTTTTGTTTCTCCAATACCCAACAAAATGATTGAGTTCTTTAGCTATAATATTTGTAGTGATACATATATCGATTCAGCACTCTCACAGTTCTGCTCCACAAACACTGCAGTAAATAGTCCATGTAGAGGAGTTTTGTGAGCATATTGTGTCTTTTGGCAGCGTCTCCCTCTGACTAACATCGCCACTGCTGTTCTGCTCGGTTACAATCGCGCCAGCTGTCAGCCTCATGCTTTCTAATGTCTTCTTTGTTAACGTCTTTAAATGTGTCTGATAATGGCGTTACTGGAGGGCAGGCTCCCTCCAGCTACAGCCCACACTGAGACAGAGGCTACATGCCATGTGATGTGTGCCACGATCAGCGTACAGAGGAAATGCTTAATCAGGCCTAATCACTGCTCTAATGTCCCCCTAAAAAGATCCAACATGTGGCAGAGAAGCAGATGGAGCATGAACTGTTATTAGTAAACATAAGGTGAGCCCTTTTAGCTGCATTACGGTGGGGCCTTTTAATCATGAAGCAGGTGTTGTCCGCATGTCATACATCACACAAATACAAAGGCTAATTCATCTGTCAGACAAATGACCAGGCCGTTCAAGTGTACTCCGTGCTCTATGCAAAAACACAGCTTCTCCTCATATGCAAAACAGCCCTCCACTCCTTAAGATCTATTATTCACTCTCTTGCATGCATATCCAATTACCAAATAAGCTTGCCTCGATCCACCGACTACCCAAAATCCCTCATGGAGAAGGTAGCAATTAGTAACACCAGAGGGCAAGAGGGCGATTGGGAATATCTAGTATTGTTGAATTTGGTGGCTATTTTTCTTTTTTCTACCCGCTGCTACTGATTAAGCTGAATCTGATGGATATCAGAATAAAAATGTTGATATTGCAGCATAACACAGAAAGTTCACTTTAAAGGGCCCATATTATGCTATTTTCTGATCTATGTTATAATATTGTTTACTCATCAAAACATTTGAAATTGGTTTTGTTTCATTCACATATGTTTAACACACAAACCCTATATATTTAGGACTCTCAAACAGAAAACACTGTGTTCCACCTCATGTCATGCAGAAAGTGCTCCACTGTGTTTTTAAACTCCATACACACCTTCATTAGAATAATTTTATTACAAACATCCATCCATCTTCTTCCGCTTTATCCAGCTGGGTTGCGGGGGCAGCAGTTCGCTGTCCAGTCCTCTATGCACCCTACCCCCATGAACCCCTCTGCAGGCGGTGAGCCCATGAGAGGGTGGACCCCGGATGTCTGGATACAAACGTGTGAATGAAACAAAACACAACTCTGGGTATGTTTTTTATGAGGTAACAGCAGTATTCTAACATGGCTTAAAGCTAAAGCTTTGTATACTTTCTTTTCTTTACTATATGTGAATGCAGGTTTTTTTTTTTATTTAGCTCCTTTTTCATCAGGGGTCGCCAGAGCAAACTGTGATTTGAGAGGTTTTTTCCGCATCACACTGTGACTGGCGTGGGCAAAGGGGTGGTCTTATCCAATGACGTGACTGTTTACAGCATACTGACATTTAATCCTGCAACACTGGACCACAAAAACCATATTTAAACATTTCTGTAACGCTTCATACTTGATAACCTTCTGTCATGTCATCATCATCTTTACACCGTTTTCTTATGACCTCTTGTATATACCTGAGATATATTTGTATAAGTATATTTCTATATTTTAAACTTTTACTTGTTCATATACATTTATATAATGATGCCTTATTTGACACCAGTCTCTTGCTATTTTGCTACTTATTTTTTAATTTATTTTTACCATTTCTATTTTTGCTCTTTGTCATTGTATTTATTGTGAAGTGTGAGCTACTGTGTTCAAATGATTTCCCTTGTGGATCAAGAAAGTTTGTCTAAGTCTAAGTCTATACCTTATCATTATGTTGGAAACATTTAGTGTATTATAGTAATTGAGATAATAGGATTTGCATATTATGAAAATGTTACATGCAGTCCCATAGGCAGACTCGGCCCATATTGAGTCTTGGTTCCTATATTGCCTGCTCTGGTCTGTGTTGATGTCAGCTAAACAGTGCATAATAATGCCCCCCTACTGTTTAGCTGTGCACCGTGCAGCATGTGTGGCTGATTGGAGAAGACAGAGTTTCCCTGTGAAATGAAAATAATGTGGGAGCAGCTTGTTGCTTGGCTGGCCGCAGCAGAAGTTCATCCTCGCGGGCTGACCAAAGCTCTGTGGTTAGCCGGGGGCATGCTGTCTTGCTCCTGCTTCTGAGGCTCATCTGTCATTGGCCAAACCTAAAGCTGCTGGATTTTTGCCTGGAGACGTTTAAAACTCTCTGGCGAGGGGTCATCCATTGAATTAGAAGCCAACAAGGGAAAATATCTCTGTGCTGAAGCTGAAGGGAAGTATTAAACAGGGTTTCTGTGGCAGCGCCGCCTCAAGCCTTCCCTGGCCTCACAGTTTGAACCCTAACCGCTCATGTTCGGCACCAGTCTACTTGCAAGGACCATTAAAATATTTCCATTTGGTGATGCGGAGTATTCCCACCATTTTTATTGTTTTCATCTCAGATAAGTGTTTTTACCTTCAATATTTTCAATAAGCAGGCAAAATGATGAAATAACTAACAAGCGAGTGAGATGTAGGCAAGCACACGTCTCCCTGCAGAGTCTCTCCACTTGAGAAGCTCGAGTGTTTGTCATTGAGCTTAATCAGGGAACACCATCAGCTCTGCTCCATAAGAGGCTGGGCATGGCTATAGGGACTGCTCCTCCACTAGTTTTACTTAGCCATTATTTCCATCTAGTCCCACTGAAGAAATAGAAACACTTATGCGACCTAGTGCTCCACTGTATTGACCTGGCAATCTCAAAATGTTGGATAATAATACAAAATAAATAAATAAATAAATAAATAAATAAAATAATAATAATAATAATAACAATAGTGTCCAGGGGTACTATGCATAATTGAACCACAAACTAATCATATTGCCTTTTTTTGAAATGCTATTGAGTATACAGTAGTGGACAGCGAATTAGGGGTAAATGATATGGATGCACCAATCCTGCTTTTTCAATTCCGACACCAATACTATAGCTTTAAGGAGTCTGAACAGAATTTATTTCCTTTAAATAAAAATGATAACAAAACTGATTCAGATGCAGTTGTTATTTATTCCTCAAGTACCTACTTTGCATAAAAAAATCAAATCAAATCAAACACTATGAGACTTTCAGGGGCAGACTACGACCAGTAAATCGTCTTATGTCATCAACTTATATGTCAAACCAGGATAGTGACTGAACCAATATTTGGAAGCTGATATTCCATCCAGCAAAATGTTAAGTACTGGCGCTGATATCCGATACCAGTATTGTATCGTCCATCCCTAATAAATGATGTGCCTGTTTTAATGAACCACAAAACTCCTATAGAGCTTTGCATTGTATCCTCCCATCTCAGAACTTGTTGATTCATTGATTACATTGTATTTGCCATGAAATATCCAAAAAGTAAATTTGCAGATGTTGAGTCTGATCATTAACCTACAGTATAACTCTTTTGATTACTTTTTACATTGTTTTTGCTCATGTATCTAAAGTGGATGTTTGACAAATTTTGACATTTGATCTACACAACTGAAAATAATGTTGGCAATTTGTATTTATTTCAGTCAAGTCAGCACATTACATAGGCTACTGTGAGTCTGTAGTCTATGTAATGTACGAGTTTATGTCTATTTGCTGCATTTGCTCTAAATTTAAACTGTATGCAAGTAATGAGACTCAAGTGTATTTAATAATTCATCTTAATCTCTGAATTGTAAATATGGTAAAATAAATCATTGCATAATGGCTAACAATTAATAAGTAAAGTGTTTAGGGGAATAGAAGTCCAAATGATTCATAGTTTTGTGTTTATTTTGTTATTTCTAATGCAGGGTTAGCAAAGTTCACGGTTTAGTCCTGCAGCTTTGTTATTGTCGCCCTCTGCCTTGAATGGCCTGCAGTAAAACCTTGCACTCATCTTTGAAATGAATTTCTCAGTTCAAAGTGGCGGTGAGAGATGAATCCCGTGGGAATTATTGTTTTGCATAAGTTGTTGTCTTGCAGATGGCGGCAGTGCTCTCACGGCTCTCTCTCTCTGTTGTTCCGTGTTTATTGCAAAGGAGGAATTGTTTTTGTTATATGGTAATGCATTGTTTGTGTGAAGCTTCATATGTGTTGCTGACTTTAACCTGTGTCTAATTTGCTGTTTGTTTCAGGGGATAAATGGGAGGAAATTCAATATTTTTTCCACATTCATAAAGCAAAGGTGGTTCGGATAAGCCAATAATGAGCACTGATGAAGAAAATCATTGTGTTTAACAATTGTTTAGTAAAAATTGTAAAACAAAGTCACATTTTGTTGACTGGCCTTCCCTTTAGTCTGTTTGCGTTCCTTCATATTTGTGCTGTGTTAGCATAGCAATTCAACAAGTATTGGTTGGTCTGATTTATTATTTGCTTTTACTTTAAAACACTAAGTTACACTTTAATTAGCCTTAATAAAGCATGAACAAACGTAATACATTACAGTTAAGTTTATTAAGAATGATTCAGGGTTAGTAACTATTTAATTAATCATTTAATCAATAAATGTTTGAGCGATCTTTAGGGATTGGCATGATTAGTCGTCTAATCGATAATTGATCATTAAGAATTTCATCGATCATGTTAATTTTTAATCAACAAACCGAATGTAGGTTGTTGTGCGTAGCGTAAGGAAACGAGGCTGTGTCTAACAGCACAAACACTGGAGCTGCGGCCTTACAGTTCCTCACGGTCTCCAACAATACGATATAAACACAGAACAGACTCACCATCCTCTGTCACAGGAAGAACACATATATTCCACTGAGATGTGTCTTTTAGTCTGACAGAAGCACAGAGCAAATTGTTTTTTGTTTTTTTTCAGTGAATTAGCCATGAGGTTTTCAGTTTTGTTTCTGTAAAACGTAAACAAATGTGCGCGAAGCTGCAAATAATATCAGACGAGCTGATGTGGCTCTATAGTCGTTATCGTTTATATGTCGTAAAGTTGAGTTTCGCAATCAGATTTGCATAATACGCATGAATTTAAGTAAAGTTTAAATTTTCCCGACGATTGATTAAGAAAATTCAATCGAATGCCCATCCCTATTGATATTTAACTGCTTATTTTCAAGACGCCATATCGCCAATCAATGCCTGTTTTCACAACCACCAGCATATGCCTATTGCTTTGAACTTATTCCGTTCTCCAATTTTATTTTCTTAATTTGTGATACACACAGGATTCGGCAGAGGTCATTTTTGTACAAATGAAAAAAAAAAAAAAAAATCACCTTCTTGCTAGTGTAATCTTCCGCTACCCGTTGAAGATGCTGATTCTTTTTGTGATGCTGTTTGTGGCGATGTTAGCTCCCATTGGGCACCTCATTTTTGTATAACACAAAGTTGTTTCTTTTGCAATGAATATTGCAATTTAAAATGTGCAAATTAATGGATGCCATAGATTATAGCTATATAGCAGACACATGCACGGTAGGCCTTTCTTCATGCTTTATTAAGCCTGCAGGCAGTGTATTTACTGTACCGATACCAAGTCTGTAAAAGAAGAAGTTATTTGTTTTAGTATAGTTAGTTTTCTTTAACTGTTTTGGCCAAAAATTGTAAAATGATTGTAAATTAGCCAATAGAAACCAAATTTAACTGAAGGGGAATGTAAAATGTAATTAATGTATGAGATTAGAAAAATGTACCTAGGGCCTTTCTGCAAAGACTTGTTGGACATCGCGCTGTACATGGCCCAAAGTTAATGAACAATAAATTCTTACCTGACTTAATAATGAGTTTAATTTTCTGCTAAAACACTCGCAGTGCTCCCTGGAGGCGAGCCACAACATTATGGGACCTGGCGCCGGGGATTTGCTCCCATTTAGCTGAAGTGCATTTTGTGATGTCAGCCACTAATGTCGAGCATCACTGCCTAACCAACCGCTAGAACTAGCAGTTCTGTCCAAGGTGTTTTCTGTGGGCTGCAGGCCTGTCCAGCTCCTCCACACTAAACTCAACACTTTACTTTATGAGCCTTGGTAGCAGTCTGGTGCTCTCGGCCCCAGACTGCTACAAACACTCACTCTGGTACTTCCTCAAAGGCTCACTGCCATTTTCTGTGTCAGATGTGAACAAATATGTATGAGCAGAAAGGTCCTATGTTGTGTTTTGTCTATGGGATTCTTATGGGCCAAATGTTAATTTTAATATAAGGTTTGTTTATTTGATTATTCCTTATCTACCAGTTTCAATCATGGTACCGTATATACCAATACCAGTATTATTGCTGGTATTAGGCCTGTCACAATAATTACTATATCGGATTTTTCCAGGGTCTATGTTTATTGTGTGTACATTTTTGGTACAGTTAGGATTTTTTTTGTCATTTTTCTGTTCTACGATTTAGATTTGAGCTGTAGAGGGTTATATGACTCATTATAATTACAAAATAACTAATAAAATTTTACCATTTATTTATTGCACTTTGTGTTTTTTTAACCATATTGTACATTTAGAATAGTTTTGGGAGACAATTCTACTTTAGGGTTATTGCTTCAGTTGCTTAAAGGTGCACTGTGCAACTTTTCTTTTCTGGAGGGTCCGTTATCTGCTTGTCTCCATGGAAATATTACTGTTTTGCCTTGATTAATCCTCATTATAGAAATAAACTTGGTCACAATCACAATGGAAACAAACTACTGGTCTGATCTATGGAGAGGCCTGCACATGGTAGGAATTCATGGTTTTTACGGGGCTACAAAACATCTGTAATTGAACAAATGCAAGGGAGATATGTTTAATGCCATACTATGGAACATTACATGCAAAAGAATAACATCTGCATTGGAGACAAGAAAATAGCAGACCCTCCACCTTAGAAGTTACATAGTGCTTCACATAGTAAATTTGTTTCAGTGTTTTCGTTTATCATTCACTTACCTTTTGTTCAACAATACTAGTATATCGTATTGTATTATTATGACAGGCCTGTCTGGTATTGCTAGGTGGAACCAGCAAGTACTCAAAATTAAGTGCCCTCAGTTTTGGAAAAAGTGTCCATGTCCATCTCAAGTAAAAGGCTTCGTAAACATTAAAATCTTAGTGAAGGGTAATTGCTTCATTCACTCCATTTGTTAAAAAACTTTCAGTGATGTACACCAAAACACCACTTTTGCTTCATTTACCCATGGGCTATTGACTCCCTTAACGGTTTATTGTTATCTGTTGCTTTATTATCAAGACTGATTTTTATGATAGTCTTTAAATTCAAATAATAAAAAGATATAAAACAAAATAAATTAAATAAAAAACAGCAATGCCAGGGATATTCTAACATCCTCTGCCAAGGTAAATAAAATGACTTCCAAGCTATTTCAACAAATCCAATTAAAATGCACCTGTTTTGGATCTTGTTTTTCAGCCTTGGATAAAAGTGTGATGGATTATCAAATCCTCCAAAAAGTAAAAATGAACATTTTTACTTTTAGTTTCATTATTTGCAGTTTAAAATCATCTCGACAAATCAATTCAAATGCCTTTAGTAGAATACAATGAAATTTTGCTTTCCAATTGCCTGTGAAACTTAATTTGTTATCTTGCTGTAATTGCTGGTTTGTAAATTAAAATACTAGCTTCAGAGGTGAAAAGCGTCAACCCTGATGCCAAACATGCCAATCTTTATTTTCAAATTGTCTTTCTATTCTTCTGGTAAATTTCAAATAAACAATTTGAATGAAAAAAAAATAATAATAATTGTGGCTGACGCCTGAAGGTCAAAGCTCTTGTCTATCTTTTTATCTTTTTATCAAGGAATTTCTGTGGGAATACACAGATAAAAAGTCTTTCTTTGGAATCATCCAGACATTTATAGGTGCACAACACATATATATTTATAGTGCCAAGCTTTTTCCACATCTGAACACTGGCACATATGAGGGTAACATGAAAAATAACATGCAGCAAGATTCAAATAGGATCACAATCACCAGGAAGAGGTTCGCACTGGAGATGTTGACAAGACAAATGTTTGTTCATTGGGTTGTAATAATCTGTAATCAGAGCACAGCAAATGCCTTTTCCATCACACAGTTTTGTAGTGCAGCAATAGATGTGAAAAATTGCCTTAGGACTGTGATCAAACACAAGATCCCCATCATCTCAAAACGCCAGTATTAGAACATTTTGTAAACAGTCTTTATCTGCAATTGCTGTCTTCTTTTTTGACATGGTGAGGAAGAGACGCCACCTCATACCTCTTTTCCTTAAGGGGAAGTGGCTGGTAATTTTCTATAAGTCTGGCTCACAGTTTTTACACAAATGCTGTTGACTTAAGGAATCAGACCTTTGAGACCAAAGTAGTTCCTCAAATAGTCGCAGAGACAGGCAGCGTCTCCCCAGAGTCACGGTGCGTCCTACTTAGCTCATGGTGAGAGGCATTTGAGCAGCTTTGATGTACACCACACTGCACTGTTTTTCTGAAGAGAGAATTAAGAAGAATGAATTGTAGTCTGTAAAACACTGCACCGACAGCTATAGCCCACTATATTCTGATGCCAGTAAGATTACATTTTGAGAAGGGTCTGTTTATTTTCGTATATGGTTCAGTATGTTGAAGTATGTAAACAGTGTCAGATTTGAGGATATTGGATCCCGAATTGCCATATGGAACAGCAGTTTATAAATTCATGGCTTTTGCCAAGCAAATAAAAGAGATTTCTTGTTTTGAAATGCATGCTTACTTGGAATAGCGTTGACTTTGTCCCTATAGGCCTTGTAATGTTCTCTGTGACACAAAGTCCTTTGTTATCTCCATTGTCCAGGGGCATTTTATTCAGGTTTCACTGGTACTTGATTATCATAGATATCGTTTTTGTTAATATATCATAATACTAGATAGTACATTTTTTAAAAAGTATCACTATCCTCCTCCCCCCCAGACAGATAAGTATGCCAATTAGTTTGTTTTTATTTGTTTTTAGGGGAACATTTGCACATTGCAGAAAATGCACCAAATAATAACTGGGCAGTGCTGTGGCCTGGACTTAGGTATTTTGCTCTTTGTTTCTTCTGCAACAGGCTCCTGTGACCAAACATGCCATTACCAGGGAGAGGAGAGTACATTACATTAATCTGACTAATGAGCTATCACAATGAATAAATAAATCCAGCAGAACAATCATGTATTTTAATAAGAAATGCTAAAGGCCACGCAGATGAAAAATTACCTCTCACAAGTGTGTGCCTGTAAAATAAATCTGACTTTCCCGCTTTGTTGACACGTGGGAGCCATGTGAAGTCCATTTAAATAATTGATCAGCAGAAAGTGCTGGGCAGAGCTTTGCTGATAAGCAAAAGAATAGGTTTTTGTGTTTGAATCACAGCATCCTATCGATCTGCTTTGAATAACGCTTAGTAGAAGAGTCCCAGTCCTAGGGATTATTTATGGATCCCTCTTGACCTTAGCATTTCCCTCGCAGATAGTGTTTAGAGCTATGAAATGAACTGCCAGACCAGCCCCCACACATGCACTATAAATCTAACATTACAGCAATAAAGAGAAGGGGAGGGATTAGAGCACACTATCTTTTATTGTCTTTAATAATAGAATCTTCATAAAAGGAAAAAAAAATAGCTTGATCTTAAGCACTTATTTATTGTGACTTTATTTTCTATACATTATACTGCTGTATTTAGGACTCAGGGCTTATTTATTTCCATTGAGCATTGTAATGAACTTTGACTGTAACTGGGTTTTCAGCTGTAACCCCTACAGATTGTTGCTTTATTAAATAATACTACTCAAATCGCATGTCAATTATATGTTTACAGTCTAGTTGGAGGCACTAGCTTTCAATACTGTTATATATACATCATCTGTGAACATGTTTACGTTGTCAAAGCCATTTTGTATTGATATTCCTGCAGCAGCATCATCTGGAGACAGAGTGCCATATGCTTTGCAATAATAGTTTTGCTTTTAGTGGCTCCATAAATATTCCTGTATTGCTCCACAAAGAAATATATTGTTTTCTGTTTTTTTGTTGTTATGTAATTCCCTGTGCCTGCTTTGTCTGCTTGTGCACACAATCTGCTGATTTCTGGGTCGAAGTGAAGATGCCCAGAAACAAAATGGCTTAAAGATTTGTTTTATAGAGTGGACTCGCTCGGCCCGCTGTGCCAAACTAATACACAGCACTTTGAGAGTGCAATCAAATAGAAATGGAAATTTGAGCGGCTTAAAGATGAGACTCATTTTTCCTTTAGCGACTGCGGCTCTTCAGCCCAAATGTGTGACTTTCTGTTCCATCTGTTGGCTTCTGCTCGCCCTCTCCATCTCTTATACATTGTTTACCATTTACCTTTTACTGCTGATGCCAGTGTATAAAGCAACACTGTTCATATGATGCAGTCACACAGAAATAACACCCACTGAGATGACTGTTAAATACTTTGTGCTGCATCAAGGGTACAGTTTTATGAAACTTTAAGAAAACTTTTAACTTCTCTGCGCGCTGTATCTTTGAAGGTACAGTTCTTTCTGGAGTTTATTTAGAGGTATAAGGTGGTTGGCGTTTTAAAGCTACACCTTTCAACACCAGCTACAGAGGCAATAAATTCAAAGAACGTGGGAGCAGAGACAAAGAGAGAAGTGATGAAAGAGTTAGCACAGCAAACAGCACAGACGGGTGCAGGGTAACCGGGGCGCACCCTGTGAACTACAGCTGCTAATGACACTGATGTGGGCACTCACTCACCCCATGGACTTTAAATACAACTTTATGAAGCAATGCAGAAGATAGTGTACTTTTTATTGTTCATTGCAAAGCATTATGCAAATTTGATTAACACTGGGTAGTTTTTCTATGAAAAAGTTTTGATGAAATTGTATTTTAATCAAATAATTATGTTTTCATTTTTGATTATTTTTAGCATTGGTTTGAATAGTAAAATACAGTGTTTTTATTGAATTTCTTCATTTGATTAAACTTGCTGAGCCAAAATAGTTTTTAATCATGTAGTCCAAGATCAAAAGATTTTGGATAAATATTATTAAAGTTCTGAAATTCAGTTTATATTTGTAGAGGAGATTTAAACATCAGCGTAGTTAATATTTTTTACATAAGATGGGATACTTTGTTTGCTGAGAACTTTTCAGCTTTTGTGTTAATTGCACTAATTTAAATTGTGATTTGTATTAAATTGTGATTTCATCACCCTATTGCAGTCCCCACAGATACTTTGCCAAACTAACTACAATGTTTCAGAAAAATAGTGAAATCTTACAAGCTCACTTGCAACAGTTGTGTTCAGAAATTACTGAGGCAGGGGAGTGTGTGTGTGTGCATTTGCGTGTGTGTGTGTGCTTGTGCATGTGTGTGTATGTGTGTGCGCATGTGTGTGTGTGTGTGTGGCATTAGTAGTGGATTACAGGTGAACAGCAGGCTTTTGAACCTCTTCCTGTGATACCCTTTGAATGTGCTCATGCCTTTGAAGTGATGTCAGTTTTAAAATATCTCAACTCTTTTATGTTTAGCCATTGGTGTTTGAGTTCAGGCTTCTAATTTATTTATTTGATTTATGTATTTTTTTAGTCTTGATAAGAGGATGACTACAGTCCACACATCCATCATGTGAAGTTGTGAACATGTGGGAACAGTCCTCTACATAATGAAGCAGGATTTGTTGAAATGCTGGGAGAAAGGAGGCGGGTGATTAAGCTGGAGGTGAGGAGTTGAATGACGGGTGATCCTTGATTGACTGTTTGTGAGCGGCAGCCCAAATGAACTGTACAGTACGTGTGCAGCGCCAGCTCGTGATTGGTATGCCAGATGAGAGGGCTAATTGTTCTCCCTGCTCCAATCCCAGGGCTCCCTTGATTTGGATTCATTTACCCTCTATTTTACCTCATTATGCAGGTCTGTGTTACTGCCAGCTTGTATATGAGCTATTTCGCATTGTTGAAATTGACTTGCGTAATTTAATTTAAAAAATCAACTGCTGTACTCCGCAACCTCTCAAATACAAAACAGGTGCAATTTTCGTCTGATACATTTGAAAGGTGAAAGATATTTTCAGTGAAATGAAATCAATTGCCTTAAATTTAATTTACAGAAAAATATCCAGCTGCCAGAGAATTTTATTGCTTTCTACAGGCGCCTCTCTGAAACACCTTTTATTAATGCTTCATATTGCAACAGAAAAGCAAAAATCCCAAAGCCGCCGTTGCCAAATGAGCTGTGCTTCCTTTCACCTTGTAAACAAATCAAATGTTGGGTGCAGTTGGGGGGCATTTTATTTGGAGAAGTGCGGCAGTGTGCCAGCTCGGAGCAGGCAGGCGAGAGGGGGCTGTGGAGCTGTAGTTCAGTAGGTCTCTAAGCCCAGGGATGAAAATGTTCTCTGATTTCTGATCCTGTGCTTGTGCCTCTGCTCAGCACTACTGACAAATGCTGCTGTTTGCTATGGCATTCCAGAGGTGGTCTCATGTTGGTCCAAACCAAACACAGTGCATGCATATAGCTCTGATCGACCTGGAATACAGCCTCCACCTCTGTGCTGTTCACCTCGTATATCTGTCTGTGTGTTCAAAAGTGCCATGCAACGTCACTAGCTTTAGCTCACCATTTTTCGACCACAAGAACTTAAAATTATTGTGAATTTTTATGAAACATTGTTCAAGATTTTACAAATACATTACATTGTTACCATTTTGGTTTGTGCTTTATCTTTCTATATCAGCTAAACTTGTAGGAATGTGTTCACATGTGTAATGTCATCTTCATGATACATTATGTTATTTTATGTTATTAAGACAATGTGGCCTATGGTTATTACTATGATTAGCCAAGGATTATTACTTGTCATTGACATTATTGATTTACCTGTTTTCTTCCATCCCTTCTGCCAGTGTGTGGCATGTGCCATGCAGTTTGGCAGATAATGGTGAGTGGTGCCCCTGAGGGCAGAACCCCACAAAGCCAGTAATGGCACTCAGTATGCACACAGGGCTCTGATTTAGAGTGAGAGGCATTTCTAATCTCTGGAGGTGTGAGCCATGTTCTGCGCAGATTAGCGGACTCCTTCTTTGTGCTTCTTCTGTGATGATTACTGCCTTCATCAGCCATAACTGCTCCACAACATTTTCATCAGATTATGTAGAAGCAAGTAATAACTGCTGTTTGAGTGCCCCTGTTATGATTTGTGCATAGAGGTGATAACATGTATACAATCTATTATGTAGTTAGCTGTGCATTATGAACCAATGTTAGTTCTATCAAATATTGATTCTGACTGTTGGCAGTTTGTGCTGCATTTGGGCCAATACAAATACCGACAACATGCAGTTTCTATGTAGAATGTTGAAGAATAAATATAACATACAGTACCAAAGGTTTGGACACACCCTCACATTCAATGTTTTTTTTCTATATGTTTTTTTCTTTTTACATTTGATATATTTACAGATAACATCAAGTAAGATGCATGGAATTATGTAATAAAGAAAAAAAAAATCACTCTTAAATAACAAAACGTTGAAGGAGAGGGTGAGTCCAAACTTTTGACTTGTAGTGTATGGTTAACCATATGTGCCATTAAATAACATCAAGTAAGTCAAATATATAATTCTGTACTATAAATAAGAAAATCCATTGCAATATTAACACAAGTGTCTCTTACAAAGCAAATAATAGCTAGACAATTGCCTTTTTATATGGGAAGGCCATATTCTTGAGCAGCTTGTTAGCTCTTCTATAGGTTTAAGTGTATGGCATGAACTGAGCCAAGGCGGAGGTAGAGGCCAATAAGAGGCCCCAGTGCGGTCATATTTGAATATTCCCTTTTTTTACCTGTGTTCAACAGATGCAATAAGTCTCACAGACACACAGGCCAATCTGTTAGTGTGCGTGTGCGCTTGTTCGTGATCGCCAGAGTCTTTGATGTTGACTTTCTGATCCGGAGCATGACAGAAACAACATTATGTGCCGCTGCTGTTGCATCCTGGGATTGCCACTGAAAACACAGGCCAAGTACACTGTATCTACTCCCAGCCACCCAAGCCCTATTACCTATTCCAACAAATGGACTCAGTCCCATTAGAATTAGATGCAAACATTATCTTTAAATTGACAGTATCGCATGCTAATGGCGGCCGACTTGTGGTCACACTGTGCATCCCCCGGAGCGGTTACGGAGGTGTCTTAACTGCTTGGGCGAAAAAGCCATTACAAGTTAAAATGCATCGATTTCAGAGACCAAATGTGACCACCCTGAGTTATGTGGGTGGTTTGCTACTGTTGTCAAACTATCTTGAAAAAGAAATGTAGCTAAACCACTATTCTACATAAAAATACACGGATGGTGTTTACTGTCCATGTAGCACAAAGATTATTACACTGTTTTCTGTTATTTCCTCATCACATACCCAGATTTGTGTTTTGTTTCATTTACACATGTTTAACACACAATCTGTGTGATGTCATGTGGTAATACAGTAGGTGCTCCACTGTGTTTATAAATGACATACACCTTCACCAGATCATTTAGATAATTTCAGCCCTGGAATTGCCCATTTCTACTGAACTAAAGGTAAAAGTGTTGACTGGAAAACTACTGCTACATGACATCACAAGGTGGAACAAACTTTGAGTTCCACCTTGCATTTTGAGTTTTGGAAATGTAGACAGACTAATAAAGGATTATTCAACCATGTAAATGAAACAAAACACAGATCCGGGTATGTTTTTGAGGAGGTAACAGCATTATAACATGGCCAAGAGTCAATGTTGCACAATATTGGACAATACAGAAGACAAAATGAACCTATGGAAAGTGGTGGCAGGAGAATGGTAGAAAGCTACAGTTGAAATGGAAGCAGGCTGTGGATTAGAAAGACTTTGATTGATGCTAACTGTTGAGATATTCACCTAACAAGCCGAGCATGGCAGCTCTGTAAAGGATTTCTTTTGAACACAACTGACCAGGAGTTGTTAGCCCACGACTCAACACAAAGCAACAAACAGTTTGACAGCTGGCTACGGGAAGATGAGACGTGAAGCCAAAGCAGCAGGCCTTTTAGCAGGTACTGTCTGTTCCCAGGCATCACAAGAAATAAATCAAAAAAATAATTCTCTCATTCTAGGATTTGTCTCTCTTAAAACGGCAAATTAAGGATTTTTCTCTCTTAAAACAACAAATTAAGGCCACTACACTTGCTGATCACATTCTGCTCTAATTTGGTCAATAGTTTTGTCTTTCTAATTTAAGATTGCTCTCGCCGTGCAAATGGGTTTATTAGGTCTGCAGTCAGGTTATTCTGGTTTCGACAAAGAGTAGACCGAAACAATGTATAAGTTATGGTATATTGTTTTTGGCTATTGATTTTCCTTTCAAATGGTTTTAATTGTTTTGAATGTCCTTCCTCTGTTAAAGGTCCTATATTACACAAAATTGACTGTTAGAATGTTACAGCTACATTTTAGCTTTTGTTCATTAGGAACGGGCAATTCGAGGGCTGAAATTATGTAAATGATCCAGTGATGGTGTAAAGAGTTTAAAAACACACTGTATTACCATATGACATCACAAGGTGGAACAGATTGTTTCCTGTTTGAGAGAAGTTAGGCAGGGTATGTGTGTTAAACATGTGATGAAACAAAACACAACTCCAGGTATGTTTGTGATGACAAAACAACATTTTAACATATATCATAAAACATGTATACACTGTCTTCTGTACCTTTGCCTGTATGTTCTGGATTAGCTACTGCATTAGTTATTGCATTAGTTACCGCATTATTGTTGATAAGTTACAGTTAAGTTTGTCTAACTAAGCAGGCTGGCCTGTCTTTACCACAGTATCCTTCATAATGTCTGGCACATCTCCAACGTGTTACAGAGCATCAAGTCAAAACTAAATGATCTCGTCCTTGTGGCTCACTGAGGCTTCTGTCCTCTCACAGCGGACAAACGCAATCACAGGGCTTGTGGACTAAATTGCCAATTGCCATAAATGTTGAATACGAACCCCGGCTAAGCTCGCAGTTGTGAAGGCTAATTGGACTCCAAATATAGCATAATAAACCCACGCTTTGCCCACACCACTGGTAGTCATGGTTATTGCTCCACGGGGACAGGCTCAGATGCCAACACCAGTCAAACTCATCAGCGAGCGACTTTTCCTCCGTTCGGGGTGTGTTTGCATGTGTTCCTGGCCTGTCAGTAGCGCACATCAGCGGTGGTAACAGGCAGTCCCAGTGGAGGGCAGAGTGACAGGTAGGTAATGATCAAAGAGGCCGTTTCCTGTGTTTCATGTTGGGCACAGAGAGAGACACATCTGTACTGCCGCTTCCTCTGCTTTTTAATGGGCTCCGGGCGTCGCACAAACTCACTGTGCGCCCGCGCACACTGCCGCACAAACTTTACTCATTTGGAGCAGCATCACATTAATAGCTGCAAACAGATTCCCAGCACAGACTACTCAAATTCCAACCCGGAATCAAAATAAAATCATATCTGGATGTCTAAGAACTTTGAAAAGAAGTTGCGAGAAGTTTAGGTATGTTTTTGTAAAGCGTCAGTACATTTTTGTTATTTTTTTGCATTATTAATATTAAGATTGGTGATCATTTGTGGTAATAGTTTAACAATCCCAAGTCTTGGAACATACCAACAGGCCATTTCTGTGTCAGAATATTGGATAATGAACTAATTAATAGTTACTAAGTACATATAAACTGAATACTGTGCCTCTCTCTTTAAGGTGTGCTGCTGATCTCAAGCTGTCAGCTCAGTTCCATCAGACTTTTATCAAATATCTGGCTGGAGGGGAAATGCAGCCTGAGCCACCTGGTTGTCTCGGTGACCCTCTCAGCCCACAGTGGCAGAGCTATCTGTAGCCGGCCAGTCGCACGTATCTGCTGCTCCATCTTGTATCCACAGTCACCACTGCTTTGTGGACACTTTGTACTTTGTCAGCTTGTGCACGCTGCCAGACTGGCCTTAATAACTTAAAGAGGGCTCTGATTGGTGGCTGCTGCCTGATCTCAGCTGGATCTCTGTTGTGCGTGTCTTTTGGTGATTTTGCTTTATTACTTGGAAGAGTGGTAGGATAAAATGTGTGTTTGGAAACATACCATATACTATCATAGTATATGGGCCCTCAATTCTCATTTATAGTGCAATGTCAGAGGCAAGACAACAAATGATCATCCTACTGAAGTAAATTACAGAAAATGTACATGCTCAAAATGACTTATGCTTTAGAGTTGCTATGCCTTCTAAGTATCTGTATGTTTGATTTTTTTCCCCCCACGCTGTCATAGATGACAAAGAGAAAATATATCTTCTCCAGATCATCCATGGGTTTAGTGTAGAGGATAGGTTGTAAAAATTGGACAGTTTGCACATAGCCTGTTTGTCCAAAAGCTTTACCTGAGCTCGAGCTCATTTGTGGATGTTCTGAAGACCAGAATCTTGTTACCACTTCAGGGCAAAGCTCTGTAAGGCCAGCTACCTGCAGATTTATCTAATTTAATTTGACGTAAATTAGCCCCAAAATTGTTTATCATTAGAGCTGATAAACATTGGCAGTTTGTGTCTAAAGGGATCAAATCATTTTATTCCTCTTTAAAGCAGCAGCACGCCTAATACCTCTGATTAAATTCCTATTGGGTGGATAGTGCTTGAATGGTAAGCAGCAGTTCTGGCTTTGTTTTAGCTGGGTGCTTGCATTGTGATAGTGTAACACATGATAGTGAGAGTGCGTGTAGACAAACACTAGTGAACCTCTGCCTGACCTGCCTCCACACACACAGCCCTGGCTCTCAAAACCAACAGTCTCTCTCTGAACAGGGCCGCGCTTTTTCTGGCAAACACAGAAAGCTCCAAATGATTGATAGCCATTTGTTTTGCCTGCTTAATACAACATAAACTCCACAGCGATTTATCACTGCGCTGAGGGTTTTTCACGGTGCCTCTGCGAAGCCCACTAAATATAATTCATTTTGTGTGTGAGCTACGAGCCAGGCATTAATGTTAAATATTCATGTGGGTCCAGTCTAAATGATGTGGCCATTGGCACACAGTTAGAGCGCACTCGTGGATAGGAGAAAATGTCAGGCTGGCAATAAATGAAAGCAGCGATGCCGTATATTAGCCTGCCATTGTAAATTTACCATTGTTGTCATTTAGTATGGCCACTTAAAATGGATCTCTCTTCTAATCAATACTACCAGTAAAAAGAATTTGCATATTGGGTTCTTGGCAATGATCTGCACTCATCATATTTGCTCATCTTTTAGTCATTGTTTGTATTTGAAGTCTAATTTGTCCCTCATGAATGCTAAAAGAGAGTTTGGTGCTGTTTCTGAGCTGACTATCAAAGACGCTAACTTGACTCCCGTCTAAGTTGTGGCTGCCTCGCGCTCCTCTTGTCACGCTAAATCAATACAGGTTGGGCTGCTGCTGATTTTATGGTTTGAATTGTATTGACTATGACATCGGTCAAGCACCTTAATTTGGGAGATGTTTGAGTGACTTTCACAGGGTAGAGCTGCTGTCATTCTAGCATACAAATTGTTTTCAGCAATCATGTAGTACAAATGAAATAAAATCATTTATCCATTCATCTTCTTCAGTTTAATTCCATCAGCCTTAAGGTTCGCCAGCAGGGACAACCTCTTACACTCACACTCATCGACTTCTGCCAGTGCCTCACAGCCTCACAGTCAAACCTGCACCTGTAATATTGTAGATCATATGCGCAGATGGACAAAGTCTGTTTTTGCATACATTAGGCTCACTGCTTGTACTTTGGTTAAATATTAAAGGTGCACTCAGTAACTTCTAAGGTGGAGGGTGCGCTACTTGCTTGTTGAATGTTCCACAGTAGGATATGCTGTACCGACATCTCCTTTTCATTCGTTCAGTTAGAGGTGTTTTGTCGCTCAAAAAGCATGTGCAGGCTTGCTTCTCCATAGATCTGACTAGTAACCTGCCTCCATTGTGGTTACCAAGTTTATTTCCAAACAGTGGAATAATCAAGGCAAAACAATATCTCCATTATTATAAGAAATAATAATAAATTAACTTCTATACTCACTAAAACAAGCAAAGGGTTTGAGTTGATGTAATGACAATTTATTGGATTTTTTTTTTGGTAGTGTAAAGAAATGTATTTATTGTTGAGTATATGGACTGTAAGCAAAAATATTCATGAATGCGTCATTATTGGACATAGTCATGTTCACTTACCTGCTATTCTCTAAATATTAATTGTTAATAACATAGTCTGAGTATGCTCTCTATGTAAACCTGTACGGAAAACTGGATGGAAAGGGCAAAATATAATGGTACATGGAGTATCCATTAGGGAGTGGAGTGGAGAGCGTAATGTGTGCCGTGCATCATTTGGGTGGAGTAGTGAATGTTAAATGGCCACATATTGACAGACACACTTGAGCAGAATTCATTTTTATCAAACACACTCACATTTTCAGTCTGACTAATGAGGCCTAGGGCTGGAGATGGTTCCATCAAGGAACTTCCCTCCCTCTCGCTCTCTCGCCCTCTTTCTTCCTCTCCCCTCTTCCCTCTTCCTCCTGCTCCCTCTCTCTCTCACCCTCACCCTCACCCTCTCTTCCTCTCTCACTCCTGGGTTGCCTCTCTTCTTTCAAACATGCACCTGATTGATAGCTGTGATTTGCCTGAGAAAAGGGAAATGGGAAATTGAAAAATAGTGAAAGAAGATTGGAAATAACACACTGATTATAAACTGTGCTGCAGAAACAAAGGGCCTTCCCGCTGCTTTTTTTCTTATTACTGAGGACGCAGGTGTGTGTCTGACAGGTGCCTGATTGAGCCGCACAAAAGACATTACAACTGCAAACAAATGGCTGTGTTTAGCATCCCAGGCCGCAGTTAACATTTTGGGCTGATAGATGTGATTATGAGTATATGAGCACTGGCACAAACGGGCACAGGTGTTAGCTAGCGCCGCGCACAAACAACGCCATGTTATTGTTGTGCTCAATATAATCTATCTATACAATTAATGGTATGCCATCTGCAGGGTCATCAGTGCTGGGCTGGTTTTTAATACGCCTCATATTGTAATAATGGGATCTCTCTGCTGGAGGCATGTACACTGATTCATCATTGTGCATAAGAAAAGCGGGTAATTTTTCAGACTGTAAAAGATGAAAACAACAACTGGAGTGGTTTAAAAATCACTGATTTACAAAATAACCTCAGTTTCCTCAATGCTACAATTATTTATTCTCTCCATATTCATGTTCTAAAAATGTGCTTTGCAGTAAATGTGCAGCAGTAAATAAAAGGATTTGTGTTTCTCAGAAGTGTTGGTTGACTAAAGACTTGGAGCTTTAATATTGGGCTTGCAGCTCCAGACAGTGGGCAGTGGTGCAGCAGCTGTCTGTTGACCTAACTGAACCTCCTCTTAGCCCCTCTGACCAACCGCGGTATGTGGGCAGACTGTGCCCGTGACAGGGCTGTCATAACTGTCTCCTAATGTGCTAATTATCTCTCACACATGCTTGCACAACACGGACACAATGTAAAAATAGTGAGTAAGCAGATAAGCTGTTTCTCAATGAAAAATAACTCTAGGAAAGGTGTTTTGAATAGACAGACTGTGTACTGGACATGCCGATATTTACACATTTAAACTTTTAGATTTAATTAATTATTTAGACAGTACACAATAAACAAAAGATAAAGGTTTTAACAATAGTTTAAGAGCTCTGTATGTGATGATGAAATATTGCACTATGTAATTTCATAGTATGGCATTATTTCCATGGAATCAGGCCAAGTTACAGGTCATGGACACAAACAGCTGGTGGACTTTACACTGGAATAGTTAGTGCACCTTTAAGTCAGGCATTAGTAAGCCTATAATAAAATGTCACAGTGATGAAGGTCAGTAGTATTAATATTTTCCAATCCATCCTCTAGTCCCAATAACATAGGCCTGAAAGAGGCTTCTTTGTGACTCCCTCTTTTTCTTCTGAAAACATAAAGATGAAACACTATGAGTCATAGTGTGTCGGTCAGCCAAGGGTTAAGTCTGCTGTCATTTAGTGCAGCCTGCTTTGGTTATACATCACAATGACGTCTTACTGCTCTTAAGTCTGCTCTCCATCAGCCGTTCTTGTTAGCATAGCGGTTGAGTGTGCCTCGTAGGTAAAGGTAATCTTTGTCCCTTCCAGCTAATGCACTTTAGATCGTCAGTGCATTCATCTCAACTTTTATGTTTTCATAAGATATTTATTCCTTATTTTGTTAATTTGGCACAATTATTAATATATAATATATTAATCATTTATTTTATACAACATGGATATTTATGTATGTTTGTTGTATTTTATCTTTATATCACGTAATAGTAGCTTATGGGGATATGTATTCTAACCACATGCAGAATACTGAAGTTACATTAGATTTGAACTGCTGATATACCCAAAATGAGCTGAGAATCACCCGTTTCTATAATACAATCCATCTATGATCACTGGGAACCCAAAAAGATTGTAACTTGTATTTTTATAGCAACTAATTAGCTGCATTTGAGGGTTATATTTAGTCTATGGAGAAAGAACACGCGTGTACTCTTGTGTATCCCGTCAGGATTAATTTGTTAGCCAGCCTTCTGGGGACAAATATCAGACAGCTCCCAGTTGTGTTAGTGACAGGTGGTGGTGGATTAAGACAGAAATGACATGTAATGAAAGAAGGGGTTACTTATATCTAATCGTATTACTTAAAATTTGAAGTTTGTTGATTGGTACTGGTTCTATGGGGACTGTGTGTGTGGCCTATATTGACTGATGCATACATTTATAGAGAAGGTGCAGCCAGTTCCAAGGTCGACCTTGTCATTAAAATGTGATATCAATACTTTGTGGAATTTTAAGCTAAGTATTGACTGAGCTGATTCTCTAATATGCAATCATGTTTTATTGCAAGACTTAGTTTAGTTTAGTATTTATTTGATTGGAGCAGGGTGCAGAGATATTAAGCTCAGGTTTTGTCAACAAATGTTTGACTATTTTTGAGATAGCCATTTTTGGACACTAAAAACAGGTGTTCAGTTTTTGTTTTGTTTTTTAGCCTGAATAACTGTGCCATTGATACTACAAATTTTGAGATGGTCTCCTCTGTCAAGATTACCACAGTGTGAGAAATTCTCATTTTTAATCAACAAAAGAAGCTTCTTGGATAAAAGGAGTAATGCATTCACTCTAAAATCTTTTGCCCTTCCCTTGCTACGAACCCAACCTGGAGAAGTGAGGGATTAAATCAAAAAGAACATTTAATGCATTAACGTAATAATATCCCTAATCTTTAAAGCCAATTTATTGTTGTTTATGTCTTAGCACTGGACTGCAAGTTTCTTCTCAAACCAAGTCTTTGATAGTTTTTTTTTTTCTTTTTTGAAGAAGCTAACCTCAGAAGTGGCCCATGTTTATTGGGTCCACTCTGCAGGAGCTCATTTGTCCATGCGACTTCCTCGGAGGGAAAAGTTTGAAGCCCACCTCTGATCCATCTAATTAAATGAAAACTCAGTGAGCTCTACGCAGTCAGACAGTCCAGCACACAGGCACTCACACACACACACACACACACACACACACATGCACACACACACATATAAAGGTATAACTGATGTGAATCTCCATGGGGGACTACACATCACGCTGCAATATCGTGTCCTCTGGTGCAGTGCTATCACAAAGTATGCTGACACACAACACGGCGCGGATCATGAGCATAAATAAGCAAGGGAATGTTTTACCTGAAAAGAGGAGCATTAATTCAAAGGAATCACGCTAGTACTGAAAGAATGTTGCCTCATTAGTGTTACCCCACTGCTTTCTACAGCAGCTGAGATGGTGTGAGCGAGAGGATGAGCCAGTCTACCAGCAGTCAGAATCTCCCGAGATCTTGCATTTGCCTCGGTGACTAAAAAGTGCACATTATTATGCTTCCATTGTGGCAACCGATGGGCTGAACAAAGATGCTTGAATACCAGAGCGCTCTAAGTCCTCACATCTTTGACAAATGTGCTGCCAAAAATTTATAGCTTCACAATGAGCGTCTCCAGCAGGAAATTTAGCATTACTGTAGACTCAAGCCCCCCAAAAATGAAATCACTTCTTTGCCTTTGCCCCTTATAACGCAGAGAATGGAATTTTGGGGATGAAAAAGGAGCAGGAGTGAGGAGACAAGGACAGACGCTATTAGGAGGACGTCCTTGTGATTGACAGATTGGTGCATGGGCTGCGTTCACAAGCGCACGCCATCACAAGCGGTTCCCCCAGAAATCTGTCTATCACTGCTGTCTAAGCTGAGCGACAGCCATGACATCTAATCACAGGCGAGCTGGCACCTCATAACTCCTGCCTAATGTGCTGCAGGTACAGGAGGAGGAAGGGGCACACGCAGCCACGCACTATTTATAGCCCGTTCAGGGGCCACCAGCAGGAAGTAGATCACACCGAGGGGTTAGGGAAGATGTCACTACACTGTATCAGCACTGTTTAGATAGGTCTCCGCTGACAAGATTAAGCACCTCTGTGCCCGGGTATAAAGGCGAGATGTTTTCTAGGTTGCACTGGGCTTTTCCTGACAAGTAACATCAAATGAGGGCAGATATAGTGCATATACAAGATGATAATGAGCTATTTACATAATGTTGCTACAACGCCATAATTACCTGGCAATTAAAGCAGCTCAAAAGCCTCATTACAGGCTGTCCTGAGGGCTTCTTGGACTGGGATGTGCGTTCAAGCTTGATATCCACTTTTAGATCAGCCACTAGAATTTTGGCACCTTACTGCTAGCTGTTTAATATAGTATATAGTTTAAGGCATTAACATAGACTGTCACTGTTTATATTATGTTTTTACTTATTTTGTGATATTTCTAGAAACAAATACAGTACTTTTTAGGGTTTTCAGACTTGCACGTACACCACACACAACTTGAGATGAAATGGTGATTAAATCTAAAACAAGAACAGGCCCAAACCAGGACTAAACCAGGATCAAATCAAGCATGAAGAGTATACCCTTATTATTAGTTAAGTTACAAAATATCTGATGCACACGTATAAACTCTGAGGCTATTTCAAAGATATTAATTTGTGAAGGTGTCAACATACTGGCATTGTTAGAACGTTACTACATGTGTTGCATTATCATCAACCTGTAAGAGGACATTTTGTGATGAAAATTTGTGACACTTCCAATTATCTCAAAAAGTTTGGAATTGCACATTATAACATATTGAGCTAGGATTTGTTGCATGCCTGTGGACCCTGTTAGAAATTTGTTCACTATCAGGTGTGATTTGTCACCTATACTTTTTTGTCCTGAGGGAATCGCTGACACATAGAAAATGCACAAAGGAGTACACAAGGACATGTGTCATACCTTGCACCCTTATTACGCCAGCAATGACAAGTCAGACAAGCAGTCACTTCCGCAGTCTGCCGAGAGACCCATTGCTCTGAGTTACAATAGTTGAAGAAACTCGAGTCTGTCTGAATGTCAATATAATAAAAAATGGCTTGTGAGAAATAAAACTGCACTGAAGGAGGGTGTAATGTATGTGTGTGAATGTGCGTGTGGCGTTGTTTATGAATAGCGCACAATGAATGATGGGAGCTCTCCCGAGGGTAACAGGCCCCTGAGCGCCGCTGTGGGGACTTGGGAACATGCCAGTCTCCCATGCCCCGTGAGGAGATGCCAGCTCCGGTGGGCACCGTTCCGAATGGGTGCTCTCTCTTCCCTTCCAGGATCTACGTGTGGGCTCCCGGGGGAGAGTCTCCAGGCAGTGGCTGCACCAGAATGGACCTGGGCTGGAATCTCAATCAGGAACAAGCATAAAAAACAAAAGTCCACACCATCCCACACTCACACATACACACATACAGTATATACCCACCTCTGAGCCTCTCTGTAATAATATCGCACCAGGGGAAATTGAGAAAAGGCCTCATTATGTCTGGGGTGGTGTACACCTGCCGGAAAAATGGAAGAAATTACCACTTGATGATGCCTTTTGTATTCGTCTTAATTACTCGGAAATTGCATATGGCGCGTAATGAATTTGAACGTGCACATTATTGCGATGTATTTGTTAACTGAGGGATATGCTGTGTGCTTGCATCCTGTCTTCTCACAAGCTGTCTTCTTCTTCTCTTTTTTCTGCCCTGTTCCTGTCCATGTCTGCGCTGCTACAGGAGCTGCTGAAATCGTGACAGGTACGCCGCTTCATTTCTCTTCCCTCTCCTACCTGCTGTTCATTTGGAAGTGCTGCTTTCTGTCTGTTTCTGTTGATTTGCTGTCCGTTCCAACTGCTGTTCATCTGTGCGTATTTACATGAAATACGCCGTCTGTGTGTTGCAACTCCGCTGTAGGAAGATGCAGGCGTCTATCTGCACACAAGCAGTTGTTTTTGTTAGTTATAAATCAACTATTTGTGGGTATTGCCTGCTGTTCCTGTGTGTGTGTGTGTGTGTGTGTGTGTGCATCCCCTCAATGTCAGCTCTAGTGACACCCCATCACACTATGTCTTCACTTCTTCATTAATGTCATTTGTGTTTGTCACTAATTAATAATTACATGTTCTAGTAACTAATCATCACGCACACCACACTTCATTTTAATCTGCAGGTGTCTGTCTCTCATATAATGTCTCAATAAACAGGTAATGTTCTTAAATATATAGACCATAGAATTAAATACATTAAATACATTCACCATATACAAAACAGGAATCACAATAATGTATTATTAAAATAAGCCTGAAGGCTCAGTTCATTTTCATGTGTAAAATGTGCAATTATAACAAAATGGCACAAAACTGCTGTAAATATTGTTGTACAAGTAATTTCTCACTTAATGAACTTTTTTACAACTTTTGCTGTAGTAACTTTATAAAGTGAAAAAGTAATTTATTGAAGAAATGTAGTTTACAAAGAATAATTATTTTCCGATCCCAGTATTATCCATTATAGTGGTATAACCAGTAGGGCCTGATCGATATGGATTTTTTTTCTTTTTTTGTGACCAATATGATACTGATAAACTGGGAGTTGGAGCTGCTGATGGCTGATAAAATTAGAGATATATTTAGTGATGTAAATCTTCAACTAATTATAAAACTTTCGGCTCTACTGAATTTTAAATTGGGTTTATTGAGGCTACATTTATTGTTATTTTTCCTCTTTACATCATATTTAATGAGATTTTTGCTCAACATTCTAGCCAGTAAAGAAAGTACTGTAAGTAAACTACCACTATTAGCGTTTAGCAGTAAATGTTTGTGCACCATGGTAATTAATGATATGCATTAATGCGGATCATTCACACCTCTATTCACAGCTCATTTACATATCAGTGCAGGTCCAGTAACATATATACAGCCACTATAGTCACTTTACAGTAAGTCAGTGTAACGATCGTCCTTAAAATTATATATATAATATAATCCAGCATGTTGACAGCAGCTGGGTGTGTCCTCTGTCTGTGGGACAGTCTTCTGTCTGTGGGACAGTCTTCTGTCTGTGGAACAGTCTTCTGTCTGTGGGACAGTGCTCTGTCTGTGAGACAGTGCTCTGTCTGTGGGACAGTGCTCTGTCTGTGGGACAGTGCTCTGTCTGTGGGACAGTGCTCTGTCTGTGAGACAGTGCTCTGTCTGTGAGACAGTGCTCTGTCTGTGGGACAGTGCTCTGTCTGTGGGACAGTCTTCTGTCTGTGGGACAGTCTTCTGTCTGTGGGACAGTCTTCTGTCTGTGGGACAGTCCTCTGTCTGTGGGACAGTCCTCTGTCTGTGGGACAGTCCTCTGTCTGTTCACTTTTATGTCTAGTCAGTATCATGGATCTGACACAAGAGTATTTAAAGCAGCACCTCAGTGTTGTGCACATGGATCTATGGCTGTGCACAATAGCGCATGAGTCACATGACATAACTCCGGTGGTGTCACAGACTTATGTGGATCCACATATTAGGACGTTTATCTGTCTATAAATTGGATTAAATGGACATAATATAGAGCGTCTAAGCTATACAATGAGGTATAACATGCCCACGTGAACTATTGGGCTATATTGGCAAGATTTATGCCGATCGCGAATATGTCTTCAAGTGACTTATATCGCTCGGGCCCTAATAACCAGTTTCAGCTCTTATTAATTTCCAGGTAAGTCAAGCTTAGTTTTCCGAATGTCCATCCATCCATCCATCTTCTCCCGCTTAATCTGGCTGGGTCGCGGGGGCAGCTTGCTGCCCAATACTCATAGCACCTGACCCCCCCTATGAACCCCTCTGCAGGTGGTGAACCCACAGGAGGGTGAACAACATGGTCCTTGATGTTAGTTCATAGGGGTGCGGGCATGAGTTTTCCGAATGTCCTCCCTCTATATCGTAATTTGTATGTGTAAACATCATGGCACTAAAAACTTCACAAAGGCATGCACCATGACGTTGCAGCACAAGAGGAGCTTTATTAACCTGTACAAAAGCAGGCTAATTAGAAAGCTAATGCTGTGTTTGTTTAGTTTTATTACAAAAAATTTGGACTTTTTTACCTACTTATCCTGAGAACAGAAAGCTTTCTTCTATTTGAATGGTCTTATTTTCTTGTTGTAATGTAGGCCCCATTATTACACAAACAGATGCACTGATTTTCTATGATTGCATGTCTTTGAAGAATAGCCGAGATGGTCAAATTAGTGGGTATGAAATTTGTCAAACCTTCCCCACGTCAAGGTTCTGAGAGAAATGGCAGCGCACTAATTATACCCCCGGACTGAGCCTTCTTATGTTCCAACATCCTTTAAAAGCATTTCATCATGAGGATCAGGGTTTAATGACTGAGCAGCAGAAAGATGTGTTGCGCTAAAAAGCTAGCATCAGAGAGAGCCCGTCGCCGCGGAAACTTTTATTGTTAACGACTGACTGTAGATGTTCCTTGAAAGGACTCGGCCACTGCAGACAGGGGTAACTCCAAGGAGATATGGCGGTGCTGCTGTCCTGCTTTCACTGCCTGCTTTCATGTCTTTTGATGCAAAAATAAGAAAGAGAAAAGTTCAAAGATGCCCAAGTCCACACCAGAAAGGTACCCCAATATTGAAGGAGGCAGACAAATTCTATCCAATAAAGTTTTTGGGTCCAAATTGGTGGGTTTGGCTGGCTGTGTTTTGCATGTGATGAGGAGCAGATTGTACATCCCCTTAGCGTTCCAGAGTTTTGAGGACCCAACTCTTTCATTCATATGTTGTGATGGCGACACATGGGAGAGGGGGGCACTTTGCTCTTCCAGACAGCTGCTGGACTGAGTGAGAATTTATCAGCCAGTCATCTGTACCATTCCTCGCTCGCCCGCCCGCTCCTTTCCCTCACTAACCCCCATCCAACGCCCAGAATTAATGACTGCCTCTCCTCATTTGCACCCAATCATGACCGGGATGCTGAGGCAATTGAAAATGTTTACTCCAATTGCAAAAACCCTCCATGTTGCACAAAGTGGCTTGTTTTCTCTTTGATGGGATTGCTAATCACAGCAACGTTATTTATGTGTGTTTTGAATTGGAGATGAGCCTAGGCTTGGGATATTGGAGGGCTACCAACCTTGCTTGGGGCTGCTAAACCTTATGGAGAATTTATCTTTTTGCATTCCCTTTTCTCACAGTCCAACAGATTGGGAGCAGAATAACCTTGCTTTGAGGCTGCTCTATGTTGCTGTTATGACTGCCAAATATTTTACTTTTACAGCAGTGAATAAAAAGACATCAAACAGCTCCACAATGCTTTCGCTTTATTACAAATTGCAGGCTTTACAAGATAACTATTCTCAATAAAAGTGTTACAGCTTGCTCTTAATTTCAAAATATTAATCATGAAAAACAGATCAATTGTAAGACTCTTATCTACTTTTTAAAAATGTAGAACAAGCCAGAATACAAGAAAAAAAAATCCCTTGCTTTTAATCAACAGTGGATAAAAGTAAATAGAAAAGAATGCAAACGATCACATATTCAGTAGGTGTTAGGTATGGGACATCTCTCATTAGTCAGTGCCAAACACAAGCCAAGGAGATAATAAGTTTGACCCTTAGGTGCCATTAAGCGTGAGGAGGTGAGCCCTAAATGATGCAAGTCCATCACTGTCAAAGCCACTGCGCTGCCTCTGTTTGTCTTTCAAACATCCACTGAGTGATGAAGGTGCCAAACAAGGGCATGTGTGGCCCAGTTTGTCTAAGCAGCGCTTGTCTACAGGTGTGGGGGCCTTTTTACTGGTGTGTGTACTACATTATAAAAGACGCTCTCTGTACTAGGGATGGTGCAGTGTCAGAAGAAACACGATTCAACCATTATTCATGATTATTGACACCGTGCCAAGATTTTAAGACTTTATAAGAAACACAGGAGAAAGCATGGAGTCAGTGGGATGGAGATTTGGGAAAGACTGCACAGTTTAGCCTTTAGCCTTTAGCCTTTTCAGTTACAAAAGTGCTGTTGACTAATATTTCTCTGTCTGCATAATATAAATATATGTTGTGTAGTAACTGTGTTCCGTTCATTTTCCAGATAATTTGGTCAAAATTTGAAAAACAGTGAAATCCTTTATTCACTTTCATTCACATTGACTAATACATCACAATTTCTATGCTACATATATGTAACAAAATATAATTACTATATTTTTTACTTTTTTGAAATATAGATTTAATTTAAATTACTTATTATTAGATTTTCACAAATAGTTTCTTATAGTCGTAGTGATCTGAATAATCACAATTATCGATTAAAGATGACATTCATATTCTGTACCTGATACTATTTCAAACTCTGATACTTAGAAACAAGCAGGATTTTTACATAATACAAAATGTCCTGACAATTATCGTAATACTAAAATTTGATGTTGTGACATCCCTCTTTGGTATACAGAAATACAATGGGGCTTCATTTGGGCTTTCCATTAGTCCTGTGTTGAGTTTTCTACTAGTTGAATGTCTGTCTTGTTACTCTTGGTGTTTTGTCCTGAGCCCAAACCTTGGCAGGAGAGTGAAATGAAATGGGTTGTTCATTGCGTCAGACAGGTCTTCAGAGCTTTTCTCTACAGGAGGTTAATTTCTTATTGCTTTCCACATTCAGAGGGTTCATTCTGAATCATGCTAGTTTGCTGTCTATTCCCATTATCCCTATTTGAAAATGTAGGTGTTTTTTTCTTCCCACTTTGTAAATGTCAGAATGCAATAGAGGTGTCTGACAACTCAGGCATGCAAATGGGCTTTTGATGTTTTCTTGGGGCTGTGGCTGCATGTTGTTACTTTGGTGTGAATCTGTGGTATTAAAACGTATTTTCCTTTTTTCACTCCTGCCAGATAAATATAGTACAGGGTGACTTCTGATTCTGTGAAGGAGGGGAAACAAAGCTGGTCTTTTTGTGCTGGGGTTTGCTGTAAGGTGTAAGTTAGGATGACAAGGTCCAGTGCCTGTCTGTAGCAACAATGGCCATGTTCAAAGAGAGCGTGGAGCACTTTTATTCCTGGAGCCACACAGCACCAGCGCCAACACACTGACTGAGTACACAGTGGTCACATGGAAGCTCAGATGGAGGGCTCTGATAAAGCTTAACCAAAAACAGCATCTCGCTCGTCTCCTCCTTTGCACCTCCCTGCCCAGATCCACTGCTCCACACTTTCTTACACTCTCTCTTTGTCTCCGTTTTGTCCTTTGCTTTATTCTTACCTTCGTGGGCAGCCGAGCTTACAGCCCATCTGGCACTGACTCACAGGGCCCACTCCGAGCTCGGGGGGGATCAATAGTGACAAACATTGCACATGGCTCTTATAATAAAAGGATTAGATTCAACGGCAAACAATGTACACAGTCTATTCACACGTCCTTTCAGTGTGAATATTTGATGTTTCTGATTGTTCATAAATATGAAGCAGCAGGACTTGGACCAGCATTTCCCAAACAGGGCAAGAACCCCTGGAGTATGTGAAAATGAAATGAAATAGTATTTGAATTTCAAAAATGCATAACTACACCGAAATGCCCTTAATAATGCATGACGACTGATATGAACAAAAAGTTTATTAGGAATGATTCAGGCTTTGGAACGACTAAACATAACCCCTTAATTAAATAGTTATTAAGACTGGGTCATTTTTAATAAAATATTTGTTAACTTTGAATAAAGTCTTTATTCATGTTTTATTAAGGCAAATTAAGAGTTATTATAAAGTGTAACCAATTTATTTATGAGATAAAGCTTGGGGGATACTTGAGGAAAAGGTTGAGAATCACTGACATAGGGCACATGCACAATCACCACTTAAAAACTGGGACTAAATCCAGATCTAAGACCAGAACTAAACCAGGAGAAGACCAGAACTAAACCAGGACAAGACCAGAACTAAACCAGCACTAGACCAGAAGTAAACCAAGCCTAGAACAGGGCAAAACCACGTCTTCATCAGGACCAAACAAGGGCAAAGTGTTCACACCCCACATTGATTTTGTGTTTGTTTGTTTGTGTGTGTTTCTAGTGGATGGTCAGAACTTGGCAACGGACAATGTGACTGTGATTGAGGGAGAAACAGCCACCATCAGCTGCAGAGTCCGAGACAATGACGACTCAGTGATCCAGCTCCTCAACCCCAACAGACAGACCATCTACTTCAAAGACTACAGACGTGAGTGACCAGCCCCAAAACACTGCACAATGGGACAAGAAAATGCAACTTTGATTACCTATATTAAACAGATTCTATACTGCATAAGAAATCATTAGTTTAGTGCAAATGCATCATTAAAGATGCACTGTGCAATCTTTCTGGTAGAGGGCTCATCGTCTTTTTTTCTGTATAGGTATGTTTGTGATATTCTTAGTACTTTCCACAGTATAGCATTTAACTTATTCATCCACCCATGGAGACAAGCAGGCAGCATCATCCAAGGCCAAGTTATAAGTGATCTTTAGAGTAAGAAGTTTCAAGGTATTTTTGAGCAATAAAAACAACTCTAATAGAATATATTGTATATAGACTTTATTACAATACTTTTACTTTTTACTCTAAGTATATTTTTATGCAGGTACTTTAATACTTTTACTTAAATAGATTTTTTATGTGATACTTCTACTTGAGTATTTTTCCTCTGGTATCTGTACTTTTATTTAAGTAACAACATTTGCGTACTGAGTACTTCTTCTGTCACTGGTAAGGGGTTTATTGTTATAGTGTGAAATATTTTAAGCGTGAACCAGCTACCAGAAAAGTTACGCTGTACACATATAAGTACTGTAAAATGTGTTACTCAAGATGTAAAAATGCAAAGTATATTCTGTCAATTAAATTTTTTCTAATTAATAATGAATATCAAGTAAAATGCACGTTGAGACACATAATAATTCCATTGAAATATTAAAATGTGGAGTGTGAGTGAAAAATGAAAAAAAAAATAGGACAGTTTTTCATGTTTTGCAGAATTTTAAAATACAAAACGAAAAAGAAATATTCAGACCTAGGCACATATCTGTATTAAATTTTGTCTTGTTACAGATTGATTCAATCATGTGTGAAATGTTTCGTTGTGATTATGTGACAGTTTAACCAATTTAGTAAATCTTTATATTCAATTCTCCATGCAAACTTAATACCTTATGTCCTTGACTCTTTTGGCTCATTTTCACAAGTCATTAAGTCCAGAAAACGTTGAAATTAATATGAGATACTACATAGTGCCCACCATAATGGTTTGGCGTCCTTGTCACCATTCGATTTGACGATAATCTGGTAGATTAGGATATTGAACATTATGCTTATGCATGAGCATATGTGCTACTTCTAGCCTGAGTTTTCCTGTTTGTCTTTTTTTTTTTTTTTACTTGTTTGTGACTGGGACAGACGCCAAGACTCAAGGTGAATGAGGACCTTCCTTATTTCAGTCTCCATCACATCCCAGCTGTTCCTTACCGCTGCAGCCTGTGACGTCTTTTCTACTTCCACTTTGAATAATCAAAGATTTTAGAAAGAAAGTTACATGAAAATTGAAGTGAGGAATGCAGGTTTAAGGGATCTAGTGGCACCATATCTGTAATATATATTTTGGAAAAGACAGTATGATTTGAATGAGACACAACATTGAATAATTAAGTCTGACATCCTTGTAACAATCAATACAGCCTTTTTTCCCCCCGCCGCATTAGTCATTCAGCCTTTTATTTGTAGTGAGCTGCTCCATATGCGTTTTAAAATAGGCTGTGTCATTTTGCTCTGCCTTAATCAATGAAGTGTTACTGCCAATTACAAACACAAAAGCTTTGGTTTATCTACAATTAGATCAGTCTTTATGGCAGCTCGGTGACAGCAGCTCCTGTGTGTTGTCCTGTGGGGGGGTCCGACTGCTATTCTGGGCTGTGTTCCTGGAGGACTCATATCTGTGCAGGACCCCCCTCCGCCTGTGGCATTGTTAGCTGTCAACAGGCCCGCTCCACACAGCGCGCCACATCTTTATGTACAAGGAAGTAAACAGCAGCTACACCAGGACACGAGTTGGAGACAAGAACAGAGATGCTGAATCACACACACAAGTAACTAGAGCCAACAGATCCACTGACACACAACAACTCCATGCTCCAAATACAGATGCACTACATGTACAGGTACAGGTCCAGTTGCTTAGACACAATTAGTGAATGAGATGTACAACAATGGAGCATAACATGACCGCTGACAGCTGAAGTCGTTTACACATGTTCATTATGGGCTGGAGTATTGGACGACAACAAAGCATGTGTATGTCAAAAAAAAAAATCGGCTTGTAATTAAAAAGACAACAATATCAAACAGCTGCTTCGATATACATATATTGTCAAAATTAACTCTGAACAAAAGGTAAAAGGAGCTGTTAACATGAAAACTACAGCTTCATGACATCACAAGGTGAAACAGAGCATTATGAGCTTTGGAGATGTAGGCAGACTAATAATACAAGTTTATTCAAACATGTGTTAATGAAACAAAACACAACTACAGGCCTTTCAAACGTGGCTAAACACGCACAATAGCCAATTTTGCATAACATAGCACCTCTAACCTGTAGAGAAAGCACAACATGTACCAAACATTATTTATCAGTAATGTAATGAGACTTGTTTTTAAAGCTAGACGAGTAGCTTTGGTCCAGATTTTGCAGGGTAGAACAGGCCTCATGTCATTCTGAACAGAAGTTAATTAATTGTATTTTTGATTGCAACCTTCTTGTAATTGAGTATTACTTGAAATCATAATTATAAATTTGATTAATTGCACAACCATAATCTCTAAGTGTAAGTGTCAGAGACAGACGGAACATTTAACATTTAGCACCTGCACACACATCCAAATTGGGAACTTGACCAGGACTAAACCAGTACTAGAAAAGGACCTACCACAGTCAACTTCAGGCCTAAACTGGGCACAAACTAGGATCTAACTAGGCCAACTGTGAACACACCCTAAAGCTCCTTTATTATGGATAACTTAGATGTGTAAGTAATGCTGTATGAATCTGTATGGAAGGCAGATGGTCTAATAAACAATAATACTTATCACATACACTAACTTGGTTTAAATATAAATGTTATTTGAAAAATCTGTTTTGTTACACTGGTATATTAACTTGTAAAAAGCATAATACATTTCAGTTTTCCATGTTGTTCTACAAATGAAGAGTTCAATTGTAAAAACAGATCTTTAAAAAATTGGCAAAAAATAGTTTTCTTTTTGTTGGCATGTTCTGCAGACATTATCAGTGACAATAATGTATGTGGATTTTATCATGGAGGAATTCAATATTATTTTGATAGCAGTAAAATACACATATTTCATGAAAACATTTAAGTTTACTTGATTAGAATTGCACTTATTTGTATTTACAAAGGAGCTCTTTAAATGTTTCCCTTATTCTGGTGCTGAGATCGATCTTAGCATTTGTTTTGTGGATTAAATCTGTTATTGAAAGTGTTCACAGACAGGTGGTGCTGGGTGTGGTGTGGCTGCTGTTATGTGCCAAGCCAGTTAGTGAAAAGTTGTATTTAACTGTGGTCTTTATGTGCTGTGCCAAGGTCAACCAACTGTGAGTGGTCAGCGGAACAAAGGCCCAGTATTGGCTCACAACTTTTTGTCTGTTCAACATGTGTTAGGCACAGACTGTGACGTGGGCTCACAGGCTGCACTTGTTTGTGTAGCTCACTCAGCAAAATACAGATGAGTAATGAAGTAATATGTTTTTGAGTATTTGTAGTAGGCCTGTCACTATAATGACTACACTGATTTATCATTCAATATATGAAAACTGGTACCAATATTTATCGTGTGCACTTTTCTTTGCATTACTGGGAGATTTTTGGTTATTTTTGACTTTATAATAACATTTAAACCGTAAAAGGTTAAATTTATAACTTTTATGACTCATAAATGCAAACTAAATACTAGTGTTTCATTTTATGAAGTGCTGTTTGTTTTTTACTGTAGCTCATGATTTTTTAACAATATTAGTAATAGTTATTGGTTTAAATTTGCTGTTTGGGTTTTTGTGTCAGTGGCATAAATTATTTTCAGTATTACTGTTTTTTGTTTATTTACTTCACCCATATATCACACCTCAACCTTGTTATCGTGACAGCCCTAATGTTTAGTGAATGGTAAAATATTGGTATTGTAAAGGTTTCAATAATAATACCGCACACCAGACCGTTATTTTAGCATTAATACATTATGCCTCTTTTGATAAGACTGTAAAATAACTACACATAATCAGCCTTAATACAAACTTTATAAAATTAAAATTAAATTTACAATGAACAAACACTTTAATAAGATTGATTGTGGAATCCTTAATTAAATTAGCTACTAAGCCTTAATTAACACTCTAATTTTTAACCTTTAATTAGATACTACACCAAAATCATCAACTATTAAATTATTTGTTCAGTTTGATGAAGTCCTTATCATGCTTTACTAGGCTAATGATAGTATAGTTAATATTAAATGTACCCCTAATGTAATGGACACTTTCCTCTGAGCTTGGGCTAGTTTAGAAGCAAACTGACTAGGCTGCAGTAGGCTGTCACATCATGTCAGTATGTCAAACTGCAGAGCTTTATGGAGACAGATACTCTTCACTTTTCACTTGTCTACAATAGTGAGGCTGCTGCTACTTGGCATTAGCACATGTGTAGCTGATCTGCACAGTACATCTCTGACTTTCATATGCCTCTTTTTTAATATAGGTGCTGAGTATCATGCTGATGTAGCTTTATGACCTGTAGTAGTGATTAGGATGCTCAAGTCTAAAGCCCGATGGCAACATGTCTCTTTGCACTTTAGAAACAGACAGAGCCTAAGTCTGTCTAGCTTAAAAAGCCAAAAGAGGACTTGATGAAATGTCAGGTCAAAACATCAAAAATACCCCCAATCAAACCCACCCAAGATGTTTATGTAAAAGAGTGCTCAAGGAGAGGGCTGACCCAAATCAAAAAGTCAGACAGACATCTAACCCACTTTGACAGCATTAAAGAAAATACCATCCACCAAGGCATTAGTATACAGCTTTTGAGGCAGGCGGACTTAGAGGCTGGGCCCTCTCCACACTCTGATTTAATTCATTATGTATGTTTGAATGCCTCTTCTTTTCCTGGAATATGTTAGCTTGTTGCAGCCATCCATGACCAGTAGCAGCCCATTTTAAGTTCCTGGACTTTCTTAGCTTGTTAGGAGTCCTCACGAGCACTCTTCACACTTTCCCGTGTCTGTGAGTGCTCTGTGGACTGTAAAGCTACTTTATAAATCAACTTGTATGAATCATTTTTAAACTCACTTTTCTTTTACTCAATTAAGGAGAAAGCACACAAAAGGGCAGCACTCCGCTGCACCTCTCCAAGCTTGTTCTCATTTTTCTTTGCTGTTTTCTCTCTCTCACCTCTAGTGCCGCTCGTCTGGCAATGTCTCTTGTCCATGTCCCTCCCTGGCCTCACTGTCTCTGCCTGTATGCCCACAGCTCTGAAGGACGCCCGGTTCCAGCTGGTGAATTTCTCTGACAACGAGCTGCGGGTGTCTCTGTCCAATGTGTCACTCTCGGACGAGGGCCGCTACGTGTGCCAGCTCTACACTGATCCTCCTCAGGAAGCCTACGCAGACATCACTGTCTTGGGTAGGTGCAAGGTTGCTTGTGGAAGTGCAAACAGCAGTGTCTCCTCCACACAGGATCTGCATTGTTTCCGCTCACAGTTCGAATATGGGTATATACAGTGAATATGGGGAATACAGTAGATACATTTGATTTAGCTCTTGCAAGAGAAACAAAGTGTCAGCCAATTAGGTCCTTGTGATGCTCAACGGCAAAGTCAGTACGAAAAGGAGCAGATGCTGAAGCGGATGGCTCCGCCCGTATCGGTCCTGGCAGCTGTGTTGACTCTGTGAATCCCGGTGAATGTTGACTTGGCTGCTCCAAATGAGTCCCTATTGAGAGTCAGCTGTGGTACACTTTGATGCTTTGCAATGAAATGACTCTAGTTAAGCTTTATTATACATGCAGACATCCTGGGGGATTGAAAGGAATTAAAAGCACTTTAAGTAATTACTGGAGATGTACAATTGAAACATAGCTGCAGTATTTCTGAACCAAGGGTTGCCACGAAGAGTCCTTGAAATAAACACCCTGCTGACTTTCTGCTGGAGAGTGTGAGTGAGAGGGGTACAGCTTGTTATGCAGCAGTGTCACAGGAGTGATAAGGGATCACTCAGTCCAGTCTGTGCTGTGGACTTTTACATATGATTAAAATGTATCAACTGCATCAGCCCCAAGTACCATATTCATTTGTTGAAGTGTTGGCAACATTATAAACCCATGTATTTCATGCCCAAAACTTGATTTCCACAAGGAAAACAGGAACATATTTGGTGTTAGCTAAACAGATATACACTTTATATTCCTATAAAATAAACCTTGAAATAACCTAAACTTATTGAAAAAATAAGACAGCTAATCTTTGCAAGCTTATGATAGTTCATGTGTGATTTGTGTGTTGGTCAGTATTTTTCTGACACTTTGTGCCTTTTCTGTGGGACAGTCCCGCCGGGCAGCCCAATCATCGAGAGCCGGGAGGACCTGGTGAGCGAGGGCAACGAGACAGAGCTCACCTGCACGGCCATGGGCAGTAAGCCAGCCGCCTCCATCCGATGGATGAAAGGGGAGGAGGAACTGACAGGTCAGTGCAGTAACAGCCTGCTGCAGTTTGCCTCACATGCTCTGACTCTGTCCACTTCCTTCATCCTCCATCTCTACAAGTTTCTTATGTGGACCAAAAGTACAGCTCCTAGCTCCTATACATGTTGTACCATTATGTTGACTGACATGCCAAAGGAAAAGTAGTTCCACCAATCTTTTAATGTTTGTTTTATTACAGTTTTAGTTTCTAGTTTACTATTTCTTCATATCAATTATTCATTATTTAATTTTTCTGTGATATAGTATTTGTCACTGCTATATGCAATGTATGTGTATGTAGATGTGTGTGTGTCAATGAGGCATGGTCAGCTGCAGAATCCTTCACACTTCCCAGTTATAATTAGAGAGATTAAATACTCACTCACTGCCTTTACTCTTACCAAGGGGAGATATTTACTTCTCCATAAACATTTAAAGTGGCCATCCGACGTGTTGTTACTCTGTATATATGGATAGGATCTGATCGGAGGGGATTCATTTGGCTTGTCTAGAGATGAAATATTTAGACAAGACTGAATATGAAGCTAAATGCCATCTGTGCCTCCAGTGCTCCCCGCAGGAGTCAAAGTCGATTTGTGTTGGGAAGTTGTTGATGGTTGTGTAAGGGAGAGTGAGACAACAGGACGGTCGGATCAGCGAAATGCCACTGACACGCTGAGAGGGCTAATCCATAACGGCAGTGGCTACATAAAAGCTGGTCCAAGTGTCCTGGCCCCCCTGTACCCTGGAAACACAAATCACTCATTATGCATGTTTCAAACTGTTCATTAGCTCCTCCACGTTTCAAGTTTATAGGTGAACATCACATCACTTTTCCACAGTCTCTCTGATCATGTTTGCCTCTTGTTTCAGTGCACTGCCAAGGCCAATCCTTAACAGCCAAAAGGAAATGTGCTAGCTAATTTAAACATACTTGCAAACGTGCAGAGAGCTTTAGCAGCCATTTATCATGCTGGCAGGTTCAGGCCTACAGGGTTTAGGGCTGAGAGACTGCAAGGTGGGAAAAAGGCCGGTTACCACAAACAACACTGGTACTGTTCATATATAGCAAAGAAATGATATTAAAGAAATACTCTCTTATCTATGAGGGCATATTATATTTATTAGGCCACAAACAAGGTTAATAGTACATGGAGATTTACTACATAAGTTACTGTAAAGAATACACTCTGAAACATACTACTACCTGCTTTTTACTGTCTTAAAAACATAAAAAACAGCACTAGTTCTAGTTCAGTACAGCAGTCCAAAGGTATTCCTCAGTGTCTCACGTATTCCAAGTATCCTAATTATTCACTGCCAATAAGAGCTTTTCGTGGTAAAGCTAACAATAACTAGCATGCTAACAGCGTATTCCTGGTATTTGGAGCATTTAGTAGTCCAATTTAATCTCAAAATGCTTTTACGACATATCTGTACAAGATTTTAAAAAAATTTGCACAACTCCGTGGAAAAATTGAGTACAGCCTTTGAATGAACACATTTATTTTCAAATATGCTTTAAAATAAAATAAAAAAACACTACTAGTTAAATTGTTAAATATTTTGGTAACACTTTAAAATGTTAACACTGTAAAACTTTATTTAGGCTACACTTATTAATATCGAACTAATCTAACTAATCAGTAGGTCTAACTAGTAGCAGAATAAGCTTGCGTAGAATAAGACAATAAATAGATACTCATGAATGACAAATTAAGTATTTACAACTACACTAACTAGCAGGTAGTTATACGTGTACCCTAAAATAAAGTGTTACCAACATTTTGTATGTGAGTTTAGATAATGATTGCAATTATCAAAATATGATTATGTTTCATAGTCAACCATTCATGATGAGTGGACAAATCATTACAGCCCTACAAGAGAAACTGTAAAACATTTAAAAGGTCGAGTGTAAAAGTAAATCCAGTGCAGTTGCTGAGGAGTATTGGAGTACATTTTTACTCAGTGCTGACAGTTTTATTGAACATTGAGCGGTGGCAGCTACAGACAGCAGGATCAGTGATGCTGGCGCACTGTGCTGGCAGGCAAGAGGCCGGGCTCCAAACGCGCAGAGGCACCATGTCACCCTGAGGAGCGCTATGCTTGATTGCACTGGGATTGATCAGTAGTTGATGCTCACAAGCGCGTTTGATTTGACGTCTCTGCTGCAACACTCCAGTCTCCTCTGCATTCAGATTGGAGTCCTTCCTCGACCTGATCACTCTTGTTTTTCTTGTCAGAGTTGAGATGATGCTGATAATTGACAGGCATTTGGTGGAGGACAAAATTTTAAGACTGTTTGATCCATGGAATTAAATTAGTGGCTTCACAAGTTGTAAAATCATTTGAAATATTTCAGCCCTCTAAATTATTCAGCAAGAGTTTTTCAATTAGCACGTAGGGTGAGAGTTTTTTTCTTGACTTGATTAGAGCAGTTTGTCCCTTTAGTTTTTTCCATTTAGCATGCATAAGAAATTTCAAAGCCTCCCAGTGGGACAATGTGCATTATTAAAACACAAATCTGTCCAAATGTATGTTACTAACTATATATAAACAGTGCAGTATAAATTACATAATAATGAGATTTCCATCCGTTTGTTTTTTACTTAGACAAAACAGATCTTAAATGATCACTTTATCTGTGTTCTTTATGACACACTGCAGCTAACTCACAAAATGACTTGGCTCAAGAATAAATTAAATGTGATTAAGGCATACATTGTACATTTTGTATGTAGAACTGAATTTTAAATTTCATTTCACACATTCTAACCTATGTTTTATACATTGTCATCACAGGTTCACACATACATTCCCTGTCTTTTGTCTCATAGATTATTATGGCTCCTGCATTACAGGAACATCCGGCGTGTTTTAAAGAGCCTATTCAGCCAGTCAAGTTTAATGGTCTGCAGTGCACTGAGCTCTCACACCTCCCACTACTGTAAATGTTGTGTAGTCCACTCGTAGGCAGTGCACAGTGTGTGTTACATGGGTTCATTTCCATCAGGAGGCCTGTGAGATCATCCACTGTGGAACAACAGTATTTTGGCCTGAGACTGGACTCCCCGGTGACGCAGCTCAAATGGAAGTGTGCTGCAGGTCAGAGTAGGGCTGTAATTATTTCCTCACTTCATTAAGTGCGAGTAAACCATCGCACTCAGCACCACAGCTAATGCCGCGCCCCTGTGGCATTGTAATGCTCTCTAAATGAATGCCCCTCTGACAGCCCAGGGCCTAGTGGGCAGCAGATTACTGCAGGGTGAGCCCCAACAATGCCCCAGTCTCAAACTGCACAGCCTTCATTATAGTGCTGACAGAACCCTGTGCTCCGTACTGCTCCTGTCACAAATGAAGGCCCGGGGCCCATCACAGTCCACTAAAGCTGAGTTTGGGCTCCACATCTTTGAAGCATAAATTAAATGTAAATGTCATCTGAAAGCAGCACTCATAGACAGGTATGTGCTTCTAATATCTCTGACTATTTGCTCATTAGGTCAGTGCAGGGCTGTGAGGCGGTACGATTTGATGGCAGTTTTCTGAGCGGAGCTGCACTTAACTTTCCTCCTGTCTTGTGCCTGTGGTGTTTTTCCAGGAGAGGCCACGGTGGAGGAGACATATGACAGGATGTTTACCGTCAGCAGCCGCGTGAGGTTTTCTGTCACCAAAGACGATGATGGAGTGCCAGTGGACTGCATCATTGACCACCCGGCTGTAAAGGACCTCCTGGCTCAAAGACACTTGGAAGTGCTATGTAAGTGACCGAGAGATGCACACTACTCCAAGAAACTGCATGTACTGCCAAGCCCCTCTGCAAACACAATTAACTAAACTGAGGCTTCTATAGAGGGATATGACTTGGCATTTTATAATACAGCCCTGACCCAAGAGAAAAAACACTTTGAATTCATTTGACTTTTGGAATCAGCACCATAACACTATTTTTAGCTTGAACACACTGGTGGACTGTCAATCACTGAGCATAATGCTGCCTGTGGGCACAAACATGTCCTTCCTTAACCTTGCTACTTTATAAGAAGTAAACACCAAAAAGGACAGAAAAAGTACACTTGTATGATGTACTTATTGAGATGGGTTTATAGAAATCAATTAACAAGTTAGTTTTAGTAGTACTAAGTAGTAGTAGTAGTATTTTTAGTAATAGTTTAGTAGTTTTATTTAAAGTATCTCACTATTTATGTAACTTTTCTAGTTGGGGATCCGCTACTTGCTTGTGTCTATAGAGATCATTTTTGCCAAGAATGTTTCAAAAAATTGCATTGAAACATATCTATAGTGAATTTCATTATTACATACATGTGTGTATTCTTGCCCAAAAATACCTTGAAAAACAGATATTCCTACTATGAAGCTGGGTCACCTCTTTAAAGATCTGATCTGGTGGTGTCCTCTGCTTGTCTCCATGGATAAATAAGTTAAATGCCATACTTTGGAACATTCCTGGCAAGGCAATTAGAACTCCATGGAGACAAGCAGGTAGCAGATGCTTCACTAGAAATGTTACACACAATATATTGGAGTACCTGGCAACCATTTTGCGGTACGTCCCGAGTTTTGGAAAAGAGTAGTTAATGTGAAACCTGATCATGTCTCAAAGAAATCTGAAATAGTCTCCATGAAGTGGCCTATTGGATAAAAATATCAACTTTCTTTGATGTCATACAAAATATAGGTTCTTTTAATAGTACCGTGATTGTACAGGTAATACTGACTGCCTTACACTGTTCAACATCAAGGAAAGGTTAACGTACCCTTTTATAGGCTGTATGGAATATTAATTTATTTCAGATAGACAACTGTTTTGTTTGACCTTTCAAAGAAAAAAGAAAAAGCTTGACTGGAGCCGCTTGACATTTTGGTAATCTTTGGTGAGCATTGATAAGAAGGGAAAAATCGTTTTTGCTGTAAGCTACAGTAGACCTGGTATGTCTTCTGAGCACATGGAAAAATCACCTCATCCACCATTATGTTTTACTCTGGGCTATTTGACTTCATATACGAGTTTCCCTGCGCAGCGCGATTCATTATGTGGTAGTACTGTACTCTTTAGCTGCAGGTACAAGGAGGGCTGCCAGGTTATAACATGGGGCACTGGAGTATTGTGTGTTTCTTTTCAGATAAACCTGAAGTGAAGATTGTGGTGACATATCCTGAAGGTTTGACAAGAGAGGGAGACAACTTAGATTTGACATGCATCGCAGAGGGGAAACCTCAGTGAGTATATTGAGTATATTTTTTTTTTCAATTATGAGCAAATTTAAAATCGTACCTTTACAATTTTCATGCATATTTTGTATCCTGTAAAAATATAGTCCTCTTTTCGGGGAAATAAAACCTAGACCTAGATTATTTTCCAAAAGTAATGCACTATTGGGGTTTGAATTATCACGGAGAAAATACTAATGTGAGTACTATTTCTACAACGTCTTCTACCAATATTCTACGGCTGGGTAATTCAAATTTTAATCAAATATCCGGATCGAGTTGTCTCAAATTGTCAGTGATCAGCTGGGGTCTTTTTAATCAAGAGGATGACAACCAATCCTCTGTCCATAAAAGCCTGTGGTTTGGAGCAGAGTTCAAATTTTGGAGGAAGAAACTGGACAACTTTCAGTGTTAAATGTCACTGATTAAAATGTTGTTTTGTTGCACATATGATGTTGTACAATCCCCCTCCCCAACCCTCCTCTCTCTCCCACATTTCACGCTACAACTGGCAATAAAGCCTTTGGGCCAACAGCGTATGAATATAAAACAATTGATTTTTTGACAAATCGCCCTACTTTGTATTAATGCATGTCTTTCTTTTTCCATTCTTTATCTGTTATGCATATCCAGGATAATTGACTTACCCCATGTAATCTAGTTGTCTGTCTATGTGTATCCAAGTGATCTGCTTAAGATCTATAGTTTCTGGAATAAGCAATAATTGATAAAAGCACAAAACTTCATTTAAGACTTACTTATTACTTTCTTAAAGCTCCTATATTACACAAAATGGATTCTTGAGCTTTAAGCCATGTTATAATGCTGTTACCTCGAGTTGAAAATGTTTCTAGAGTTGTGTTTCGTTCATTAATTTATTTATTAGTCCATTTACATCAACAAAGCTCAAACTGCTCTGTTCCACCTAGTGATGTGATTTAGTAGCAGTTTTCAGTTTAACAGCTTTTACCTTTTGTTCAGTAGAGAGGAAATTCCAGAGCTGAAATCATCCAAATAATTACAGTGAAGTTGTATGGTGTTTAAAAACACCAGGACACACTTCCTGTACTACCACATGTATTGTCTGTGAGAAGAACTGTGTTAAACATGTGTGAATGAAACAAAACACAACAGGTATGTTTCTGATGAGGAAATGACATTATAACAGATCAGAAAACTGCACAATGTAGGCCCTTTAATGACTGTGTACCTGTGTTGTCCTCAGTCCTCATCAGATAAACTGGCTGAGAGTGGATGAAGACGTGCCCCCTCATGCCGTGGTCACAGGTTCAGACCTCTACATCGAGAATCTGAACAAGTCCTACAATGGGACCTATCGCTGTGTGGCCTCCAACGCGGTGGGAGAAGCTTTCGATGACTACATTCTTTACGTCTATGGTATGACAGTTTCTATTTGATAATTTGTTAGTAGTAGCTATAACGTAGATTAACTTTTCTTTTGTGGCAAGAAATATATACATGTAAGTAATTATTGAGCTCAAAATCACAGAAGGTGGCTACATTTAGCAAATCTCTAAAGCTTAAAAAAATATGCTGCAGATTTGTGGTGCCAGTGTAGTAAGTATGCCTAATAAGTGATGGATAAAGTGTCTCTTGGCTATGCCCCGCTCTGCTAAAATTGTTGTTAAAAAAAACACAAAAAACAGGAAATGGGTTTACAATGGGAAATATTAATACAATAAAAGTTTGTTTGGGGGGAAAACACTTACTTGAGAGTTTGTATCTTGAAAATAAATTGGCTGTTTCATTTGTCAGTGTCTATTTTCAACAGAACATACATCACATATCTTGGTATATAATTTCAAAATGTACTTGCCTTAAATTGCCCAGTTTGGATTAAGTAGATTTTTGTACTCAAATTATTTGGAGCAACACTGCGGTAGTACAACACAACAACACAAATAATTTGCAAATTAAAGCTCCATTGTATGACATTTTTGACAAATAATAAAAGCAAGTTTGTTTGTTTTTTTTCATTTAGATTTTTATTTATTTAATATTATTCTTATTTGGCTTGGAGGGGGAGGACCTTCACCTGCTTGTTTCCATGGAAATGTTCTTCTTTTGGCTATAATATTCCACAGTAAGGCATAAAATGTAGTGCTGCCGCGATTATTCGACGTTGTCGACGTAATCGAATATGAAAATGAGTCGACTACAATTTTTTTGGTCGAATATTCGCCTTTATTTATTTTTGGTCTCAAACGGCTCGTCCAGAGACCTTTCGCTTGCCTGAGATCAGGTATTTCCCCTCCACACCACTAGTAGTACTACACTCGAGGCGGACACCGGTGCTGCTGACAGCGGCTACATCCGGGGTTGACGCCGAGGTGGCTAACCTCGGCTTCAACAGAGGCTAACAGCAGTGGTAAATAATGGCACCGCCAAAGAAAACAAACTTGAGGAAGTATTTGCCGTGCGCACTCTGCTGGCTGGTCTCTCTCTTTCTCTCTTCCCCTTTCCCCCGATTTGAGCATTTGAGAAAATGCCAGCGGCCGGAGTCGGACCAAGACCTAAAGCCTCGAAAGTCTGGGAATACTTTCGGACAGTTGGTGATAGAGTGGTTTGTACACTCTGTAAGACTTATCACGGGAGCACGACCACGATGCATGAGGTATTGAGAATACCGTTGCAATATGCTGCTCGTGCATACTCGTTAAATTGTGTGTGCATATCGTTGTTCAACATTGTCGAATGAGCACACACAACAGACATAACAGCAATAACCTTTGCAACTCGCACACACAAGGTAACCTCCCGGGAAAATCTAACACACACACTTGTGTGTGTTAGAACCGCTTATTTTTTTTTTTAATTAGTCGTTTAGATTAGTCGACTAATCGAAAAATTAGTCGAGAGATTAATCGTTAGAAAATTAGTCGTTAGTGGCAGCACTAATAAAATGTATCTATCTCTATGAGGAATGTTCCGAACTATGGTATTAACAGTTTCCATGGACTCATGTAGGCGACATACCACCTCCAGACAGTTTCGTTGTGTTGCTTTCAATGTGACTTTGAAAGAGATACAGAATTGCTCAATAAAATCGAAGTTTTTTTTTTTGTTCAGACTCTGTATTTTTGGAGGCGTCTTTACCGATCTGTTCTGCACATTAGTACACGCTCTGCAGTCTTTACAGCCTTCTTTTTCTGACCATGAGGCTTTATCAGAGGCTCTATTAGTCCTCTCATGTGTGACTGGCTGTAGATCTGTTCATGAAAAGTGCATAGAATCTGAATAGACTTGTAGTAAAGGCCAGGCGTGGGTCATCTCTCCAAGGACAGTAAATGCCACAGCCCTTTTGTTCCCCAGCTTGAAAACGCTCATCACTAATTCCTCAGTCAATACAGACAGCATTAGCAGCTCTACTGGGGCACAGCTCAACCTAAAAATACCTAATATCAAAACAACTCAAAACTAAATTGGAAAAATAATCAAAATAGAGTCTTCTAAAAACTTCTTTTGGTGAAACAAGGTCATTGAGAATAAACTTATTTGGCGATCAGAAAACTTTGTACAAACAGCTCTTGTGTTTAAAGTCATCCTTGAGCTCCTGAGGGGGGACAGCAGGAGGGATGCTTTTCAAGTGCCCAGAATCAGAGACTGCAACATTTACAATCACGTAACGCAACGCTGTCTAGTACACACTGCCCGGACCTTAATTTCCCATTTTCCCTTTGGTTTGTGATTTGAAACAGGCACGGCAGCCACTGTTGGTAAGTTTAGCCATCTCCGCTGGCAGTTGCTACACCCTGCTGCTCAGAAAAAAGTTTTTGTATTTTGCCCCGTGTTCCAATTGGTTTCGTTCTGTGTTCGAGAACATTGTCTACTGATGACCAGTGCCCAACACTCCACAAACACTGTCTCCAAAGAGTCATTCTAAATAATATGAACTGTAAATCTGCACTGGCCAGTCAGACCTAATATTATGACTCGTTGTAGTTTAAGAAATGGATCAGACAGACACATTTTGCCTTTCAAGTTGTTCTGTTCAGGAAGAAAATTGACAAACAAGCTTGAAAAGGGCTAAATTGTGAGGGACCTTAGTTAACTCCAAAACTGGAAGTCTTTAGTGTGTTTTTATATTTGCGGTGGTCAATTTAACCAGTCCTATGAACTGACTGTAGTGAGATGGTGACAGACATTCTGCATTCAAAATAAACACAAATTAAATAGTTAGTGTAATAAAGAGTATCTCAGGTCTAACTTGTTTTCACACACATTTTTGAGAAAATGTGATTTTATTGTAAACAAGTTTTGTTTTGACAGCAGCACTTAAGGAAAATGCTTCCAGGAAATGTCCTCTTGGCAGAGTCTGGAATTATGCCTCTTAAAGCTTAAACCTGACCCAAACAGTGTGATCAAACCTTTGTTGAAAATGGGCTTTGTGACAAATGTTAGTGATTGGCAATGTTGTTTCAAATTATCACTCAATAAGCTTGTTTATTTTGTGTTTGACAACCATGAACTCTATGTCAAAAAACATCATTTTAACATTTTTGTTTGACTGATAAGCAAATGTTAATGACAGCTGTTTGGAAACACACATTTGAGAAAATAAATGCATTTGTATCGCTTGTGTCATCCGTGCTATTTCAGCAATTGCAGGGCAGACATTGAATGGGATTTTAATGGAGGCACAAGGTCTTGGTCACAGGCAGAAAATGTGGAGAAGAAAAACAAGTGTGTTTGGATGCAGCTTTTTAACAAGGTAACCAGGGACTGAATACTTGACACATGGAGATTTCAGATTTATGCCTAGGTGTCATTCAGGGTCTCATTTCATATTATGGGGAGATGTATGCTGTATAGTGTGTGCATATGTCTTTGACATTAGTGCTCACAAGTCTCGGGTGTAAAAACAACCTTTGCCATAAACCGTGTGAATGTAACAGTCAAGTCACACCTCCGATATGGTATGCTCTAAATCACCTTTTGTTTAAGTGGAATTCTGAAGGTGAATAGAGTGAAATGTTATAGTTATTGGAAAGAAAAGGCGTATGTTGTGGTATATGCTAATCAGGCATTGTCTACTTAAATATTTTGAAATTGTGTATATTTTAAAAAGCACAGTCACATCAAGTGCAAGTCAGGATTTGAATACTTTTCTCAAGTTTTAGCAATTTAGATAGAATAAGCATGTTTTCATGCAAAATATTAAATACATGGGCTTGCAAATCATTTCCATTTATAAAAGCCTTCAAAGTTATGCTCAGTAAAGTAGTGCTTGAAGGTGCTTAATCACCCGACTATTAAGTATGAGGAAGAGAATGATTTCTGAAGCAACCTAACTTGGCAAATTGCACTGAAATAATTTGACACTTGATAGTAACATTACATTTTGATTGCTTTTCAAAATACACTATTCAGTATATATTTCAGTATAGTAACTGACCATAAATCTCCAAATGACTTATGATAGCATGATAAAGTGCTAGCGTTTGGTATGAGAGCTTGGTCAGTCGTTGTCATGACCACATGTAGAACAGCTGTGTGGTCTGGTCTCACCTCACAGGCCTGTCTAAACCGATTAAACTCTGTGAAGGTTGAACTGAGGTTAATGTGATTCTCAGATACCACAATGCACCTTGGTTTTGTCCAGGCAGCCCTCGAGACTCTATTACGTGCACCTGGCCATAGGCTTCAGTCACATGAAAAAATATGATTTATAGTGTACATAATGTCCAATTCAGTTCACCCAGTCTGCATCTGAGACTTGTCACAGAGCTGGTGTGAATATTTGTCCTGTTCTACATCATTGTGTTCTGCCATTTCACCCCCTCCTCCCAGTTGTCCTGTAATCACCAGTCCCCAAACACAGGCAACCAAAATAGTGCACTCAAGTAGCATTTGTTATCCAACTAAAGTTTTATTTATAAACCTTGATTTTGACAAACTAATGTTAGAATTCTTGCTTAAAACATTATAAAAATATGCTTTCAACTGCAACTGACAGCCTTTCAAATAATTACTCCCTGATAAAGAAGTTGTCATTGAATCGCCTCTGGTTATTTTATTATGACTATTCATGCGCCCACGGTTCTTTAATTAATTATATATTATTTTTGTTTCTTGCAAATGACAGAATGGATTTAAAAAGAACAGTGCCCTCTTATTTACAGCCCATTCTTCAATTAGTAATTTCCTTATCACATGTTTTACCTGCTCCCTTTAAACGCTGTGCCTCCTCTGTTGTGAGTGCAGCGCTTGTATGACTTTACCTCAATATAATGAGACACAGGAGGTGGTAAAAGGTGCTCATAACTGCAAATAATCATGTCTCCAACTCCCACTCCTCTTTTCCGTAGGATTTAATGCCAGACAAAATCACATTGTGGCTCATATGAGGTTTGGCTGTCCCAGACTAATCATGTGTGCTATGTGGGCTTAATTAGTGTGTTTGTGCACGTAGATTACTGTTAGCATGATAATTGTCTGCTATTTTTATGTAGCTCTACACAGCATCAAGGCACCATCCTAACATCTGGTCCTGCCCCCTCACTCCAGTGTATAATATATATGAGACCCATTTTAAATCTCCACCTAAATAATGCTATGTGAACAGGCTTGAGCTGGTTTGGTTGTCCAAGTGGTTTCCTCAACAAAAACATTCCTGGAGTTGTGTTTTGTTTCATTCACACATGTTTAACACACAAATCCTGCATATTTAGGATGGGTTCTTCTCTCAGTCCGAAAACACTTCATTCCACTTTTTGATGTCTTGTGGTAATACAGGAAGTGCTTCACTGTGTTTTTTAAACTCCATAAATCTTGACTAGAATCATCTGGATGATTTCAACCCTGGAATTACCTCTCTCTGCTGAACTTAAGGTATAAGGTGGGTGTTCACTTGAAAACTACCACTTTGTGACATTACAATGTGGAACAGAGGATTTTGAGCTTTGGGGATGTAGACAGAGTAATAAAAAAGGATTACTCAAACATGTGTGAATGAAACAAAACACAACTCCAGGTCTGTTTTTCAGAAGGTAACAACATTCTAACAAAGCTCACAAGGATCCATTTTGTGTAATGTAGTACCTTTAAATGTGAGTATGGAAAGAAATGCATATTTGAATATTAAAAGAAGCAAAAAAAAACACTTGGATCGCAGCTGTTTCTGCACCATATAAGTGGGTGCTGAACAAACGACGGTCCTTTGATAAATATGGCTCTTAATATACCTACTCCAATATGGTCATAAATCTTTAATGTTTAATGTTCAAGTGGCTTGATCTTGAATTTTCATTTTGAATTTGGCTCAGTTTTGTTAAAATCAACATTTATATCTCTAAGTATTAAGGTCAGTTCCCAGTTCATAAATTAATCATCTTTTTTTTTTCCTTTTTTTTTGCAAATTGCATTTTTATAAAAAGTAATGAATTCTGATAAATGGTCATCACTAGTAGATCGTAATAACCCATGAAGATAATTGGGTGAAAGTGTGTGAACTTTGCTCTTTTCTATTTAACCACAGTCTAATGACCTTTTCTGACAGGCAGCTCAGACCACTGTGAGGCTGTGTAAATCCCATTTGGATCACAGCTCCTTTATACAGCAGACTGGACTGGACTAAGAGGAGACAGGGGTGAATTGTACCCCCCAGCTCCTGTCTGCAGTGGGACAGCTCGCCTCATGTTATAACTCAACTCTAGTCTCTGGCAGGACTACACAACTGGCCACTCTCTCCCAGTCTAACTCACACTGGCATTTGAACCTGTAAATCTAATAGACTAAACAGCAAAGGATTTACAAACCACTACCACACATATGGTTTTCGACAATTTATTTACAGTGACGAAAAAAAAAAAACTATTTAACAAAATATGTGAGGCTGATGCAAATGAGCAGCACTATGTAACTTTACTGGTAGAAGATCCACCACACACTGTTGACACCACCTTTTCAACTTACTAATCAGCTCTATGGAGTGGTGACCCTATTCAGAGTAAGAAAGCATATTTTTGAACAATAAAAACACCTGCACATAATAAATATGTTTAATGCCTTAATGTGAAACATTTTAGGCACAGTAATAATCTCTCCATGGACACACTGTGGTATTGGACACCTCATCAAAAAAGTTACATAGTGCACCTTTAGGTTGTTCTGCAGTGTTATCTGTTTGTCTCTATTAAGATGTCATTGCTTTGTCTTGAATGTTTCACAGTATGGCATTAAACTTATCTGTCTGTAGAGACAAGCAGGTGACGCCACGAGGTGAAGGAAAGAATCAGATCTGTGGAGGCGAATGCTTGTTCTTCAAACACTTTTTCTGCTTTAGAAACACCTGAAAATATATGTTTGATGCTATACTGTGGAACTGTTCTAACAAAGCAACAGCATCTCCATGGAGATGACGGCCCCCACTAAAAAAGTTACATAGTGCAGCTTTAAATATTCATCATTTTGCCTGTTTCCTTGGCGAGGTGTGTGAAAGAATTTCATCAACTTGGCATGGCAGACTTAAACAAAGCCCAAGCTGCATTTCATTGCATTTTTACTGTGTAGAATAACAACAACCCTGCAACATTTCACCTTTTCTTTTGTATTCTCATTTTAAACACTAAATGGGACAACAAATAGCCAGGCAAAAGAAAACCCTATTACTTCTCCCTTTGCTGTCATGTTTGTGAGCATGTTTAAGCAGGCATGGATAAACAATTTCTCCTGCATTGTTTCACTTTATGGTTAAATTTTCTCATATCGAATTCCTCTCCGATACAAATACTCCCTGAAAATATGGCCTTCAACCAAACACACTCATATTTCAGCCCTCATAATGTTGAGCCCCGAGTCATCCAGGCTGGAAATTGCCCATAGAGAATTCTTGTTTCGCCTAGATATTATATGTGCCACATCCTATCCCGGCCTTTGTGAAGACCCTCTTCCCTGAATGGCCAATTTCCCTCTTCCCAGACACTGACATTTCAGCTATCAGCCTGCCATACGGTCACAGGGAACCAAATCTAGCCCCCCCACCACACCCACACACTTGCCCCCACCCCACTTCAAATGCTGTCAGAGGAGAATCTCTTCCTGATACCCGGATACCCTATACCACCAGCTGCACCACCGCCCCCGCCCCCCGCTGCAGCCCCCCTGTATATAGCCTGCAACATTATGCCCCGCTTGATGTTTTAGCATTAGTTTAGGAGTGTGTGCGGTCCCCTACTGCTGGCTTTTGATGGAGTGGAGACAGTAACGGCACGAAGACAGCCAGCCAATTTCCCCCGCTGAGTCCCTTCCACAGCAAGGGGCCTCGATATCTCCCCTCTGCAAAGCTGCCTGGCATATAGTACTGGGCCTGATGAGGCTGCTTTGAGGCCCTCCTTAGTAGTGCCGCACACCTGAATAGGCCTCCATTTTGTTTGCGTGATGATTTTATTTTGGGGGTTAGCGACAGGGCTAATCAGTGCACCGCGGGGTGGGGGGGGGGTGATGGAGCACAGAGGGGAGGGGGTGACGCTTGAGGCTGTGCGGCAGTGCAGCGGGAGACCACCAGACTGGTTTAATTTGCAGTTTGACTTAATTATTGAGAGTGACTGTGCAAAATAGCAATAGCGCGCTGTGATTGCGAGACATTATTATTCATAGTTAATTAGAAAACATATCGAAAATGAAACAAAAGCATACTAAACCTAGACCTTTTTTTTTTGTAACCTGCTAAGTGAGCAAGCAATTGGCTGTGTTTGTTAAATCGTTGATATGTGGCATCACTGTCAATTATTTTGTGACAGGAAATTAATATGATAGCAACTCCAGCTGCCTCAGTGGAATGTCAATTAGGGTGTTACCACGCTAATGCTAGCTGCTACATAAGAGTGGCACATTAGGAACTAGGTGTTAGCTTTAAGCAGATGGGGCTGCAAAGCGAACCCTAGCTAACTTGTGTAATTACCGACGTGGAAACTTGCTCGATATATTCTCTCAAGCTATTTGCATAAATATGTAGGCTAGTTAGAAGCAGGCAGAGTTAATATTATTCATGTACAACAAGTAAAAAGTAGTTTGTTTTAAATGCAAAGAATTAATCATAAAACATTAGGTCATCACTGGGCTCTTAGTTTACTGTTAAAGTAAAACAACAAAAAGAAAGAATTATACAAAACCACTCTAGATATTTCTTCAAAAAAAGCACTTATGCAACTGTAGCTTTCAGTGAATTGTAAAACTAGTTGCATTGTTTAGAGTGTATTAGTATTAGTAGTAAAATTGTTTCTAAAATAGTAACTTTGGCCAGGCAGTTGCAATGGTGGAAGTAGGTTTTTTTATACATTGAACACATTTGCACCTTTATTTTTGAGCAATAGATTTCTCAGATTTGTACTATTTCATGATAAAGATCTAAGTAAAACTAAAACAAAAAGTACTTATTCCAGTTAGTAACTACTACTGGAACACCACTTCTCATGTCAAATGTCTTGTGTCTATCTCCTTATCCTTGTCTTGCTTTATTTCTTATACATGTTCTTTATTTTTGTTTCACTCTTTTTCATCTAGATGCTCCCACTACTATTCCTACACCCACCACCAACCCAGTCAACACACAAGGTACTGTATGCCCCCTCCCTATTGTCCCTAATACAACCATGTGTGGATGGAGGAGTGCGTGTGCTGCATGGCCATTGCGGGGGATCACTGAGAAATAATGGGAGCTTGTAGTAAAGGTTAGAGCCACTGCGTATGAGCGGTTTTAATCAGATAGAGCTGCTGATAGGTGACACTGAGGGACAGGCAGTCAGTCCTTTCCACTCACATGTTTGATTTGAGCAAAAACTACTGCCTTGGCTTTTGAGCTATCTTATCAGCATCTGCAGCAATATCTCAACCGGCCTATCCGTCATATTAGAATGCCCTTTACATCTCTCCCACAAACGCCGGTTCAAAGGCATCAATGACATATTCTCAAAGACATACCAAATGAATGGAAGACACTCAATTTGTTTGGAGTAGAGCATGTTTTTAGCTTCCTACATGCTACTTTGATCTAGAAAATGTACACAGATTAAGGGCTTCGTATGGAAGCTGCATATTAGACATATGGGCCAACTGCAGATGGCCCTGATATGTTTGACTGGTGTATTATTTAATTAACCAAATGGAGTGTTAATCTAAGACTGACATTTAGATGCGTCACCATGTACAAAAAAATCAATGACTAAGTAAAGAGAGTGTAATTTTTTTTCTTTTCCAAAGAGTTTGTGAGCTGAGCAGCCGTTTGTTTCTCAATAACTAAACTGAAAGGCTCAGTATAGTATAAAGGCTTTATTGTGACTATTTGTTTTCAGTTGTAAATGGTTAATTGGTTGATTTGATCAGTGTGCCCTATGAGTGTGTGTGGGTATAGCTCAGCAAAAGGCTCCTGACTCATTCCTTTTCCTGTCTTTTATGATGCTCTTGTTGTGAACCCTACTTGTGGTTCAAGTCTCCATGTATTTAATCTGAGGAGATGCGTCACTATTGGCTGTAATGGTACAGACGCTATGGGCAGCATCAGCCTGCTCTCACTGTGGCGTCAAACAGGAAGTGGCTTTCTCAAAGCTTTCTTGACTCTGCATTTCAAATATAAGATACAGATGCACCTTCTCCCTGGTTTCTGCTGCAGCATTCAAGTCATTTCCAAAGACAGGCCTGAAAGAGGATTTACCATGATTTATGCAGTACATGCTGGGAGGATGTAATTGAGCTTTCTTGCAGTTCACTACTCTTCTAAATACCCTGTCACAGGGGCAAAGCTAAGCTGGCTGGCTGTAGATTGCTCCGCACAGCCTTAATCAGCATACAGCACCATATAGAATATTCCTGTTGCCATTAAGGAGGTATACAGCCCGATTTCGTATTCATCCGTCTGGAGGGGCGTGTGAATAGGAGCAGACACTTTACCACCAGTGGAGCTCTAATCAGAGGCCACTCTGCAGCGCACAGCCAATCAGCCATTGTTCTTATGCATTATGTTCTGGACACACTATAATGATGGCAATGTGATTGAACAAAACAACATTTTAAAAAGTAGAACTGGCCATTAAGTGGATTACATACTGGGTATCTGATTAGAAATATAGGCTGCTATTTTTTTCTTAAAATGTGACGTTACATTTTTCACTTAAAATATAAATAGCACATTGTGACATGTTTTGACAGAAAGAATGTTGCTAAATGCCGCTTTTTCTATAATGTTGTATTTGAAGAAGCTTGATTTTTTTTTGTGCTGATCCATCTCTAGAGGGTGCACAGAAATATTGAATAGTGCAGTGAAAACATGATTCAATATTAAGTGTAAATTTGAGGCTGAATTTAGACAGGCAAACTGTGCAGATGGTTATGCTAAGAAAAACAGTGCAAGTGGGTGTAGACCTCTTAGGGGCCAACGTCTCCTTTCTTCCTTCTTTCTGTGTTATATTTACTACAAATCAAAAAGCTTTTAGTTGACATCGTGTGTCAGAAAAGATGAAGGAAGACGTGTTTGACTTTCCCTCACAACAACCTGTGCACACAAGTCAGGCTGCTGCTCTAAACCAACGCAGGCACCAATCTTAACAAGAAAAGAAACTTGTGCAGTGCGTGTTTTTCAAGATGGACACCAAATGGCTACAACCAACATCAGAAAGGAAAAAAATTTAGCCTTCTACAAGTTCTTTTGGATTTCTTTTGGGCAGAGGGTAGAATTTAGCCACAATCCACAGCTTTGAGGGAATAAGAAGAAGCCTGTGGCAATACTGCTCCAGCTCGTCAGATGCTCTGAGCTGATCTGAGGCAGGGACATCATATCCTGGTTAAGCCCGCACTAACCCACCCCCCTCTCCTCCGCTTCTCTCCATCCCAAACATGTCTACTGCAGCCAGACCAAAGACTCTGGACAAGGAATTATGGGAGAGTGGGGAGTGAAAAGAGTCAATGTTTTTTATGGCTGTTCACTGCTATAGGCCGACAATATCTCAGAATAAAACATATTGCACTACTCTCAAATAGTCAGCTTTGAAATCTGGTTGTGAATGAAAACAGCTACAATATGTGCTGCAGGAGGTAGTGGGGTTTAAAATATTAATGCAGGTCGTGATAATTGCAGTAGTTAGATAGTAGTCAGTAGTTAAAACATGAAAAAGTTACTTTTAAGTGGTTTGCAGTGGTCCAAAGTAATTCCTCATTTACCTACCAGAGTGGAGTTTTGCTGTTACGGTAAAGCTAAATAACTAGAGATGTTTTATACAAAAAAACTGTGCTAGAGCAAAACACATTTTGATCAAAAACATGAGAAAAAAGGTACACAGACTTTAACATATCCCTCAATATTTTTAATTTTAAAGGTGCATAACTTTTCTGATGAAGGGTCAATCAATCAAAAGCTTTTCTCCATTTCTATCTAGTGCACCTTTAATAAAAGTGAAAGTACTTTTTCTTCACTCAAGATTTGACATGCAATTGAGAAGTTGTACTAATAGTAAAACTGTAGTAGCAGTACACTGAATAGTTACATCAGCCCCCAGGTGAATAATGGTATGAATAAAATGTAGTGAAGTGTGTGCATCTACATTTGGAAAAGAGAGAAAGGTGAAATTATTTAAACGGTTCCAGCAGGCAGACTTCGGAGTGCCAGCTACAGACTCCACTCTTACTAACACTGTGCCCCATTAGACCTGCCTCTGCATTGATTTTTATTGCATACTTGGCATTTGCAGATCTCTGGGCTTTTAACATTCTGAACACAATGTATGGATCACTTCGGGTGGTTCCCAAACCTTTGTTCTCTTCACAAAAAAAGGTGATTTTTTTTTTCTAGTAAGCAAAACAGAAGATCCAACCCCAGATGGTATTTTAGGAAACCTCTTGCGGCATATTTTTTACATGTTATGTTTTTTGCTCCTCTGCTGTTGCTCATGTGAGGTGCTGGCAGTTTTCCACAGCTGTTTAGTAATGGGATTTAAGCCTTTCTTTTAACAATTTTTGACTGTATTTTGTATTCAACATAATTAAACATTTAGAAAATTGTCTAAATCCTTTGCACATATCATTGTGCTTTGACGTATTCCTTGAAAAAATTAAAGAAGTGTTTAAAAATAATTATTATTTGTTTACTCTGATTCCCACTTGGAATTGACCTTTTTATTCTCTTCTTTTAAACAGATACTAAGGGAAGAAAATACAGTAAAAGGCAGTTTTAATTGGTCTCTGGGGAATAGGTTTGTGATGCCAGCCCACCCTGAAAATTAAAACCACTAATAGTGTTTTGAGGAAACGGTTGTGAAAGATGATAAGTTCTCTTTTGGCACCTTGGGTTAGATTTACCTGTACTGTGCCAGGCTTTTCTTAAATGAATACAGCAACTTTGAAGGTAATAGTGTATTTAGTCTTGGGAATACTGCATAGGTGCATAAGTGCTTCATACACAGTAGATGTGTTTATTGGCAGATAGTGGTTGGCTTGTTGGTTATTGTATTGTATTATGTCAGGGGTGGGAAATATGGCAACAAAGTAAGATCACACTTTTTTTGGAGCCAGATCACAATTTCAGTATCATCATTATTTGCGTTAGTGTGAATGTATCATCTGCTTCTTCTATCGTCCACACTTCACTGTGACTGGCTGACCTATAGAAGAAAATGTGTCTGTGTTTGAGCAGACAGTTACATTAAAGGTGCACTGTGGAACTTTTGGGGGGAAGATTTGCCACCTGCTTGTATTCATGGAGAAGTTATTGCTTTGCCTGAAATGTTCCACAGTATTGCAATGAACTTACAGCATGTAACTTGCATTTATTCACTTGCAGAGGATTTTATTGCAAACATGCATGTGTACTGAGAGGAGGGTCACTTGTTCACAGATCTGACTTGTAACTTGTTGTTTAATGTCATACTATCGGACATTTCAGCGATAGCATTTACTTGGAGATGAGCACACAACCTTTCACCAGAAAAAGTTACACAGTGCACCTTTAAATAGAGAAATAGTCATGATATATGACCAAAATAGAAGAAAGTCACAGGGATGAAACTACAATTTTTTATTTAAAAAAAAAAATAATTTTATCATCATTTTGCCTAGCCTTACTCAACTTCTATGTGAGATGCATGCAACAACTTGGCAGAGGGCTTTGATTTTCCTGTCTTAAGTCATTACTAGGCCAGTCACGATAACAAATTTTGAAGTGTGATATATTGCTGAAAAAATATAGACCATAAAGGATAATATTCAAACTAATATATGTTTTTGACATAATAACCCTAAAGGACTAGAATTATTCCAAAAATATTCTAAATGTAAAATATGGTTAAAACATACTCACTGCAATAAATAAACAGTAGAATGACTCACTTAAGTAATTAGTTTATGTCAGAGGAAGGTATTCAGCTTTTTACAGCTTAAATCTTATCATATAGCCAAAAAATAACAACAAAAATTGTATCATGTACAAAGAAAATGTACACATCATAAATATTGACCCTGAAAATTTGTTGTTCCAGCTTTCATATACTGAACGAAAAGTGGATTTAGTATACACTTATTCTATTGTCTATGTATCTGCATTATCCTCAAGTCATTTATTCGAGGGAAAAATATGTGAATGAGTGGGAGGCGACTTATTAAATGCTAAATGGAGACTAGAAAGTTCAGAGTTGCCATGTTGTATTTCGTATTTGTCAGTGTATTGATATGTAAAGCTTCACATATCAGCTCCTAAATGTCACTGTTGCATTTGTACAACTTCAATTTCCATTTGAGGTTGTAGAGAATCCATCCAATGCAAACTCAATTGCACAGACTTTGGGTAAACAGCAAGACAGACTTCCGAAAACACAATTTGCTGGACAATGGCCGCATAAGTCTGTCTCATTACATTTATTTGTCATTTACAGGACAAGGTCATTAGAGGTGCAGTGTCACTAAAAGGCTATTGACTGTAGTCCAGTAAACTGAACAGCCATATGTCATTGTCAGATTGTGGCCAGGAGAGAGTTAAAGTCTACTCGGTTCAGCTACAAGCCCTGCTCCATCAATGCAAGAGTCATTGTTTCAATTATATCCATGTAATTACATCTATAAATTGAAAAGTGATTGCGCTGGGAGAAAGTGTGGAGGACAAGTCTTGTTACACAGAGAGGAAATACACTGCCTAATACTAAAAGGTTTTAGAGACAAATAAAAAGGAATTGAATGGTTCATAAAACTCATAAAATGATACAAGACATAATAAAACATATGTTGTTTCATATTTAAGCATAAAACGCATTGTTACATTTAGAGCTGGCAACAGTAAAGTCAATAAAGTCTAAAGGACAAGCACAGCAGCAGCAGCTCCATAGGTTAGTGCATGTATAGACTAGAGAAGAGAGGCTTTTTAAAAGTATTTTCTTTTTGCTGCTGTCCAAAGTTTTACATAAAATGGCGACCTCTCAGCATTTGTCTGTAACCTGTGTCACTGACCACACACTGACCACTGTGGCAATTAGTCATGTTGGAGAAGTGATGGGAAGGTGCACCAGTAAAGCATGTAGGAGCAGGTTCAGTGGAGCAGGTTGGCGCAGCGACACCGGCATCAGTTGCAAATCCTCTTTTATTCCCCCGTAAATCCCCGCGGCTGTGCACATCCTGTCGGGACATGTCAGCGTTGTCCTCTCTGCCGCCGCCCCGATGGACACACGCCACATTACAGACATAATCAAACACGGCTTATTTCTAGGACCACAGAAGGACGTGTAACAAGACTGGTTGTCATAGGGATATTTGTACGCATTGAATTTTGGGTTGTATTCTTGTTGTTTACTGAGCTGAAAGATACCCATGTAATACAATGATCTTTACTGGAAAATAAGTAGGCTTCCCCCTGCGCTGTGGATTGCGTCTAGGAACTATGCGGACTACAGAACAGAAGACGTGTTTTTGCACCATGGGCTGGTCTAATGCATTTTTTGAATAAAGTCTGCATGTTCTCCCCATGTTACTGTGAGTTCTGTTCAAATACACTGGCTTCCTTAGACAATCCAATATTCTGAGAAAATACATTTGTGAATCGAATTTGTGTGCTTGCAGAGTCGATGTAGGCGAGTGGCTATTTGTAAGTGAACTTTTGTTGTTCCAGGCCAAAGCTGAAATGAATGCCTAGAATGAGCCAAATACCATATAGGCTTGCTTGTACTTTAGAAAAAGCTGATTATAAGACAAAGTACTTGAGTTTAGTTTGAAGCTTGCACACCCTTTTCACAAATATCAACACTAGTACAACTCTAAAGCAATAAAATCCTTCTTTATTTATATATATGAGTCTATAGTCACAGAGAGGAGACAGAAAGCACAAGTTTAATAACAGCTGTACTTATTGCATTGATATTTCTCATTGTATGCAGTGTGGATATGTCTGTGCAGTTCTCCTTTGTAATAAGTGGAGAAGTTTGCGAGTGAAAATCAGTGCTGTACATAATAGAAGAAAAGCGATATGCACTGGGCCATAACAGTTGATACTCTGGCTCTTTGGGGGATTTGAAGTTCCCTATCAGAGGTTTTTGTGAGAGAGCCCGGGTGCTTACTCCAGGCAAGTCCTTATACCTGTTAAGGGTGAGACTCTTTAATAAACCGGATATTCAAATTCACAAAACATTGGCACCACGTAAAACAACAAAATGCTAAAATGCTTATTTCCATCATATTGAAGACTACACCGCTAACACAGTTGTTTCTAGCTTTTTTATTGTAAGAAATTAATAGTGTTCAATAATCAAGTGTCCATGTTCAAATATAGTTTAACATTTTTGCATTTACAGTATTATTACATTACAGTACATCTTAACTACTTACTTTCCTAAAATCAAAGGAATTAATTGAGGTACTTGATCATGTAATTTTTTTAGGCTTCAAATTGCACGGTATCAATAAGAAAAATAGAAATATTCTTCCAGCACTGATTTTGAGTGACTTTACAAAGAGAATTGTAGATATGGTTGCTACCCTGCTAAAAACATGGCAACTGTATTTTCCAAAGCTATCAACTGGATTTTTAATCCTAGTGAATATCTTGCCGACTCTAATTCAGTACAACTGAATATCTTTCTTTCCTGGTTCAAAATCCATGTTTTTATTATATTACATGCATATAAATGTAAAGGTGTTATATGCTGTATGTATCATATAAAACCTGCCTTGCATATTGATCCATCTATGCACTTAAATTATCTGTGGCAAACGTCACCTATAGGGTCATGCCTTAAATACCCCCGTGTGCTCAGAGACAGGAGATACCCCATGTGCTTCCTTGCGGATGTGTCAAACAGGAGACTGCAGGGGGGGGTAAGGTGAGGCCAGAGGGGAGGGAGGAGAGGGCTATTTAGTGGGTGCCAGTTCATTAGCATGGACCATGGCTTCTCTGCTCTTCAGGGCACACACCGTGCTATCTGACATCAGCGATACAGTAAACAGAGCGCACTTCCTTGCTCCACAGATGCTGCCTCTGTGAAGATGACTCCATTCTTCTGACGGCACTCATCTGAAGCCCAACTTTTCTCATTAATTAGGTTTTACTCCTGTCCTTGTGTTTAAAAAAAAAAGTAAACTTCAAAAGATTTGGTTTTTGGAGGACATGATGCGACTGTGCCATCTGTGTCGGTTAGGGTGCCTTAGACTTGACTCATTGTGCCCTGGCTCTGTTGAGAATTTCTTTATCAGAATCATTCAGAGTTCAGAGCATGACTAGCGAGATTGATGGAAAATTGAGGTGCTCTCTCATGCAGCAACGAACGGCGCAGCCAATCCACCCCTCACTCTAAATGTGCACACATATAGACTATTGATAGAAGCCTGGGTTCTATTCTAAGGCTGGAAATTTAAAGGGCCTCGGATTTTGCCTTGTTCTTGGGCTAAGAGCGAATAAATCTGGCTAAATGCAAGTCGTAGCTACTCTAGTGACACCTGAGGCGACCGCGTATTTCTTTCAGTGGGGACAGCGGGCGCCAATTTATCTCAAGTCCTGTGTCTATTTCTGATGATGGAGCTCGGTGACTTCCACAAATGGCCTCTTAAATCACAATGTATTTTACAGTGGCTGAACTTGTGCGAGGGATAGGAGCCGTGTCGAGCGTTTCATGGTGAAATAACTGTCTTAAAACATTTTTCAGCATTGCTCACTCAAGGGACTCTAACTGCCATTTAAGGCCGTATAGGACTGAGAAATTTGGTGAAAGAGTAGCGCTCAATTGGGTGAAATCTACTCTGAAAATACACTGTACCATTTGGAATTAAGTCTGCTACAGCACTACTTTTATTCAATGCCAATGTACTTTCCAGAATTACACTTATTATGTTTACTCTATTACATTGTGAGTTGGTCTGTTCCTATAGTATAGCACTGTAAAGGCTAAGCTAGACCACAGTAACGCATAAACAAAGACAAAGCCTCATAACAAACAAATTGTTTACTAAGAATGATTATAAACTACTAGGAATGTACTGATCCAATACTGGGATCTGATATCGGCTCCGATAAAAAAAATTCTGGATCAAATATCGGCTTCCAAATATCAGTTCAGTCGATATCATGATTGGACTGTATAATAAGACTGTTTACTGGCTGTATTTGGCCCAGAAGGTTTCAGAATGTTTGAACTTTTATTTATACAAAGTTGTTCTGTAGATACTTGAGAGATAAATAACAGATGGATAACACAATGTGCTTATGTTATTTTCTCTGTACTGGTGTCATCCAAACAGAATATTTGTTAATTATGAATTGTTTATTAGCTTTATTAAGGCTATTAAAAGTGTACTGCATATATTTTTCTTTCTTATGTTAAGTACTTATTTGATGTTTCAAAAATAGTCTATTCTTATATGAAGTTATTTTAACATGCTACCTAGAGATAATGTTTAATAGTGTGTTTGGGATTTCTGGGTTTTAGTGTCAAACAAGAGCCCTGATCTCACATTTAAAGCCACTCTTTTTATTTTATCTGGTGTCATTGCACCTTAACCAGCACAAGACAATACATGACAGAGCGTGAAGTATTATATTTTATTATGTTTTTTATTTTGTTTTGTGGCTTTTTATGGGAATAGATGTTTTAAATTGGAAGCTGGTTTTCAGCTGAACATTGCGCTCTTAAATCTTTTGCTTGTAAACAATACAATCTGTATTGGAATGGAATATTGTTCTGTTTTTGTGCTTAAGATAAAACAAGCCAGTCACACATAAAGTCACACTTATAATTTATTGCGGTCCTCATGTTTGTTTTGGGCTCATGGGTGGCTATGGGGAAACTAGGGGCGAGAGTTTAATTGTACAAAATGTGCACAATGAACTGCATGGTTGTACAAAGGAATGCAACTATGGCAACTGCACGAGTTTAATGTTATTATATTTACCCAACTAGTCATATGTGTAATTATAGATACACTTTTTCAGTAATTAGCACAGGTAAATGAGTATAAATGAATGTACACTTTTTGTCTGTTATGTGAAAGGGTGTAGGCATTTATAAGTTTTTTTCCTCTGCCCACTCCTTTTGGGCATCATCTCTGCTGATATGAGCAATCAACAGAGATGATCTATGATGTTTATATCATGGAAAAGGGGAAAAGGTTGAGTTTCCCAATGAAATAAATAAAGAAACCCTAACAGAAAGAGAAATAATACATTATGTGTTTTTTTAAAATCTCATGTACCTTTCCTTTGGACAAGTGAAGGACTTTTGCTTATTTTTAGTATACAATAAGATTTGAAGGGGAAGAGGGCCATACAAGTACCTAGTTCTAGTTATGTAACGTAGCCCAGTTTAATATAGGAGAGTATCACTTTAGACTACTATGTTAAGCTGGTCCTGCACAGCTACTTCACTGCTTGAGTTTTCTGACTGACTTCTGAGTGTAATTTTGAGCCTGTGTCATCATTATTTATGGTTATTGTTGTGTTTCCAGACTCCCGAGCCGGCGAAGGGGCACCACAGAAAATTGACCACGCTGTCATCGGAGGGGTGGTTGCCGTGGTGATGTTCGCCATCCTCTGCGCACTTATCGTTCTGGGTCGATACTTCGCCAGACACAAAGGTAAAGCCTGGCAATCATACTTGATCATGGACACATCTGAGGAGTTCAAGTGTTTTTGTTGTGAGCTGATTGCAGCGGTTTTGAAGAGTGGTTGATGAAAGATGGAGGATTTTGACATGTGGATAATATTTATTCTTTATTTTTTAGGAACTTACTTTACACATGAAGCCAAAGGAGCAGATGACGCGGCTGACGCAGACACAGCCATCATTAACGCGGAGGGAGGACACACCAACACAGACGAGAAGAAGGAGTACTATATCTAGACTGTGAGGACTGGGCCAGGAGAGCGGGTGTGGGGACGTACTGCTGAGGCTGGTAATGGACTATGCTGTAGGAGCATTATGGATTACTCCGGTTGGTTACAAAAAAGGCTGATCGAACGACGATGGATTTTCAAAGTAATCTGTGGAAGTCTGGAGAACATGAATTTGGACAGGCGTGGCCATTTTGTTGAGAGGCGATTCTCCTATCCGACCCCTCCTGGACTGCTGGGGCCTGTACAGTTCAGTTATTTTATGGACAATTTTGTGCCTTGTTCGATTTCTTTTGTTTCATTTCGATGTGTTTCCCCCTGTCATTTTGCTTGTTGGATTGGATTCTCCTGTGTATCTCATGTTCCGTTGCATTTGCCTTTAGAGGAGAGTCAGTGGCCTGGTGTCCGTCTATCTGTGCCGCAGCTAGCTTTTAGCTCACTGTTCCTGAATCCGAGGTGCTGCTAACCACACACAAGAGCTCACTAACTGAACCACAACACATTTCTCCTGGCCAGGTCAAAGGTCAATGGCCCCAGCAAACTCCACATACTCACACCTCTGATTTCTTACTTTTCGGTCCACACTTCTTCACTGCCTATGTACAATTTGTGAGTAACCATGCTCATTATAGAATGTATTGTTGCTTGGAAATGAAGTAGGAGTGCCGTATCATTTATAATTTCACAGCAGCTTAGTGAAGGTGATTGGTTTTTCAAGAAGAAAACACAGTTCGTACGTGCGTGGTCAGTTAGTGCTTGTTTAGGATGTTGTACAGTCTTAGGCATCATGACTGCTGTAATGTGCCATGATGTGGAGCTCTCTGTATCTAGTACTGTCGACTGAGAAACCCTCTTAAAACTCCTCTTTGAACCAGACACACCAAAACACAAGGTGGAAATATTGCTTTCTTTAGTTCTTTGCATTGCTGTCTGTCTGCACTGCTAGACTTAAAATGATTTAAATTACAGGTAATACAAGTGGTATTCAACATCTAATGTTACTGCAATTGGAATTTAAATAATAGGAGACACTTGTTGACTTTGCCAAACAACATGGCTTACAATTTTCAGTTGGCACTTTATAATAACTACAGTTTAATTAACCTTAATGAAGCTTGAACAAACATTTCAATCATAATATATAATGATTTGGGCCTAGTAACTACTTAATTAAGGGGTTAGGGTAATGAATTAGGGTGCTAATTAAGTAGTTAGTAAGCCTAATTTTTTTTTTATTTGTTCATTATGAAAAAAGTCCTTTCCAAGCTGTATTAGGACTTTTAAAAGTGTAGTTATTATAAAATGTAACCCATAACTCAAATGCAGAAGATCACACTATTGAATTTTACATTGTGGAATAGAAGTATTTTCTGGTATTTTAAATTAATGTCTAGAGACAGAACAGAGTATGTACAACGCTTATACTACCTTTAAACATCTAAGTTTGCCCTGCAGTTTTTCCAAGGGTGACAGCATATAAACTTTATTTGTGTATTAATATTTTTTTAATGTCTCTTCAACTTTTGATTCCTTCTCACACTTGCAATGGGCAACCTTGGGTGTGTTTTTTTTTTAAAAGTTTAATATTTTTAGTCCACACTGCTTGACTGTGTTATATTATTCAAAAAAGTCCAGGTTCCCATCATTTGACATTCATTAGTACACTTTTTCACAAGGTGTTCCTATTTCACTATACAACGGTCCGCATTTCAGTGTCATCTTTCAGTGCTGTTACAAGGTATGTTCAACTGAATAGGTGGAGCGAGAAAAAACTACTGTGTACATCCTTGCTCACAAATCTTTGCCATGTAAGGCTCTGTCCCTGCTCATGTGAACGCGCAAGGACACACAAAAATTAAACAGTTATACACTATTTCCTAAGTGTATGGACATTTTACCTTCGGGCTGTCTAAGAGCTCTCAGGTTATCAAAGATTTTCGTAGCCCTGGTGTGAAACCTCTTCTCCTTGTCATCGTTCAACCTCAAACTTTCTCCATCTAAAATCTACTCTCTGTGACTTATTTTATGTCAAAGCAACACTATGTGGTTTTTGAATCTTAACATTAGATCTTTTTTTAATATATCAGAATAATATCAAAACTATGTGTCAAACTGCCAATTTTCTGATCTGTGAATGCTAATGGTTACAGAGTGTAATGTACAGAATTTTGCACATCATCTACAGTATGTGTCCCCGTGCATATATTATTGCTTTGCCTGGAATATTCCACAGTATGGCATTACAATTACAATACATTCTACGCAACTTGTTTTTTCTACCATTTATTTCATTAGAAGGCTTTTATTGCTTAAAAATACCTAGAATAAACACCTCCTTACTGCGAGTGGGGTAAACTCTCCACAGATGTGACTTGTAACTTGATCTAATTGACCTTTTCATGGAGATAGATGTTTGATACCATATTGTGGAACATTCTACGCGGTGGGGGACTTTCCAACTTAAAAGTGACATAGTGCACCTTTAACTTATAATTTTCACTTGATGCTTTGCAGTGACGTCACGCTGGGGGTGTTCTACTTGTATGTGCAGGACGTTTTTAGAGTACTTAATTAAAAAACAAACAAAATGGAATTAAACACATTTTCGAGAGCCTGTGATCAATACGAGCGTCCATGGTTCTCTTTGGGTGTTTGATTTCCAACAAAAAGTGTTTTAGTTCCAGATAAGTCAGTTCTTTCCATATTGTGTTAAAACAAAGCTCAAATTAAAGTTGAACAAAGCCATAGACAGAGCATGCTTACAGTTAGCATCATACCCCCAGAAAATGTTAATGACTTCAGTCTGACTTAAGTATCAACAGAATATTCCAGCAAAGCAAACCTGATGTTCTAATTGCCAACCAAAGCATTTTCCTTCTTCTCATTCATAAGAAAAGGGCAAAGTTACATAGTGTTGCTTTCATAAAGGCCAATCCATGCTTTCCTCCGTAAAGAGAAGATGCTGTGTCCTCCATGCATGACTCCTGCTTCTGGAAGAGTATTGACATGTTTTTGAATAAGAAAACGACTTCTGTAAATGTATTATGAGGAATGATAACCACTGCCTTAAACCCACCTCCTGGTATTTATCAAAGGAAAGACTGAAGGACTGACTTTAGTGCCTTCTTGGAGACTGAGGCTAATGGATGCAGTCCTGTCAATGAATTAGTATAGTATATATTTGTGAATGTGATATAGTTGGATCGGATTAGCCATAATCTTCTCAATTGATTTGTTTACTGAGGCATAGGACTATTATGAGCATTACTGTTCACTTCAAACACTTTGGATGAAAAAGTGACCACTGCAAGAGGTAAAGAAAAAGATGCCAACCTCATACCTTTGTCAAACTCAAATTGTTATCCCTAATCAGTATTACATAATATTGCTTACATGTAAAAGTGCACTATGTCATTTCTGGTAGAGGGTTTACCACCAACTTGTCTCCATGGAGATGCTACTGCTTTGCCTGAATGTTCCACAGTAGACCAGTTATCAATAAGTACGCCTTTATTTATCTTGCATTTATTCAATTACAGTTGGTTTTTTGTCGCTAACGATACACAGATCTGACATGTAAATTAATGGCCTGGTGGTGTTACCTGCCATTAAATTAAACATGGCATTGAACGTGTCTCCATGGAGATCAACACGTTTAATGCCATATTGTGAAACATTCTATGCAAAACAATAACATCTCCATGCAGACAAGCAGTTAGCAAAGAAAGGTTACATAGTGCACTATAGTAGTGGACTATACTATACTAAATCACTGATGACTGTAGTTCCACACAGTATTCTTATATATACCACGCAGTATGTCATTCAATCCACAAGACTCATAGTATCAATGTCCTGGACCTTAAAGGAATCAGTTTTTCTCCTAAGATGTAATATTTATTGTCATACTGATAAATATGCTTGTCATTATTGTCTCTATATGTTTAAACATTATTTATTTGGAGTTTTATGGACTTGACTGACATGATCAGAGAAGTATATAATGGTAAAATAAGCTTTGAAGGGAAGCTGTTGTTTTGAATATTTGGTGTCACGGTTAAGCTGCCTGCATGACTGGAATTGTTTTGCTATTTCTCTTGATTGTTCTAAAATGGCCATTGAGGGACTTCAACGATTGATCGAAAAATCACATTTTTATTTGATATTGTTGATATTTGTGTTCACTCTCTCAGGTTCATGAGTGTTTATGGTTGTTTTTTGCATCTCAGGTAGAATGCAAACATAAGGCCCACGTATATAATGTACCACTATTGGAAAAAGATAATCCCAAGATGTACATGTTCTTCTCAGTTGTACATGTTTCTATGTGTTTTCAATATGGTGCACTGGTAGAGATATTATTTTGCATAGAACTAGCTCACAGAGACCAGACTAGATTTGTTAAGCAGACAAAACGATGTACAGTCAATATCAACAAACTCACAATATGTGCATACAACGTCCTCTAATACAGTATGTTAATTAGCAATTAGACTATGTGACCACAACACAGTCCAGGCATCTCTTTGTTCTTTTTGAGGAAACAATGGTCTATTTACTGTGACATGGCATTTTAAGAATTATTTGAAACATGTCTTGAATATTTTGGATGAAATTGTTAAAACCTGAATTGTTTAATTTTACGACAAACTGACATTGTTTGTTCAATTTAAAATTTTCTCTGTACCAGGCCATGTTTTATTTCTACAGTGAAGTTTATGTTCCTCATAAGGCCATGCATATTTTGTATTGGTTCACCAACATTTTTACAAAGGAAAAAAAAATCAAGAGTTCTTGTCTTAATAAAAAAAGATTTCAATGTTTCAAGTGGAGTGTTGTGATTTGAACACTTATTTTTTCAATGGTTCATGTTTGGTGATATAAACACCTGGCCTACACGGTCTAAAGGTTCTCTCTTTGTATTTGGTTCTGCGGTGTTGTTACCTCTACAATCTAAGGCAGTCATGGCCAACCCGTGGCTCTCGAGCCTCATGCGGCTCTTTAACTAGTTTCATGCGGCTCTTCAGGAGCTTTTACATAACATGCGTCAAATATGCTTGGCTGGCGTTACCATTCATTCAAGGATTGTTCAAGATAAGGAATGCCAAAAGTCTCACTAAGCAGCATAGTAAGAGAAAAATTGAAAATGAAAATTATTTTATTTTTGTTTGTGGACTTGCTTGAACTGAGAGTTTGTGTGTGTGAGACAGTGCACACAATGTTAACTGTTGAAAACAACTTTTACCAACTTTTAAACAATATTATCATGTTGGTGTGGTTATTTTCATTAAATCTGGTTGAGCATAGGTCTGTGTGTGCGTGTGTGTGCATACATGATTGAGGAATGGGATGATGTTCATGTGTACCCATGTGTATAATGTGGCTCTTTGCAGTAACACAGAAAAAGAAGGGGCTCTTAGTCTTCTACTAGTTGGCCACCCCTGATCTAAGGCATGGATATTATAGATTCATCTTCCAGCTATAGCTCCTCCTGGGTCCTGACCAAGATCCTAGTTCAGATTTGGAAAAGGGTCCCTCGGCACTACATGGGGCCACATTCTGCCCCTTACAGGGTTCCTCACAATGTTGAAGGACAAATGCAGGGAGCAAACATGCTATATGCCTTAAAATAGTGCTCTAAAACCACTCTGACCTACTAAATTTAAATCTAGGCAACGTCTTGGCACAATACAATACATGTTCTTGACCTTGACTTAAACCTTAGCCTTAATATTTTTGAACTTTAAATATCTAAACTGTAAACCTAGTTGTTAATTTAATTATAAAGGATTGACGTCATGGGGAACTGGTTTATCACCATAAAGAGGCAGGGCCCCATGAGAGGTGATTTAGCTTAACTAACTAGTGTTGGTGACTGTGTGTAAGTCTACAAATGATAAAAGCTTAGCTGACAACATGAAATTATTTGCACAGTTGCGTCTCTTACGACATGAAACTATTTGAACAGTTGTGTCTCTTACACCGCTCCTTCAGATATGGTTTTATTTTTCAAATTTTTGTGGTCTATCATTTTAAAAGACCATATTTTCGGCATTATGTACCTTTTTGTCATTTCAATTACATTAACTTCAGACATTATGTCCTACTTATCTTACTCTTAACCAGTGCTGGAAAAAGTACTCAATTTTGTTACTTAAGAAAAACAAATCTGCTTAGTCTTTTGTGCAAATTTTGAGGTCTAATGACACTTCAGATGTAGTGATTTTGATGTGTGTTGAGTTGAATAAATTTTTTCTAGCTGTTCTTATTTTTTATATATATTTTGTTTAGCTCACACTATAAATCTGATAAAAAATAAACCCCTCAGCCTTTTCAACAAGTCTCACAAAATAAAAAATACTTTTACTTTTCCAAGTACTAACCAGGCCTGCACTTTCTTGGCTTCCGGGATCAGACAAGTTTGGGCATTCTCAAGTTGGTATGGCCGTAAGCACCCTCGTTCAGTCCGAAAGAACGACATGGGTCCACAATCCTGTGGGCTCACCACCCACAGAGGGGTTCATAGGGGTAAAAGTAAAGTTTTTACGCAAGTACAGTATTTTTTATTTCATTGTGTTCTATCACTGCTCTTACAATTACTCTAACTTGAGTAGTACTATTCCCATGTACTTTTTTACCCTTGAGATTTTCTTGAAACACAATTTTGCACTTTTCCTTGCGTAATATTTTTAGAGTAGTGTTCTTCTTACTGGAGGTACACTTCGGGCTACTTTCCTACCTCCTGCCCACAGTGTGACAAATACCTGTATTCTGGTAGAAAACCTTTGAACTTGCTGCTTGCTGCTGGGAGCGGTGTGCGTGTATTAAAATGCTGCATATATGCGTGGAGCGGCTGAGCCCTGATCTCTGTGATACTTGTCAGAGTGAGATCTTGCAGGAGTGAAGTGTGTGCAGTGAGTGAAGCTGCAGCCTCGCGGTGCTTTTGACTGACATATACAGTGTGCTACATGACTGACACGGAGCAGCTCAGGCTCTTGTTAAGGGCCCACACCAACACATGCAGCTAGTGATTTGACAAATTGATAGGCGCTCCCAGGTACAAGACCTAATTCATAACCAGGAGCCATTTTGTCATCATAATTCTGTCACTGCTGCCATTTTCCATTACTTTAAGTGATCCATCCCCAGTAAAGGTCAATAACATTATTCAAACTTTAATGGAAATAGTTTAACCTGGGAAACCACCCACTTTGCTTCATGACTCTGAAAATTAATAAAATACAGTATAACGCTCGCATAAGGGAACCTTAAATAACTTTTGTGGCTGGTTTGAAACTAATTGAAAAACTAAAATCATCCCAAAGGTCAAGGCCTAAAACTTCTCATATTAATTCTAAAAAATATATATATGAGAGAGAGTTAATGAACACTGAAATCTTCGTTTTTAATAGAAAAATGCTGTTGGTCTCAATCAATTATACACTGCTCTAAACAATCAAGGGAACATGATCATATAAGTGGTAAAGTGAAGAGAATCGCAAAACACTAACTTACCAAATCAAACTTAAATGAAGGGCTTTTAATTTACTTAGAAACTTAGAGAGAGTTTTGTAGCCATTTCTCATGGCCTCATCAGTAGTCAAGGCTGTAAAAAACATACACCACAGGGTATAACATGGTGGTAATGATGTGATATAAACCAAAAATAAGCATGAATCAAGTTATTTAAACTACTGATACTTTACAGCTGATGTCTTCAACATTCTCTGGGGGTGTGACACTAACTGAGGCTCTGCTCTAGTCGACGTTCACTCTCACCTTTTGGTTAAAAATCAAACACCAAACATCAAACACCTAAACAACACTCATATTGATCACAGACTCCTGAAAATGTGTTGTTTAAATCCATTTTATGTTTTTCCTTAAGCTTTCAGAGATTTAAAAACTTTTTTTTTTTTACTGTGTTTGTTAATGTACGCATTGTGCCACCATGGTAACTGCTGAACATTCCTCCATACACGTACATGCACAACACCTCAGTCACTACAAAGTATGAATACCTATTTTAAAGCATTTTAGCAGGGGTTTGCTTGATCACACCTCAAAAACTGTTCTGTCTTCAGGTTATAACATGAGTTTCAGAGAGATGAGAAATTGTCACTGTTGCCATAGCAATTAACAATTATGTTTTGAATGGGCAAAAGCACACAAAATGGTGCCAAGAAACAGAACGCTGATCTGTACAAACTGTTACCCATATCTTTATAAAGCAATTGAAATGTAATGTTATGGCTTGCCATTACTGGAATTACTTGAACTTCATCCCATCAATAATAACAAATAAAGAAAAATCACCTTCTAAATTTTGCCTTTCAGCCAAAAATGTTTGCAATATGAGTGCAGGGAGAGGCTTACGTTTCAGTTAGCTGCTGCTTATTCTGTTTAAACGTTCAATTTCAATTTAGAGTGACGTGTTTAAGAGTAATTAGCACAATGGGGAAATTGTGCTCGCAAACAAACGTGCGAGCATGGCTTGTTTAGTGCGCTAATTGATGGATTGAGATTGATGGCATGTAGCACTAGGTTTGGCTGAGGTGTAATTACAAGATGTGGGAATAAATAGTGGCTGAACAAAAGGACTTAAGACCTGTTTAACACAACATCCAAGGAACAGCAATTTCTCTAATTTTTCATTTCAATTTTTTCTTTTCATTGGGCACTGCACCAAATCATCTGTCATTTTCTCCTAGAATCTGCAATCATCTGCCTCTCTGTCGCTTATAAACATGAAAAGAAAGTAAAAACATGGGGGAGATTAGACATCAGTATTGTTTGCAGCACTATGACCACCACTTGCAACTACTGTCACACACTCCCACTCCCAGTGTTGGGAAGTAACTGAATATATGTACCAAGAATATGTTTCTGAATACTCATTTTGAGTATGTATTCCGGTACAGTTACTTTTTCATTTGGTGGTATTCAGACTACAGTTACTTTTCTAAATTAAAGGAATACATGACGGTACTTGAGCACATAATATAGGCTTCAAACTGCACAAAATCAGGAAAAGAAATATAAAATAAATACACTACTCTTGTGGTGTGATTTTTCCTTCTCTGATCAGTGATAAATAAATGATTACAAATGGTGAAACAAATATGTTTCTGTTTTTTATACCATCTTGCATCATTACAGCATAATTTAAAGGCAACTCTGTGTGAAAGTATTCTAAGTATTCAGAATACAGTACTCTGACTGGACCATGTATCAGAATAGGTTACAAATACAGAATACTGAATACCTGCATTAAAATGTAAGTAAACACATTTTCACAAGTATTCTTCCCATCGCTGCTGCTATTATACCAATGACTAGTGCTGGAATTACTGCAAATATTGGTTCTGAAATCAGCTACAAACTGTGTTTTGGTGGTGCAGTGAGTAAAGTGTTTTCCCACCAACCAGAGGGTAACTAGTTGCTTGAGTATAGCCTATTCGTTGTTGCTTAGTACTTCAACATGGTTATGACACAGAGGGCATCCGATACAAAGACTTCCCATTTCTGTAATTGTATAAATGTTCAGCTTTTCCCGGAGCAGCTGTTTTTTAGTTACATTGAAAAACAAGCTCTATGACAGATGACATAAATGTTTTTATTTTTGTGAAGTTATCCTCCCTCAGAGCACATGAAAGCACTATCCATTAGAGGCGCTCACGTCCTGGAGTCTGTATGGAGGAAAACATCACTCGACTGCCTTGGCATCTTCAAAGCCGGCACTATTTATAACTAATAATGTAGCGGGAAAAATGCCAAGTCATTTTGAGTGAAACAGATGAGCTGGTTGTTTCAGACAATGATGAAGGACGAGCACCTGAAGCCTGTGATAACCGTGGCGCAATTATCTTCGGAGGATTGACAATGACCCACACAGTCTGTCTGCGGCAGTGCGCGCACACGAGCCGCGCTTAATCCATAGGAAATGTCAGCGAGAGGGAGAAGCGATTAGCAAACACGGCCCACAACGCTATAGGCTGTAATGCCACTTTGATGTCTAAGACTTAATACGAGATTGATATTTACAACAAAATTAAAAATGTGGGACAAAATGGGAGTAATCCTTAATTGAATGTAAGGGCTTTCACATCTATTCAAAGTTATAGGAACAAAAATAAGGTGTTACAGGATGATCACCAAACAAATCCAATTTTTGTCTCAAGATTTTGAGGGCTCAGGGGTATAGTTGATTGAAAACTAGAAGATTTATGGTTCAATATCTGTTCCAAACAGTGCATACTATTGTTGTGCTTCTGGCAAGACACTTCATCCATCTTTCCTGCATGAATATTAAGTGACTGGTTGAGGTTATTGGTTGTTGTTGGTGCAGACTGTTAGCTACATCAGCCAGCCTTATGGAGACAGAAAATACAGCTTTGTCAATATAATTATACTGACATGTTTGGTGAGACTAGACTAAACTAGAGTTGTGTGATGTCACTTCTGGGTCCAATGTCAAATTCAGAATTTGATAAATGACAAAGCCAGAAATCAGTCAGTCAGACCTGGGAGTAGCATAATACTTAACAATTAAGGTATAATTTTACATTTTATCATCAACATGTCATAATTTTATTTTGAAAACAATAAAAGCATTCCAAATAGGAAGTGAGCAGAGAGACAATTCAGGCTCCATCAACTCTGGCTCTACTTGACTTTACATTGAAAAATTGTCATCCCTCTCTCTGTTACTGCTTTCTGTAATTGTACATTTTATCATCAACATGTCATCAGTTTATTTTAAAAACATTTTGTCCTTCCTCTTTTGACTTAGGGTTGTGTAATAGCATTCAGACTGTAAGCTTTTTTCATGTGATTATTTAGTATGAGCTCGACGAAGAATCTCCTCCATAGTAAATGCATAATTATCTGCTCAGCCCCAGCCTGAGCAACTCCTCTGAAGTCCTCTGAACATCTCAAGGTGACTCCCCTTGCTGCTCACGCAAAAGACAAGTTTTCTTTGCCCAATTTACACTGACGTTCCGCTTCAGAGGCAAAACCCAGATACAATAAGCAGCATTTTCAATCTCCTTATCTCCTGTGCTAGGCCTGCACACAATCACATTTCACATCACACTTCATATGTTACTGCTGATGAATAATTAATTGTGTCTTAAAGGAGATGTGTTTTAATTTATACTTACATGACTGATTATCTTCTACAGATACTTCAGGAGAAATGAAAAACTCTGCATTGTTGACTTACACAGTATTTGTTTTTCAAAGAACACAGCATTCTCACTTGATATTACAGTTGTTATTGCTGCTAACTCCTATCACTTTTACAAAGACTTGATGTGCAAATTCAATACAAATGCTACCACAGCTATTACTGCTTATTAACTATATACTACATGAATACACTATTATACTATATGGGAACAATAATCAGTCAAATCTTAATGGTTTCACTCCTGTGCTACTGCTATATGTACTTCTAATTTAATATGAGTTTAGCCACGTTGTAATTAGCCAAGTTACAGAGTACGGCACAAGTCCCAATCATCCCAGTGCACGGGTGTCTCTGTGCTGTATCTGTGGCTCATCCACAAACATACTATAATGGCATTATATTACCAGCTCTGATTGGTAAAATCTTAGATTAGAATATGTGGATGGATGGTTGAAAACAATTTACATAATTTAGCTTTAAACTGTACAATTAAGTTTTGTTTAAAAGACGGGTCTAAAATGCTACTAAAAATGCATGAAAGTGATTTGTATTAAAGGTTCTATATTACACAAAATTGTGACCTTTAAGTCATGTTACCTCTTCAAAAACATACCTGGAGTTGTGTTTTGTTTCATTTATACATGTTTAAGTAACCCTGCATTTTTAGTCGGTCTACATCTCCGAAGCCCAAAATGCTCAGTTCAAGATGTCATGAAGCAGCAGTTTTCAACTTAACATCTTTTACCTCCTAGTGAAGGTGTATGAAGAACTCGGCCTAAATATTCAAGATTTGTGTGTTATGTTATGTGTGAATGAGACAAAACACAACAAGGATTTTGATGAGAAAACATTATAACATAGAAAAAAAGTGTATTACAGGCCCTTTAAGTAGTGTTTTCTTGCATATTTTAGACATTTTCTTGTAACAATTTGGTCTCCACCAGGTTGCACCTCCCCCCCACATGCCCATCACCATTTTTATTAGTTTACATTATGATCAACTTAATTACATGTTCTCTCAGTTGATGCCTTAGTTCATTGTCTATTAAAGGTGATAAATTACATTTCAAATTGTTTCGAGCGAGGCACTTCAAAAACATTTAATCACCAATAGATTTCATTTCTAGTTTGAAATTAATAGCTTTGTGTCATCTGCTCTACTCTGTGTGTGTAGGTTAATTAACCATTTAAAACACGTATTCACAAATAAAAGACAGATATTATACTGTCAGCATAGGCTTACCGGTACCTGTGCAAGAGCGCGAATAGCATAGACATATTATATGTAGTTTGTCCGTGAATGTGTTGCAGTAGGCTTTCCATCCATCCATCCATTTTCTTCCGCTTATCCAGGGCCGGGTCACGGGGGCAGCAGCCTAAGCAGGGACTCCCAGACTTCCTTCACTCCAGACACTTCTTTCAGCTCCTCTGGGGGCACCCCAAGATGTTCACAGCCCAGAGCCATAGTACCTCCAGTGTGTCCTGGGTCTTCCCTGGGGCCTCCTTCTGGTGGAACATGCTCGGAACACCTCCCAAGGGAGGCGTCCAGGAGGCATCGGGACCAGATGCCGGAGCCACCTCAGCAGGCTCCTCTCGACATGGAGGAGCTGCGACTCTCCTGTGTGACTGAGCTCCTCACCCTATCTCTAAGGGAGACCCCAGCCACTGAGCGGAGGAAACTCTTTTCGACCGCTTGTATCCACTATCCTGTCCTTTCAGTCATTACCCAGAGCTCAAGACCATAGGCGAGAGTGGGAACGTAGACTGAGGTAAATCGAGAGCTTTGCCTTTCAGCTCATCTCCCTTTTCACCACAAGGGTCCGATACTGCAACCGCATCACTGCCGATGCTGCGCCGATCCGCCTGTCAATCACACGCTCCGTCCTCCTCTCACTCCTGAACAAGACCCAGAGATACTTGAACTCCTTCACTTGAGACAGGGACTCTCTACCCACCTGCAGAGGCCAGGTGGAGACCGGACACAAGACCATAAGATTAACCTATTAAATCAGTAATAGTTAAAGCTTCAATGCGTAAATTTTCTGATGGGGTGTCTGCACATGATTGTCTTTAAATATACTGTATTTTCCGGACTATAAGTCACTCCTTTTTTCCCAGGCTTTGGACTATGCGGCTTTTACAAAGGTGCGGATATTCTGTGGATTTTTCTTCCACCGCTAGGGGCGCTCTAACCGGAATTTCAAAAACAAGATAGATGGAAAATTAATGCAAAGAAGAATACGCTACTTTTTATTTAGCAGATATAACACGCACGGCAAATTACTAACTGGTAATTATTTTCAAATCCTCACCTCTTCATCATGAAAAGCACACAAAGGAGTTTGTATGATGCAAGTTTTAAGTTGAAGGCATCGGTCTTGCTCCAGGAAGGAAACCGTGCAGTAGAGCCCTGCACCCGCGGGACCCGCGGGACCCGCGGGACCCAACACAAAACAGTGCGGCGCGGGACATATTCTGAAAGCTTATTGCGGGCGCGGGCGGGAGCGCGACTGCACGACGCGGGAGCGGGCGGGAGCGGTACTGAAGAATGCGAGAGCAGGCGGGAGCGGGACTGAAAATTCTGTCCTGCGCAGACCTCTACCTGCTGCTGCACATAAGCTTGGAGTCAAAGTGACTTGTGGTTTAGCTGCACAGGAGAAATTAAGGTAATCAATTACTGGTTCTTTTCTGTTTTTGACCTGTTTTAATCAGCACAGTTGCTGCCGTGTTAAAAGGCACTGTTCGGAAAGTATCTGTGCAGGTACATAAATGTACATTTACAGTACAAAATCGTTCTGTATATGCAGTAAATATCTCATTGTTCAACACAGATATCAGCGGCTTGTAGCCCAGTTGCGGCTTGTATATATATTTTTTATTTTATTTTTTTTTAAATAGAGTGGATGCGGCTTATATACAGGTGCCTCTATAGTCCGGAAAATACGGTACTATGATTGTAAATTACGGGTGTTTTATTGCTCAAAATTTACTTTAAAAATATGTATTCTTGGTGAAAGTGAGGTCGCCTCTCCACAGAGCTGACCTGTAACTTGGCCTGGTGCTGGCACCGGCTTGTCTGCCTGGAGATATACATTTCATGCCATACTGAGAGCGAACCCAGGCAAAATAGTATCATCACTATGGTACCAGAGCAGGGACAGACGCTTCACCAGAAAAGTTACGCAGTGCACCTTTAAGGTTCAGAAAAGTTTGGGCTCGTCTTTGGTGTAAACAAACACGGCCTGAGGATGTGAGGGTCCTCTGGGTGGAGCTCTGCAGCCATATCTCCATACTCATTCCACCAGTATTTACTATGCAAGCATACTATTGGGAATACAACAATGTTACTTCAATTACTATTGCTTAGGTTTGCCATTATTACTACCACAATGCTACTACCCATTTTGCCACCAGCTCAAATCCTCCAAATGATACACATGAGCAGTGAGAAGAAGTACCTATCCCTAGTTGCAGTACAAGTTGAAATATTCTTCCATACTTCATCTCTTCATCTGTTCTTTTTTGTGAGCTTGTTGTCAGTTTATGAAAGCTTTCTATTTTCGTGGCCATCCTGTTACCTTCAAAGGAAATACACACATCCTTGAACCTAGTCACAGTGAGGCTGCACAGACTATTCCACCTTCATTATTTATCTTCCAAACGTATTCAATTAATTACTTATAGGTAATTAAAAGTCACATGTTTTAATTAAATTTGCATTGAATTCGAACTCAGGAAGAAAAGGCATCTGGGGACATATTTCATCAGGTTCAATGGGCTTAAACTTCAACTCTATTCCGCCTGGGAAGATGTGGAAAGTTAAAAATTATCAGTTTCATGCTCTATAGCCATTGTACGCTTTTGAGACCAGCAAAAGTCACAAAGGAAAAAAAAAAAACCACACACACAAAAAAGGTTGGTGCCCACATTCTTTTGTTCAAACAGATTAAGGATTTTGGTCTTGCTCTGAAACAGTTGGAAGGCAACACATGTATGTAGACTTCATGACAGCAGCATAGACAAGCCCAGAGCAAACAAGGGACTCACCAATCAAAATTTTCATTCCTAAAATGGGTATTAATTATTATTAGCCAAAGAAAAGCAGGATCAGAATTTGGTCTTTTATTTTTGTTCTCTTTGGGTATGTACCAACCCACATGTTTTTGTTAAATGGAAGTCTAAAATGTTCAAACACTCTTTGTCCCTGTTAAAGATGCAAAATCAATAGCTCTAAAGTGATTGCAGTGCATCACAATAATCACAGTTTTGCTTCATAGTATAATTCTAAGAGCATAATAAACTCTAGTGGTGTGGTAGTCATTTCATATATTTATTTAAAAGGACAATGCATAGTCACATAGTGGCTGAGGGCAGAAATGCAAGATACCAGATTCTATCTTTGGAAGCTCATTTCCATCTGCAGTCCTTTTAAAAGGCAAAAGGTGGAGAAGGACATGGTGCATTATTTGTAACATAGTGGGTACGTAAAGCTCAGTAGCTAAGACCAGTGAATACTGTTGTGTCTACAGGCAAGACACCTCACCTTGTCTCTGTGTGAATGTGAGTGACCAGAGGGGTAGATGGTGCAGATAAGCAGTCTCATCTCATTAATCTACCCCAGGGCTGCTGTGACCATAAAATTAACTTTTAACACCACTAAGTATTCAAGTATAAAATGTTTTGTCTGGGATCTTGAATAGACACTTCTTCAATACTTTATCAATAAAAGATACAGAGGGATATCATTCTGGATTTGTCAGGCAATAAAATGTTATGAATAATCCACTAAATCCTAAAGCGACTTTGAGCCTCTGGAAAAGTGGTCAATATGACTAATGTATTATAATAATTTGTAGAAGTTGAAGTGTGGTTACCTTGTCCACCCCATCTGTCATCTGATAATAAATAAAAGCATTCATTTTGTCTTCTATTGTACATTAACTGTACATGTCCACCATATCAGATCATTGTAAAAGAAACAACCACATTATAGATTGGGATGAGGCATGGGTCATTGGATCGGGGAACAACTTCAAATACTGGATCAGGGAGGCCATTGAAATCAGGAAACAGTTAAAAAGTCAAAATTATAAATATGTATTATAAATATATGTTTTATGTATAGGCTATATAAAATTATAATAACAAATGCCAGAAACAGACAGTCATTTTAGTCACTACTGGCTGAACTTTATCTAGAGCACAACGCACAGCCAAGCACAAAGTTTACGCAGCAGCACAACCTCATGCAAAGCTCAAACCCAACCCCAACAACACAATGTAACACACTACTCACAACCAGAGCTGACAACCTGCCCCTGTAACGTCATGAAAATGCAGCAAAAATGAGGCTCCGGTCACAACACACATCAGCGCTGCTCCTACAGCACACAGCAGAACACCGGAGCGGCTCCGTCCTCATTCATTTACGCATTTGACTATTAACACTATAACACTGTTGACATGTGAGGCTCTTCAGATTTGCCCTAACTAACAAAAATAAGCCTCTTACCTTCTCCAGAGGACCGATGCAGAGTGTATCCTCTACCCGCTGTCCTGTTGGTTCTGTCTCTGTCCAGGTACAGTCAGGTCCACGAGACAAGGTCCTGGAGCCGAGTGCACGAGCTGGGTGTAAAACTCGTCCCACTTCCCACTTCAATCTGAAAGTTACACCAGTCCATTTTAGCACTAAGGCACCGGATGGTCTTAAGCCCTCTGCGCTATGCCCAGGTCAAACTTTTATGCCCAGAAACGACAGGGCAGCGAGCGAATTCTCCAGCTCCGGCAACGGGTGCCCATACAGTCTATGCTGGTGCCCCGCCGGCGGCAGCGAGTGCCGTGGTCCTGGTGGCGAGTGCCCGGTCTGTCAGTGTGTCCCGTGCTTTAGGTCTCTCCTCCCGCCCGCCTGTGTGGAGGTTTAGGTGAAAGTAGCTAGCAGCCACAGCACACAGCTCGAGAGGGGTCTGGCTGCAGACCATAGACGTATAAGATTTTATTATAGTTCTATACTGCAGACGAATAGGAAAAGGGGAGAGCCACGCTAGATCGGAAACATGTGACCTCCACCGGAAACACGTCACAACTGCATAGACTTTTTATTTATTTATATATGTTTATATTTTATTTATATTAGACAAACACGTCATATCTACCATAGACTTTTATTGTTTTAATTATATTAGCCGTGTCCCAATCATAGACCGTATAAAAGAAATGGACTAAGTGAGCGTAACGTCACCCATAGCGTTTAGCGCCGCTCAAATGAGGCTCGCGATGCTAACGGCTACAGGGGCAAATCTAGAGCCAGGCTCTGTGTTATGAATAGGGATTTTTTTGGCGGACAAAATAGCGAAAACAAATTCAGGACCATGTAGAGCGGGCTCGTACGAACATTTTAAGACCAAAATGACGAGGCTCACTGCACCAGATACAGAAAGACGAGCGATAAGATCTCAATGTAAGTCAATGGGGAAAAGGGAGAGAAGGAGCCGGAAGAGCCTCCTGGAGCACTTCCTATTTGGCACGCGGCGGCTAACGGGATAGCTATGTCCACTCATATATACGGTCTATGGTCCCAATTCGCGGACCGCAAGGCCGTTGCCGAAATGAGACAGGTGTAGCCTACTGTGCCCACCTATCGCCTAGCAAACACGCTGCTAACGCTAATGTTAACAACACGCACCACCCAGATTATGCACGGATAATCTAACTGTCTGATTTTGAGACAATTTTGAGAATTATTCTAATAATTCTCATCCAAAACGAAAACTTATGTTTAACATTTGCAAAACCAAACTGCTGTATTTCTGGGATACATCTAAAATAGGCTAAATTACATTAAAGTTTCAAAAACAATGATGAGATATGCATTATTAAGTATTTTAAAATTGATAAGGGATTACATTTATTCAGGGAATGTATTTAAGTCAGTTTATAAAAAAGATTATCTCCTTTGAGAAAAGATGGTTTATTAAACAATCAAATAAACTTCTGGAATTTATCATATGAATAGTGAAACATTAAACCCATTACACACACACACACACACACACACACACACACACACACACACACACACACACACACACACACACACACACAATGCTTTAATAGGTTAATACAAACAGCTGTACATCATTGTACTCTCAAATAGTTTTCCCTTTTTGCTGAAGCAGGTGACAATCCAAAACGAACAAATTATTTTAGCAAAATACAATCAGGTGGAATACCACTGCTTAAATGCAGTACAATAGTACATTCTTTTTTTGTTTTTTATTTAACCTTTATTTTACCGGGTAGGTCGGTTGAGAACCAATTCTCATTTTCAACGACGACCTGGGTATGGCACCTGGAATTCCCTGTGGTCTCCCATCCAAGTACTAACCAGGTCCAGCCCTGCTTAGCTTCTGAGATCAGACAGGCTCAGGCTTTGTACATGTAATGTAAAGCCGGTATGGTACATGTAATTACAGTTACTATCAAAAGAGACATCAAATAAACAGCACATTTCATCATGAATCAAATGTCAGTATAGATTGAAAAACATTCAGATAAGCGCATACAAAATAACTTTATAATTTATTTATTATTTAATTTTTTTAATCAAGGTTAAGTTAGGGAGTGTGGTGCACTTGCACCCTCTATTCACCAGCCACCACTGGTCTGTACTATAAGTTAGCCTGCACTCACAGTCTTATCTAGAGGGCCTAAGCTTTAAAATGATGCATCACACAAGCATCTGAGTTTTAAGATTTTTTTGTAATAAGCTATGACATTTGTGTTACTGTTGTGCACACACAAAATGAGGTGGGTGGCATCAGGTTAAAAAGAACCCAAGAAGTTAATGATCTAATGTCTTCAGGTATAGGTATTCCAGCTTCCTCACACCGCTCACATGCACTGTTCAAACTCCTTTTGTAATATAATGGAAAAAGATAAATGCATCTCCAATGTCACAAATGGTTTGATGCTTTCACTGGTCCACTACAAGAATAAAACATTGTTAGCCTGTAATACTTCTGAAAAGGTGCTTTGGTTAAAATAATGAGGAAAAGAGCTCGAGTTTACGGGGATGTGTGCAGATGTCTGGTAATCTGATTGGCCGATACACCTGGGTGCATAAATTGAATATTTATTTTTCATTTGTCAGAGGGTGAGTCATTTGGATTTTGCTGTCTTTTTCTCATTAGCCACACCACATGGTTTAAAAGATCGCCCAAAACAGATATGTTACATCCCAAATGTCTCCTCATGACCACAGTCAATTTCCCTATGTGGCTACCTTCTGAACCAATGTAATGCCTAATGCCTTAATTACATTCTGTTTTTGTGTCCTATTATTCTGCCCTGAAAGGTCAAGAGCATTATTTGCAACACAAACCCAGGGCCTCTATTGTATGGGCCGTGCAGTCTTGTAGTTCCTTGGTCACTTTGATATGCATGTGAATGTCAAATTAAAAACTGGGCCCTAATAGGCAACCATTATGGCAAGTGAGGCGCCTTTGTGCAAAGCTAATCACTTATTCAATCACTGCATTGTGCCCTGTTCCTCCACCTCTCAGCATCATTCAAAAAGCAAGAGGATTTTTTTATGCCAGAAAAACCATGGCTACACTTGGGTCAAAAATATATTTGTACTCTTACCTGAGGCCTAATTAGTTATGTGAAGGACTAGCAACATTTTCTTCGTTGGTGTAATTAAATTAGACTCTATTGTCATGTTAACTAGCCAATTAAGTGACAGGGAGACTGGGAGATGATGTCCACTGTCTTGGCAATGCAGTATATGTGAAGGGTCAAAATATCTAATGATTAAAAGATGTGTAAAATTTGGATATAACTACGCAAATAGGTAACACTCACTGGTTAACTGGTCCAACAATACTTGAAGAAAGCACTTTTTAAATGTCCTATATTCATCAAAATGTACTCTTCTGTGCTTTAATCCATGTTATAATGCTGTTACCTCCTCAAAAACATCTGGAGTTGTGTTTTGTTTCATTAACACATGTTTGACTAATGTTTGTTTATATCTCCAAAGCTCAAAATGCTCTGATCCACCTTATAAGGTCATGTAGTGCTAGATTTCAAGTTAACAGCTCCTTTAACCTTTAGTTCAATAGAGATAAGCAATTCCAGAGTTGACATGATCCAAATTATTCTAGTGAAGGTGTGTGGAGTTTAAAAACACAGTGAAGCACTTCCTGTACTACCACATGACATCATAAGGTGGAACAAAGTTTCACCACCACAAGCTTTGTGCCTTTTCAAAGTAAATTGGACACCACCACCAAGGTTCAATTCATGTAATTAAAAATATGAGCAACTGATGTTATTTTGTGCTAATAAGTGAAGGAGCTGGATGGGCAGTCATTATCCAGGCGCTGCTCTGCTCCAGGAGAGGTGACAGAGCTACCACCTCACACCTGCTGCTGCCTGGCTCCGCACGCCTCGCACATCCCATCATGCATCTGGACCTCACAGATGTTCTGGAAGCATTTCTCACACAGGTCAGAGGTCACTCCCTTTGCCAACAGAATCAACTTGCTCAACATTTCCTCCAATTTCCAACTCTGCCAACTTCATCAACTCTGTAGGTTATAGAAGTAGAGGCTGTGTAGAATGTACTTAAATAGCATCATGTTGGTAAATCCTATGAAACTATATGTGCATACAGCAGACATAGACACGTAACACCACAGACTAACAATCTTATTTGTTTCTGCAGTTTCACTGGATAGTAGTCTAAAACATTATACCAAACAGAAATATGATGCTGTAGCATGAAAAGCTGCACCACATACAAAAAGAAGGAGCAATTTACTTGACTACACATAATAATGTATACTCCTGACCAACACCATGACTTAAGATCTATAGGCTCCGACAGGCGCTGCTGACAGGTTGCCCCTCTGGCTTTGAAGGGTGGGTGAATGTGAGGAAGTATATACTTTATTAGTAGCACCTTTGCAGCATTTATGTGCATGTGAGAAATGCTTTGCCTGGAATGTTCCACAGTTTGACATTAAACCTGTGTAACCTGTCATGAGATGACTTACAGTAAGATGTTTTGCAAGGTAGGCTATTTATTTATAAGTAAAAATACCTGTAATTTAATAAATGCAAGAATAAGCTATTTAATTCCATAAAGTGGAACAGTTCTGGTTTCTCCCCTTGGAGAGACCAGCATTTATTTTTTTACTTAATTGTCCATATTTCTGTTTTAAGTCTTTGTAATTTGTCTATATCATGTTGTGAAAATCAGTTTGCTGAGACACAAACCACTGAATTAAGTTTATATTTACATTTTACACAGTCCCTCTTCTTTTGAATTGGCTTTTCTAAAATGGAGGCTAACCTGATGGTGAAAGGCAGGATGTCTCAAATGCATCACAAGCAAGAGCCTCTCTGTGAAAAGCTAAATAATACATAGATATCTAGCGAGGATCTGGTGCTTTTCAATGGCTATAGGATTGCACTCAACATAAACCATTTTTACTAAGGGCCGTTCTCTTTCCTTGGGTCCGGTCTCCCATAAATAATTTGCCTTCAGATGCATCAAAATTGCAACTTGTTGGTTATGAGAAAGAACAGTGAGGAGGCAGTTTGAATGCCAATGTGCCAATGAATAAACAATGGAGCACTACTACAGAGCTGCCAAGAGACACTGCCCGGAGCCCGCAAACTCCTCTAATGGGATTTCACCACAGAAGCAGCTCTTTAGTCCAGTGTGAATGAAGGGCGGCCTGAACGTGGCTGTGTCAACCGCCTTGTATACTAAGTGATGTTAAAGCAGCTATTCTCCAAGCGTTACATCTAATCGAATAGGCAGCTCTAACTAGGCCTACTGTATTAGAATAATGAACATCAAATGTGTTAAGTGTGATTAATTAATGGAATCTTTTGTAATAGAAATAAGAGCAGAAGATAACTCGACACTCAATAAAGAGCAAATGATCAGTTCCACTTTTAATATTCCACTTAGGGCATAAGGGCAGTGTAATTGTAGCTGGAAATGCCCATTCACATCACAAATCTTAACAATTGGCAGATAATCAATAAAAACTAAATTACAGCCTACATTAGAATAAACGTTAAGTAATGGTTTAAGTTGCCAAGACATTAAAAATACCCAAAATTATATCAGCTTCAAAGAACAAAATAGTCGAACACATTGATGCTATACTGCCATCTAGTGCTCAAACACTGCACTTGTTTAATTATTGCAACGAGACCAGCTTTCAGTTTGTAAGATATATATTTATTTTTAAGACGTCACTAAAATAACAAACTTAGCGTGTCTTAACTGAATAGTTTTACAGTCTGATAATCATTGAAATGCAATTTTAAAACAATTAAATATGATATAGCATTAAAACACTGTTTTTAAAAGATTTTTAAGAGAGTAAAATATATATTTTTCAATCTGTGACAAAAGCACAATGTCATACAATGTTACAAAATGCATTCTCTTCTCACAAATGAACATTATGTTTTTAGCATATCTTCACGTAGCGGCTTTGAACAAAACCTTGCATTATTCAGTGCCAAAGGTAGAAATCATGAGGTCTTTCCATCATTCTTCCACAAAAGTGCTTACAGAGGATTTAGCAATGGTTTAAAGCCAGTTGTATTGTACAAATAAAAATATACTGCATTGACTGTAAATCCTGTATGTTCAGTTTTAAGAGTCTTCACCATGTTAAGACAATAGACAGCTGTCGTCCATACAAAGTGCATGTGGAAGTCTAGAAGCAGACTGAAAAACTATAAACACAATGTACAGTACATTGGCCACATGATAGTTGTATTATACAAATATTATTATAATGCATTAAAATCAGTTCTTTTTTACACATTCGTAAATATATATGTAAAATAAACCTGTTTTGACTGGACTTTCATGTTGTTTAAAATACATTTTCTTTATACGATGAGAATATTGGCATGTTGAATTTGTTCCCTTCTAGCATTGCACAGTTTGACACTTTCACGGATGCTGGCAATCGAATTGGAAGCAGCACCTCGAATAGGTTGTTTTCACAGACCCTTTTTTACATAAAATTTCTGAAACAGTATCCACAAATATTGAACCTGAATGTGTTAACAGTTGGGCCCCAAACCTTGATTTATTTTCTGATAAATTACCTGTTTTTTCAAGAGCTCTCCAGTGCAAATGACTAATACTGTAACACTGCATGTTAAAAGTTCATTCACCATATTTATTCCCATTAGCAGTGGCAGTTTTTGTTTCATGTGGAATGGGGCAGAGAAATTGCAGTGATATTAACCATGAATGAGAACAAAACAGTAGATACTTCAGTTGCTAATTTTGGCCTTTCAAACATTATGAAAACAACCTATTCAAATAGATCTCCCGAATGTTGAATGAAAATCATACAACAGTCTATTGGTCTGGCAGGGGATAAAGTGCTCATGTCCTTTGGCAGCGACATGGAGTAAAACTTAAGTGTTCAATAATAATCAATCGTAGACTCCACCTTCAGATCTGAGATAATAACCCTCTCGCCCCAGTGCCTTGGACAGAAGTCTGTGTCTATTGGGAGACATACAACTCTGCGCCTGCACAAACCCGGCCAAAGCCTTGTTCGTTCGCACAGGTTTTGATCTAGGAGCTGGATAATACCCCTCTGTGAAGTCATGCTGTGTGGGTCTGACTTTATAGCTCTGAGTCCTCCTTCCGGATTGAGAAAAAGATCCTGGATGTTCAGGATCTAGCTGGGATTTGACCTGGTATTGGTGGGGCCGGTTTTCTCTCGTGCTCTGCGATCTGCCAGGTCGTCTGAGTATTCCCGGTTTGGAAATGCCAGAATAGCTTGTAGCTTTAGCCATCATGAGCGGATCCTGGTTGTGACCCTGTATATGGCTTTTGTGCTCGATGTTTTTGAGGTTAGGAGTCCTTTCTGGGAGCGAGGGGACTTTGTGAAGCTGTTTTGTTGAGCTCTCTTTTATATGAATACGCCTGGTTTGGCCTGGTTCTACGCTCGGCCTATAACTGATTTGATGTTTAGTAACTTCTGGCTCACTTTGTTGGGATCGGGGCGATGTTGGGGAGGTAGCTGCTTGTACATTTTCCATTCTATCTGCACAAAGCAAGTACGCATTTCCAGGATCGGACTTACTGCGTGTGTGCATAATATCTCTGTTTCTTGAACCTGGACTGCCAAACTGAGACTTAACCCTATCTCTACTATAGGGTTGATACACCACCCTTTCATACACTTCTGCATCTCTAGCCTCATAGACAACAGTATCGCGCTCTATAAAAAGCTCCCTGTTCATTGGTTGAGCGTAGTAGTCGGATGGTTCACTTTCCCTCGTGGAATGTAATGTGTAGGACTGGCTGTGGCGAATCCCAGTTGGTTGGCAGGGCTCAGCATAGTATTGAGAATTGTCTCCTTGATATCGTTTCAATCGGTTGCTTTCTAACTGGCCAGGAGGGTGCCAACCAGTTTCTATTAGTCTAGAATAGATTGCGTCCTGGTTTGAGGGTCCTTCTACATAAAATATTGTGTCCGGAGGCATGATTTCGGCCTCGGCTAGCTCATAGTGGCTAATCTGAGGTGCGTGGAAAGATCTAGCTCTCCTGATTGCAGGTTGCCCAGCAGCCCTGTCGTCTGACCTCTGCTGCTGGCTGTTTGACCTTTGAAAACCACTTACAATGTGCTCATCTTTATAGTAACGTCTGTTCTGAGGTGACAAAGGGTATCTGGAAGCTAAAGCACTGTAGTGGCCCTCAGAAGACTGTCGGTATATGCTTTTTTGTAAATGAATTGGCAAGGCTTCAGGCGGAGGGCAGCGGGGCAGTTGCCGTGTTTGAATAAGATAACTGTAATCATCAGTCGTGTCCTCTTCTGCGCTGTAGTGGTGGTGCAGAGGGCGTGGGAGGACCTGCTCAATTGAAGTTGGCATAGAGGTTTCGGCAAGAACTGCACGAAAGTTGAAGACATTTATAGAGTCGGTATTGACATAAACAGGAGAAGTCAAGGGGCTCTGAGTGGGACAAACAGGCTGCGTAGGTGTGGACACTCCAACGCTCTGATAGGTCGGTTCTATTGGCGTGTCTTCGGGTCGCAAATCGTCTCTGCCTTCATCCAGACTCCCTGATCCAAGTGGGCTAACGTTAGGTGTGAAATTGCTTGAGCTCTCCTGTCCATCTGTGGTGAGCTCAGGTCGGAGGTGGGCGGGGAGGAAGTGGATCGGAGGGGGGTAGCGGTGACTCTTAGCTGGGCTGTGTCCCACTGAAGACGCCGGGATGTTGCCTCGCTGCTCCTGTAAGTACACTTTGAGATCCAGCATGGAGGGCCTGGCCGGTCTGTCCTGGCCCGTCCCGTGGGGTAGAGGAGCGTCCTGTCTGGGGAGGAGCAGGGGGTGAGGGGGGGTGTAGGTGTTTCTTCTCGGGGGGCAGCCGCTGGCCCTCTGTGCAGACTCGGCCAGGGCTAGGGCCAGCTTGCGTGCGGCGCTCATCAGGGGAGGGTGAGGAGGGAGAACAGAGACTGAACTCATAAGTCTATCTGTTCCTGGGGAGGCATAAGACAAACAACGCTACAGTATGACAGGACAAACAAAGCTATGGTAAAGACATGATGGGACAAGACACAAAAGCTTTCATAAGAAACTAGATTAGATGTTTTTACTAACTGTGCACTAGTGTTGACACATATTTTGGTACTAACCTGGATCTGGGAGGTCTGAAGCTTGGCTCACTGTGCTAATAGGGCTACAGTGAGGATATAAAGGTCTCCGCTCTTTTCCATCACTAACATCACATCTATCATCCAAAGGTGAAGGTGTACAGGGGGAGGGCGATGTTGAACTTCCAAACACTGCAGAGGAATTTTGAACATCCGCCTGTGTTTTAAATGACTTCTTCCTGAGTTTGGGAGATTTCAACACCCTCTTGGCGTCGGCATCCATGCCTGGGCTGAGATCTGGTGAAAATTCGTCGATGTTATTGTTGGGAGAGGAGATAGGTTCAGATTCACTGGAACACCCCGCACTCTTCCTCCATTTATTTCCACTCTTGCCGCACTGAAAAGACATGGGGTCAAAGTCCAGAGTGGAGATGCCCACAGCTGGTGGGCTCAGGTCGAGATCGTCCTCTTGCGGAGACAGTATAGAGCCAGGCGTGTGGAGAGAGTGAGGCCGTAGTTCTTCTTTACTTCTGGAGGAGTGCAGGTCATCTTTACTGACCGCAGCAGAAATAGCCTCGCTGGTGGACCGGGGTCGTAGGGGCCGATAACTGTGAGGATCGCCTGGTAGAAAGAAAACATAAAAGATTCAACTTTAAAAACATTATTAGTAGTGCTAGAAGAACTACAGTGTAAAGCACAATCATATATCCATGTTAAGGCTTGGTAAGTACATTTGTTTGTTCATTATTTACAGGAAATTATGTAATAGATTTAAGTAGTTTAGTTAAAGGTACACTATGTAACTTTTTGGTTGGGGCTCCATCACCTGCTTGTTTCTATGGAAATGTTATTGCATTGCCTGGAATGTTCCACAGTATGACATTAAACAGCTCTACCTTACAGTGATTAAATTATAGTTGGTTTTAGAGCTCAAAAAGAAAGAAAAACAGGCATTCTAACTATGAGCGGGGTTGTCTCTCCACAGATCTGACCTAACTAGGTCTGGTTTAGTATCCATGAAGATAGAAAGGTTTAATACCATACTGTGAAACATTCCACACTAAGTAATAACATCTCCATGGAGAAAAGTATTTGTAGTACCAGAAACGTTACACAATGCACCTTCAGGTCATAATTGCAATCATAGAAATGTAATTATACCAGCAGTCATACAGTTTTTGTATTTCTTTGCAGTTACCCAGATAGCAAACTAATAATAAACAATACTAAAACTATTTAATCTAGATACTAACTTCAGCAGGGACCAGTTCCTTTCATCTCCTCTTTTTGAATGCTCTTTCTGTGTCCAAGTAGAATCAAAGCTCATTGTAATATTAGTGATACAACTATTATTTTGGATTTGTGTAAAAATTCTATTGTATGAAAGTGTTTTGTCATATTATAATTGGTTTTGGGCCTCATTCTTATTCTCATTATATATAATATAGTTAATTGTAGAATCAGCAGTGGTCTTCAAAGTACCAATAACATCACTTTATAACTTACCTTGAATATTGTGCAAAGAGGTGAGAGATTCTTCACTTTTGGTTGAACGCAATGTACCAGTGTCTCCTCTTCCACCTGTGCATGATATCACCAGTTTGATTCAAGCTCATAATGTGAGGTCATTTATTATTAAGGTTAGTCACTTTGAAACTGACCTGGCAGTGCGATGCTCTTTATCTCGTTAGGCTCACTGGGGTGTCGCTTTAGTTTGCGCTTCGTCACAGAATGGGATTTGCCCAGATGGAAAAATGAAAGCCAGTTGCCAACAGGAGATTTCTTAGATTTGACAGGAGCTCGTTTAAGACTGTTAGAAAAGTGCAGTACATTTCATAAACAGATATATTTCATTACATCAATAAATAATGCTTATCCACAAAATTAAGGCTTAATTTAATGATATTTTGGGTGTAAAATAGATATTCTATATCAGACTAGTTATGGCTAGACCATAACATAGCACTAGTGATAGAGCTGTGCATGCACTGCAGCTGATTTTCCTCTCAGTTGTGACGGGAGACAAAGATCATGGCTAACAGCTTATGCTAAAGCCTAAAAATTTTATTATAGACACACTATAAGATTTATATTGTATCATATTATTTTGCCTGTTGATATTTTAGTTGATCATTTTTTAGGAAAAGCCAGATTATGTGTACCATAAAGCATGAGGGCATGGGATACATACTTGTCGATGGGCAGGTCTATGACGGTATGAAACTTGCCGAGCAGAGCTTCAGGTCCCTCCCCCACCTCGATGTAGTCGCTGTGGGACAGACAGGGGGTGGTGGCCGGAGACCCCAGCTGGGCCTGAGTCCGAGCCTGGGCCTCTTCTAGTGACAATAACTTAGTGGATGGAGAACAGACCAGCAGTGATTTGGGTCTGGCTAAGGTGTTGTTACCTAAACAGTGAAAAAAGGTTTGGGGGTTAATGTACACAGTATTGATTCATTTTTGACAATATTCATTTTGGACACAAAAAAGATTAAGGTGGAGGTGACAAACCATTGTTTTCCCGTATGATGGCATTTATTTTCTGACTGAATAGAGCCTCTGTGTTATTAAGGATAAACTCCACCACCACAGACTGGATCCGTACCTCCATAAAAGCAGCCGTGCCACTGAAACAGGCCGACTCAATTTGTCTAGACCTGAAACACAATACAACAGTTTATCATTCAGATATATGGTCTAGTTTCCTACAAAGAAACAAAATAGCAGAACAAAAGGTTTCACTGTTGTGTTGAGTGTTACCTGAGAAGGTTAGGAGCCCAGACAATAGCCAGATTCTTTGTGTGCATACTGGTGACGGAGCTAAATGTGGCCAGGCGAGACAAATGCCTCATCAGGAATTCTAGGGTCCTGTGAAGAAAGATTAAATGTAATTATTAACAGGCAATTTTTTATTTTATTTTATTTTATTTATTTTTTTTTTTTACAAAAAACACATCCCAAATAATAGTTTGCACCTCCTGCCACCAGGGGGCAACAGATTTCATTAGACAGACCTATAGTGAGGAGGAGGCAGCTGCTGGATGACATTGTAGATCTTGACCAGCCTCTCCTCATCAGTGGCTGCAGACACAGCCTCCTGAGTAGACAGGGGATAAAGCAAATACAATGGAAGCAAAGGGACATTCACTTTTATATAGAGCCAGTGTTCAGCTTTGTTTAATCAGCTCTGGTTTAAGCATGCACATCCCCTACTGTTCCCAGAAGGCGTGATGTAATGCAGTGACCCCATTTAAAGTGTGTGGTTTGGTCCTTACAGCAAAGCGGTCATAGAGCTGATAGGTGAGCAGGGGGTTGGGAAGCTCTCTGAAGTACAGCTTACACAGGGAGCCCACTGAGTGGATGTCCTGTCTGAAGTTATCTCTGGTCAGATCTGGGACCTGCTCCGAGTCAAACTCATGTCTACACACAGACAAGAAGAGAGAGCCAGGCTTTTAATATCTGAATCTAAAAAATCTAAACAAAAACGCAATCAAGCACAGGAGAAATATCCATAGTTGAATAATTTGCAGGCTTGCAGTTATATATTAAGCCTCAGATCTCTACAGCCAAACAAAAGTGAATCATTAACAAAAACATTTGATTTAGCCTAAGATTTAATATTAATTGTAGAAAAATCACAGTTATAACATCAACCCAAAGCTACAAACCTGAGTTTCTGGATGTTGGAGGAGATCCCAGAGAGCCTGTATATTCCATCAACAACACCATGTTTCTCAATAAATTCTGCACAGCTCTGCACAACCTGTGGGACTACACATCATACAGAATAAGTGGTCTGAGTCATCTGTTTTGAACACTGAGTTTAAATATGATAAACGACTAATATCAAACTAATAAAAAGTGGCCTAATTACCCCAAAATGTGACTATGACAATTACACAAGCAGACACAAACTGCACGAGACAATAGATCATTAACAAGGTTTGCAGCCCAACTTGTCTTCAGTCTAACAGTGATTTGGCTTAACAGCTAAGATGAAATCAGACACTCAACGCTGTGTGGTGTAAACTGAACAAATCACAGTTGCTCAGGCGTAAGAGCGCATGTCGAGAAATATTAGTTGATTTAACCACAAACACAACACACTCAGACTTAAGCAAAACTGACCACGGCAAAGACCACACGTTTGTAATGAAAGATTTTGTACCATCATGTCCTGAGTTGTGGAGGTGCTCTCCCAGATCGCAGCCAAAAACTCGCTCCCGAAGGATGCCTCGCTGGCGGAGCTTCTGGGGTGGCGGTCTCGATTTCATGAAAGTCCTCAGGAATGTCACAAGTTTACCATGCTTCTTGCACACTAAGAATGCATAAAAGAAAATGTAATCTTAAAAAATAAAAACAAAACTGCATCTAGCTATTAATGGATATTCATGTACCTGGTTTTGGCACTGAGCTCTGAACACTGGGAGGGATTTTGTCATTTATCAGCTCCACACAGTCACAGGGAAAGAAACCAACCTGTACATAGATTAAAGCATATCTAAGGACATTTAAAACATAACTGAAATACTAGCTTAACTTAGTATGATGAAACAATAATTATTACAAGGTTTGTTTTTAAAATGTGTTTTTAAAAATTACATTATTGTATTGTGAACATTGTAGACATTACAGAACAAAAATAAATAAAATAAAGCAAACAGCATAATTTCTTGTTTAACCTGAAATCCATGTTTACCCCTCCACCAGCCCGTGTCTTCTTTAGGAGGCATGTCGATTACAGAAACAATATCCCCAACCTATACATTTGCAATGATATGAAAACAATACCATTTTTAAAAGCTTGGAAAATGCAATCAACCTCATTTCTAATAAGTTGTTACCTCAAAAGTTAATTCATCAGTAGCCTGAGCAGTGTACCGCTTGGTCACATGGGCAGCAGCGATAGCAGGAACATTGATTGAAGCTTCCTCTGAAACTAGTAGGTGGTTTCCCTTGTTGTCGATCTGATGGAAAAAATATGGTTTAGGAATTATGTCTTGGTTTTTGTCTTTACATCTGTGTACAGATGACCCCATTCACAGTAGGAGTGCATGATTTTCAAGGTAAATCCAGTACCTATAACTGTATAAACAGATAAGAATAATATGATGTAGGGCTGGGAATTGCAGGGTCCCTCACATTTCGATACACAATACATGGCTGACGATATGATATTATCATGATATGGCAATATCTGCAATAATCAATATACTGCACATGATATTCGGTGTTATATTCCTGTTTTTTAAGAACCAAAAACATTTTAGCAACAATATTTGTTTGTTAAACCACTTCTTGTGCAAACATTCTAATAATCAAAACAGTGAATAAGTCACGTGTATTCCATTAACAAGTTTCCTTCCACTAAATAAGTAACAAAACTGTGGTGCGGTCGCAACTAAAATTGCTTAAAGATACCAAAAAATACTCTGACTCATCTGACTGACAATATATCAGTACGGCAGCCCATGATAACAATACTGTATCACTAAAATGAATATCACAATATTTCAATATTTTTGCACAGCCCTAATATAATGCCACATTGAGAAATATTTCAGGCAAAGGAATATGCAACAAGCAGGTGGCAGACCTGAGACCAGAAAAGACCACAAAATGCATTTTCTAAGTAGAGTTGGATGTAAGCATGAATCTGTGGTAAGGCAAGCACCATAAAGCACATATTACTGACTCACTATTAACCAAGTCTCAGTGATATGGGTAATATAACAAAAGCACCTGAATATCCATACTCTGATTTATGCCACAAAATAATGCAAAAAAAAATAAAAAATCATAGCCCTTTATTCTTAGTCACTTAGTCAGAGATAAAGATTTTTGAGTTGGCGGAAAAAATACACTCTCCGTCTGCCTTGGAGCTCCATTTTGGCTCCTTACATCTTTTTTAATTCTCAAAGATTAAAAGGGTTTGGTGATGCACTTTTCAGAGCCAAAATGCGGTCCTTGGTTGTCATTATCATCCAATTTAAATTCACCCTAGGATGCTATCAAGTGAGACTGCATATTACTTCCAAGTTTCCCCCCTGAGCATTTTAAGCAGGTCCCAAATGATGCAAATATCATACCTCCATCCATGTTAGCACCGGGCCACAGTTGATCTTATTGTCTGCAATGACTGAGAGGCGGGACAGGTATGTAGCCAACATTTTTGTTATGACCTGCAGAAAACAGTTAATATATGCTTATACAATATCTTTCAGCAGATGTGGCATTTTAAAAGAAAGTTTGATTACCTCCAGAGCATCTTTGGAAGGGTCAAATTTGGGCAGCTCAGTGAGTTGTGAGAAGCGACGGTCATAGATGCACAAATGGAGATGTTTGTCTAGCACCCGGAAGTCTTCATAGGACCTCTTCACTAACCAATTCTTCCCCTTATATGAAGTGAAAAATATAAACCAATATTTATTAAGTGCTTAATGTAGGTGCCATTTAATTAGAGGGTTATCTATTTACTCAACTGTTAAAGTTACAGTAGAATGTATATAGTGGAAAGTACTTTTGCCAAATTACCTGGCAGGTGATTTGAGAGAGGTAGACCAGCTCTTTAGAATCCAAATTTCCTTTTGGTGCTTCACTCTGATCTTCTTTGAGGACCAACTAGGATACAAATTAAAAATAGGAACAGAAATTAGGAATAGGAAATTATACAGAACACATCATGTAAAACAACATCTAAAATTTATTTTAACTTTGAAACAGCCTAAATAATTGTCATCTTTATATAAACATTGTTGAGATAAGTACAGAGGCACTGTAATCTTTGCACAAATTTGGTTCTTGTTGTTTTATTGACATACGGCATTTTTCCAAAACTACTGTACTGAGTCGTATGGGGGTTTTGGAATACACTGATCGACAAGATACTTCAAAGACCTGAAGCCGACGGAAGTTCTGGTTATTTATAACTTGCAGCAGCTCCTCCAGATCCAATATTATACAACACACAGCGACCTAGTTACAACAGCAGCCTAAAACTGAGACCAAAGACCACTTTAACCACTTGAGATAGGATATAACAGTAAAATATAAAGTTCCTACTTAAAGGAATAAAGTAATATGCTGTGAAATAGTATCACAAAACCATAAAGCTGCATTCACATTTGTCCTGGTTTGGTCCTGGTTTGAGCCCAGTCTAGTCTTAATTTAGGCTTGGTTTAGTCATGTTTTAGTGCTAGTTTAATTTTTATTTAGTCCAGATTTAGTTCCAGTTTAATCCTAACTTTGATTTGGTGTGTGTGCAAGTGTAAACGAACCTCAAGCGGGATACAACAATATGCAAGAACTACCAGATAACTCATCCAATTTACAGTACATTCACTCATTAACTTGTCAGATGCACATCCATGGACCCTAAAGGAACACCAAAATAGCCTAGTACTGAAGATGATGTTAACAATCATGTAATCATGTTTTTAGTCCTGCGTATATTGACAAAGTCAAACAAAATAATCCCCAAATAAGCATTTCAATCCATTTTTCCACCTACCTAAAAAATTCCTGCAACTAATGCATCTTGGACAGCCACGTGCCTCTATGCTCGTGCTCATCTTCCATCCTAGAGCTCAATAATGCTCTCCGACCAGACAAATAATGGCCAAGGGGTAGACGAGTTTAAATGCTGCTCCTCGCTCCCCTATCCTCTTACTGCCATGTTATGTAAAAAGATCATTCACAGAGCCTTGGCTCACTATGTGCACTAGTCTATTCACAGCAAAAAGAAATAAAGAGGATGCTAAAGAGGAATCTTCCCTCCTCTTCCATCCATACCTCTGTGACTCGATCCATCCCCTGCTCATTATGCAACCCCCTCTTTCCTGTCTGGGCTAGTCTACATTCGCTTTCCCTCGTCGTAAAAGGGCTTGGCATACATAGGGTCAATGCATGCACACACAGACACATTGTTCATTATAGGCAGGGCTTATTAATTAAGGGTGATGCTGCAGATAATCTAGGGGAGAATCAGAGTGGCCAAGACAGTAGGAAGTGCTGTCCTTTTGTGCAAACTAAAGATAAGAACTACTAAGAACATTATCCATGGAGAGAAATTCAGCCAAAAGCTTCAAGATGTCCCCCTTTAGCCAAAATGAAGACACCAGTTAATACAAAAGCAGGGTTTAGTAGTGAGGTCATTAGAGACAGTCTTAAGTATGTCCCCCCTGTCGACTAACTCACACTGGCCTTGTCTTAGTGCTGCACTCCAAGGTCGGTCAAGCTTTCAGCCATAGCAGCTCACTTCCTCTGGCTGTGCAGATAAAGCCATCAGGAAGTTATGGCAACCGCAGTGGGACATTTTGGCCAAACAGAGCTGTAGCATCATGGGATTGAGGATGGGCTTTGCAACACTGAATCACATTATTGGAGCGTGGAGGGATGCGAGGACTGTTTTTGTTTCACACATGCAGTCTTTTGTCTAAAGCAGCCAAGGCACTCACTGAGGGACTACTGCACTCTGCTGGCAGGTACACTGAACTGCACTAATGAATAAAAATAACAAAGACTTCCTGAAATACTGTTTTGGGTGGACACTTAAGATTGTATTCGGGTGCACTTGGACTTTTGGTGGACATGTCCCCCACCTGTAGATGTTAGACATAGAAAATAAGCTTCACCTTGAATGTTCCACAGTATGGCATAAAACTATAGCATTTATATCATTATGATCGTTAAGGCTGTTGTCAAAAATACTTTCCTCAGATCTGACCTATAAACAGGCCAGGTGGCATCATTTGCTTGTCTCCAGGGAAATGGATATGTTTAAAAGTGCAATATTATACAAAATAAACCCTTGTGAGCCTTTAGTCATGTTAGAATGCTGTTACCTCCTCAAAAACATCCCTGGAGTTGTGTTTTGTTTCATTCACACGTTTGAGTAACCCTTTATTATTAGTATGTTTATATCTCCAAAGCTCAAAATGCTCTGTTCCACCTTGTGATGTCATGAAGTGGTAGTTTTCAAGTGAACCGCTCCTTTTACTTTTAGTTCAGTAATTGCTTATTCCGGGGCTGAAACCATCCAAATGATTCTAGTGAAAGTGAATTCAAGTTTAAACAGCACTTCCTGTATTACCACATGACACAAGTTTGAGTGTTTTCTGTTTTGAGGGAAGAACTCAGCCTAAATATGCAGGGTTTGTGTGCTAAACATGTGTGAATGAAACAAAACATAACTCCAGGAATGTTTTGATGAGGAAACAACAGAAAATAACGTAATATGGGCCTTTTTTGACATACCATGGAACATACCAGGAAAAGCAATAATATCTACATGGAGATGTGAGTGATGTGCCACCACCAGAAAAGCATATAGCAGCCACTATATAAGAAGAAATAAAATAGAAGATGGGACTTTGTTGCTAGTAATGAGTACAAATAATGTATTTATTGTACTATATTTATTGTACTTTTACTAAGAATATTACTTTTTCAAAGCTATTTAAATATGGTGAAATCACCTGAACGCTCCCAAAGTCCACTGTTTCATAGTGGAAATGAGCACACTCGGCCAACTTGGGAAAGTGGCCTCTCGGGAATGTCAACCTACAAAACAAAGCAGAAACATCACACATTTACATCCACTACAAGAATCTGTATGGGAATCTGTGAGAAAGATGGGGAAATCACACTGGTCCTAAGAGTCATGTTACAGGCCTCCATTACACTGGCCTGGATAAGAGTCCTGGTTTACAGCCCATAATAGCAACAGCTCTGTCACAGGGAGCACCTACTTCTTCATGTTCTTGACTTTCATGCTGGCGGTGCTGACGCAGGAGCGCAGGAGAGGCTCTGGGTGCTCTGTCATATCATCAGTGGGCACCTGTCCAACCATAGAAGGAGATAAAGAAACAATGCAAATATTTATTATGATCATTAATGAGTTGCCCCATAAGTAATTTGTTATCTTTTATAACTACCAAATTAACAGGGAGATTTATTACGCATTGCTGGAAACACGAATTTTGTTATCAAATGTACTCTTAGCAAAGCACAGTGGTGGTACTAAATGACCCTTACATGACATAATAGTTTGTGATGAGTCAAAGTGAATCTGCTAACATACTAATGCTGTCTGTTCGCATTGTATGGCCATGGTTTGGTGAGGGATGAGTCACACTGGTGTGGGCATGTACCAGGGCACTGGGTGCCTCTTGTTCTTGTTTCTCCTCCAGAGGATTACTGTTGGCAGCTTGAGATGCGTCTTCAGATTTGTCCTGGTCTGAACATGATGGCGCATCTCTGCACATAGTCAAAAAGTTTATTTAATATGCAAAATAATCATTCCTACAAAATGCATGGTTAGTGTGATGTGTAGTATTTTTGGAGAACACCAGAGGGAGCAATCAAAGAAAACAAAATCTAATCTTGTTCTATCTGTATTTATTACTACTGCAGATATCGTTATACAGCAGACTGAGGATTCCTAGGTTAATAGAGTTATTTCTGGGTTTACTTTGGAAAACAGAAACTCAAACACTTCTGTCGACATCAAAAAGCCAGCCTTGTCCATTCAAAGTCAACGGTTATCCACCCACAAGGGAATGCTTTAGAAATCCTCTTTTTGAAAAGTGACTCAAATGTATTCAGAAGTGAAGGGTGAGGTCCATTGAGCTCAATTTAATGATGAACAAAGAGAGGACAGAAAGAAGCCCTTGGCTTATCACAGAGACTGGGCTGGATCAGATGTGGACAAAGAAGTGTAGTATCCACTGAAGCTTAATGGTTTTACCCTCCACAGATCCAATAATAACATAGGTATGCAAACACTTTGTGTTCACAATCTACTGGAATCTGGTGATGTCAAAGAAGACAGATACACTGTAAAACATTTGGGAATACAAACAGAAATAAAAATAGATTAGTTGTAAGAATTATGTTATACAGTATTTTTGTGAGCAGTGGTTTCTACTGTTTTAAATTTTTAGTAAACTGACAACAATCACACAAGAGTTATGAATATAGCATCTGTTCATACTTTCTGATGCAGAGGGGATGTTGAACCACATCTGTCCTTCATTTCAATGTCTCTGTGTTGATATCACATGACTAAAATCTAGGAGTCTACATGACTTTACATATTTCATGACACAAGCATAAAGTAGAAAAGGATAGTAGTAACTCACCCCCCAAGGACGTCACCACTTCCTGGTTCTTCCTGGGCTCCTGAGGCAGCATTCTCAATCACCGCGGCAACCACACATCCACTTTCCATGATGGCGGCTTATTTCAGCAGCCCGCTGAGGAGGACACAGAGGGGAGGGAGGGGCAGAGATGGGTGGGTGTGTAAGAGTACGAGAGCTGGCAGACGTAAACCCAGTGGAGGCTGCAGTGATTCTCAAGGCTACGATTCACATAAGCACACACACCCACGCACACACAGACACACACATGTCCCCGACAGTAATCTGTCGACATCATGACACAGAGATGAGAGCTGCTTCGACTGATAATGCATGCATGACCCCCAAAGACACTATAGTATACAAGAGTACTGCCACAGCACTTAACCATTAAGCTAAAGTGAACCTTTATTACCAATTCTAACCATTTAGACCTGTTACATTATTTATAATGTGAAGCAGGGTATTACGGAGTTACATGTCACAGGGCTTCAGAGTTCAAGAGTCCATTTTCTGCTTGATATGTATTGTAAACAAACATGATGGCAATGCAAAACAAGTACCTTGTATCTTGTTCCCAAACTACAAGAAATAAATTAGTAAGATTCAGTTTGAAATGAACTGGTGTGCCCTAAAACAATCAATCATTGCTGTGCTGAATACAACTTCTCTTCTGTGAATGTAAGAGAAGACATTATCTTGGCACCAATATTTTGTCTTTGCAAGATTAGACAAATATCCATGTCTACACTCAGGGACGAAGTGCATGTGCAAAAGCACTGACTGACTAAACTAAATATGTGTGAACGTTTTCCTGTGTGGGAACATGTTGAGCTGCAGGGAAGGCTGACTGGTTTTGTAATTTGAGATTTATTGGGTTTCATTTCACCTGTTCAAACTTACAGAACAAAACTGGAGTGCAATAACTCTATTAACTCTGAATGGAATATTAAGTTTAATAGCATTAACAGTGCAAAGATATGATATATCATTTGTTTTAACATTCATATTAATTTCTTAATCTTACTTATTCTTAGTAGGATCTTACAAAAGGCACAACCCAATTAAGGCCCTAAGCAGTAAAGAATATATGTGTGACTTCACTTACATCTATAAAAAGATCAATCTTTTCATCTTTTCAGTTTTCCAAGCGCCACAATTAAACAACAATGGAAACAAGTACTCACCTGAATTATTTCAACACCACACAAAACAATAAGCTCAGCAGTACCTTGTGCTATAAAAAGACGATCATATGACTTTAACTATAAAAAGCTTTTATGCATTGTTTAAAAGAAGTAAATCTTGACACACTGTGAAGAATTAATGCCTTCTTCCTTTGTTGTCACTTAAGGATCAGGGGATAAAGGGATAAATATCAAATAGATTGCTCAAGGATAAAGATATTTTATGATGAACAACTAAAGAAGCACATAATAACAAAACCTTGGTGCGATCTCATGGCCTACATTATGTTTCTAAAGAAAAATAGGCCAGTCTACACAGTCCTCTCTTTAAAAAAAATAGTTTCAGCAAGGCTATGGACATAAAACATGGCTGCAACCATACAGCAGGGTTTCATGTGTGTATTTGAGGCAACAACCAAACAGCAGATGTGTCCAAATGAGTCAGTGCTCCTTTATCACGTGAGAGGAAGGACCACATAAGGACAAGGACAGCAGCCATCTTTTAAACCTTACATACTGTACTATTTACTATTCATTTACTATTAATGCTCTTGCTATTGTTGCTGTAGACAGTTCTTTCTTGGAATTAGTTGTTCTTGTATATTTGCATATTTCCAGATATCTACATGAGGCATAACAGCCTGAACAGTGGAGACTTAGCTATATTATTGTGCTAAATGTTGTATTGCCCAGTTACGTTTATATTATAAGTTACCTCACTCACACCCTTAGCAGATAAACTCTAGGGAGATGAACATTATATAATGGATAAGTCTATGTTGGCGATGTACAGTCATGGCTCCTACACAAGCTGTAACAAATATAGTTTAAATGCCTTCAAGAAAAATGCATGCATAATATAGTATGCACTTCCCTGGAGACAGTGACATGCTTAATATTGTCACCCAGGCTAAAGCCAGTTTTCATGCTCTTATTCTCAGTGTGAGAACGCAGTCAGCCCAGGAAACAAACATGGAGGCAAGAGGCCTGTGGTTGCCATGGCAACCCCCATCGTCCATTATGGTTGGACGTTATATGGACGAACCCAGGATAAGCAGCAACTGGGACAACGCCTACAATAAACTTTTGACTAGTGTCTTCACCTGTGGCCTATGCAATAATACACGTGTGCCCTGAATGATATGACATTATTATAGCTGGTACATTTGATGTGAGAAGAGGAGCAGATGAGGTCACATGACCATTTAATCTTCTTGAAATCTACAAGAGTGAGATTAACTTTATTTTCATCTCACATTGGGGTTGGTGACACAGCTTAGCTGAGCTGGACAGACAGGAGGGCTGTGATTATGTCTGAGACAAGAGAGTCTAAATATTTCATCAACAAATTCAGTGGTACATCACTGGATTCTTGAAATTGAATTGGTTCTTGAAATAGTAGTACACAATAGTAGGCCTAACACATAATAACAGGCCTAACACACCAGCTATTATCAGTTAAATAGGCTAAGTAATCTTAAAATGCTTTGTTTATACAGTTGTAGAGTTCTACATAAATTGGAAAATAAATATCATTATGTCAACATTATTTTACAAATACACACCTGATACTAGAACCATGTCGCAAATTATTACCCACTTCCCCATAATAGCAAAAATGGGAGGCTACATGTTTTCACTTAATAGCCTATTACATAATAATAGGTAACAAAATGAAAGAATGAATGAACTCATGTTATTAATAATTGCTCACACTCACAGTGAGATACATTTGGGAAGTGTTTAGCAAAGTCTTTGAATAGGCTTATTTAGATTTTTACTCAAAAGTCAATTATTATAAATGTCCATTCTGCCCTGAGCGTAACTAGCTGCGCATGGATCAGTGAGAAATTCATATTCAACCATTATATCTATAGCTGGGTGGTTAGGTGAACTGTTGGCTGCAATGTGGTGCAGGAAGTCAGGTGGGAAAAGTTGCTCCTCTCCGTGTACTCTGACCTGTTGGGCCTGACAGATGTGTGCTCCTCCTGCTAACTTCAAAGCTCATTGACTGGATCATTAGTAACTACACCACAGCTTTATCACGCGCTAAATGAGCCGGGGACGTGCGTTACCTGTGCGTTATGGGAGCACCTAACCTTGCACTGTAATAAGCACACAACGTGTCCAAACCCTAAGTGCTTACCTGTGGTGGTGCACGTTGCTGCAGACTGCCGCCTTCTCCTCCTCTCTATGCCGCTTCTTCTCGACGAGGAAACATCTTGTGAGCATCGCCGTAGATCCACGCTCACAGCCCGGACACAAAGCCGATCAGAACCGCCTAAAGAGAGGAAGGGATGCTGCAGGATTTTATTACGGGTTTAGTCTTCGCTGCGACATTTCTGATGAGCTGTGTGGGCTGTCTCACTGCTGTCTACCGCTGAGAAGCTGCACAGCCGGCTACGGGCGCGCGCACTAGTCATCTCGTGGTCGCGCATGGGTTATTTAGCCTCTGGGGTTCGTCCTTTGTAACATCCGGGCGCACTGGTGAATAAGGTGGTAGTAGTTGAATGTATGCATAGAGGGTTTGTGAAATGAAAAGCCCCGGGAGCGCAGTGTAGTAACTGTGAGTTGGGTTAGGTAATGCTTTACGCGTTACATAATCAGTGGAGGTGGATGACAGCAGTGGGCACAGCTCACATCTTCTCTCAGATAAATTATACTATCCTTTATTATACAATCATCTTTGGGTTTGCCTCACCTTCAGATTCCAGAAGGTAAGCAATTCTAAAGCATACAATTACACACTGACCAAAAGCGGTCTCGTAAGACAAATATAAAGACTACTCACTAGTACTGGAGTAGAATAAGGAATCTCCTACACAATCTAGTTTTGCGGCAGTTATAATAATAGTGTTGCAGTTTCATGACATTTCCATGGTCAACACAACAACCAATTTGCAGTTATTTTCCCAAAAGAGGCTTATTAATAAACTTAACACAAACTAATCCTGTCTGGCTATAACTACATGGTATTACTATGCCTATGTTACACACATGGCCTGTGGCTCTTTCATGTCCACAGGCTTATGCATATGCTCTGTTTATTATTTCCCAGAATGCCCTGCAGAATTTGAACACAGCACAAAGGTCATTCTGACTCTCCTCAAACAAGTATTTTATTTTGTCTTGGCTAAACGTTGTGCACAGTCATCCCTCTTTATTGTCTGTTTACAGATGTCAACTTTAAGATCTAATTGTTAATCATTAAACATGTAGCTTTTGTTAGAGGTGGTTAAGCAGACTTTACAATTCTACAACTATGCACTAAGGAAAAGAATAAATAAGGTGGTACATTTAAATCATGTTTTAATGCAATACCATATTTACAGAGATATTTGCTTTCCCAGTATCTAACGCTTTGACCCAAATTACTGTTGTTATCCCTCCCTTTATCTGTCCAACACTTACCCCCTGTGTTCAGTCAATGAACTGCACCTCTCCCTATAGGAACAAATCACACAAAATAAACCTCTTTTGATTTTTTTTATTATATCAAAATACAAAAATTTGAGAGGAAATTTTTATATGGGGCTAAGCATTTGAAATGATATGATGACAAGATGTAGTACAACACTGCATTCTGGCCACAGATAGAGCATAGATCATGTGCTAGGTCCTTGGCTACATTTGGAGTAGCATCCATGAGCAAGCCACTTCCTGTAAAAGGCTTTATGGCGACCATTACCAAAGCTGTTATCAGAAACCTATGCTGTTTTACATTTTTAATTCTGTTTCGAGATGCACCAGAGCCATGGCAGTTGAGGTGAAAATGATTTTAGACAGTTCACTGGACAGCAAATGAGAAAAAGTAATACAAATATTATACATAAGGCTTTGGTACAGCACCATACAGTATGAGTTAATTGCTTACAAAAAGTTAATTGAAGCGTACCTGATGACAGAAATAAATGGCAATTCTACAAAACATAAAAAACATCCGGTTATTATTATACAAAGAAAGTAAAAAATGTCTCTTGATATTTACATATGAACATTATCTGATATTGTAATGAAACATAAATATGTAAACATGTAATGTACAGCACAGAGACCCTTGGATGGAAATGAAATGTGGTCTTTTTTTTTCTCCTCCAAGCACAACTTGGTTTGAGTATGAACAATAAGCTAAAACAGTCAACAATGTAGTGCTTATAGTAGCCTACCATAATAATACATTCTAGTTTCTCAGTGCTGGTACACATGAAAAAACAGAGAATATAGAAAATACTACATAGTCTATTTTTCTGTCCATTAACAACCAGTTTGTCCATGAATGATTGCTAAATAGGCGTTTCTGTATTGTCTCTACATGCAAGATTATTACAATAAAGAAAAACAATCTAAATACCATTCTATCAGCACCTAGAGATGCGGTAAAAGCTGTAAGCAGACAATTCTGAAAATCAAATTAATAAAAAAAGAAACAAAACAATAAATAATTCAAAGAAAAAAGCTAACAGTACATCCAAAGCAGCCCTCTTTCACACTGTACATATTGAAAATGCCAAGAGCCAGGAAGACAGTGTCCATTTTATCGAACCCTTGGTGAGAATGAATGCGTTTTGCCAATAGCGCGTCTAGTGCAGTGTGATGGTGACTAATGGCAACTGTACAGCACTAGGTTTTTATGAACATGTGGGTTTTGTTATAGTGTGCTTGAGAAACATTGTTAACCAAAGATGACGGATGGGTTACAAAATATCTCCATGCTTGCAGATTCCCTTTCTTGTCTACTCTAAAAGACTAGTGGCAACAGTTAAATTTTGTTTTTTGTTTTCCCCATAAACTGGATTAAAGTTGTAATCACAAGAATACTTCAGAGAGAGGGTACCTTGGAAGCACAGACAGACATTGCAAACACACTATAAAACAGGTCATCTTGAGATTGTTTTGAAAGTAGTATCACACGTTTAGTATCAGAGAATATACTGTAGTACTTCTACTTTACAGTATTGTCTAGCACTGTCATCACAATGTTATGGGAAGGACCTAGTGTCTACCTCCAACACAAAGGGCTGAAGAATTGCTCGTAGAAAAACAAAAGAATCTTGAGACCTCTATTCTACAGCACCACAAAGTTAAACATAGCACCAAGTTGTAATGTTTCAAAGCAACTATGCCCTAACACGCTTGTCTGTATCGAACTAATGTAAACACGTTTCCTGCACAGCACATATTGTACATGACTATAGCATGTCTGTGACTCGTAAAAAAGATTTCATATATATTTGCTTTGGACACGCACAGATCTGGAGTGAATCTACATATGTGCTCATTGACAGGGAAAAATGTCCAGAATTATTATAGAGGGCAACACACTTCTGCTTCTAAAGCTTTTTCAATGGGTTTTCACCAACTATACATCCCAGAAAATACTAATCAGCTTGTGCAGCCAGCGGGCTATGGCAATAATACAATGTACGGTACTAACATTAAAGTTACTTTTGTTTTTCAATAAAATAATGTCTTCTAAAGTATGACAAATGAGGCACCTTAAATGTTTTTAAAACATTATCCACTTAAAGCCGTACTGTAAGCAAATACCTTTATATAGAATCTAATTTCTTTTAGAGGGATTTCCCTTCTTTTTCATACACCCTTATACAAGAAGGTTTTCTGTAAAACATGTTTGATTATTCTTTACAAATACAGTACACACCATGTACAGTACATAACAAATATAGAGTTTTTCCTCATATCTTACAATAAACCAATTAGTAAAATACGCGTTTCAGCGCATTCTCTCGACCACAGACAATCAGTGTCTAACTGGAGACAGTTCCATTATGAAGTCATTACATTACTAAATTCAAGTGGATATTTGTTGGACAGCCTGTTTTGTTAGTAGCTGATGAGACGTGACTGATTTAACTGTAAAGTGAAGAGATTTAGAGTCGGTGGCAAAACAAAGGGGAGCTCAACTCAGAACCAGCTGTACTTTAAACGTCATTAGCGAAATGAAGACCTTTTGTACCAACTGGTCAGCTATGAGCAACTTTTGTCAATGTTTATGACATTGCGACATTCATTTCCTGTACAGAAAAACATACATTCATAATCGGTTAGTGTTCGAAAGAAAAATAACTAACAAAAACAGAAGTATCTAGCACATAATGTACAGTTAAAAGATAAACAGTCAAGAGTGGCATTTGCTAAAGTAACAGCAGTTCAATGAAGCAAGTACATTCTCCTCTAACAGCTGTAGTTACACAACAGCACCACTACAACACCAGTGTATGCAGTGTTTCTATACATTTCACCATACTGCATTACACCTGCCATATAAGGTTTATGTTGTTTTTAATGATTTCCTCTTTCCCAATAGTTGGGTATGCACAGTTTAAGTAGGTATAGATTCTAATTGTGTATGTGAAAATACAGTTGTGTTGAGTTCTTTTATGTGTCCTTGGCAGAGAACATAAAATATAGAAAGCCTGCCCTCACTTCAAAAAGATAAATATAACAAGGCAAAGAAAAGGCAGCTCTTATGTCAGAAAAAGAAGAGAAAGGCTAAAGGCATCGTACATCGTGCCAACTTTTCACAAATGATCTGTAATAATGACATACATACAGTATAAACTAATCTTACAAGTCAAGTCTCCACTGAGCACTGAAGTCCCAAATTGTTTTGCACATCCTCATGAAGGCTACGGTCTTTCTGCTGTGCTAGAATGAGCTGTTAAGCATTTAAAATAAGACATTGCTGTTTAATTTGTAATATATTAAATGAAAAACATTATAGTATGCCACATATTTATTACTGATAGAAAGTTTCAAAATTAGTCAGGTTTAGGCCATTTGTTTATTGTGTATCAACACGTGTGGCATGTATAACATACCTTTTACTCATATGATTTGTATGTAAAAAGGTCAAGTACAGTATACCACAAGAATGACAGCAACTCTGCATTTACTCTGAGGTATATTTTGTGGTAAAACCCTGTGTATAACTGATACTATTTGTATTGTAGTAAGGTAGATTTAGGTCCCTGTCCAAGGACCAACCAGGTTTAACAGTACTGAAAAACTTTAAGGTATTGACCCTCAGTGATGTATGAGCAAAATCCTTCATGTGTTGTGACCTAAACAACCAACACTTTGACATTATTGAAAGAGGAAGCTTAATTCCCTTGTTTTACTATTTATATACATTACATACTTTCAGAGCATTTTCAAGCAAGATTCAGAGACAAGGTGTGGTAATAGAGCAGTAAATTGCAATTGTTTGTCTTTATATATACGATTCCCACCCACAGAAGATTCTTTCTGCTGCCTGAATTGCATTGAGCTTTACTGAAGATAAGAAATATTCTCTTATTGCAGAGAGTGGAGTAGATGGAGCCTTTCAGGGGTGGGAGTGAGTTTAGTCGAGTCCAATGGCTTGTCCTGTTAGTGACAGTGTGCACATGGGTCAGTGGAGAGTCCCATAGTTGGGGCCCTCAGAGTCTGCACTGGCCAGGATGCCTGTCTGGTCCTCTGCAGACAGCCTGCGCTGCAGGAGGGAGGTTAGATACTCATAAGGGCTCTTGTTCTGTCGTCTTCTCTTTCTGTGGAAGTGGAGGTCCCATTCCTCTGGGGGTGTCTGAGAATGCTGCTGGATCTGAGAGGAAGCCACACCTGTGCAACACATCAGACATACACAAGAACTCAGAAGAACATACTGAGTTAAAAAAAAAAAAAAAAAAAAAAAAATCACATGTCATCATAGTCACAAAACACAAGTTTGAGCATTTACAACACTGATTAAGGACAGACAGTGACACCTATCAGTAAGCACATTCAGGCTAAGCTAACACTTGTCATGTCTATTAAAATGACTGACCTGTTTTCCCTGTGGAGTTTGTGTTGTTGTTATTGTTAGCAGCTGCTCCCTTGGTTTTCGTAATGCAGTGGTGTAGCAGTGCTGGTAAACTCTCAGAGCCAGCAGGATCAGCAGACGCACCTAGAGGTTCCCTGAGACAACAGAGGCACAGCAGTGTTCTGCATTAACCAACGGTCAGCTCTGCCGATAAGGGCGCTTTATCTGCTAGCTCCCAGGATGGCTACAACCAGATGAGATGGTAAACGTCTAATGGGATGATCAAAAATACATGTATAAAATGTATGTATTTGCACTGACAAATGGTGAAAGCCAGACAAAGTAAGATGCTAATGACAGAATCAAATTGGATGAAAAATAGAAAGAAGTTAATGAACAAATAATTGATGAAAGTATTGATTAGTCCCATAAGCATTCACTTTCTGGAAGATCCAAGGCCATTAAAAAGGTTTCAGTGATCAAAATAAATGTCACACAGACTGAACACAAAGGTCATATATAGGGGGCTTTAAAGACTAATAAGTGAAAGCTTTGGGAGGTAAGACATTCATTGTGTTTGTATTAATAAAGAAAATTATGAAATGAAAAGAAAAGCAGTAAGTTGTGGTGGCATTTATACTGAAATAAGAAGTGTGCTTTTTCATTTCATTATTTCTAATAAACTGAACATCATATATTGGATTGTTTATTTTGCAAATATTTCTACCTCATAGCAATTACCCCTGTCTTGTATTTGTGTAAATGTGTTTTATAAATGAACTCATAAGCAACTAAATTAGATCTGTGTAAATGTCTACAGCATTTGGAAAAGAAACACAAAGCTTTCGACGAGGTCCTTCACTGTCTGACACTGTGGAGAGAGAGACTGAGAGCCATTATCATTATTTCAACACTGGTTAAAACAGAATATTTCCATAGTACTGAGCAAAGCCAGGTTAATGTTATCTCCATTGACAAACACTGTACAGCACACTGTAATCGACATGAACACTGCGCACAGAGGCTTCACCATGCTGACGGGAGGAGATGGCAGGAAGAGGGAATGGCCGTTAAGAACAGTCACATGACAGGAAGAGGTAATGGCCATTAAAACAGTCAAATGACAGAAGAACAAAAGCACTAAGACAACAATGGGACAGATTTTAGTTGTTGTTATTTGATTGGTCATAGAAGTTTAGAGAATGCATGCATGGCATTTTGCACATGGAACAAAACTTTAAAGGGGAATACCGCAGAATATCATTTGTGTTTGTCCTCTATTGATTCAAGATGTGTAGGCAAATGTCTGTGTTGGACTGGTCAGCTCTATATCAGGCCAAACCCTTGTGGAGCTTGCATTACTGCAGTCTTCACCACAGTCACTATACTGTGTAGAACTGCAGTATATGAGCTGCTGTTACTATTAACAGAAATTCACTTGAATCTAGCACAGAGGCACAACCCAAAGAGATTCCCCTTTAAAGAAGAGAGTGATTAGAGCCCTCCCCCTGCTGACCCCTCCCCGTTCAGACATGGGTCCGACCCTTACCTATTGCGGCGTAGGGGACCGGGTCACAACACCGCTGCCCAGATAGCTGAGATCAATCAAAAACAAATCAGGTAAGACCCTGTCTGCTAATCGGCCAGAGATGGTGCAGCGCTTCATAACTTGTGTTGTAGTGTTTAGGGGACACAGTCTAATCTAACCCTAAGGTTTCTAATTAAAAAGGGCAGTAGACTGCAACATGATTTCACTTGATTTTGTAAGGCACAAAACATGACCAATTTTATATTGATTTGTATGCGGTCAATAATTATTGCGTTAAAACTAAACTTATGCAAGAAAATATCTAAACCAAACGTACTTTTGTGAACGCTTAAGCAAAGACTAAAACATATGTTTTATAAAATCACTGATTGTGTTTTGTAGGTCACACTCAGCCTTTAAAATAGTAGATTCAAAGACAATGTGCTAAATGCAAATACATGCCCTCTGCATATTACGTAACAATATGCATCTTTACAGCATATATAGGGAAGCAACAACTGTGTTCTTTATCATTGGAAAAAGAAAAAAGCGTCCCCTTGTAAAAGCAGAGATTGGTCTCGAGGAGTGGATCACCTACCCTGAGGCTGTAACGTGGAGCTGAGAGGGCTCTGAGGGCAGCATCTCCTCCTCTGTCCTTCTTTGGGACGGCCTCTGCCCGAACACATCCCTGCCCTCAGGAGGAGGGGAGGGGGACTGGGATGGGTAACTGGCTGCAGTGGAGGCATACGACATGTGGGCATGGAAACTAGGGCTGGGCTGCCTGGCCTGGCCCTGAGTAGGAGAGGCTGTGAGGGAGGACCTCCGTGTGAAGGAGACTGTAGCTGAGGGCTGAAGGGTGATCTCGGGCATCTCCAGAGAGCGGGAGGTGCGCAGGATGGTGGGGCGGGGTGGGGGGCGCACTAAAATGTCTGGGGAACCGGGCTGGGTGCTCAGGGGGCTTTGGGACAGTGGAGAAAGTCGGGACGGTTGAAGTACTAAAGGGGGTAGACTTGGGTCTGCCCGGCGCCCCGCCCTTGGGCTCAGCCAGGACTGAGGGCTACTACTGGGGGCTGTGCTTGGGCTCCCTGCGCGGGCCGCCGGGTCAGGGTAAGGCAACACTGGTACACCCACACCGTGGGCCGTGTGTCTGAGCTGGCCGACACTCTGGGCCTGTTGCATAGCTAGACGCCTCATGGGAGGCCCCAGGGGCCCCAAGGTTCCCATGGACCGGTCTCTGCCTGGGGGAGCCACAGGGACCTCCAGCTGCAGAAGTCCAGGGCTGGTGGGGTCCTTGAGGGGAGGCAGGTGCAAACGGCCTGGTGGGTATGGAGGCGGCTCAGGGAGATCCTGGGGGTGGTGCAGGGTGTGGTGGGGGTATATGAAGCGAGGACCCTCTAGGCCCAGGAAGGGGAGCTCGTGAGGCTGCCAGCTTTCAGGTGAGTGCGGAGGGCTGTGAGTGTGTGATAGAGAATGGCCAGAGGCAGTGTACTGATGATGCTCCAGGCCTTCACTCTCCTCGGGGATGGAGGGGTAACCAAAGGGCCCCTCTGCGGTGCCCGGAGGCGAGGACAGAGCAGAGCTGCGTGGGCTCATATCTGGCATGTAGAATGGTGGTGGAATCCCTGAATCACCGCGGCTGCCTAAATACCCATAAAAAGGTCCCTGGGGGAAGCCCCTGTAGCGGGAGGCAGGCGCCTGCCCTGATGCGTGAAGTGCACTGCCCTCTGCAAAGCTCATACCTTCCATGGGCCTGTGCAGGCGGGGGCTGTAGGTGGGGGGCTGCGTGGACTCCAAGCTTGAGGACGTGGGGGAGAGCTGAGGCCTCAGAGTGGGCATGATGGGTGGCAGTGGCCCAGGATCAAAATCATTCTCCTCATCCGACTGGCGGAACTCGGGGTACATGTCGGACTCTTCTGCGAAGGGGAAGCCCTGGATGCGGCGGTGTGGGGGGCTGCTCTCCATAACAAAGCGACCATCAGGACCCCGGCTTATCAGCTCTATTGGAGTAGTAACCTCTGCCTCATGTTTAGACACACTGTATTTCTTGCTGGCTATGGCACGCTTTGTTTTCTTATAGAAGGAAAGCTCTTTTTCCTTCTCTCTTTGAGGGCTGGGTAACTTGCGGACATACAGGCCTGGACCATGGGATCCCTCGGAAGAGAGAGAGCGAGGTCGAGATGGGGGTGAACTCTCTGGACTAATCTTCCCAGAAGATAACCTGAGAAGACAGTGTTTAAACAGATTATAAAAAGGAAAACAAAACAAAACAATAAATACACTTACATTAACTAACCAATAAAATATGAATACAATCAGGACTTTCATAATGAATAGCATTATGAAAATTACCATTTCACAGCAGTGATTATATCCTGATAGGACAGCAACTAATGAATCAAGCCACAATGACAGGATGAGAGAAGAACCAAAGACACAACCATGACAACCACATCTATTGACTCTTATCTGGAGCAGAAGGGAACAGCTTCCATATGCTGCACCAAATGGTGATATGAGAAAAAGCAAAATGAATGTGCCCAGGCCTCATTTGCCCACACCAGGAGCAGCATAGTCAGCTCCTTCTAGGTCACATAGTGCTTCTGTATAAAAAGATCATATTACAATACTGCACTGTACATGCAGCTGTTTGAGTCTTCTCTACACGCTGGACATGCAAGGAGGATTTACTATGACCAAAACTCATTTAGGATCATTACTATGCATCGCATTGAACATGCAGCCAAGCCAGTGCAGTGCAGCACACTCTGTAGATAGGTGCAGGCAGGCACTCACAGGGGGCTGGCGGGCGGGGGCAAGAAACTGCTCCTGGCAGGCTCATCCCAGCAGGGCTCTACCCCGGGCAAAGGGGTGAGAGGAGGCCTGCGGTGGGAGACAAATGACATGGGCCTGGTTCATTCCTCTTTAACACAGTGGGGTAAAGTCCCTGACCTTCCTCAACCATTTTACATCATACATAAAGGTGCAGTAGTAGCTATTGTCTTTAATGGGATTCATTACAGCGACATCCAGTATTTAATCCTATGCAATTATTGGGTACTATTACACATGTATTACAGACAGACAAATACACACATGTAGTTTGATGTGCCTCTAAGACAAATATGTTTTCCCTAATAAACATTCATGCAGCAAGCAAACAGCGTTTGAGGTTAAAGTATACAGACAGATCAAAAATCAATACAAACACTGCAGCCTGGGCACTGGGTAATGTGCCTGGAGTGCTGACATGGCTGTTCTGAACTCTGCTTAAGCTGCCCATTATCCGCTAGAGGTTGCTACTGCCCATGTACTTCCACATCCATTTCTCCTACAGATTTTCACATTATTATTAATCAACAAATATTATTATTTGTTGTGTTTTTCTCCATCTCTTTGCACCTGTTGTGCTCTATGTATTTTATTTATTAACTTTATTATTATTAGGAGAAAATGTAGAGGAGTAGCACAGTAGTGACTTGGCAGATGGGGCTTTTAACAGTGGATTTACTTACGGTGATTCTATGCTTTTCCTGAAGTGTGTCACGGACAACGGAGGATCTGGGATCACAAAAACAAATTTATCATTCAAGCAGGTTTTTCAATACTTATTGCACACGGTCTACCAAACTAACCTGGTTTGCGCTTAAGCTTGCGACGATGTTGCTTGTTTACAAAGCAAGCTGCTAGAGTGCTAAACAGTACAGCTGCTGCCAGAAAACAGATAGTTGCCACAACACCCGCCACCACAGGCCGAGCCAGGCCCTCATCACTCAACTCTGCATGGGGAAAGGGATCTAGTGCAGTGGACAGTAGTTAAAAACATTTAAATCATAGATTTTTAAAAACAAATAATAATCAAAACTTACCCGTACTAGACACTCCCACAACATTACTGCTTTCACTGATCAGATCATCCATGACGGCCATCACTCGAAATTCATACCAGGCCTCCTATCAGATAATTTCATACAGCAGTCAATACAAGGGAGAGGTTTTAAAATATTCTAAGTCACAAAAACTCAGATTTCTACATATTGAACAGAGTCTAACCTGAACAAGCTCTTTGGCTATGAGCTCAGTCTCTGTGGAGGAGATCAGGTCATCCAGCACCTCCCACTTCTCTCCAAGGCGAAACTCCATGATGTAGCGGTCGATGGGAGACGAGTGGTTGGCTGGTGGGAGCCATGTGAGGAGGACGCCCTGCTGAGTGCGGTTGGCTGTGAGGCACCGTGGTGGAGTAAGAAGCACCAGTGGTTCTGGGGTGCCCAGAGGAGAGCCTGTCCAAAAATGACACATGGAAAGGGTCAGTGAAGCCCAACCAAAAATGTCTTGTATTAACATATTTATTTATAAATGTAATTATGGTAAATGTTAAGGTGTAAAATTTTCTGCAACTTTTATAAACCATTACAATAAACATTTATCAACTGTACAGAGAGAGAATTCCCCTGGATGCTTTACTGCCCACAGAAAGAGCCTTACCTTGACCTGTGCATGCATCAAGTATCACAGCCCTGTCCTTTACATTGCTGTTACTGAAAATCCATCCCCATCCCAGGATTTTTCTGCTGAGACACTGATTTTAAATACCATGCCGCCTAAATTCAATTTCCATCGAAGGAGCAGCACAAAAAGCCCAAAGTGGCAACATGTCCTTGAGGTATGAGCTGAAACACTAACTCTGATGACCAGAATTCAGTCAAATTGTCTTCTGGTAAACAAATGGCAAATGTCTTTTTAATATAAATATAAAGACATGCACAACAAAAAAAGATAAACATAAAATAAACTGAAGGGCTGAAAGTATTAAATGCAGCACTAACCTGCCGTGGTAACTGTCACTACTTCACTGAAAGGCCCAGTGCCCAGTTTGTTCTGTGCCAGCACACTGAACTGGTACTCAGTCCCAGGCTCCAGCCCCGGCACCAAAAGCCACGTCTGAGCACCAGAAACAGGCATCGAGTGCCAGTCATGAGGCCCGAAGTCTGTTCTCTTTGACCTAAGGGCACAGATGTAAAGCTCAGCAAATATCTGAGTGTCATTTCAAAAATGCATGATAAATACATCTTATAAGATTGCGGTTTAGTTTAAGTGACACTAGTGATCCCTTAGTCAAACAAGAAACTTTAAAGAAAGAGTACTTACACTGGACCATACCACACAGAAAATGTCTGTTCAAAACCTCCATCATAACCTGGTTCCCATGAGACATTAGCAGAGGTTGTTAATGGAAACACATGGATATTGCCAGGTGCATGTGGACTGGTGCCTGCAGGATTGAAAAGGAAAGAGAAAATGGTATAGTAACCTAAAACAAAAACACCTGCATGCACATTTAACAATAAATCTGAATTTAAGAAACATAATATTATGTTCTAATGCACTGGGTGGATTTATACCGATCACTAGGATGCGCGTGCTGGCAGTGATGCTCGTGACCACATTAGTGGCTACACATTCCCATTCTCCATGGTCCTCCTTGCTGAGGGACTGAAACTGTAAGCTGCCGCTGGGTAAGACATTGTGCTTACTCCTGCTAGGCTTCCCGACCTGTTAACAGATATACAATAGTTAAGTGACCATAAGTGAGGGATATGTGAGATACAATTGTTAACTGAGCGCTGCTGCTGTGTACAGGGAAAGGTAAGAACTGCATACTTTTCTCCAGGTGATAGTTGGTATATCAGGGTCTCCAGAAGCAGCACATGGGATTACTAACTCTCTCCCTGCCTCTTGCCGATACTCACCCCCAGGCCTCACATTAAAGTAAGGGGGATCCTGTACCAACATAACAATGATAAACACAGCATTCATCAGATATATTATACATTTATAATCAATTATTTTCTGCAGCTTTAAACAGAGACCTTTAGCACCAGAGTGGCATGGGGGGATTTGCCCATTGTACCCAGGGCATTGTAAGGCACACAGGTGTAGGTGCCCAGGGAGTCCTCAGTGGCCTCTGCCACTCGAATACTTCCATCTGTCATCAAACTCCAGCCAGGGTACTATGAGACAAGTTCAACGCACAAGGTCACATACAGTAGTGTTCATATACCACTGGAAGTCAGATATATTGAAATTCAACAATGATGTGTAATAAATGTATGATATTGTTAGACAGACCTTCTCCACCCTGAGAGGGTAGCCATCTTTCTCCCACTTCACTGAGGTCACAGGTGGGTTGGCATCCACTGGACAGCGGATGATGCCCGGAAGTTTCCGTGGCACATAGATGACAGAGGGCATATTGATCACTCGAGCTGGGTCTAAGCACAGACAAAATATCCATCAATATTTTGACAACCATTAACATATACTAAAAGTTCTGCTATCTCCACCCTGTGAATCTGAAAAAAGAAAAACCTACACAACAACAGTGGCATCAGAAAAGCCTATATGACTGCGGCATCTTCACCATCAAAGATATGCTACACACAAGGACTTGGGTATAATGTTAACACTGGAGAAATATTCCTCAATAAACCATGAAATTATTTCAGTGGATAGAGACTGCTCAAAGCTCCACCAGCAATGCATAGGCTTCTCCTGTGAATGCGGGCACAGAGATGCTTGTACTATTTTAATAAAAAAGCTGAAATTGCAAATAAATGAAAATGCTACAATAAATGCTAATTCTATGTGATTATAGCTGCATTTTTGCACTATATGACCTTGAAATTTAAGAAGGTCACTATATGATGTAGCACAGTCAAACAATATGGGAGCCTTCAACACAGGCAGCCAAAGCGGTGCTGCTGTTCCTCTGCACCGGGCCGCCCCACCCCCTCTACTGCGTTGCCATGGAAACACTCACACTGAACAGTAAGGTAGGCCGATGCCGAGGGCGAGATACCCAGGCTGTTGCTGGGACTGCAGGTGTATCTCCCGGCATCCTCTGGCTTGACCCGGAAGATGATGAGTGTGCCGTCAATGAGAATCCGAACACGCAGCTTCAGATCACTGTAAGAAACAAACATAAAGAAATAGTCAAGTGCACACAGAGGGAAAAATAACATGGATCAGCCATCAGAGAGCAGCAGAGTGTCAGGCAATGAAGAAGGGTATACTGCAAGGGGTTATGGGAACATCAGTGTTCTGTGAGGGATTCTAAAGACTGGAAGATAATATAATATTTGATTTTATTGACACAAAATGAGCTATGCTACTGAGTGCTTTGCACTTTTTTGTTTTAGAAAATTTAACAGAAAAGATGTGTGGATTTGATGATAAAAGCTGTAAAGTGTTCCATGATAATGAACCTCCACATCATGGCAAGAAGCTTAACAATGTCCGATGCGTCCTTCAACTCTGGCCAGGATACCTACCACTTGTGTGCGCTGAAACCATCCAGTCACAGGGAGAACATACAAATTCAAATCTCAATATACAAGCAGCGTATGATGACACATGGCTGATATTAGTGCCATATTGCCATGAGACTAGTGCACAAGTTTGGCACGCTGCAGACAGACCCCTGCTAAGCCCACTTTTACTGCCTCCAGGGCCACAGCAAGACACGCTTCACACACTGTACACAGGCACTGACAGCCTTATCAAAATATTAGGGAGAGGTGTTCAACAAAATTATCAAGCTTACTAAACGAATTTGAGTATGGAGTTGTTTCTTACCACTGCTTGCTCTATGGCAAAACTGACTGACTGACTTTTCAAATGCTGGTAGATTTTCCTTTTGGCTATTATCACATTCAGTCAGCTAGTAGCCACACTCTTAACGATAATTCATAACTCTAGCAATAATATACTTAGATAAAGCAAGCCATAAAATAAAACTTTACTTTTTGAAATAGACATTGTCTTCTTCCCAAAACCAGGTGTAAGTCAGGTTGCCAGGATACGCCTCTGCTTGACACGTAAAGAGTGCATTCTGGGATATGTTCACGGTGATGTTTTCAGGTGGCGAGACAATGTATGGAGGCCCTAGGAAAACAAAGAATAGATACTTTACACAAAACAAGCAGGTCAGTGCTGGAAAGTTTACTGACCATTTGCAATCAAGTACATAACTAGTATTATAAAGAATTATAGTATAGTCTAATTTATCTACATTCTGCTGCCCAAGTACTGAAAAGTAAAAGGTACATTGCAACAACAGGGACTTGAGTTAAAAATGTACAATTACTCAAATAAAGCTACACAATTAAAGTGATGCAAGTATTTATAATTATTTACTTTCAATATCTGGGAAGGATTACAACAGCAACTCTGCTACTGCTGCTATCACAAACAGATACTCAGATACTATAACACAAGATCACCAATGATTTTAATAACTTTCCTCTTCTCTCTGATGCAGGTTTTATTGTAAAACACACTACTTTAGTAAGGCTCAGCATGTCTCCTTAAAAGACAAATGTTAAAGCTTATGCATGCTTTACATTGTAACCTCTGCAGGCCTCTAAGGTAGACAAGGATCCTTCAAACTCTCAATAAAACAGTGAAGCCATGAAAGGTAAGCTGTCTTTTATGAGTGGGCCCAGATACAAGCCTCCTGGTTATTTTCTCCTCTTGGTGCTTAACTTTAAACATCAGGCGGGACCACTGCCTCCTCTGCTGAGCGAAGAGAAGCATCCAGCAATTAAAAACAGATCACTGAGGTGGGAATCGACTCCAGGGGTGTATCTCAGTTATTGCTCTGCGCACTAGTCTCATTTTTATTTTGGGTGTTTTTTTTTTCTGGCTGTACTTATCCGCAGTCCACAAGATGGTTTTATGGAGGCGTTTTCAAAATGCCACAAAACACTACAATTCAAAGTATAAGTGCCTCTTAGCCAGGTAGTTGTTGTAAAATAGAACTGGATCACACTGTACCTAAAGATTAAATAAAGATACATAAAACATTGATGCAAAGGTTTTTTTTAGCCACTTAAGTAAAAAATGATGAAAATTCTGCAAGTTCTTAGTGCAAACATATTAAAAGTGGTATCCGAGATGGAAATAAGGTTTGTCTTTAGCTGTTTGTGTCTGTTTTTCTGAATGTGGCTGAGTTTTTTTAATTAATTAGTTTCAGGTAACTCAGGTAATTAATTAGTTTCAGGTAATTCAGGTAACTATGTCACTGGGGTATTATTGCCATTTTCTGATCTAGGTTATCATGTTGTTTCATTATCACAAACATACCTGGACTTGTGTTTTGTTACATTCACACATGTTTAACACACAAACCCAGCATGTTTAGGTTCTTCTCTCAAACAGAAAACACTCTGTTCCACCTTGTGATGTCATGTGGTAATACAGGAAGTGCTCTACCACTTCATTATCACAAGGTGGAGCATTTTGAGCTTTGGAGATGTAGACAGACTAATAAAAAAGGATTACTCAAACATGTGAATGAAACACAACTCCAACTCCAGGTAACATTCTAACACGGCTTAAAGCACACAAGAGTTAATTTTGCGCAATATAGAACCTTTAAAAATGTAGTGAATAAAAGCAGGTCCCAGAGTCCGACCAGGCAAACCAGGAAAACACGTTTAATCCACGCATCAGTACCTTGAACCAGCAGTCGAGTGGTGTGCAAAACCTCTCCTTGATCACTGTAGGCTCGACATGTATATGCTCCTCTGTCATCTCGTGTGATTGCAAGGATGGTTAGACTGCCATCATGTACCTGCAACATTATGTAATCACATGTAAACACAAATATGGCATGTGCCTGTTTATTTGTGTTCAGAATCAAGTAGTGAACAACACATTTTGCAAATCCCTGGAAATGAGCTGGAGGGTAGGTCAGAATTCTGGTAGAATTTGCTGTTGAACTGTCTGATAGAAGATTTCTTGACCTTGTTTATCGTTAATATCTCTGTAATTACTGAGGCAATCCACATGAAACAGGAATTGACAAAAGGTTCAGTAAAAATAAACAAAAAGGAAAAATTCAAAATAGCTTCAGAAGGTTGTTTCATTATTCAAACCACAAGGATGTGATTGTTGTCAGTAGAAGCAACTTTAACCCATATTATTAATTAACCTGGCAAGTGTGTGTAGCCAGTCCCTAATAATAAATAATGAATAATGATCATAAGTTTGGACATTTCTTTCAAAAACAGAGAATCTCCCATAGAGTTAAGGCCCCTGCCCTCCATCTGAAATTATGACATCAAATTATAGAACATGAATGAGACCTATATTAGATTTAACTCCACTGATGAGAAGCAATAAGCAGTGAAGAAACACATTAACCAAAGCTAATAGAAATAGGCTCATAAATAATGCAACAGGTTGTGTGGCCATTCAGGTCAGACACAGCTGTAGTCTGTCCATTCATGTGGGCTGCAGAGGAGGAAGCCTGCTGCATGTAACTGCACCACTGTTTCTTCTGCCTCTGTGTTTGAGCCACGCAAACTCCTACACACACACACACTGAGCTGTGCCAATGTCTGCAAATGTGTCAGCGCCGTGGTGTCAGTCAACATTCACACTATGGCCATCACTGCAATTGGAATATCAGGGACCGTAGGGCAAGTGAAAAACCTCCTTTAAAGCATGATTTCTGAACAAACAAAAAAGAAAACAAAAACATAATTCTTCTGCTTCAGATCTGTAGTTACTAAGCTAATTTTATCCTTACTATACTATTTTCTTATTGCTCTTTTAACTGTTTTAATCTATCTTGTAAAACGTCTTTGAGTGTCCTGAAAAGTGCTATATAAATAAAATGTATTACTGTAATACAATTACTTTTTTCAGAATTAAGGAAATTTAGCAGTGGTGCCATAGCAATTTACACTTCAAGGGAAAATAAAGGCCAACAAGCTTCACAGTATCGCCTTTCTCTATATAAAAGGTTTGAAAATGATGAAAAATGAGGACCATGACCATAGCAATTAACTTTTAAACTTTTAACTTTTAAATGGTAAAAAGTCCTCAACGTGTCACTGAAAAAAAAAAAATTAAGTTGAAACCCATGAGTATATGAGACATGCAGTAAACTGATGAGAAATAAAATGAAAGCAAAATGTAAATGTTTTTGTCAAGGTACAAGGTTCCCCTTTCAGTTTTGTCACCTTTGGTTTTTAACTTCTATCGCTGCTATATTAGGTCATATTGTTTTTAGAATCTGAGTTTTTTGGGGAAGACCTATAATCTCCTACAGATACATTCAAATCCACAGTGGAGAGTTTTCCTTCTTTCTTTCTCTTTCTCTCTGTGTTCTGTCACATTCCTACATTTGTCCACTATGTTTCCTTGGAGCTGAACAAACTCATGACCATGACATAATTGAGCACATCTTACTTCTTGCTTCTCTCAAGTCTCAAGTTGCTTTTGCAAAGAGACAGAGCTGAGAAATGCACACGTTTTTTAAAACCACTGAAGTGTGCTGTTTTCACTAGTGGTTCTGTTTTAGTCTAACATTTTTATTTGGGATAATACAATATTTATGAAGGAGACGGGCATATTAATAATGCATCACAATGTTGTCCAATCGTTTACTGAGAGAGACAAGTTAAATGGGGTGATACTCAGAGGGCTACTGATCCAAAATGTTAAAAAAAAGACAGATAACTGAGCAGGGGAATGCTTGTTAACCATTACTGTACACCATGAAGTATTGACAATCTGCCAAAGTACTTGTTATTATATTGACTAACATACTATAGTATTAGAGTAAAAGTAACTGTACTACATGTAAATCCAATATATATCAATACAGTATATGCAATCATCTTTTCACCACAGCAAATCAGTACAGTTATTTAGCTTATCCAGACAAAGCTTTAAAATGAATTTGATATAACAATTGCTAGAACTAAATACTCTCATACTATTTTCAGGATGAAAACTTGACTTTCTTTCCATCAATACTGAACTGTTTTGTTTCATTTAAAACATAAGTATTATAGCTTTGTCATGCTTGCATGATTGTGGTTTGGTCTGATCAGAAGAGATGCCTGTTCATTGCTGTCAGCCTCACATGTATTAGACTTGTTATAGTGTCTAGTTATAGGATGAGATTTCCACTTGAGAAAAGGTGACATTTGCACCTTCCACTTAAGATGCAGCATCTTGTGGCAGCAGTACTCCGGCTCTGAGTCATCGCTAATAGACCACTGAGGTAAGAGACTTCTCACAACTGCACCACATAACATAATGTGAGTTTGGATTTTAACTCTGGTCTTGAATGTGACCAAAATATATTGATACTGATTGTTGAGTATGTCTTTGATTTTATAAAATGAAGCTAAATCACTTATATCTTTTCTTAGCACACGTTAATCATGTTCTTATTTGTACTTTTGGGCAACTGTAGAATTTGCTGGTATTGTTGCTAAGTTATCTGTGTCCATTTTATTCACCAATAGTAGTAGTAGTAGTAGTAGTAGTAGTAGTAATTTATTTCGAGCATATGATACAGTAGTACACAGAGTATGTACAATGTCATTCAATTTAAATAAACAAGGTTACACAGAAAAAAAGAATGGATATATGGACACAAATACATATATGTACATATATATACATGCTCGAAAAGGAGTGGGTAGAAGTAAAACTTATTAGATCCCACCCCTTCTCCCAAAATTAGTAGTGATCCTTATTTTTTGTGTTTTTACAGTTAACCGGTGACAGTGGTTGGCTGCCAAAACTTGAATACTTGTACAGTGTTAAGCAAATTACAATATGTTAAGCAAATTACAATCACTGTTGGTATACAAAACTTTATACAAAACTTTATAATATATATATATATATATATACATACATTTCACTAATAACAAATCTACCAACTCAAAAGCATAGCATACCAACCACATTGTCATCTGAATATAGCTACAGATATAAAATTGACATTCTCACACACATTTCCTTTATTGCATGTTAGACTCATGTTGTGTGAGTAAATACAGAACTAGATACTGACAACGTCTGTCCATGAAATCCATTTGCTGTATTTCTGAACACAGAGGGAAATGAGACCGTTTCTTACTGAGTATTTCGAGTTGGTCTGAAGCTCCTCCCCCTCCCTCAGCCAGCTGATCAGTGGTTTAGGGTTTCCCAGGGCGGAGCAGCTCAGCAGAGTGTTGCCTCCTTCCTTTGCCTCCACATACTGAGGTGGTGTCGATGTGAACGTAGGTGGGGCTGCACAGACATGGACCACAGTTACACCAGAGCAGTGGTTGTACATAGTTTAGAAGCATTTTTAAAGGTGCATTATGGAACTTTTCAGAAAGTGGTTGGCGACCTGCTTGACTCCACAGAGATGTGATTGTCCTGACTGAAATATGCCACAGTATGGCTTAACCATATTTATCTCCATAGAGACAAACAAGTCATGACACCAGGCCCAGTTATGGGTCACATCTGTGGAGATGCAAGAAAAACATGCCAAGGTATTTTGGAGCAATAAAAACAGCTGCAAGATAAACAGGTTAAATATGATATTGTCAAGATATTTAACATTACCCTAGAAACAGTCAAGTGGATGCACCCCACCCTCCACCAGAAAATTAGTGAACATTTAATACTTTTGCAGACCTCCTCTCCACTGGGAATGTATAAATAAGCAAGATTATTGATTTATACTGGACAATAGTCACACATGCAAATGCAATGCACATGCCAAATTTAGCTATTGTGTACAATTTACAATTGGTGAGTTAGCAGAGACATAAATTAGTTCATTTATTTGATATGGACAAATTAGTACAATGAATAAATGTAAATGCATAATAATAATAATAACATAAAACATATTAGCATTATCCTGCTCTCAATTCAATTACAATATGAGTTCTGTTAAAGATATTCATTTTCAGAGGTGACAAAGATCCCATTAAACGAGAAACTGGATATCATCAGATTTGACAAATTTTGGATTTTAAAATGTTTTAACTGTTTTCAATCTATTTAATTAAACATTGTCACATATGCCATATATATTTCTCTATAGAGCACTTCCGTTGCACTTAATTTGTAGATGGAATAAAATCCTCCAAAAGACGGTGTATGAAAATCTCAACACAGTGAAACGGTAGGTACATTTGTCGACCAGGGAGTTCCTCTGCAGTGTTACATGTACAGCCCAGCTCAGAGTAGTGTCACCATGATGGGGGAACCTGGGAGTAGCTGTACAAATTTTTAAGCTCTTGTCAAATCCATGCCCTACTTGCAGCAGCTTTCATTAATTATATACATCAAAGATTAAGATCCAAATCCTCACATCCTCCATATTATTTTAGCTGTAAACCTCACCACAACAGCAGATGGTCTGTATGCTCAAAACATGTATTCACACAATTTGCATTACTATGACACTATCTCTAAGGAAATTCAGAATATTCAGCAGGGAGTTAAATTACTATAAAAAGATCATCCTTATGCTACTAAAAAAGAAGAGTGTACTCGCAAACCAGTGAGAATAAAAAACGTTTTTTTTTTGCCCTCTTCAGTCTTTCAAATTAAGATTAAGATAAGAGAACATTTATATTTATATGGAAATTCTAATGTTGCAATGCAAAGTATAAATAGATAGGTAAAAAGATAAGTGATTAAAAACTAGACTTAAATCTAACTGGAATATTAAAAGTACTTTGAATAAATCTACTATAAAAAGGTGTTGTAAAATAATAAAACAACACAGAGGGAAAAAAAAAAACATAAGACTTCAAAACTATTATGTGCATTAAGCAGCTGTGACTATGTTTAAACAGGACAGCAATGGACAGAATAGATACATAGATACAGATTAAAAAAATGGCCTACATTGTTTTCACAAACCAATACCTTATTTGTAGGGGAGCAACCAGTTAAAACTGCAAATTGTTTAGGTGCACATGCTTTGGTGAAGATGGTGGACGGTAAAAATGCAGATTAAAGCTGTGGGCGGGCAGAGCACAGAGTGGTCCTAGTGTCTGTGCGGGCTCCGGGTCGTGCCATCTGACACCTGCCTCTGAGCGGGGCCCCTGTCCGCTTGGCAGGAAGCTCAGGCCCCCACACAGGAACTGAAGACGGAGTGTATGCAGATCTAAGGCCAAAGGAAACGCTTGTTCCAGTGTTATATGAGGGCGGGGCTAACATGACACCTGTGGCTCTAACAAATGCTCTTTTAGATCACTGCACTATATAAACATGGTAGTAATTTACTTGAGTAATTAATAGCTCTAAAAATTCATATAATATCATTCTTAGAAATATATGATTATACAATAGTTTTAGTGAGGTGACTGCAAGTGCAAAAAAACACAAAAAATATATATAACATTTAGTTTATATGTTCAATGTTCGATGCTTTTTTTCCCCTTCACACATGGCACGAGCTTGAAATAATATTTAGCGTGTTCTTTAGACACTGACATGGCTCAATTCGAGCCATTATCTCTGGACTTGTCCTTCAAGTTTGAGTCAAGGTTTTATACTTGATCTTGATCTTAGTAATGTAAAAAGTTTAAATTAAAATGATCGATCTCAATGAAGAAAAGTGTGAAAACCTCTCAGGTCAAATCACAGGTCCGATCTGTGGAGAGGAAAGCCCACTAACAGTAAGACTGCATATTTTTCAAAATATTATAATTAAGCAACAGAAAAGATAGTTCAGGCATTTTGACAAAAACATGTCTAAAGAGACAAGCAGGTGGCACACCCTCCTGCAAAAAAGTGCACCTTTAACATTTGTATATCCCTTTCTTCAAACTCTTCAAGACTTTCACACTTATACGACACCTAAAGGACAGCTCAACAATCGCTGATGTGTGATTCCCGCTGCCAAACCACTGTGTGTGTAGAGCATACATAATGTGAGGTCATGTCTATGCCTCGCTGTAATATGTGAACTATACATAACATTTAAGGATATGATTTGATGTGTTATAGGCTGAGTGACTGAGGCTGTACAGAGGTCTGACAGGAGCGGAGAGTAGCTCAGGACTGAATACTGATGAGGCAGACTGCGGTATCCCAACACAATAAGACATTCATAAGCCCATGGACGCACACAAACTCAACAGCAGTGTGCAGGTGACACTGGGCATGGGATGACCCCATTCATTTGTCATTGTCAACCATCAAACCACATACATACATACATACATCAAACCACATACATACATACATACATACATACATCAAACCACATACACACATACATACATACATACATACATACATACATACATTTGGAGGCTGTTACACTGTTGTAGGGTTAGACAATGCATACTACACATTTGTTCAAAGTAAACTGATAACACAGGATAAGTACATTTTAATGATAGTATAAAGAGCAGTTAGGGGCGGGTAGTCCTCTCACAATAATCACTATATCGACTTCAGTATATCAAAGCTGGAACAATATTTTTTGGGGGTCAATATTTATCCTGTGTACATTTTCCTTGCACTGCTGGGAAATGTATTTTTGACTACTAGTATATAAGATCATCATAAAATTTTGAATTTATAACTTCTATGATACAAACTAACTATTAAAGTGTTTCATTTAGCTGTTTATTTATTAGAGCTCATGTTTTTTTTTAAACAATATTGTACATTTAGACTAGATTTTGTGGTATAAATCTGCTTTAGTGTTATTGTGTGAGTGGCAGTGGTCAATATTATCATTTATTATCTCTGTATACCTAAGCCGTATATCTCACTTCAAAATGTGTTATTGTGACAGGCCTGGGGTGGGCCATGTGCCAAAAAATCATATCACAATTTTCTTCAGAAAATCTGTTAAGCACAATATGGCGATTTCAGATAAATAAATTTTTAATTTACCATAATTAACATATTGTCATAGCAATGAGGTCGCAATTAGACATTCATCATAATATCACCCAGTAATATGTGCAAAATCAGCATTTAAAAATAAATATTACTGTGATTAAACTTAATTAAGCTTATTCATTTTACAGTACTAAACCAAAAAAATCAATGCACTTTTCAACTACATTATCGTTGTTAACATTGATGCATTATTTAAGTGGCAGTTTGCAGTTATGGGTTAAGTTAAATTACAGTGAAAGGGCCTATCATATTATTTTATGATCTATGTTATAATGTTGTTTCCCCATCTAAAACATACCTGAAGTTGTGTTTGTTTCATCCACACATGTTTAACACACAAACCCTGCATATTTAGGCTGAGTTCTTCAATCAAACAGAGAGCAAGAGAGAGAGCTTCACTGTGTTTTTCTCACTCTCCTTAGAATCATTTGAATAATTTCAGCCCTGGAATTACCAATGTTTACTGAAAAAAGGCAAAAGGAAGCCGTTAACTTGAGAACTTCATGACATCACAAGGTAGAACAGAGCATTTTGACTTTAGGAGACGGACACAGACTAATAATAATAGATTACTCAAAGTTGTGTGAATTAAAAAACACAACAAATATTTTTTGTTTAAAATATGTTTCAGAATGGGCAGTTCATATTTTGTGCGTGGATGTGATACGAAGCACTCAGAACAGAGCTGTTTAAAGGGGCATTATTGTGTGTTGGTTTGGTGTTGGTGTGTTTCATTCAGGGTCCTCTGCAGCACTGGGCCAGTCCTGTGAAATGCAAAGGTGCAGATTTTTTTCCGCCCTGTCATCACTTTGATAGCTTTCAGACTATCAGACAATCCCTGTCCAAGCGGCTTCAAACAGACCACAATCAATTCTCTGCTCAACAGCCTCTCATTTCTCTTCTTACTCACAAGATGTGTTTAAATTATACTTATTATATACTACGACTTGGTAATGCAACAATCAGTGTACAGAATATTAGTGCAAATCATATTTTGAGTGATCACAATTGCGTTAAACTCCATACCCTAGATACCGAAATGAACTAAATTCCATCCATCCATCAATCTTCTTTTGCTTTTATCCGGCTGGGTTGCGGGGGTCACCGCCCAGTCCTCTGTGCACTCAACCCTAATGAACCCCTCTGCGGGTGGTGAGCCCACAGGAGGGTGGAGCCACGTCATCCTCTCGGGCTGAGCCCAGCCGGGCACAGAGCAACGTCACGGTCCTCGATTTCAGTTCATAAGGGTACTAGCATGTTTTGGGTTGATGGAGGAAACCGGAGTGCCCGGAGGAAACCCAAAAACAACTACATTCCACAAACTAGAAACTAGACCTAGTACCACTACTACTATTTGAATCATTTGCATTGCTTTTGAAAAAAGCAGTTTTAAGTTTTAAATGTTAATAGTTTCTTAACACTAGTTTTATACAGCCACATATTTTACAGTCCTAATTACTATGAAAAGAAAAAAATGCAGTGCTGTGTTTGTGATGAGTGGGTGAGACAGGGACTCACCATTGACTGTGAGGTGCACCCAGCTGCCGTTGTGGAAGGTGTCATACTGCTGCTCCAACATCAAGACCCTACATTCGTACCAGCCCTGGTCCTCCGAGCGCACAGGGTCAATCTGCAGGGAGGCCTTCCCATGCAGAGAGGCTCGACCTGCACAGCCAACACTGCAGTCAGGATCAGTCAAGCCTTAACTACACAATTAACAGCTATCGAATCACAATTAGCAGATTGCAGAAAAGCTGATATTATCTAGGTAATGTTGTATTCTTTTTCTAGTGGATGTAAACCTCCTCAAACATGTGAATATTGTTAGTTTAGCTGTTCATATTTCAATCTCTAAAATGTGAATGCTCCTAAAACAAGTTTAAAAAACATGTGAACTGAATGTTAAATATAAATAGCAAACAGTTCAGTCCATACAATCCAAAATCGTCGGAACCTTAACCCTAACCCTTTTCCTTTGACCCTGTAGTGGAACACATAAAGGATCCCCAAAAGAGATCAAACGAAAACAATCCACAGACACAATTAAAAGTATAGTAACTGAAGCGTGTTTTATTAATGGATGTGAATAGTATTAAAAAAAGGAAAGAAGTTGGACAAGTCGAGAGCGCTCTGTCTGCAGCTTCAACACAGCTGCCTGTGACAGAGCCAGACAAACGCCACCATTCTGCTGCCTGACATGTGAGCGGAGATACACCATTCCCCTGTAACTGTGATATTCATTTTGGTTAAGACACACAGTAGAACGTATACTGAGATATAGGGAGGGAACTGACTTGCACAAAAAGATCAAAATAAATAAACTGATTTAAGATATACCAGTCTTTGTTGGGCTAGAAAAGTGACGCTTTTGTTAAAAGAAAATCAATGAAGGAAAGAGGAAAAGAGTGGAGGCTGCAGCCTAGCAGTAAAAGGCTGGACTTAAAAAGTCATGTCTATTTTTGCCTGTCCATTGAAGTGCTGAGTGGGGCACAGTGGTGTGAAGGGTAGGGATCAGGCTCAGCCATTTGTCAGAATGAGGAGACTGTAGACTGTCAGACTGGCCCTGGGCATCAGCACTGTTACTGTACATATTGTGTGCTCATCACAGACACAGTGTGTTCACATCGAACATCACAGAGCTTTCACCTGTATGAACATCAAACATTAGACTGGTAACAATCACAACATACAGCACTATATCACTATTTATCTCAAAGTATTTAGTATGGTCTAATTGCAATATTTGAGTCATAAAAAACATACATTCATTCATATCTTTTGTGTGTTTATGTTCATTTGAAAGCACAGAGACATGAGGATATACCAAGGGCTCCTACAGCAACTCACTGAGGGCCATTTGAGGGGAAGGTCATTCAGACATCATGCAGAATGCTGAGCTGGCCAGCCTGCTCCATTCTCCTTTCAGTTTTTGTCATGAAAATACCATTAGCCCATATAATAATAATACCTCAGCTGTGGGCCTATGCCACATAGCTGCCCCATTCTGCGTAACCAGGCCCAGACTTCAACATGACCGAGTTAAGTATTGATGCTGATGTGTGGAATGATTGGTAAAATCAAAGGCTGTGAAATGAGTAGTAATATAGTTCATCAATGGACCCCCTCGCACAACATTTTTAAATTAGTAAGAACTGAACAAAACAAAACAATTATGCTATTATGTATGAGTAGACTTTCTGTCAATTTAGTTACTCTGTGGTGTTTGGTGGAAGTCATGCATGTACAATGCAGCAGTAAATTGCTGAGGCAGTTAGTTATCCCTCTGCTCAGAGGCGGCCATATTAGAACAGGGAGAGATTCATTCAAAGGCAGAACCATTACAATAACCGATAGCTTTTTGTCCAAAAAAAAAACATGTTTAGCAGCATATAAAATCAGTCAATTAAATACAATCACTTGACCTGTGTACTCTGGATCCACATGGGGAGGGTAGTATCGAAAGTTGATGAAGAAGGGAATAGGCACTCCAAACTTGAACCACTCCACCACATATGGGGGCTGCTGGCCGTCCAGGGGAGGGGACACGTCACACCCCAGGATCACGCTCTCTCCAGCGCGCGCCGTCACAAAGCGGGGCTCCTCTCTCACACTGTGGGCACCTGGAGAACATGAAATGTTCAAAATGAACACTTATTTCATTAATTAAAATGTTCTTAAATGATCCTTACACCGTTTTACTTTCACCATCAGATTATTCATATCATGTCCCAACAGAAGGAGCTGTATAAGAGCTGTCAAAGGGCTGAGCATAGCTGGCAGTAGCTATGAGCTCTATGAGTGAGCAGACTGTGAGCAGCACCAGGCCTGGCGTTTGGCCACAGATGTCCTGCAGCCCAGAGTTGACCTATCAGATGACTTAGAGGTCGGTACCTGCCTCAGCACTGTTACTCTGGATAGATTTTCTAGAGCTGCCACCTCTGCTCGCATTGAACCGGCTGTATCTCAAGCGTCAGAGAAAGCATGGCTCCCAGCCTCGCCCAGGGGAAAAATCACTTCAGGGATAAAGACAAATGCTGACGTTTCACTGAAGAGGCATAGGAGCTGAATAACTTAACATTTTCATTAGCACTATCATCTGTATTAGAATACACACTTTTACAGCAACTTCAAGGGGAACAGAGCGCCCCGTCTTTCGTGTGTACTAAAACCTAACTATTTCTAACAGTAGTTCTGTTCATAATATATGATGTTCACAGATTGTGGTCAGCAGTTTAATCTGCATTATCCTGTTAAAGTTAATCCACTTTGTTGAGCTGAACCAGATCAGATTCTGAACAGAACCAGAGCCAATTTCATCAAATTACACTATTTAAGTGGTCATACTGTTTGTCACTTAAATGCCTTACTGTACTGGAATCTGTATGGTTAACAGCTTTAAATATAGAGGCTATGAAGTGCTATGAGTCTTTGTGTACATATGTATTTTTTCATTTAATTTTGCCAATGTTTACATAATTCCCATCCAGCACATATAATCTGTCTTCCTTTTTAAGTTTATTAAACATCACCAGAGTTGTTCTGATCATTTCAGTGCTTATATGTACAAATCTAACCAGTTTTGATGCTAGCAGTTTGTGTTTTCACATTTGCTTCACTCAAGAGTGACCTCCTGCTATCAAACATCAGACCTCAGATGAACACGGTAATGTGTCCAAAGACAGTCTAAAAAGTACACATTTTGTTGGTGGTCCTGAATGTCTGTATTTGTGCATTAGAAAACAATAAAAGAGCAGACTCCTGTGAGTATGCAAACAGTGCAGACATTGTTTGGTTGAAGTAAGACCAGTCACTTGACAAGATCTCGACCTCAGCCCACCTCTCAAATCCACTGTTGTTACGGTGTTCAAGCACTCCAACTCTCTGTACTACAGAACAGGCTACACTACAGTGTGATATATGAGAACCACCAGCAGATGCTTGCCATTTCCATTTCTTAAATGAAGGCAGGAGGTTTATGGGGGGAACATATCCAATATTGTCTATAGGTGATATCCTAGGCCAAGCTTTTAAATACACATAAGAGGAACCTCAGATGACTTTGGCACTGTAAAGGTCTACGCATAAAGTTGCAGTGAGGTTCAATGCTATGCTATGTAGAGTAGGATCTCCTTAAATCAGAACAATAAATCCAGCACCAATATGGTTTATATCTTTTCATCAGTTTATGGTGGTTTTATGACACTGATTTTCGATGCTGAAGAAGGAGTATTTTATTCTACTGTCACATAAATTATACAAATAAACACAGGGCATGTTAACACATTCAAAACTGAGATCAATATAACAACACACACAAACAGAAAAAAACACTGCATAAGAAAGACAAATAAATGCTACGTTAAATCTGACTAATTGTGTTATTATCGAGAACTACGGTACAACATATGCCTATAAAACACTTGTACAAAATAGATCCAAGAGTATTTTACCGGAGCTGCATAGACCTTTTTCTTTTTCATCCAAATATGAGTTTAAATAATGAATTATTGAATTGGACACAATGAGGAGATGGTTAAAAATTGCCTCTAAAGGTTGGTTTTCTTATAACCTGCCTCTCATGTTCTTCTCTTGTGCATGATAAAACATTTTGAACAAATCAGCAAATCAACAAGGAGCTTTGCAGACAAAACTATGAGCTCACTGTCTAGATTTGGACGCACACAAATATTAAAAATCAGATGTACAACATAAGTAGCACAACATTCCCAGGGGACAGTGAATCAAAAACAATGAGCACAGAACAAGTCCATGTGATGAAGTTAGCCTTTATTTCAAACACATCTTGCAGTTAGAAACTAAACTTATCGACCATCAAATCCCTATCCATGTTACAAACACACAAAATTATCCACCTAACCATAGAGACAAGCAGATCTGTGGAGTGGTGACCCCACTCACTGTGAGAATGCATGAGGATTTCAGCAATAAAAACACAAACAAAAAATTTCACAATTAAATATTTTACTTCTCGCATGTATTTACAGGCACATTTCAGCCACACACTTGATGGAATACAGTATACAGATTATCCTTTCTTACTTATTAAATCCTATGATCCTGAATTATATTGCAAATACTTCCTGAGAAGTGAAGATGTAGCAGGCGGCAGAGCAGACCATCTGACCAGTAGCACATGAGCTGAAAGCTGGCTTTCCCACAATGCTGCGGGCTTTGTGAGGAGACTCCACTGGGAATGACTGGCTGAGGAAGGAGAGGAATAGCTGGCACATGCCCAGGGCACAGCTACAACATAGACCCAGCTTTGGAGGCTAGATGTACTCTCATTTGAGTAAAGAAATGATTATATGACATAAAAATACAAGCAGCTAGGATGAAGTCGCACTGAATTTTGTAACCAGGTTTTGTGAAGTACCAATCTCAGGTCTAAAAGTGGACAGTTAAGTTTATTGCTGTGTGTGCCTCACCATACCATTGTTCTACTATTAAAACTTCAGTGCTTACTACTACTAACAATTGTCTGTATAATCCCTCAGTCGCCCAAGCAGGATCCATAGCAAAAGAAAAATTAATTCAATATGTTAAATGGACAACGGTTTTAAAGAGAAAACATTTCACTGCTCATCCAAATATCTTCTTCAGTTCTGTTCCAAGTGCTGGGACACTGGGACACTGCCTTATATCTGTTTGAAGGAAGGAGCTAATTACACTGAAATTACACTAAGTTAACAGACCTAGCAAACAAACAGAAAGTCTAAACAAATAGGTGTGTTAGGAGCAGAACTGTTTAGATTTAATTTAGATTTAATTTAATTCCATTTAATTTTTCTACTATTATACTATTATACAATTACCACTGCAGGCCTGTTATTACGATTCAACACACAGCAATGTAGGTAAACATTCACATCTTTACTAAAATTTAAGAAGAGGTGTGACTTTGTGGTCATTGTAACACTGTTTTTGATATAGCTTCTCAAAGATATAACCAGTCATCTGTAAAAATTAAGATTAAGATTTTTTCTCCACATGAGTGCTAGATCTTATTTTATCTTGCACATCTTATGGCATGAGATCTTCCCACCCTAAATCTGGTACATGAGCTAGGCAATTTGATCATTTGTTACACATATGTTTACTTAATCCTCATAGGTCAAGACATAGGGCTGGGCGATATGGACCAAAAAATATATCTCAATATATTTTTGCTATATCTCGATATACGATATATATCTCGATATCTTTACAGGAAAAATAATCCCCTCTCAAACTACTGCAAAAACAACAAACACATTTTATCTGATTAATATTCATTTAGTTCTGCACTTAAACACTCTGCACTCCTTTTTGGACCTTCACCCACAGTTTAAGAACCTCTTCTTTAAGAGAACTTCCACTGGCACTTTACACAAAACTGCTTCAAAGTGTAAAAAGTGTGTAGGATTTTTAAACCTGTATTTTGATATTCCTAACTGGAGTTACATTCTCTTGTTTTAAAGTGATGTTTAGTCTCTGCACATTTACCAAACCAAACGCACATTGTGACAAATATGATCCTCAGTATTCAGACCTTGAGTCCGTGACAAGACCAAGACAAAGCTCTGGCTTTAGAGAAGGAAGTCCAGAGGTGTGGGGGTGTCTAATGAGTGGTGGGACAGGTGTGGGTCCTGCTGCGGGGTGCTCCTCGTTTAAGCGGGCGTGGGTGTGTTTTGAAGCGGAGTTTGTTCGTATGAGTGATATCGCCGCACGCCCGGAGCTCATATACTGGGGTCGTCCGCGATCGGAGGTGTCATGCCCGGGCACAGTTCGGTTGCGTTCGCGCTGGGCAGGTGCATTTAGAAAGTTAAACTCGTCACGTTACGTTTGTGCGCAGCTCCTTATTGTAGCTGCAGAAGCACTCGCACAGATGCGCCTGTTTGTTTTCCCCGTTCGCATAACAAAATATTTGCTCGCAAATGCGAGTGAAATGGGCGCACTGTAGAGCCCTGGTCCTAGTCCTGGTTTAGTCCGCGACCGATCCCCGGGCTCTGCGGCCGCGTCTAGTCCTGGTTTAGTCCTAGTCCTGGTTTAGTCCGAGGCCAGGTCCGGGCTCCGGGGAGGAGCTCGGGGGACAAACGCGAGGAGGCGAGCGCGGCACAGAGAAGGCAAAACAAGCGAAACCAGAAGTAAACGTAAGCATTATAGCGATATATCGATATGTCAGAATTCATATCGAGTTTCAAAAATATCTCAATATATTTTAAATATCGAGATATCGCCCACCCCTATCAAGACAGAAAACATTTTTCCTAGTGGAAAAAAATTCAAACAGCTGTGCAAGTTACCATTACGTTTGTAAATCAGTATAGAGCCACACAGCAACATATTGGTTAGAATAACACCATATTTATGGTTGAATTATAAAATGATTAGAACAAAATGAGATCTTTCGTCACAGGTATGATGTTACAATGTAAAACTAGCACTAAATGGTGGTGAACTGCTCAGTCAGACACAGGCCAGTTACAGTAGAGTAAGCTTTACTCATAATGAGACGATACACATCACGCTCCATGTGCAGTCACTCTAGCCGTCACTATGGCAACACAACCTATAGTACAACCAGCAGGTCTTCAGTACGGTACAGCAAGAATGAACTATGCTGTTTGCCTTGACTGGTTATTGTATTTGTCCTGCAATGGATAAAAACACTCAAGAAAAAAAAAAAGTGAGGATACAAGAGACAGTATAAAACCATGATGCTGATTAATGACAAGATCACATGACAATATTTGGGTACACTTTTATACAGAAAATAATTGATTAACCTATAAGTTTTATTAATTTATAGGTTATTTGGAAATAACTTAACTATATAGGGTTGAGTGATATGACAGTTTCTTGCTCATAGTGATCGAACACAAATCTCTTTTAAGATTTATTCTTGTCTTATTTAAAAAAAAATGCTGTCAGTATAAATTCAGACTTAAAACAGTGCCATTTAACATAAAAAAATAGCTTTCTTCTAACGACATGCTTTTAATGGCGAAAAATGGGCTGTGAACCGCTTGATTTATAAGACCCAAGTTGATCATTGATGATTAGACTGGATCTCAATCTTGATTAAAATTTGATTAAGCGCACAGCCCGACTATACAGTAATGTAAACTATAAATTGCTAACTAAATAACCCTTATGTTGACCAGGTAACTGACTACATAATTCAACAGCAGGCTTCCTCCTAAAGCCTAATGCATATGCTCCATGTTTTTCTATCTAATTAACATTAGATGTAGTGAAAGAGAATAGAACTCTGGAGTGGCAATACCGTCCTGGTAAAGGTAAATTCAGTTCAGTATCTTTAAAAACATTCAGTCTTATTGAAATCCACAGATCTGTAACTTGATATGGAGGGGTCACTGCCTGTATGGAGATATATTTAATGCTATATCGTGGAACCTTTGAAACCTTATGTGGCCATACCGGCTTGTCAAAGCCTGATCCCGTGAGATCTCAGAAGCTCAGCAGGTCCGGGCCTGGTTAGTACTTGGATGGGAGACCACTGGGAATTCCAGGTGCCACAGTGGGGCGTCAGTGGCAAAAAAAAAAATGTTGTTGTGTCCTTAGGCAAGTCACATCACCCACATTGCCTAGTATGAAAGTGATTTGTGCATGGCAGGACTCCCTTGAAAAAGAGATTAGTAATCTCAATGGGTTAAATAAAGGTTTAAAAAGGAAAGAAAACGCATACTTTGGCAGGATTAGGTACAAATATCCTGAAATAAATTATTAGGGAAGTAAGATTTACAAATGTCACAAATCAAAAGCAAAGAGGTTAAAAAGATTCAAAATGACCATGCTGTCCTTATTTCATTGAAATTACTATGCTATATTATTAGAAAACATTGCCAAGTATTTAGCTTCAAAATAAAACAGAAATAACCATCGTATCTTACTCTAACTCTAACTGACAAAATATTCAATCCTTAAATCACTTCTGATCCATGATGGAAGTGTGTGAAACATTTTCTCTAATAAAAAGTGTTTAAGATACAGAGGGCATGTTGAACTTCATCTGGGGATGGTTTCTAATCACACATGACACTTTATTTACAAAATAATAGGAGAAGAATCTAACCATGCATGGAAAAGGTGCTCAGAACTAACAAAGGTTCTACTTTTACTTTTAGACTCTTTAAATGTTTAATGTTTAAAAGACCCACAAAGGTTTTTTTTTATTTTTTTTATTTTTTTTTCTAGACAGATTTCATGATCCTGTATGTATATGACCTGAAGCGGGCCCCATAACAAACAATAGTTTGGATGGCCATCTTGATTGTTGCCAATAAAAAAAAACAATAAAGGCGTGAGTCAACTGCAGTCCACCTCAGATATATTGTCTAGTCATGAAAGAAGTGCAAACAATCACAGAATAATATAAACCCTAGACAAATAAAGACATGTTTCTGTGTAAGGCTCCTTGACCAAAAACTAATTTGTTATGATTTTTTTCACACCTAACTAAAATACAGTATATTTATATACAGTATAAGAGTCTGCCATCAAAAAGGCAATAAAAGAACAACATGTGCCAAGACGTGCACAAACCCCATAAGACTATCAGCTCACACAAAGAAAACTGTGCACTATTGGCCCAAATCCAGCTCCAAAAACACTTAAAGTGAGGTCCCAGGACAGGGCGCTGTGGAGAGACCATGCGCTTTTAGTGAGTGATACTCAAAATAGTTTTTGCAATATCCCACTGTCCAACACTTGCCAATGACAGTTAAGTACTTCCATATTTCCACAAGCATCCCTCTCGTCTCTTCTTGATTTGGTGCCAAGTCACCATTTACTTTGTTGAACTAACCTAGAGTTTCCCTGACCATATGCTACCTCCTTTATGAGCACTTGGCAAAAGATGCAAATCTGACCACACATTCATTGTCATTGAGTTCAAGTATACCGGCCATTTATACTTTACACATTAACTAATCTGTTAGATTCACTTATCAAAAGCTAGAATCTAACCAAAACTAAGGGCACAGATGAGGCATTCTTATATTAAATATAGCCTACACATAATAGGCCTCTCATTGTCTTTTGCCCCGACTGGGACATTGCGAAATAAAACTGCATTGTTTTTTTTAACATACATAATTATTGTTTAGTATTATGATGAGGAAAAAAACCTGCAGGTTACTTCTATAGTGCAACCAATTGGATAACTGCCCCTTAACTACTGGAAGCCAATAGCCACATGTGTTTCAAAGAAATGTGCATTTAGCATTTACCCACTGACACAATGCCACTTTACAAAACACGCGGTTCTATTCTACTTTCATATTTCAGGAGAGAAAAAAGATTCGTCGCAGGAGTAAACTTGATTTGAGAGCAGACCAGTTTTGACTGGGTTTGTGGGGTCATTGGGATCAGTTACCAGGCGACAGCTTGGCACATGTCTCCCTCGTCTGGACATGATTGGAAAAGCAAGGTTAAGTAAGTACATGGGTCAATAAGAGAGTGCCAAGAAAATATGAACAAAAGCGATACTGTGCCCTTAGTTTTTCCAGAGCTGATTAGTGTAAAGCACTTTTCCGTGCGGGCTGATCCCCCCAGTGTTTCAACTCTACGATGCTGCGTGAAAATCAGCATATGAATGGCACGCGCGCATCATTGTACTCTATCATATTCGGCTGAGCATTTTATCTGACACGTGATGCATTATTTAGCTACTTTTCCATCTTCTGGGCTAAGACGGTCACACCCCTCTCTAGAGAACTCAAATGGGACTGCTTCATGGTAGGCTTTGTTGCACACATTGCCTTCAGCAGCAGCCTCGTCGTTGCATCCCTAGCTGTTTGATATTTTACAACTACACAGAGGAGACGTGTACATGGACCACAATCCGGGCCTAACCCTCAGCCAATGTGCAGAAATCGTATTTCAAATGTCTGGAATAGCAAACCACAACCACGGGGGAAATAGATGACAAATCTTCCATATCAATAATCTAGGTTGAACTTTCACGTGACATATTCAGCCATTTGAGAGAATGAGGCAGCCCACAGTGCATATGACCTAACACATGGAAATGACATGGGCAAGCGGCACACGGCACCAGGTGCACACGGAGACGTTAGAAATAACACGCTTCGTGCAGCAAAACATATATTGCACTTCAACTCACCTTGAGCGGCCGTTCCTCTGGTGCTGAATACACTTGCTATCAGAGTGGCCACATACCAAATCATAGTACTATTGCCGACCAGCTAATACCACGCAAAGTGCCCCGTTCAAGCAATCTTTCATATTCGACCTTGCGCCACACGGTCTCCTAGCAGAACCGTATTTTCATATTCCTATTTTCTTTCCTTCTTCCCTTCCCTCCCCCGTCCTTCCATCCGCATCCTCTCCCGAAGAGACAGAACACCTGCACCGCCGCGTTTGTAGTAGACGGGGCCGTTTTTACGAGCGCATAGTGAAACCAAGTGTGAGAATGCAGCCACAGGTCCGCCTCTGCCATCATTCCATTGGCTGCTGATTGAGGCTTTGGGGCGTGTATTGGTTCCTTGTACAGCCCGCACCCCGAATGACAGGAGAAGCAAGGTGAGTTGGAGCGTGCCGTAGTAGTGGAACCGCAGTATCATGCGCATTGACAGTAAGCCGTGTCCACATCTTTAAACACCTCTCATAAAGTGGCCCCACGTGCACCATTAACACCCAGCGGCCATTGAGCCACGCGGTCCTTTGTACATTTACTCCGTTTTATCAGCATTATGGTTGCTGCAGCGCAGAGCCTACACCGTGAGGCTGGGCGAGCGGCTCTACGTGTGTGTATGTGACTCATCTGTCGCTCAGCCATAGCCCCCGGCTGTTGTCATGTCGCCGTTACACGCGCAAAACGCTTTTCAGACGCTCCCGTGCACTGCGTCTGGCACCATGTGAAGGGTGTGGTGACAAATACAATACACATGCTTTTCATTCTTTGATGCTGTTGGATCACGATGCCCACTGCACACACATGCTTAGAGCTGATAAAACAGCCGCCTTTCTGTCTTCATGCATGACCACACCAACTAGGGCGCATAGTCTGGCTGCTGAAACCGTCTGCGCGCGCGATTACAACAATATAGCAATAGGTCTCGTATCGTCAAAAAATAGGCAAAAAGCTACACCAGCCGCAATATGTCAGCCTCTCATCCCTCTATTACAGCTTGCAGTTTGCATATCTAGGCTGTATGCTAAATATATGACCAATGTGTAGTCTGGCAGACTATTTTTATGTCTGATTTTATTTTAATCATTAAACACGTGAAGACGTTCAAAGATATCACAGCAATAAGCTAAAACACATCGTTTTATTACCATTCCACGTAGGCACATGACGTTGGAATTTGGGTTTGGAAGTTGTCCCTTGTAAAGTACCAACAATTTCTGAAATTCATTAGGATTAACATGGATTTGTTGGCCACTTAAGTGATTTATACAGTCAGAGTGCAATTGGTCATTTATAAAGCCACTATAAAACTTTTAGCAATTAATTGTCACTGAGATGATTGTCATAAATGTAATAATTAATAATTTACAGTATAATTTACATGATTTCTCTGTCATCTATCCTCAGTTGTCACACCTATTCAGCTGGTTGCCATACTCAATCATTTTAAAGGTACAGTATGTAACTTTCTGGAGGTAGCACATCACATGCATGACTCCCCAGAAAAAGAAAGTTAAAATCATAATTCAGAACATTCTTCATGGAGAGAGTTTTATAAAATATACTGTGGAATATTATATCTAAAGGAACAACATCTCCATGGAAACAAGCAGGAAGAGGCCCTTCTGCAGAACAAATAAGAATCTGGTTTGTGGAGATGCAAGCTCACTCACTGTACATTTTTCTATAAAAGAAACAACCAAAATGACAAAAAAAAAGTTATTATTTATGATGATTGCTGTCTTCACAATATAATTAACAACATCAATGATGTTAATAAATAACATCAAAATAATAAAACTACTATACTCTATTTTTTCACTTTCTCAAAAACCTATAACAAAATATTGCTTGGTGATTTTTCTTGTGATTATGAAAATGGTTTTCTGGATTTCAGGCAAAAAGTGTTCATATTCAGAAGTGTAGACAAATACACAAAGCATTATGATAAAATACTTTGTTTCTGAAAATAAATAAATAAATACATAAATAAATAATAAAAACAGCGTAACAACTTATCCATGTGACAATAGGCCCCCAGTAATTATTTACTTGACTTAATGATAACACATTTCAATAGTGGGTAGTAACCTTTAGTGATAAAACAAGCTGATCATTTCTCGGATATTGTTATATCACATTGTGGGGTTGCAGAGATGAGCTCAGGGCCTGAAAGTCACACAGCATTTCTCTTCTGCAGCTCAGACAAGGATCACTTGTCAAATGTCTTGGCCAAACATGTCTGAATGTGAAAATATGAGACTATAACGAAGCAACACACTTTTACCATGTGATGACACTTTATGTTGAAAATAACTCAGCATCTTTATGGAGTCATGAAGTCAGCCCCTCTTTGCACCACCATAGCAAGTTCTTCTAACATCTCTTCATGTGCATCAGTCTTTCAACTTGTGAAATCTATTAATACCACAGCGTTAATTGAGCTACAAAGCACTTTTTTGTACTGCATTTCAATGTGCTGTGAGATTACACATAAAAACAGAAAGAGATTTTTTTAGTTCCCATTACATTTCCTTAGTAGGACAAACAGGATGCATGGCTAATTGGAATGCAGTCACATCTGGCTGATAATTGCACTTATAACAAAGATTTATTTCATATTCCCGAGTGTGTGTGATAGTCTTTACTATTAAATAAAACTGAAAAGGAAGAACACAACTCTACTCAGACAGTGTTGCCCAGTTTGGTGTTCTAGTATAAAAGAGACCTGTTCAAAAAAAGAGCAGAAGTGGACTATCAAGGTCCTATGGATTTAAGTCTGTTATTTTGTTAGAGTTATCTGTTCTATCACCTCTATCTGAAAAGCTCTCAGAGGCATCTATTGTTGTCATACCATAAAAACAATGACTCATAAACTATAATTAAGCGTATGATTAAGGTGCCCTTAATTATACGCTGAATAACTTCCCATATGCATGATATGTAAGTGCATTTTTATTGTAGTACAATATGTAATTCTACACCGCCATCTGGTGGTTGATTAAAAACATCCATCCAACAGCGATTATTATAGTGTACAGTTTTGGTGTAGTTTTGTTAGCCTATTTACAGTAGCAATTTTACATACGTAAGTGATTTTCAATTGTTTTTCCCTTAGATGCCACCTCAGATATTCAGCTTACATGTGGCATAAGCTTAGGATACCAACTGATAAATAAAGGCCCCGTTTGAACCCAATAAAAACAAAAACAGGACTAATGGGATTAAACCTTAAACTATTTTAAAAACAAGTAGCTCTAACCAGAGTAGCCTACAACTAGAAAATGCAGTCCAGCCCAATGGCTGGATTTTTGGAACATAATTAACATGTTAATTAGCAAGAAAACTGCTATTGGAAAATACTGTTGTTGGCTAATTGAAGTATTATATTAGTAGTATAGGTTGAAGTTAGTAAACAATAGTAGATAGTAGGTGCAGTAAAGGGGGTGGCCTACAGAATGTGAAACGCCCCCTGTGTGTCGCCTGTCAGACAGTACCCAGGGTCCTGCCCACTCAGTCCCCGCTGCTGTAGCTATGGAAACTCCTCTGTGGCAACATCCACCAGTCTCTCCCTCTGCCCCCATCCCCGCACCTCTCCGCGCAGAGGTGCTGAGTGTGTGCTACTGTACCGACAAATGAGAAGCGGCAAGATGGCGATGGTGCGACTCCTGCCTTGTCTTCTTCTCTACATAAGCCTGGGTAAGCCTTACGTGCTTTTTTCTTTATCACATGCAAGTCTTGAAGGACGACTGAAGCACAGCTGTTATGGAGCTCTTTGGCTAACCTAGAGTAGAGCTAGCGCTGCCGTACGAGCCGAGGTGTAAAATCCACTGAACCGAAACCCTGGGCTAGTGGAACAGACATTATAGTAATTTTATGACCACATTTCAAGTGTGAAAATCGATCAAATCGATCAAGTTTTTTTTTTTAGAAAAATAATTGTTACTAAACGCTAGAAAAACGACGTTACTGACTGAGTCCTATTGCTCTAACCGCGTGTCATTTGCCCACCATTATTAAACTACTATTACTTGACCATTACACGTTTATGAGAACTATTAAAAACGACAGATTTCGCATAAGACTTGGGCAAATCTGGAGATCTTGGGTGCTGACATGTTACAATGAGAGTATTGCTGAAGAAAATCATAAAGAACACATTTGCGGACTTTCTGCTTCTATAAACTGAAGTCAAAGTTTTTGGTATAAAAGCTGCATTTTTTTTTTACTGGCAATGATGAACAAGATGCCACTGGGTAGAGACATAAGGAAAAAGCCAAACTACATGAATTATGTTGTTAGATTGTTAATATGATGTTAATATAAAAAGTCAACACTATTTATGAGATAACCATGCTCTGACCTAGTATCCTGCAGAGTAACTTAGATGCTGCCAGTGTTATTTTAGAGAAGCAGGTTAGGGACATCTGCTGTGGACCGTCAGCCATGGAGAGTTGTGATGCTGCTCATAATATGCTTCCACTTGGCCGTGTCCATAACAGCTGGAGCTCGCAGGCGACTGATCAATGCTGCTGATGCGGCTCAGATGATGTATCCACTCTTGCGTGTGTGCGCGTACGTGTGTGTCTGCTGAGGAGGTCACCCTGATGCTCCTTTAGAACTGGACAGGGGATGGAGAGGGACTTTCTAAATGACAGTTTGCGTCAGTCAGCATTGAACCTCTGACCTAGGTCCTTCTGCCGAGTGTGAATCTAAGAACATGAGAGATTGACACAGAGGCCACAACATGTCATGTTTTTGACACTTTGCTTTGAGGTGACTGAGCTGCGTTTGATTTAGAATAAATGTGCAATGCTAAATTAAGGAGCGGCATTATTAGTTTGGTTAAGCACACTTTTATTAACTTGAATTTACAGGCTTGTTGGATGCCTTTAGCTATAGAACAAATATGTACTATGCAATTAAGAACATATTTAGCTTTTTCAGTAGCCCACTAACTTTAAACCTGAACAAACTAAGACTATATCAAGGCAAACAACTAAACCAGGATTAAATAAGGACAAAACCAGAGTATAAAAGAACACTAAACTGCACAATGAGCCATGACTACAACCAACCAAGCCTACTTTTTGAGCCAGTCGCATGCCTGAATAACTGGACAAGGTTACAACAGGAAGGACACTATAAATTGCAAACCAATATGAACATTATTGAGGGTTAGTAAGTGGATTATTTGGTTTATAATAAACAACAAAAAGGGACTTGCCCCATACAAATATCTATCTCATACAATCTCTGCTTTTTCACAAGACTAGTGATTAAAGATTGAGAGTCCCATTCTGGTTTAATTAAAACATAATGAAAATATAGAATTACATGAAATAAAATAACTGTAAGTCTGACATGTCTGCGCAGCTCCTATTACACAATCAGCCTAGTATGTGAGTCCCTTGGGTCCTTGGTCCCACTCAAATCCTCATGTATTGTGGAGAGAACTGTGTCTTCAAGAATATTTTTGCTGCATTGGAATGTCTGAGAAAATATCTTTTTATAGAAATGTGACTTTTGTTTGGGGAGAAGGGGGCAGTTGTTTTCATATTTAGCGCCTAAGAGGATTGCAAAATGTGGCTGTTTTAGGAACCGGATTTCTAAGGCCAACGTATTATAAACCTACTTTGATTTGCACTGGAGAGAATTTAGGCTGTTTGCTTATTGTCACAATTTTCTCATTAGTATACTTTGTGGGTCATCCTTTGTGCTTTATTCAAATGTCACATTAGTTACACACAGCAAAGTTTTTCCCATGGCCTAGTTGTAGTCTCATATCCTAGTTTAACCTAAAACCACATAGTGTATGTTATGCTAATTTGTGAATAATGCTGACCTCATTTTTGAAGCGGAGGGATGATGCACAACAAAGGTTGCTCTCCAAAGACCAGATTAGTCCTTGGATCTTAGACCAACAGACTCAAGCCATGCTGATTAAAATCAATAAACATTTTTCAGACAAGTTAATCAAACCAAATCTTCTCTTGGTGGACTGTTTTGATTATAAGAAGCACAGAAGAAGCATGAACATAACTTTAACCAGAGTATTCCTTGTGGCTATGCAGGATGTCCAGCCAGTGTAGTGGTAAAAATAGCCTTTGATACACAGTGGGAAAATCAGCAACAGACGGAAGCGGGGACCTGGGAGTCAAATCTCATTGGCTTCTGTGCACAGCTGTTAACATATGACCGGACCATGCTATGGCGACATGTCTCCATAGTTTGAGGATGAGCTATATGCTTCTTCTTGGCTCAGAGATGCACTATATTGTGTCTCAGGGTCACTCGTGTGCTAATAAGGCTAGTTGGACTAAATACCCAGAATGCTCCAGGCTAGACGGCACCATCTTTTGAAAGCTGTCCCTGATGATTATTGTAGCTCTAATTCAGCGTTCATTTGTCTTGTCTGGCAGTCTCAACGCTTTCATTACTCAGCGTGAAGCATGTGTACCCAGTAATTATTACATTTGGAAAAGGCACACACAGACGCTGAATGTAGCTCTGCAGTCCAATAGAGACATTGCTTATTTGTTCCCAAACACAGGGAGTAAATACATGTGGGTTTGTAAAGTATATCATTTTCTAATTTCTCCTTTTTATCACCACATGGTGTAAATGTTTAGGAGGTTAATTATAGGGTATATAGACCCTGTTTAAGAAACTTGTCTGTTGCATTAGGAGCTGACATTGGCAAATAACTCTGAATGCTTTGAGGAGAGCACTCAAGCGATAAGCTCTAACTTGTGTTATTTTTGCCAGAGGAAAACCAGAACAGTTAATTAAATCAACACTGACACTGGACTCCTAATGTTAAGATGTATTTATTCACTTTTAGATACAAATAATTATATTAAGAAATAGAATTTTGTATTCATTGAAGTGCTATATGTGATATGGTATTGACGTGTCTTAGTTCTGACACATTCTATTATACTAGCACATTATAATATAAGGATTTTTTTTGTGTGTGTTTAGAGCATATTTCTAGGGCTATGGTCAGTGAAAAGAACATTTTGGTACACTATTAAGAGTGACCAAAGGTTTACAGTCCTTCATATTTCCATACTTTCGGCTAGTGTAACCCCTTGTGCACGATTAAAATAGGTTTGTAATGGTTTTATAATTCATTCTCAGATGAGCACTGAGTGACACATCTTTGACTGTCTGAGGCTGCTCCTCAGAGGCTTGTTGTCATTCAAACAGGACATAACCGCCGGTCCGCTGGGAGCGACACACGCCACGTCTGAGATCAGCTCTTTTTGACAAGAAACCCTGTCACCCTGTTTTTATTCTCTCTGTATTCACCAAACTGAGAGCAAACTTTATACAGTAGACTGCACATGGCCACATAACCACATGTGGGTCTGAGGACACTGATGTGTCTAGTAATATTAGCCCTTTGACAACGCTCAGAGAAACACTTTGTGCCTTGTACCAAACTGAAGGTACTTTGTGTACTGACAGGTTAGCTCCTACTCACTAAAAGGGAAAGTCAGCAATTGTTCTGAAATAGCACAATGTTCTGGACAAAACTCACTTTTTTCATTATAAAATGGTTTCAAAAGTATACGTAATATTGCTATTAAATATACCATTTAAAATATTTTTCTTTATTCAAATAATAAAACCAGATCTAAATCAAACTGACCAAATTTGCTTTGGATGTCAGCTGTGTATGCAATGTTAAAATATCAAGTTAAAATTCAAGTTTAGAAATTTAGCTCAAGTGTGTATTGAACTTGTACTTGAAGCAATACCAGTGCAATGTATTACTGGGTACAATCTCTACTAGCCATGCACAAAGCCGCATCAGTATCTTTAGGTGTTAATCTTCTTAATACAAACAGGAAGTATTTAGTTGGGTGTCTTTATGCTTAAACACATCCTCCAGCTCCATGTCCGTCTCTGTATTTATCGCTCTATTCCACTTTTTGGGGCAATGTGGTGGACACATGGTAACGTTTGTTGTTGATGGGGCCTGCTGTGGTATCAGGGTTAATCAGCGTTTTGCCTCCTCTTTCTTAGGTCACATTCCATCATCGCTGAGCGTAATCCTCCGCACCACGGACAAGATCGTGTGGGCAAATGAGTTTGAGCGTAAGACATACATTAAAGTAGCTTTTCTCATCCTGATCCCTGATGCCTGAGTCTGTTTTCATTCATTCTGTTTTTCCTCACAGCCATTGAGCTGACCTGTTTGATAGAGTCTATTTCAACAAACAAACCAAGAATTGAATGGAAAAAGATAAAAAATGGTGTGCCAAGTTATGTCTACTTTCAGAACAAGATTGCAGGTAATCTGACATTTTACTGCAAATAGAGTCATCTTTAATTTCAGAGCTTCGCTGAAGGAAAAATACTGTGAGAATGTTGGCGGTCTCATTGGGCTGTGAAGTTGCACTGTGTGTTTGAATGAGCCTTTGTAACAACAGTTTCCTCTTTTGAAAAAGGCGACTTGGAGCACAGAGCCCAACTCCGAGAGCCAGCCAACATTCTGATCTTCAATGCGACCCGCTCTGACACGGCAGAGTACCGCTGTGAAGTAGCAGCTATTGATGATCAGAGGGACTTTGATGAGATCCTGATCAGTTTGGCTGTAAGAGGTACAACCAGGGCTACTTTACATGCTGTTCATAATTATATTGTACTTTTTGTTTAGTAAATACATTTTACATGTGTTGATGTTAACAGATAGTCAAATTGTTTCCAATAATGCCAGTTATTCTGTTTCATACTTGCCTACATGAAGAGGCTAGGTTAGTTGGATCACATTAGAAACAAACATTCTGTGTAGAAATGCCACTGCACTGAAAAATAGCTTTTGATGTAGTTTGTTTACATGTCATCCTTTTCTGGAAAAAAAGGAAGGACGTTGCTGTGTTAAAATACATGAAATAGATATAATTTTTTTTCAAGAGGTTGAACATGCACTGTAAGTTTCTGCATGTGTGTGCATAGTGAAACCTGTAGTCCCTCGCTGCAGTGTGCCTGAGGCAGTCACCGTAGGAACGTCCACTGAGCTGCGCTGTCTGGAGAACGAGGGCTTCCCGGCTTCTCAGTACCGCTGGTTCCACAACAACGAAGAGCTGCCTCAAGATCCCAAAGCAAGCCCCCGGTTCACCAACTCCTCCTACAGCATCAACCCAGACACAGGCAGCCTGGTGAGGGACAGTACAATACAAAACTGATGTCCTGTTTGTCGTGCTACTAGAAAATAGCTTCTGTGGGGATTTAAATAGGCTAATATAAGAGGACTGGGTAAAATGGACTTCTCTTAGCAGAGTTGTTTTTCAACTGATTCATGCAGGCTTGAGTAATCCTGTATTGTCCTGCATTCGAGTCTTGAGTGCTCCGAAAATTCCTGTTTTCATTACAAAAATAAATAAAAACACATACATAAAAATTCACTTCATGTGGAGGGAAATCCCACTATGAAGAGGTAGAGATCTGTTGTCTTATAGTTTAATAGAAAGTGGATAATGTAACACTTTTGTGTATGTAATAACAACAACAACAATCTATTTAAGAATATTAACAAGTGAAATACACAGCGGCTTTATATAAATAGTTCTACAAATGTCTCCACAGAAATTTCAAAGAGTGAAAAAAGAAGATGCTGGAGAGTATTATTGCCAAGCCAAAAATGACGCTGGCTTTGCACAGTGTCCAGGGATGGTGATGGAAGTCTGTGAGTGTAATAGTTTATGTTTTAGTAAATCCATAGAATCTCTTAAATCTGGCTAACCGTTTATAACATCCTGTGTGCAGATGATGTCGACATCCTCGGGATATTCCTCAAGTCATTTGGAGCTGTAGTCGTGTTCTTCTGTGTGTCGTTCACCATCTGTCACACATTCAGGCGCGGCTGTTTCAACAAAAAAGGCCACACCGAGAATAGGTTGGGACCACTATTAAATATAATCACCAATATACCACTTTGCTGGGGTTTTTGGTCAGTTATGGTTATTGTATGTTTTGCAGCTACAACTGGCCAGCACAGAATAATGGCACTGACTATGGTGACGCGGATGAGGTAAAACTATTAAAGACAAGTAAAATAAATAAACAGGCTGTTGTGTAGTTATATCTCTTCCAATGTTATCTGAACAGGGGCACTTCCGCCACAAGTCTTCTTTCATTATTTGACAACTGAAGACGAGATAAAACACCCTTTGAGTGCGACAACTGATAATGTCTGAGGTGTAACAAGGCACATAATTCTCTGACTGATGCACATCCAATCCAATCACCAACTTGCCAAAGTCCTTTTAATATTATTTTGTGGCACTGATATCAGTTTTTTATAATCTCACAATATTTTGTGATGTTAAATCTTGTTTTTCTTTGTGTTCCTACATTTCAGTATTAGCTGGAGGAGGTTTCATTCCTTAACAGTTTTATAATCAACTTAATTTTGATAACTGTTGATACATTTTCTACAATGTACATTTTACAGAACTGTTGACTTTTCATAGGATAAGCATCTTGTGTTCCCATGTGAAAAAAATGTAAATACTGTAGTAGGTACACTGGCAATAAGTAGCAGATGGCAAAAAATTGCAATTTGGAAAGGCACAATTTTACAACAGTCATTGTATCAATACCAGAATAAAACTAAAATCTATTTAAGAACATATACATTTGATTGAGCAACGTATACATACAGTATATAACAATGCTGCAAAAATGTACCATGGTACATATCATTTATTATGGAGTGCTGTTTCTTTGTATAAGTGACCTTCTGTGCTATACTTAATATTTTGAGTATTGGACATATTGTTCAGAATTTTTGGTATATATTGTACATAAAAAATATAGTTTTCTTTTTTTAGTTTCTTTTTTTATTACACTCCATACCTTATTGTAAATATGGCAATAAAACTGTTGAAACATGTACTGTATTTACTGTCAAGTGTATTGGTGTGTTAAATGTTAACTTCAACAACTGTCAGTGCCAGTGATCTGTGTACCAACTCAGGAAGTGTCCACTGTTCATAAATGTTCATGTTTTTTCTATTAAATCATTTAACTATAATGTTTTGATCTTGTGGGCATGTTAAAATTGTGACATAAGCTACAGACTGGGGTCTATTTAGCACCAAATTCTGGGCCCTGAGTACAAATCAGCTAAATAATCAGACACAAGACCCAATAATAAAACAGCAACAAACATCTGTTATGTAACCCCAGATGTGTTTATTATGTAGGCCTACCTCATAGACCGTATATATGGCCTATCTGTAAGGCCTTTTCTGGCTGCTGAATTGACTCCACTTGGAATGGGTCAGTGTTAAAAATAAAAATAAAAGCACAGCTTTAGGGGTCTAATATTACTTTGAAAATCTCCACCCGGATGTAATTGTGCCACTATAGATGGCGTACATCCTGTTCATTTGACAACATTCAGTTTTCTCTCTTGAAAAACAAAATATGACAGTAGGGCGATTTTATAAGTAGCAAAGTCAGCTTAATTTGAACCTTTTCGGTCTTTGTCGTAAACATTACGCACCCAGGACTGGAGCAGGTCGTGCGCTAATGGCTGCAGCATTTGGCGATTTGGTTCTGCTACTTTGATTGTTGATCTGAAGAGAACATGGACATGTAGCTGCGAGGTAAAAGAAGAAGAAGAAAGAAAGAAGAAAAAAAATAATCTTGCTTCGTAACAGCGTTAATACGTGCTACAAAGCCCGGGTCTACGAGTAACATCAACAGGCTTTTACATCCAAGTGTAAAGGAGCCTCTTCTCTTACAAGTGGGAGACAGGATAGTCATAGGACTGTCCTCTGCTGCACACGGGGGCCGTGACCATGAGTTTCTTTAGTTTCGGACAGAGTGCTGAAATTGATGTTGTGTTGAATGACGCTGAGACCAGAAAGAAAGCTGAACACAAGACTGAAGATGGAAAAAAAGACAAATACTTTCTTTTCTATGACGGTGAAACTGTTGGAGGCAAGGTTAATGTGACACTGAAAACACCGGGCAAGAGGCTGGAGCACCAAGGAATAAAAATCGAGTTTGTTGGTCAAATAGGTAAGCGGCAAACGACAACAATTAATCTAATTATCAGAAAAGACCCAATTGCTACTATTAAAGACTATATATTAACCAAATTAAAAGTAGGCCTATTAGAGTAGATTATTATTAATAACAATTGCGTATTTTTCTTTCATTCTTTTAGAGCTGTACTACGACAGAGGAAACCACCATGAGTTTGTCTCTCTTGTCAAAGATCTAGCTCGACCCGGTGAGATCACTCAGTCTCAGACCTTTGACTTTGAGTTCACTCATGTTGAAAAACCTTATGAATCATACACCGGTCAGAATGTAAAGTTAAGGTGAGCATTGCTAAGATATTCCACTGTGCCGATCGTGACTACCTGATGAAAACCCATTTTCTCCTTGTCCCATTTACAGATACTTTCTTCGAGCCACTGTGATTAGAAGACTGAATGACATCAGTAAAGAGATGGACATTGTGGTGCACACACTGAGCACATACCCTGAACTGAACTCCTCCATCAAGATGGAAGTTGGCATTGAAGACTGCCTGCACATAGAGTTTGAGTACAACAAATCCAAGTATGCATCTACTACTATTACTACTACTAAACAACTGTGATATTACTCTTTGCATCTTTGTCTATTACTTGTTCAGGTACCATCTAAAAGATGTAATTGTGGGGAAAATCTATTTCTTGTTGGTGAGGATCAAAATAAAACATATGGAGATTGACATAATCAAACGCGAGACCACAGGAACTGGCCCTAGTGTGTACCATGAAAATGACACCATTGCAAAGTATGAGATTATGGATGGTGCACCAGTCAGGGGTAAGACACACAACTACTATATATTCAGTTGCTGTAACAAAATATAGGTCTTAGGCTGGTTTGATTGTATTTGTTAATATTTTTAGGTGAGTCCATTCCAATTCGATTGTTTCTGGCTGGCTATGACCTTACTCCCACCATGAGGGACATTAACAAAAAGTTCTCAGTGCGATACTACCTGAACCTGGTTCTGATAGATGAAGAAGAAAGACGATACTTCAAACAGCAGGTAGAAATAAAAGCATTTTAAAAGAAGGTGGTTTACAGAGACTAAACTTTGATTGTGTATATTGTTGTAATATGTCTTCTGCTCTTTTCTTGAAGGAGATCACATTATGGAGGAAAGGTGATGTGGTGAGGAAGAGCATGTCTCACCAGGCAGCCATTGCATCTCAGAGGTTTGAGGGCTCAGCGGCCTCAGAGAGTGCACTGGAACAGGCTGCCAAAGAGGAGAGTGGGTAAACTGCTCTGCCTAGGGTCTTGTTACAAACTCCTGCTTCTACAGATGGCAGAGACAGACAGACTGATAATGTATCTGGTGTAGCACCTATTTTACTCACTGCTGGGGGAGGAACAAGTGAGATTCCACTCTTATGTTCCACAATGGAACATAAGAGTTGCATCAAGCTCTCAAAGTGGCTTCATGCTGCTGCCATGATTTCAGAGACTTTTGGTCTTTCTCATACCGTGTAAAATATATGTAATTTACTAAGTTTCACATGACCCCATTCTGTTTTGTCATTGTCTTTCTCAGTTTCAATTTCTTATTAGCTAAATTTGTAATTACTCATTTTATGTCTTACATTCCACATGTAATTAATTCCTAATCATGTTAAGGTCTCAGGTGTAACCTGAAACCATAATGCACTGCTTTCATCACCAATGCATTTGGATGTCTGCACTGGAAACTTATGGGGAATTGAACTGTATTTGCAAACCCCCCTAGTATTATCCTTCTCTTATTTCTGTAAATATGTCCAGCATTCCTTTTCCTGTCCCAGTTTGTGAGAGAATTAAATACACAGAATGTCAGAATCTCTCTCCATGCGTTTCCTCAGCATTCCAGTGGTGTTCAGAAAGTGGATAGTAAGAAGTCTTCTCTAACTTTACTAGAAACTTGAAGGTTGTGCCTAACATTTATCAAGTAAATGTAATTCTCCTACCTTTTATCATTTCCATAGTAAATACTATTAATTATTATTTCAACTAAAGATCTACTAAACTGATGCCAAATGAGAAACTCAAGACTCACTGATCTTTGTTAGATAAATTCTTGCTAAATTATAACAATTTAAATTTAAGTGATTGTGTCAAACTCTTGTAATTGTATTTTTCTGATTAAGAGAAAGTTTTGCATACTCTTCGATGGCTTCTCTAACCAGTAATACTTGCTTTAGTTACAAATAAAATAAAGGAAAACTGTGTGCACTCTTTAGTGAGAATGTCTTATTGAATTAAGTCTTTATTTACATTCTAAAAAAACACCAAATGGACTATACCAATGGGTCCTTATCTTCTAAACTCAGTATAAAGTCAAATTCCTCTGTCAAGAAAAAATGTTATGATCACTTTTGTCACATTTACATGAAAGTGACATTACGCATGTGAGAAAAAAATAGCCTGCTCACCTTTAGTTAACGGTTGAACTGACAGTCTTGCTCGTGTAAAAAGAGCGAGGTTTTTAAGAGGTCCTCCTTTGGCACTGTGCTGATGATAGTACTTTTTAAGTTCTGACAAAGAAAGATATCGCTTCATCATTCTTTGATATTGGACATCAACCTAAATGGCATGAAACAAAAATGTAATCAAACTTTGTTTGAATGGTATTAAACAGTCCATTGGCAGCTGTTTATAAGTGAAATATGTGACCATGCTCCACTTGGGATTTTCAGGTTTGCTTGATGCATCATAGTGAACATCCTTTTTATCAAACTGAGTGTGGTCCACATATGCCTCCTTCACAATCTACAATAGAAACAATTGAGTAGTTAAGAAAAATACTGTAAAAATTCCATCAAATTTGTGATCAGAGTGGTTTACTTTCATGAGCCCTGCTATGCCTGGCTCTTTGCAGTTGCTGTGATAGAAGAAAGCCAACTGTCCCTCTTTCATTTGCCTCATAAAATTCCGTGCCTATAAAAATATCCAACCAATGAGAAAGACAAACGCATCTCTACATTTTTCTGTAGGCCTATCTGTATATTGAATGACATGCTCTCAGACTTTACCTGATAATTGCGGACTCCATCCCAGCAGCCAGTTTGATCAGGCAAAGCTTTTAGATCTTCAATCCCAAACTGTTAAGACAAAAAGACAAAACTGTAGTCCCCTAACTTTGACTATTTTATGATAATACAATATCATAAAAATTCTGTGATAATACAATTTTAATAAAATCCCATTGTGTTTTGAATATAATCATAAATATTAACAATGCATTAGTTATATATTGATTTTCCAAATGCAAAGTTGCTTTACAATTTTGAATAGTATTCATCCATTGCACAGGTGGTGGTAAGATAATACTGTAGCCACAGCTGCCCTGGAGTAGACTGATGGACGCTGCCAATCTGCACCATCTACCCCTCCGACCAGCAATCACTCACACACCACATTCACACTATAGGCAATGTGGGTCAAGTGTCTTGCCTAAGGACACAGCAGTTTTGCACTAGTCACTGCTCCCCCAACAGATGAGGCTGAGCATTGACAAGGTATGGCCACTATTGCATTATGCAAGTTATGTTGTAAGGGACAAGTCAATTTCAGACCTTGAAAAATGTATAAAGCTGTGTGAAGCTACACTACTTAAACACACACAATCCAAATAAAGGTCAGCTTACCTTTACATCAATGCCATTCTCAAGTCGACTCTCGGGCTCAGACTTCATCAGCCAGTGACTGTACTCAGGGGCAGTGTCTGCAGTGTCCTTACTTCCACTTTTAACTGAACTTGCAGCTTTCCTCCTGCTTCCTGCTGTTTTATCAACATCCGCTGCAGATGGCAGACTTTCATCATCCAAAGCAAAGTCAGCTTCACCTGTGTGAGAAATTAAAATCAATAGACCCAACTAAACAATAGGTTATTATATGATGTATAATTACCTGAAACTGCTGAGGTTTTACTAGATCTGGTCCTTTTCTTTGGAGGCATCTTTTATGAAACACAGATTAAGGGTGAAGGGATGAAAAGTAGGCACGGAGCGATAATGAAGTTGAGCTTTGGGTTTAGAAGTGGTTGCACATTGAGATGTCTCTGGTCTGTCGCTAAATTAAATACAGTTGCTGTTACGTGCCGGTGTTGATTAGCTACACAGTTATCGTCCGGTTTCCCTCCTTCAGAGCAAAGCCCCAAAACGTCATTACCCATCAGTACTAGCGGCTACGTAATGACGTAAAACGTACATTTTGCGTCTGAAGGTAGACATGGCAGCCTTGTCTCCTCTAGTGAGAATAACTAGATGGGGTACCTCCATCTACAGAAGCCACCGTATTATTTTGAACAGAAGCGGTCCCACCAGAGGAATAGCTTCAAGCATAGACCGTAAGTGCTATCTCAATGTGTTTGATGTGCCCTCGACAGACGAGTAAATACGCAGCTAGGCCACTATGCTACAAAACTGTATGAGCTACATACTTTGTGGTCTTTCTCTAAAACCAAATGGTCATCTATGAAAGTATCCACCTTACTGGCTAGCTTGCATGCTTTTAGATTATAAAGAACTATAACAGAGATGTGCTATGAATACACTAGTCACCAGTTGGTCAGTTTGTGCCCTCCAGTCCTGGACCAGAGAGCTACACTCCCCCTGTTAACACCGCCCCCTAAGTCCTGAATCTGTAGTGTTGAAAAATGAAATTCTTTCTGACAAATGATGTTGTCTATTTCCTCTCAGCTTCTCATGGGCTTACAGATGAACAGAAGGAGTTTCAGAAAGTCGCTTTTGACTTTGCAGCTAATGAAATGGCACCACATATGGCTGAATGGGACAAAAAGGTTAGTTTTAGTCACTATGACTCCGGTCATAAATAAATTAAAATATTTGTATTTAATGTCTTATAGGAAATCTTTCCTGTGGAAACTATGAGAAAAGCAGCCCAGTTGGGGTTTGGGGGCATTTATGTTCAGCCTGATGTTGGAGGATCTGGTCTTTCACGACTAGACACATCTGTTATTTTTGAGGCTTTGTCCACAGGATGTGTCAGCACTACAGCCTATATCAGTATCCACAAGTACCAATCAATTACATCTCTAGTAATTAATTTAAAATATTTCTGACACATCTAGTCAAAATGGTTACCTATATTGTGTGATTTCTCTTTTATAGTATGTGTGTATGGATGATAGACACTTTTGGTAGCAACGAACAAAGAAACAAGTATTGTCCTGACCTCTGTGCAATGGAGAAATTTGCTTCATATTGTCTCACTGAACCAGGTTTGATTTAAGCTCTGTGCTAAAGAATAATTCAAAATCTGATGGTATAATGGGATGATATGTTTTGTTTTCTAGGCAGTGGCAGTGATGCTGCATCCCTCTTGACAACTGCACGGCGTAATGGAGACCATTACATATTGAATGGGTCTAAGGTTTAAGATCTTCTCCCATCGATTTTTGCTCTTGGCACATTTTACTGTTTGGTTTATTGTATGTTTTTTACGTTTTGTAGGCCTTCATCAGTGGAGGCGGAGATACCGATGTGTATGTTGTGATGTGCAGGACAGGGGGCAAAGGGCCTAAAGGTATTTCATGTGTGGTGGTGGAAAAGGGAACCCCAGGTCTCAGCTTTGGCAAAAAGGAATCCAAGGTAAAGATAACCATTTTATCTTGGAAATGTCTGTCCTGTCCGGTATTTTGTCCTGGCTTGTTTCTGTTCATTTACATGTTAGCCACTAGATGGTGCCAGTAGACTGGTTGTGTCAATCTGTGGACTCCTTTACAGTTGGGTTGGAACTCGCAGCCAACCAGGGCAGTAATATTTGAGGACTGTGCTGTACCTGTGTCCAACCGACTCGGCGAAGAAGGGCAAGGCTTTAATATTGCCATGAAAGGCTTGAATGGAGGCAGGATTAATGTAGGTGTGTGAAACCTTTTTATTTAAATGGTTCTCTTCTCTATTTGATCATTAAGTCACACTTTTTTTTCCAATGAGAATTTATACAAATTAACTCATTCTACAGCATCTTGTTCACTTGGAGCTGCACATGCATCACTGTTGTTAGCAAGAGAGCACCTGTTAGTTCGCAAGCAGTTTGGAGAAACATTGTCCAACAATCAGGTAATTTTTTTACTTACCTAAACCAATGAATTAATTACCAATGAATTAAATACTTTTATACAGTTACATACAAATGACAACATTAGTGTTAAATGTGTACATGTGTGCCTAGTATCTTCAGTTCCGTCTAGCAGAAATGGCTACAAAACTCGTGGCATCCCGATTAATGGTGCGAGAAGCAGCTAAAGCTCTTCAAGAGGGACGCTCTGATGCAGTTTTTCTTTGTTCCATGGCCAAACTTTTTGCTACAGATGAATGCTTTTCTGTGAGTTACAATAATAATTTCATATTTAGTTATCAGAGTGAAGATACATCTTACCTCTATTCCACATGTACAGATCTGCAACCAGGCACTTCAGATGTACGGTGGTTATGGCTACCTTAAGGACTACCCCATTCAGCAGTTTGTCCGTGACATTAGAGCACATCAGATCCTGGAGGGTGAGTTGCATAATCATATGTTTGACACCAATGTTCTCACAACATTGTCTTTAAGTAAAATCTTTTTTTTAGGTTCAAATGAAGTAATGAGGATGATTATTTCCAGAAATGTATTGTCAGAGTCTTGATAGTGTTTTTCACCTTAACTCTGAGTACTATATTTTTTCGGTGAAAGTTTGCGGTCACATCATGTTACTATTACATCTTTTTGCAAAAGCTGCTAATGGAAACTACTTCCTTTGAGATGTTTAAATGGATGTCTGTTCACACTCCTCAAGTGTCCTTTATAATGTTATCATGATCACTGTAGTGTTACTAGTTATACTTTTGAACTGTCTTGTCCTAGAGGTGTTTTATGTATTTTACTTTGTCACTGCAAAAATGTAAAAAAAAAAGTGAACATCATTGTTTTTCCTGAGTGCAATCAATTACAAATTATACAGATCCTTATATAATGAAACAGACACAGATCCTTAAAAAATAAAGTTTATTTAAAAAATGTCAACAACTCAACTGTATCAGTGCTACATGTATTGTATTCAAAAATATATGCCCCACAAACAATAATAGAAATTAAATAAACAGCCCAGCAAACATTAGGCAGATAAATGTATAAAACATGTGGGGTAGCCGTTGCTTACAGTAATCAGGTCAAATCAAACTAAGGGCCTGCAACATAAACAAGCTAATTTCAATTCAAAGCCATTTATCAGCCAAATAGCCTATTATCCTTATGCATTTCTCAGTCACAAAAAATGTATTTATATTTAGACTGAGCCTGAACAGAAAAGTAGTGGTTACCCTGAATTGTGTTTAGTGCAGAGAGCCTGAGAAGAGAGTAAATATGAACCCAATAGCACAGTCGCATCTTAGCTAATGCCTACGAAATCACAATAACATTTTAACCTGTCTTCAAGTCTTCAGCTTAAAAGTGTTCTTATATTTATGCATTGTGTAACCAAATGTCACAAAGCTTGTACTCCTAAAAGCTGTTGAATGTCATTTGAAAAATATTTCTCTGGAATAAAATTGCAGAATAGAAAATTAACTTAAATTGAAGCACAGTCTGAAGAGCAATGAGCTGAATTATGTCACATGTTCAAAAGCATAAACTATTATGTCCTCCATCTTCACTGAAAAGGTGCTTTCCATTTCAAGGCATTCTTTTTCCTGTTTAGCGACTGTCCTTTAGCCTCAGTGGCATTGCTACTGCCGGCTAAACCAGAGAGCCCGCTTGGCATTGAGCAGGCACCATCACTGCTACAGCTCCCATACGTGTAAGGGTGGTCGAGCTCATCTGTGGAGATAAAGTGACTGGGGGTGGGACTTGTGGTTGCGCACCCTCTGGCCCACTAGGGGCGCCATTTCCTGGACTCCGCATCATGTACGGGGGAGCACCATTTGTTGTGGGGTGTGGCTTAGGTTTTCGAGGAGCAGTGCCTCCAATGTTGTACCCTGGAAGTCCCTGTAAAGTGCAGGCCTCTCCAGGCCGTAGTTGGTAGGCGTTAATGACAGACCCACTGTCTGAAGCTGGCACTGGGGAATAGGGGTAGTGAAAGTTTGGGGGGTCTCGTGGTCGAGGGCTGGTGGCTATAGATGAAAGTGTGCCGTTTTTAGACATGATGTCTGATCCTGTGGTGCTCTTAGCCCAAGAGACTCGCTTTGGTGCCTGAGCATCCTCCCTGTACAATAAAGAAAGCCTGGTTAGAGCGCACTCACTCAAATATATAGAATATACAGTGAATAATTATATATATATATATATATATATATATATATATATATATATATATAATTATTATATATATATATATATATATATATATATATATATATATATATAATTATTATTATGCCTCTAAGCTAAGATAGAGACATAATAAGCTAAGCTAAGTGACTATGTATGGAAATTAATATGTATTTCTTAAACTTAAACTGACAAATCTCAACATTGATGTGCATGTAGAACAAAAAGATTGTAATGTAATGTTGTATTGTAATTTTAAAGCTTGTCACTTGGCATTCAAATACAATGAGGTTAAGAGCACCCATACTTGATCTCATTGGCTGTCTCCTCTTCAGTGTCCCCTCTTCTTCTCAGGACAAATATGAGGAACAGCACCATGGCCACCAGTCCCACGATGGAGCCCAGAGTGGCTGCAGTGATCATGCCTGCATTTGAGGCTTGAAAAAACACAAACCCTTTAACAAATAGACTTGAATTTGAAGCTTGTGATGTACTAGACAATACTGTACTAGGCAAATACATACGGGTGATGACCTCAAGGTTAATGGAGCAGGTGTCTGAACCGGCCGTGTTGCTGGCTCTGCACACGTACTTCCCTGACATGCTTTTGGTGAGGTTACTGAGGCGGAGGGTGCCCTGTCGTTCATCTGAAAAAAGGACAGTATTTTTATGAAATATGATTTGACTGTCACCATCTCAAAATAACACAAGATTTTTACTGTGTATTTCATATTTGCAAACTGTATTCAAGTGTTTAGTACTGTGATATTCTGCATAAATGAATACACAGTAACACATAGCATACAAGTGTACAGAGGGTTTAATTTGTTAATCTATCAACAGTAGCTGCTTTTAAAAGAAATAAATCTTTTGCTGCACCTTCGTTTTGTGGCGTACAAGGGCTGTACTAACGCCCTCCTTCAGGATGATCCTACACGTTCACTTTTCTTTAATCTTTTCTCACTTCAGAGGTCATGACACGGATAATGTGTGTGGCCATTATTACTGTGGTTTCAACTGGGTATTACTATCAAACACAATCAATTCCTCTTTGCACTTCTTAAATGCTGTTTGTTGCAACACAGATTGTAGGGAAATAAACAAGCTTTATGAGAGACTTATCTCCACAAATCCTTTGCAATCCAATTTCAGATATCACATCGCAATATGATTTCATCGGGTGTCATTTTGCTTTCAAGGACACAGGGGAAAAAGTTGGTATGTATTTTGCCCTATAATACATTGATATTGAAGGTGTCTTTTGGTTCACTTTCAAGCTTGTTTACTGATACTAAAGCAGGCAATAATAATGCAATCAAAGCAATATAAAGAGTTCTAGATTAAAAGCTAAAAAAAAAAAAAATCTGCATTGGATCAGAAAATAAAAAATAAAAAATATAATCCTCACATCTATATTTATCCCAAAGTCTGTGGTTCCACTGTGGTCTGTGTTTTGTTTGTAGCATCTGCTACAGTGTTGGGACCAAGATTAAGTCACACAAGTCGCACACACCAGCATAGGTATTTTGTAAATGCATTAAACATCAATAAAACTGGTCTTACAATGAATTTATAAACCTTAATGAGTATAGCTGCCACCTGTATGTTGATACAGTGTAATACCCAAGCCTGAAAACCAGCTGTGACAAACCAAACCCAGTTTTGTAGGATTAGCCACATGTTCATGGACTGAGAGCTTGGAGGGAGTTCAAGCCCCACAGCGATGAGGGCCGAAGGGGGCTGACGTGGTTTAGGTGCCGAGGCGGAGCATTACTCATATGATGCTGCCATTACTGCAAGGTCAATGAGCGGCATTCATCAAAGCCATGAGATCTCACATGTGCTGAATGTAAATCAGCTCAATTTTCACACATGCACACGCAGAGAGCCTCTCCATATATGTCTATTTATAGTGTCAACCATATATTACACTTGGTAAAAAATGCTACCGAATATAACAAAAATAAGCTCTTGTTCATTCAAGGGTTTTGACACTGTATAATATGGTCATAGTTAAAATACACACATGCGTATTTTAAATCTATACACATAACCAAACAGTTGAAATCTAGGAAACATGGGAAAAAAGTGTGTGTAATATATCAGTTACTACTTTCACTCATTTAATGTATTAAAATTCAATAATTTAGACATACATTTTAGCATCAACTGACCAAACGAGAAAAGAAAAGAAAATCTTACTAATTGAATTGAAAACTCCAACCATTTGAACTTGATAAGACAAGCCTTTTAATCCTGAAAAGGAACAGATGCCCAGATGAACATCTGACCGGCTATATGTTTAGCGTACTATGGGTCTAAAAATAGAGACCATAAGATGAATGGACAGTGGATGGCAAGTCAAATACAAAATACATTTTAAAAGATAAAAAACTCAACCCTTTATATCATTTATCAGATAATGTATTTTTCAAATGACATTTTATTATCATATGTTACCTTTTTTGCTGAATGTCTAATAAGCAGTGATTTTCATTAATTAATGTTTAATTTGGACATGGTTAAGTGGGATTGAACTTGCACCTTTTCTATCTAGGTGACAATATGAATGAATAATCAGCATTTGCTTTCACATACTGGGCTGAGTTTTTCCTACAGGTCTAAAGGTACTTGACTAATTAGTGGTAACTACTGGGGGTGTGGGGGTCCGCAGGTACAGCAGGGATGGTCTGTGAGGGGATATGAGTGAAAGCCCTTACCCATGAACCCAAGGACAAGCAAGGGCTGTGGGCACGATCTCCATTCTGGTATATTTGTGCAGGAGGAAAGATGGCAGAGACAGTGAATGTGAGTGAGAAGAAGGAAAACATGGCATGAAGAGAGACCAGTCCAGAAAGTTCCAAATTCAACTCATGTTATGACTTGGGGTTTGTTGGATTAGGCACCAAGGTCGAGAGGAAATGAGCGGAAAGCAGAGGATCAGCAGAGACACAAAGAGAATGCTGAAACTGACAATTTATCTGTCAAGTTACTCTAATATTAAGTTCTATAAAGTTTCAATTAGTGTCAACAGCTTACAGATTATTATAGTCAACTAGTCAGTGGTTATTTGCTCTATTAGACCAGGAATACCCAACCAACTCAAATTATCCTACGTGGTACTTTTTACTGCAGTTTTATTATGTGCTTTTGGGGATCTAGGCTTGAATAGAGATCTGGTGGTTCATTCTAACATGTTAAAAACGCACATATTTCAATTATTCACTGTACTGAGCCCCAGTCTATGGCCCTCCATCTGCTTCGTCCATGTTTTGGTATGTGTCCCTTGATGAACAAAGTTTGAACACCCCTGAACTAGGTCGACTAGACACGTGTTAAAATCAGTTTACAGTTCAGACACTGCTAATTATTTAAACATGTTCAAAAATGTTTATATCGTTTCCTTTTAAGCTATATCAAAACTTTTATGTATGAACTTTTACAGCCCTCCTGCGCAGTGGTAGCCCAGTGAAGTTAAACTGCCAACATCACATTAGCAGGAGGGTGAGGTATAATTGCCTGGGCAGACCTGAGATTTCACACTCAGAGCAAGTGATGTTTCCTGATGTAAAACTTTTGGTGCTTTAAATAGATCAAAGCAGTGAAGCCTGTACAAAATCAGTCACATTAAATCCTGTTGTTGAGCGGTAGATTGTACTTTCTTTGTAGTGTCATTGCCAAGTAATGTCACAATTATGACACATTCACAACATATCTTATCTATATCATCATCAATTCTTCTTAGTTCAATATTTTATATAGTTCTAATTAATCATTTAACTGTAATATGTGGTAACACATAAACCCTTTAAAATAATTTTAATGTGAGGATAAGCTTGCATTTTAGTGCTTCTAATTTGACTAAGGATGCAGAGACATGATAATTCTTCTTGTTTTACTTATGTGTTATGTTAGTGGTCAGCAGTGGATGGGCTGAGCGGATCTGCAAAGAGGATTTGACACTCTGTCTTGACAGCCTGACAGACTCAAGAGTGTACAATTGAAATGTCTATCAGGAAATCTGCCTATGTGTGACCCCAGGGCACAGACAAGGGTTGATCTGCATGTGAGGTCAAAGGTCAGCGGCTGGCTTCATTTACACTCCTTTGAGTTATCTATTCCACAAGAAGAGTCACCGGATCAGTTGTTAACTGTTTACCATTAAAACACTGAATATACAAAATTATGAAATGGTTGTCGCAAAGTTACTTGATAGGAAACATTTTATGTTTTGTCATAAGATTTTTTTTATGAAATTATGAAATATCTTGGTTTCAAAATAATCTTTATGTTTTATCTACATTTTGTTTTCAGTGAGATTGCATACAAGTATTTGTTGGTTAATTTCAAACTTGGCATGTTCAGTTTTCACATATTATTCACTTTTCTATATTTTGAATAGGCTTGACCTTGCAGCTATTCAGTCTGATGAAAAGTTTACTTACTTTGCATTGGTGAAAAGAAGACCTCAGACACTGGTGCAGCCTTGGTCCATTTGTATTGAGGAGTAGGCTTCCCTTGACTGGACGTACAGCTCAACGTCACGTTCCCCCTCACCATGGGGTTACCTGCCATGGTGCAGGCAGGGGGCGACGGTGGGACTGTGGGTAGACACAGACTGACTGTTTGTTTGAACAACAAGAAGCAATGACGCTCTTGTGAACTTGTACACAAGGCTTTAATCCGGTGCTAAAGAAGTGTCACTTCCCATGAGCAGTGGTCATAGAACCTACAGCTTCTTATTAAAAATGAGAGCAAACCTAAGAGATCTCTATGCAAGCATGACACCAATGATGATGACAGAGATCTTTACATTCTGGCACCATCATGACTGCATGTAACCAATCAAGTTGAAGTATGAAGTAAGAACTTTATTAAGGGGCAAGTTATGTTGGCTGTTGGTTAGGTATATAGATATTTACCTAGCTATAAACCTAACCAACAGCCAACTTAACTTGCCCCTTAATAAAGTTCTTACTTCAGACTTCAACTTGAACTTGGTTACATGAATGGTTACATGTGACTTTGAATCAGCAGTCATGATTGATAAACTGCTATGAGTTAAAAATGTGTGTTTATTAATATATCCAAATAACCACACAGTCACTCTAGTCTAATCTTTGAAATATTTTCAATCCAGTGGTTTTTACCTTTGACATTTAGGCTCAGCTGTCCTGAAATAAAATCTCCTCCCGGGACAACTACTTGGCACACGTAACGCCCGCTGTCTGACTCTTGTGTGTTGTTGATGTAGATGGAGAGGTTTGCTGAGGGCATCGTCGCAGTGAAGCCCACTCTTTTGGTGAATACATTTTGGCCATAACCGACCTTACCTGAGCTAAAGTTGATTACCTGCAATTTGCAAAACACAAAGGTGAGTACATGATTTTTCTTTTAATAAAGCATTTTTTTGTTTTTATAAATCATAGTTAGTTTGCTTTACATACAGTTCTATCATATTAAAACATACAGATTACTCATATAACCGCAATCAACAGTAATCTATATCCATACAGATGGTGGATGAGTTTAAGAGAGGCACTGCAGGGTGAAACTAAGATTATATTAATCACGCCTATAGAATGTGACACATATATGTGCAGCTATTGGCAGATGGGATGTCATTAGTAGGACCTTTGTGGACATAATATTGCTTTACTTCCTTCAGCTGAATCATACATGAAAAATAATCATAATTTCTGCACAATTACACTTTTCTAATCAGTTGAAATATAATATTAGTAAAAAAATAAAAATAAAATTCTTGTTTATGTATAGCTCAGTCGATAAAAGGAGAGCTCTCACCGGAGTGGACTTGTTGGTCTCAAAAGTCCAGACGACAACTGGACTGATGTCCAAGCTGGGGCTGTACCAAGCCTGCAGCATCACCATTCGACCTTGCACCACCTCTATCTCTTTAGTGGGGATCTCCACTTCCTCAGTGTCACCTGGAAGTACAAACATTCACAATATGCACTGTGTATAAACTCACACATCCAGTGTCTATGCCAAAAAAGACCGGAAGGTCACAATGGGATGAGATGAGAATGAGATGAGAGGGGCTTGCTAAAAGTAAAAGGCAACAGTAAAACTCACAGGGCACACCGTCACCTGAGCTGCCCAGCTGAAGCTGAATCAGCTGATCCCAGCAGCCTGTCGCTGTCGGCAGCTCCAGTTTGAACTCTGCTCCAAAACTATCCCAAAGACAAGGGTAACTACAGTCACTGTAGTAAATCCTTTAGCAAAGTGTGAACTTTAGTCATGGACAGTTCAAATGCTCAACTGGATAAAGAACAGTGTGAAAATGATTACACAGGCGATGTGGAGAGAGAGAGCAAGTGTTATGATTTATACACAGCCGAGATCTCCACATCTGTCCACACAGACACGCCTTCTTTCTTTTCAGAAAAAAGAGAGAGAGAAAGTCAGATGGTTGGCTGTGGTACCATGGCAGGGCAGTGGGCTGTGTGAGGGTCATAATAAGCATCCATCCATGAACAGACCAGCGGACTAGGGCTTATATAGATTATATAGATTACTGTGACTTGGCGCAGTCTTAGAGGCTCTGGAACAATGTGAACCTGTCCAGAATGAGGTAAGTCTTGTGACTAATCCTTAAACAATCTGAGGCTCAATCCTTTCACCTCACGTGAGCACAAGGCTCAGCTGGACATGAATATGATGTAACCCATGGTCAGTGTGCCATCACTGCAACAGCATTTATATTTGGCTATGGACAGTATACAAATACCAGCAGGCACTTGAATGACTACACATCAGATCATCCATGGCAGGCAGCTGTATAGCTCAGAGTTGGATGTCCAGTAGAGATGATTATGCAAATGAATGCAAATAAAACATAAATGTGACATAAGTTTTTTTTTTTTAAATATAAATAATAACCATAAAAATATCCAGAATATGATTTACTGTTTGTGTTTTTTGTTAAATTGTCCAAAAAAAAAGCATATGAGATTAACCTGTATGTCTGTATAGAAGACCCTAACTGACCCTAAGAAGCATTACAAGAAAATGAAATCATGCTGCAGTGCTAAGCTCTCTACTGGACAAGCCTCAGCAGATTAATATGTGCATATTTGAACAAATTATTATTATTATTATTATTATTATTATTATTATTATTATTATTATTATTATTATTATTATTATTATTATTATGTCAGTTTGTTTGTGATTGTCTGCTCATTTTCTTTTTTGATATTCATATCCTTATATGTTTATATTTTCATCTGAATTGGTGTCTGCTATTGCACTAGAATAGAAAAGCTTCATATTTGTATCATAGCACTAATGCAACACCTTTTTCAGATCAGATTAAAACTGACGGCTTAAGATGAGGCAATCCTGGAGGTCATTCACTTTTATGTGAATGGGACTGAATGGGTCACTGCAGACTGCTTTGAGAGTGGGTTTATCCTCAGAATTATGCCAATGTCGATTTTTTATAAAACAAAGAAAATCTTCACTAATCTGTATCTGTCTCCATCTGTGGTGTCGGTGTGTGTATCTTCGCTCACAGATGACAGTTCAACATTTGGATCAAGTCAAAGTAAATCCTTCTCAAAAAAGAAGTAAGTCTGCCAATAACAGGGATAAAGATATGATAGTATGCAGCTTGTGTAAACTCTGTCCTAATTACACTGTGCCGTGGGCTATGGCTCTACCCTGCCACACTTTATATCAGCTAATTGGATTCTTGTCTTTTAAAAAACAATGTTTTGGTTGCCTTCAGGGGATCCTGGATATGAGCTATTAAATTAACAGTCCAACAGCAATTAATGCAGCAAGAGTGTATAGAGTGTTCATAGGGGCAGTGTGTTCTCTGTAGTACCAACAGGCACCCACAGAGGGCAGCACATCCAAATAATTGTGTCTGGATCTTTCAGCCTTTATTCATAAAAGTGAAGTGAGACTTGTACCCAGTGGTATAGGGTGAATATAGACAGATGATGTTCTCCTCCACATTAAGACCAAAGTGAGCTCACAGTGAGTATTAAGTGTGCCCTGTGTGATTCTGCCTGGTACCTGGTGTTAAGTCCCTGTGGAGCAGTGGTGAATATTAAGTCGTCCTCTTTAGCAGCCGTGCTCTATCTCTCCGGTAATCTGCTCCTCCTCCTTCTGTCTCGCCCTGGACCAGATTGAACTACGTGTGTCTTCACTTGACTTTTGCACCTCAGTCTAACACAGGATTGCCCAAACCTTTTTCATATTAGTACCTATTAATGTTTTTCATGTATAAAGTTTTCATGTACAAGGTTTTTCTGTCTAGGGTAGAGACAAGGTATTTTGCACTCAAAATGCCACAAGATCCCAAGATGTTTTTATATTGCCACCATCTGCCCTGGTATGAGTTACTGTACATTAGATATGTAATTTATTCATAAAAATGTGACATAAAAGCTACAGCTTTTACTGAAGATTAGTCATAAGAAACAGATTATAACAATAACATTCATAAACATGTATAAGAACAAAATATAGATTTTGCTTTAATTATGTCAATATCTGATCCTCTTGTTCTGGTGGACTCCATGTTGTACCTAGTGAAGGTTGTCTCTTTATATGACTTGTGGTCTGGTATTATTGTTAACAACAGTTTTGTTTGTTTGTTTTTTACGGTTGAATTTTGTATCAACAAACTGCTTGAATGCCCTCAGAACAGAAGCAGCCATTAAGCTCAATCATGCATTATTTACATTATTTGTGATCAGTCACACCATCCACAAATGAGCACTTTCTCAATAACCACAGATGTGACCTTTATTTTGAAAACTGCTTCTGTGAAACGCCACTACTGCTGTGCCTTATTTGTTGAACGTAAAGGGGGATTTGTATGAACAAAGGAGGAAATTGGGTTATTCTCTAACTTTGTACCCAACAAGAAAGAGGAAAATATAGGACAAGAGTATGGGCGTGCAGGAGTAAAAATGCCTACTGGACTGACCCTGCAGGCCTGGAAACAGATGGTGCTTTAATAATAAATATTTGGGGAAGCTTTCTCAATTGGATTACATTACTGTAATCTCTGCAGCTATTTTAAGTGTTTTGGGTGTACTATCTCGTCTCACTCACTTTAATCCCTTTTAACTTTCCATTGTGTAGAAATTGATTCTCCACACATGGCTCTAAACTCTTTCACTATACTCTCGCTCTTTGTGTTGCATTTTTTGTATGAAAAGCGCTCTATAAATAAAGTTTGATTGATTGATGATTAAAACTGCATGATTCTCACAAGAACATTTTGACCAAACACAGAACACATTTCAACAGAACTTCTGTAGTCAACTATCTCAGTGTATAGATGATTTTACAGTGAAACTCTTTGGGGGGCATCTATCATAGCCAGGTTAGGGTTAAAAAGGCAAGTGAACAACCCTTTCCAAAAAAATTAATAAATCCTCGGTAAGCACACAAGTCAAGTGCTAAAGGAAAAGAAGGATTTGCATAAAAATAGTACTATTGGATGAAAATTATTTGATCAAATTTTTACCAAATTATCTGGAAAATGTGTGGAATGATCATCCTCAACCATTCTGGTCTGAAACAACATCTTTGTATTGTATATTCTATTTCTATTCATTTTAAAACCACCTTCCTGTTTACCGGTACATTTTTTGTAAATGTACAGAAAAGTCAAATTAAGTTGGACTGTGGTACACATGCCCTGCGCAACTATTAATTTACTAAAAGGGGAGGGGCACTAGCACGCTCTATCAATTATTACACAGTGTATATGCATATTATGTAGACAGGGAAGTACTTGTAAATAACATTTTCATAAGTGAAAAGGCAGATTAAACTGTGCTGTCACTCCCAAATCTCCAGCCACCTGTCTCCGTGCTTTCTCATGCGGTCCATATAATGTCTTAAAATCTTCGTAAAACAATTGACTAATAAAACTATAGTCGACTAAGACACAAAGAACCAATTACTGGACTGCAGCCCTAGAGTTAAGTATGTGTGCCTTGTTAAAGTAAAGAACATTGTCATGCCACAAATGTAATTTCAATTGAACCAAATATGTTAGAATCACTATATAAAGAGTAATAATATCTACAGCATTCACATTTAACATGACTTTGAACTGTGACCAATAAAGGCTTAAACCATTTAACCTTGGATCATACAGGAATATAAAATTCCCTGAAGGTAAATACAGATTTACAGGAGTGAGAATAGATAACTGTATAAAAGGACAAACTCTCCCTCAGGCTCATGGCTACCACAGGGGTACTATGAAATATACACCTTTTTGCTTAACTTGACATTTTCATATATGTAAAGGTGCCTGAATGAACTTGCAGCCCATTTACACAAATAATCCCTGTAGGACAAACAGCAAATACTAATATTTGCTGTTTGTCCTACAGAGATCGTTTGTGTAAGTGATTATGTATTCACACTTACAGTGGTATGCATGTTTGTGTAGGGTTAAATATCTCTCGTGTCTGTTTTACAGCTTGGACATACAACACATTTAACCACAGCGCCCTCTGAGCTGGAAAAACTGCACACAAGCTACAATCAATGTGTTTCTATTGGTCATTAGCAAACTCCACACAACCTGTAGCTGTGTATGTGCAAACAAGGACCCCATTGTGCCATTAAGAGGGTTAGCGCAGTGGGTGGTTGTTTGTAAACTCCATTTGAATAAGCCATTAGGTTGCTTACCATTATGGAATTATGAGTAGCCACTACTTGCTAACTTGAACCAGCTGTCCGTCACAAGTCCCCTTCCTCTCACCCCTGTCCCGTGCACTCAGTGGGGAGAGTGGCATTAGAATTGCAGTGCCTAAATGGGTCTGCAATGCTACACCACGACAGCGCCCACCACCCTCACACCTCCACGGGTCTTTGAAGAAGATATTTATAAACCATTAGTATAGCAGCACTGGGGTGAGGGTGGCGGTTTTATCTGGCAGATCTGTCATGTGTTTTACCCACTGTGGAAGAGGCAAAGCGCCGCTATCAGAGAGACAGGGAGATTGTGACGATGATAGGGCGAGCAAAGAAGAACGTCCCGGTTGCGATCCCCATTGCCGCTGGGACAGGAGGGCTTAATGCAGTGTAATTAAGGAGCTGAGTGATATGATTTCAGATTTCCACACAGCTATCAGCAGAAGAGTGCGGATTAGGATCAACGCGCAACATGACAAACTCAAAGGCTTTCCAAGTTTATTGTAAAGATAGTGAGGGTATATTTACAGTATGAGAGTAAACATTTGTAAAGTCAAACTAGATAAACGTATAAAAAGTCACATCACAAGGTTTGGGTTTGTCTTTCCTCTCTATGGTAAGAAATGTATAAACTAGAACAATAAAACAAGTCCATATGGGCCCTATACCTGACACCTACATGCTTTGGTCAGGGTCAAAATTCAAATGGCAGCTCATATCTAAAGAGTCAGACCTCCACCTGAGACCAGTGTCTTCATATTAATATTACACCTGTAGTGTGGAAGTTCACCTCATAAACAGCTTCAAGCACAATGCTGTTGTCTGGCTTCTTTTAAGCCTCATTTTTGCCTCATCTCCTGTATGAGGGGCTTCCCCGCTGCATATATATAAAAAATATTTTAAAGACAATTGACCATTGTTTTTCAGAGACGTATGTATGTGTGGGAGCTAATTACAATAGATTACAATAATACTTTTTATTCCCAATATATTAGAAATGTGCGGCACGGTGGCAAGAAGGCAAGAAGGTTGTGGGTTCGATCCACGGGCCTTTCTGTGTGGAGTGTGCATGTTCCTCCTTGTGTCTGGATGGGTTTCCTCCGGGTGAACTAACATCAAGGACCATGACGTCCACCCTCCTGTGGGCTCACCACCCGCAGAGGGGTTCATAGGGGGGGTCAGGTGCTATGAGGATTGGGCAGCAAGCTGCCCCCGCGACCCAGCCGGATTAAGCGGGAGAAGATGGATGGATGGATATTAGAAATGTGCTAAAATGGAGGTAATGCATGTCATAAATATGATTTTAATCAGTGAGAAGTTTATACTATAAAATGTAAGAAGACGATGTGTATGTAGTATCACACAGCCAGTTAAGTCACTGGTAAGAGAACAGTTTCTCCTCTTTC